>OY720681.1:99923537-101123537 GCA_963170755.1 Amphimallon solstitiale
CACATAATATATGTAAATAAGCTCATCAGCATACCCATTGTTTTTCTTTTATTTTCCACTCCTTTTCCCATTTGCATTATACCACCATTAAACAGTTATTTAAAAGGGAAAAACAGTAGACAATAAGGGGTGCGGCGTTTATTTTTCGAAATTACTTTCACATCCAATTAGAATTCAAATTTTGTCCAAATAGTAGAAGTATATCGCCATTACTTTATATACCTACATATAAAATAAACTTTAATTGAGACTAGGTTGAAAGGAAAATAAATATGAAGTACATACCTCTTCTCGTTTCTTAAAATAATAAGTAACGTTTCTGTCGTTCAAAAAGAGAGTTTAAAAAGCATTGTCTAGAAATTAGAAGGAAGGAAATTCGTTATATTTCCAGTACATGCTTAAAGAAAAATAATTCTATTTTGGTAAATAAGATAATTGAGAAATACCGTGGAAAAAGGAGAGTATTACCAAGTATCATAAAGTGATTTAGCGTAAAGTTAACTCTGAATGTCTCAAAATATAAGCAAAAATGGTTATTTATTAATAGGGAGCGGAATCGAGCGAGCTAAACTACCACGGAGCCACAACCGTGAAAAGAAATAATGTAAACAACTGCGTGTTGTTTACACTATATCTGAATAGCACTAATTCATAGGGCGAACTGCAACATCTGTTTACGCCCGAGAATCAGAGAAAAAACTGCCACAAAATAAGGAATTTTATGAATAAAATCCTTTCTTCATCGGCGTAGGTACAAGGGTGACGAGTTTTTAAAATTTATTATATTTACCTTATATTTCGCAATATAATATGTATGTTTCAATAACATACGCATACATTTTTAGTTATCATTTATTTAGATCTAGAACGTTGTTTATGTTACTTTTTCTGAGATAAAAATTACTTGTCAGTGATTCCGAAATTTATTGCAAAGTCTGTAAAATATCGTCACTTAGCTTTGCTAAAACATATACAGGAATAGTTTTCATGCAGAGAATTTCGATAGTTTACAAAATTTCGTTACATGTTTAAATGACGATGCTCGAAGTATTTCTGAGTGCAAGGAACTAACACAAATCCCAAATTTAAAAAATCAGTTGTTATTCCTTCAGGAACACTTTGGAAATTTGCCTTACAGTTTATCAGACTGGTTGTGTGGGTGTAATGTGCAAAATGCTTTTTTTCTATTTCGGTGCTATAAAGTTCACTTTACGACATCCGTTTTGGTTGCAAAAGTATTTCTTTATCGCACGCTAATTTTGTTGTTTTGACGTTGGTAACAAAAAAAAAATGGAACCAAATTATATTTAAATGTCAAAATTTAAGCCTTTAATGTAACAAACATGGGCAATAGAAGTTGTACAAACAATAAAAAGCACACATGCTAACATTTTATTTACTAAATAACAATATAAATTGTTAAGCAGAGTTGGATGATAAGTTTTCTGATGCTACTATTGACATTTACTTCCAAGGTTGAATAGTACAACTGTTATAAAAGTTTGTTATTGATAATATGTCGACACTATGTTGGCGAAAGATTTTGTAAATTGTCTTCTGCTATTTTGCGAATCTCTGGGGGCGCGCAAAATAGAAAAAATCAAGTGAACGGTGTTTTTCTACTTTGAAGAGAATAAAAACATTTTCTAGAGATACCATGCGGGAAAGCAGACTATGTGCCTTAGCAATGTGTTCCATTGAAAAACAATTACTGACATCAACACCAAACTTCAATGAATGAGTTATTAATCATTTTGCTGATCGTAAGGAAGGGCGGATGGATTTTATTTTCAAACAAGTTAATTAAATAGCATATTGAGTTTATTTTTTGTCTGTACTTGGTTTTTGATATTAAACACTCAGACCCCCGGTGCCCTCCCGTCCCAAAAAATCACGGGCCGCCACTGATCAAATGTATTAGGAGTAAAACAAAATAAATGTGGCTCCATCTTCAAAGTAGCCACACCATATCGTTAATATAGAATTCTATATTCACAGTAATATCTACTCCTAATACATTTGATATACCTCCTCGCTTTTCTGCTTCCCTGATACTACGGACGAAATTTCAAATGTAGACTAATTACCGAGATAAATTTCGTAAATTACAGTTTCGTAAAAGAATTTAAATTTGAAAAATAATTATTCTCTGCATTTAAGTTAATTTTTAATTATGAAGGGAATCGCGGCTGATAATGCCTTCCTTAAGTATGTTTAGACAGATTTTATTTAGCAAGAAAAAGAGCGAGGAGATAATATATTTTATTTTACCCCTGATACATTTGATATACCACCTCGTTTTTCAGCTTACCTGATACTAGGGGCGTAATTTCAACTGTTAAATGCTGATATCATACCAGGTGGATATAGTAACTTTAAAATATTTTTATTTTTATTAGAATTATACATATATTGTTAAAGTATTACCTGAGAGTATTTTAGTAAATTACACTCTCTTAAAAGAATTAAATTTAAAAAAAAATATTCTCTGCGTTTAAGGTAATTTTAATTATAAACGGAATCGGGGTGGCAGATAATGTCTAAATTTTGTCTAGACAGACTTTTTTTAGTCTGTCAAGAAAGATTTCAAGTAACGGAAGCCGAAACACTGCACATTCATTTAAAATTTCGTCCATAGTATCAGGGTAGCAGAAAAGCGAGGAGGTATATCAAATGTATTAGGAGTAAAACAAAATAAACGTGGCGACATCTTCAAAGTAGCAGCCACACTATATCGTGAATATAGAATTCTATATTCACAGTAGTATCTACTCCTAATACATTTGATATACCTCCTCGCTTTTCTGCTTTCCTGATACTACGGACATGTGTAACATTAATTGTTTTTCAATGTGTTTCATTGAAAAACAATATAGAATTCTATATTCACAATAGTAGGTATATTTAGGATATAGTCCAGCTTCTATTGTGCAGATGGCGTCAATATATTTAATTTTACTAAAGTCACTAGATATATAAAGTACCGCAAACCTCCGCCATTTTTGGGCAAAAATTATTATTATTATTATAAATTTGGCGCCAAAATTGAATTGCTGTGTTAAATAAAAAATCAATTTAGTACTGTATTCTTAAAAGAACGCAACTGTATGAACATGCGTTAATAATTAAACCGCAGATAGTAAGGCAATTAATTAAAACAAGCAAGCACCGTTTTCATTATTTATTATTGTTGGTTTACTAAAGCACGCATTGCAACGCTGCGACTACTTTTTAAAATTGACCTGGTAGCCCCTTTGTCCAAATCGGACAAAACAAAATATAATCTACTTCGTATAAATATAGAAATAATATTATCTAATATATTATGACAATTTGGTATGTCAGGAGTATCAAATTTGGTCTTAATAATTGCTTTGAACTCATTTAATGATAAATCATTTTGTATCAATGAATTCGTACATTCACGGAAGTACAGTTCAATTTTTTTAATATATTGATACAAATCATTTGTTGCGAATTGGAGAACGTCAACTTTAAACTCCTTTAATTTCGCCTTTTGTGGTTGACAACCAGATCAGGGTGTGCATTTGGAGTTAGTTTTTTCATGTCATCTGCTCTTGATTGTTCAAATTGGGAATCAGAAAAATGCACCTTACATAAGTAACTAAGTGTTATAACATGTGATCTGCTTTTACATATGTACTCACCTCACAAATCTTCGCATTTACCGGCACATTGTCTTGATTAATGTCACTTAACCACACTTTTCTTCTGCCTGCATTCCTTTCACCACTGGGAAATGCAAATAAACGGAAACCTTTGGCGACACTGTTTTTGCAATTGATAATACAACAACCAGGCATAATTACACTTTATATTGCCAACGGTAGGTTTATATGCAACGATGTCGCACGCTTAACCAAACTGAACACTACGCCTACGTTTTCGAACGATTTGACAAGTGATTTGACGTTTGGCGGCCATGTTTGGGCAAAAGTAGCGCTTTCTCTCTCGCACTCTTTGGCCTTATGGATTGCGGTACTTTATATATCTAGTGACTTTATAATTTTACTCCTGATATATTTGATAAACCTCCTCGCTTTTCTGCTGCCCTGGTACTACGGACGAAATTTCAAATACAAAGGATGTCCGCTTGCATTTTTATCTTGACAGATTAAAAAATGTCTGTCTACACAGAATTAAGACATATTATCACTGGCGATTCAGTTTATAATTTGAAATTACTTTAAATGTCGAGCATAATTATTTTTCAAATTCACATTCTTTTAAGAAAGCGTAATTTATGAAAATAGTCATAGTAACTTATAATTGTATTGGAATTAAATGAAGCACTGATAAAACGTATATATAATTAACTCTTTATTATTATAATAATGGTCATTGAGCATGACCAATTAGCAAAACTACACATATGAAATTTCGTCTGTATTATCAAGGAAAGCAGAGGAGCCAACAGATAATATATTTTATCGCCAACCGTCAGTAAAGTGATGCGTTACCATAGCGTTTTACGGAGGTAAAGAAACACTTTATCGTACTGTACAATAAAGTACTTTACCTGCCGCTAATATCTGTCAGCATAGCCATGACTGATGACTTTAAAAATAAATCGTTTGTCACTGTCATAAACTGTCATAAGGTATTATATCTTTATTTCTTAAATTAACAATTTTCACGGTTGGCGATAAAATTTTGTATGCACCACGTCAGTAAAGTACCTTTACCGAACTCGTCTGTTACTCGCCGCGCTCGCTTCACTCGCTTGGCTCGTAAATCAGACTCGTTCGATAAAGTATCACTTTACTGACTTGTTACATAAATAACTATTATTTTACTCCTGATACATTTGATATACCCCCTCGCTTTTCTGCTTCCCTGATACTACGGAAGAAATTTCAAATGTATACTTACCCAGATAAATTTAAAAGAATTAAATTAAAAAAAATTATTCTCTGCATTTAAGGTAATTTTAAATTATAAACGGAATCGGGGCGGCAGGTAATGTCTTAAATTCTGTCTAGACAGACTTTTTTACTCTGTCAAGAAAGAACATTTCAAGTAACTGAAACCAACACTCACTGCACATTCATTTGAAATTTTGTCCGTAGTATCAGGGTAGCAGAAAAGCGAGGAGGTATATCAAATGTATTAGGAGTAAAACACAATAAATGTGGCGCCATCTTCAAAGTAGTAGCCACACTATATCGTGAATATAGAATTCTATATTCACAGTAGTATCTACTCCTAATACATTTGATATACCTCCTCGCTTTTCTGCTTTCCTGATACTACGGACATGTGTAACATTAATTGTTTTTCAATGTGTTTCATTGAAAAACAATTACTGACATCAACACTAAACATCAATGAATTAGTTATTAATCATTTTGCTGATCGTAAGGAACGGCGGATGGATTTTATTTTCAAATAAGTTAAATAAATAACATATTGAGTTTATTTTTTTGTCTGTACTTAATTTTTGATATTAAATACTCAACCCCCCCCCCCCCCGGTGCCCTCCCTTCCCACAAAATCGCGGGCCGCCACTGATTACGATCAATGTATACATTTTCTATCTAAACTAATGAAATAAAAGCCCTCAAATATAATTTCACAAAATAATTTTTTTAGTTTCACTAATACAGTTCTGACAACATGTAAATGTCATCAATGACGTGCAATTGAATATAACGCGTCTCCTCTATAAGTACATACAGTCAAGTCCTGGCCGCTGGGCGGAGTCTTATAGGTTAGTGTGAGACAGAGAAAGTATTCGGAAAAAAGAAATGATAACATTTGTTGCTTATCCTAATATTATAAGAATTCACTGCGCATCTTGTGGGAAGGGCATCTCACAGGTCAGCTCTCAATCTGTGAGCTGTACATAGCTATTTGAAGCAGCACCGTAATGATTTTGCAGTTCCTTTATAACTGTTTAGAATGCCAAATTGAATATCTATATCATCTGCTGTATCTCTGCGCATCATTTTTATAAAATATCTCAGCAATTTAAATTGTCATTTAATGCAATTCTCTTAAAATATAATTTTTCTGGAACATGTCTAGAAGTTATTATTAGACGATTTGTTAATCTATAAAAGGACCATACAGAATAATTACCTATGGAAGTGAAAACAAAGGAACAATTTTAGAAGCTGTGCAAACACTTTACATACTTCTTGCCTTGCAGTAGTACGTATATTCTATTGGAGAGTATTGTTGTGCAGTTTGTATTAACATCATACATGCTAGTAAATCTGGATGACGTTAAATTCTGCACTAGGAATTATTACAGACACTACAAAGTCCACTCGTGTTCCTTGTGTTAAAGTTTTGGCTACCATACTTTCCATGGGTAAAGAAGAAAATTAGCTCTGGTTGCAATTGTAACTGTAGGTATAGGTTAAATCTGTATAAATTAATTTGGAATCAAAATCTTCTCAATCTGCCCTTTTTGATATTTGGAGATCAAATTGGTTAGAACGTGGTATGTCTAATAGACAGCTAATAGATGATTCTTCTACAAGTAACCAAAAATGAAAGCGTGATAAAAGCAATTACAAGGCCGCGACTGTATGGAAATAGTAATATAGATTAGGGTAGTGAATCCTAATATAAAATAAAAAATAAGTATACCAATAAAATGGTGGCGTGATACTCTACAGGCGGACTTGACAAAAAAAGACATAATTTATTAGAAAGAGAATGCTACGAATAGAAGTCATTACAATTAAAAAGCTTCAACATCTAAACTAAAAACAAATCACTGCGAGAAATCATAAGTAACTAGTTGTAAAACTCCATAAAACCGAGATAATAATAAAACCTTTGATTCCGTAATTGAAAATTAAATAAAACAATAAAAAGTAAAATAAAAAGGAGAACAAATTGAGAACAAATTGAGAACAGAAAAAGTATTTCAAATAAGTATATTTTCTTATAGTACATTTATGCCAGATGTAGTTTCTTTTACAAAGGAGTTTAATACTTACTGAAACCTATGTATTATAAGAAATTGAATACAATCTCTCTTCATTTAATTTTAAAATCCACAAGTGTTGACCATGCGTCTTACGACCTGACAAAAGTTTTGGCATCAACAATAATACATGAATTTCTTAAATTTAAGTTTCTCTTAGGTCCCATGATGTTACAACACGTTACTAGTATTAAGTTAATTACATTTCTAATTTAGTTATAATTAGATGCCCTTCCTCTATTATATATTTTAGTTGAAAATAAACGGTTAAATTAATGTGCATTTCATCTATGCAAAGACGTTAATTATACTTGTAATGAATATTATATGCAGACCGTAGTGGTTCTGATCTATTTAGTAAAGTAAAACAAAAAAATAATTACGCCGAAAAAGTTATAAAAGTTTGTTACCGTAAATTATATTAATCGTTTGATGTTTTATATTCCAGGGCTGGTCTGATTACATTGCCACATAATGCGAAAATGCACTACAATTTTGGAAATTTTCTGCGGGACTCAGCGAGGCCTGAATTGGCGAAATCTCATTACAGGACGGCTTTGAAGTATGTGTTCATATTGTTAATTGGATTCCGTCTTACACTTTGTACCCTACTGACGCTTTTCAGATTGTGGCCAATGTACGCCAGTGCTCATAACAACCTCGGAACTCTCATAATGAACAAAGAGGAAGCGGAAAAACATTTTTTACTGGCCATCCGTTATTCCGGTGATCATGTCAATGCGCATTACAATTTGGGGCAGTTGTACAGGTAAAAAAAACAGAATGAATGTGGAAATCCATTTCCGTACTGGTATAAAAAGAGTAATAATGAAATGAATTTCGAAGCAACCCATATTTACTCATTTCACACAATAGGAATTTGTATACAAATTACTCAAAAGCACGGAGTATTAATTGATTTTAAGTATTTTTGTTCCCCAGAAACTCAATAAAGAACATTTAATTGCAATTCATACAATAAACAGAAATAAAATGATCAAAAAGAAAGTAACTTTATTTAAATTTTGAGTAATCATGTCTAAACTTTTCGTATACATATCACAAACCAAATAATTTTTACTTTCTATTATTTATAATCAACATTTAGTAGGAGCCATTACAAAATTGATTCTGCAAATAAAAAACTTTATATATAAGGAAATCGTTAACTACCTATTTGAAGATTTTTAACTCCGAAAATCTATCTACAGCATTCATATACTTCAATAAATCAACGTCGTGCTAATAATGTTTTATAACTCGTATTGTAATAACAAATTGATTACATATACATCTAAATAAAACTAATGTTTTCTACTCCCATACTTTAATTGTATATTATTAGATATGCTGAACCTGTACTTTAATGATGTCCATTACGATACAGATTTTCATTATGATACAAGTTTATATCCAATAGGAATACAGATTTTTCATTACGATACAAGTTTATATCCAATAGGAGTGCGACATTCCAATATTCAAGCAATATTCAATATGGCGACTGCATATCTGACAGATATAAAAATTAATTAAATGTGACAGTTCTCTGCAATTTACAAGTAGTTAAAATTTGTGCTTGTTTGAAAATATGAACGGTAAAACTGAGGGATAATGACAGTGAAATGTAAAATTTGACTCCAGCAGAAATTATGGAACTAGCCTTAGTAGTCACGAACAATTTATTACCAGCTTAATTCGCAAAAACGTACGGAAAATTTTACGCTCAATTTATGAAATGGAATGTTCAAAAAATAATGTTTTATTATGTGGTCGTAGAAAAAATAGTGTATGCAACTCGCATTTAATGGCTATTAAGACACTCGTATTCATTACAATACTCGCCTTCGGCTCGTATTCTAATTTTCATTCTCGTGTCTTAATAGCTATCATTAAATGCTCATTGCATTTTATACTATTATTAGATTAAATCCCAGACAAAAAGTTATAGAATAGCACTTTGTTGTTTCAATTAATGGTACCCAATGTTACAGCCTGCTTCGATCAGATTTTTCGTATTAGATAAGGACGGAATCGCTTGACTGGAAACAGGCTTGCAACAATATAGCTATGCATATAAATACAAAATGTTTTTTGATACAAAGCATTGTATCTTTATTAAATGAGGATGTAATTAAGAATGTTTATGCCAGTGAAGTTGAATCGAGGCTGCGATATGGTATACTGTTTTGGGGAGCTTTCTCACACGTAGGTGCACAGAATTTTACTTGCTCAGAAGCGCTATAGCCAAGGCAAGTCACAAAAAACGCTGCAAACCGTTTTTGTGAATATAAAAAATACTAAAAATACTGACAGTCATAAATCTCCTACAATACCAGACATAATAATATCAACAATTTTAGTTGTTTGTCGGGCATATGCATACATTCCTACTGGCATGTGTGCGTCTTGATGTAAATGAGAATAATAATCTAGTAGGTGTGTTATTCTTTTCTTTGACATATTTCTTATACAAACACTGCTTTGTTTCTGAGTATTTTGTAGAAATGAATAAAGTTTATTAATATTATTAAATTAATTTCTAATGGAGGGATTAATAACCAGCTTTACATTCACACAGACATATTTGTTTCTACAGTTAGAGAATGCTAGAGACGCAATGGACTTGATGGAAATACTGAGTGATTGCCGCTTAGATACCTATCTAATATACAGGCTGCAGCACCCAAAAAGAAACAGAATGAATATCTGGAAAAATAAATCTTTTGTGAAAAAACGCAAAAACAGATCGATTTTTGATCCAAGGAATACACCCTTCCGTCATATACTCAATTGTGATACGTCGGCCCCTCCCCTGCATTACTCTAACTATTACAATTTAAATAGGGAAAGTACTAAGTACGATAAATCATCCAAAAGGTAATTTTGCGGAGAATTTAGCAACGTAATTTCTGGTTGCGTTACTTTTGATTATAGCACCCTCTAGCGGGAAACAAAAATGTTACGTATTCCTAAATGTGACACATCATTTGAACGCCAATTTAATTAGCAACTAAATACATAATATTTTTGACCTTTAATTGTCATTATTACCAGTTTAAATACAGACTGTCTGTCAGCGTCTATTGTAAATTAATTAAGTTTGTAGTTCCTAATATTCGAGCTCTGCAAGGTATTCAGTATTTAAGTTAACATTTTTGTCAATTGTACATTAAATTGCTAATAAAATTAGCTTTCGAATGATGTGTCATATTTAGGAATGAGTAACCGATTTTTATCACTCTAGAGGGCGCTAAAATCAAAAGTAAAGCAACCTCCAATCACGTTACTAAATTTATGAAATTGCCTTTTCAATGAAGTATCATACTTAGCACTTCCCCGATTTAAATTGTAATAGTTAGAGTAATGGAGGAGAAGGGAATGACGTACAGTTGAGGAGATGATGCAAGGGTGTCCCCCTTGGCACAAAAATCGACCTGTTTTTACGTTTTTCCACAAAAGATTTTTTCTTCCAGATATTCAATCTGTTTCGTTTTCGGTGCCGCACTCTGTATAATACATTCTAACATGTGTAGTATTTTTAGAATAATATTCTAAATTGGATATGTATTCTTGTCAGAAACTGTTTGCAGCATACATCGTTTTCTGTGTGTATGACACATAATGAAATTTAAATTATACTATTGAGCATGAAATAAATCATTTTTGTAATAAAATTTCAAAAAGTAAAAAAAATAAGAATTTGCAAGAACAGTCGCAAGGGATCGCCTAATGTCGCCTATATCCCACACATTTATCTAAAACAAATGTTAATATTGAGTTTGTACCTCTTGTACCTATTCATAAAATCGTATTCGACGAAGGCTCGAGAAAAATAATTTTTCTAATTCTCTGTCTACATCTAGATATGTATATCGGTTTGAGAGACTATTTTGTACAAAATTTTGAGATTATACATATTTCTTGCTACATGTCAGTACCCGTCATTTTTTCTTTTTGTCGAATAGAGAAAGAATAAGTAAATTGGTCGCATCAGGTATCAGTCAATATATGACTCTATATTTTTTTGTATATAATGAACTCTATTCAAAAGAAATCGCTCCATGTCTACATAAAATGTATATAATCTCGTCATTCTGTACCACATCTTAATACGCACCTCTCTTTGAAAGTTTTTTTGCTAAGCTATCCTAAAATTTTGAGAAAATTGTCAACAATGCTGCAGAAAGACTTACAAAATCACTTACTGACTCTAATTCCTAATCTACCTATTATAAAAATTCAAAGGCACCTACATGATAAATTATTTCAAGTAGAATATTATAAATCAATATATTTGCAAATAGGCGACATTTTATAAATAAATTCTGTTTAAAGAATGCTGTAAATTAGTGACCTGTTCCAGATTTACACTTCATCGCGTACACACTTCACTATTTGTCGTAAGATGGCAGTGTCGGTGGTATAGCAAGCACAATTAGTTAATTCTTTCTTTTATAAATTATCTAGCTGGGATATAGCAAATAATTTTAAATAAGAAACAATCTTAATATTGTTATAGAGGCAGAAATCTCTTCAAAAATGTAGCTTTAAAATTCAGCCAGAAAGCGCCATCTTTAAGCCATTAAAAACGACATGAATTGTGGCCACTGTTGGTTGACATAATTTGTTATTATTTCCATAACCTACAATTGATTTTGAAATGTATAAATGTAGAATCAATAATTTAAGGAAATATTTATGTTATCTATATAGTTGAAACATTATACTTATATAATTTTATATTTCAGAAAAACAAATCGTACTACTGATTCGGAACGAATGTTAAGGAGATGTATTTATTTGGATTCCAAATTTATTCCTGCTTATATAGAGTTAGCTAGATTGCGTGGAGCTAAATCTAGAAGCGTAGGATCTCTATTACGTGCTATTGTGCAGATAAATCCAACCGATCCAAAGTATACAACAATCTATGGCCACTGGCTATTAGATAGAGGTTTGTGAGCCATGATCTAGGTGATTACTTTGAATGATATAAATATGTTTGTAGGTAATAGAATAGCAGCTTTAAAATATTATTGGCAAGCTTTAGCATTATCGCCGTCCTATATTGAAGCCCTGATGGGAGCAGCGAGGATTTTAAGAAAATTTGGAGATTATGGAAGATTATTTCAGTTAGTCACAAGGTAGGTGTTCAATATTGTTGGTACGAATATATCTAATGTTCACAAAACTTACACTACTTTCTTTATAGGTGGCATTCTATTTTACGGCAAACCCAGGGGCAACCCCCTTCCAAATCACATCTTTACCTTTATGAATGGCAATTGAAAAATGAACTAAGTAACAAAGCAAAAGCTTATGATAGTTGTCCACAATCTTGTGTAAGATACATTTGTAATTTTGATATTTTATGTTGAAATATATATATATATAATAGTTCTTTTCTTTTTAATAAAACCAGTTTTCTTATTTCTGCAGGGGCAGCAGTATATACATCAAAAAACTACATTACTTTCATCAAGCAAGTGGAGTCATCCATCATGCAACAGGACTAAATCACGATATTTTATTAATAGTAGACAGTGTCGGATAATAAAAAGAATATTAAAATACAGATCGACAACACCTCTTATGATACATCATATATTGGACACGGTTTGAAAAACATTAGACTCAAGACTGCATAAGCCATTCTAACATAAAGTGTGATTAGTAATTTAAGATGAACAAATTGTATAATATGAAAATATCAGTATTATATAATCAAACAAATGTAATATGAACATATATATCTACCAATGAAAATAATAACATACAAAGGCGGAACAAATACATAATAAGTAAGAAAGTTAAAAAGTGAATTTTGTATACATGAAGGAATTGATTATTATTTTCTGTAAGGGTATGAGTAATGTTGTGTTTGCTTTTTAATGAAAACAGGGTGATTGTAAGATAGAACATATTCTTCATTTTAATGTATTGATTATTTAATAAATGCCCATTGTCACCACATTTTTTTCTAGTTTAATTATAAATCTAAACAATCATGATGTGAGTGTTATAATTATTTTTATCTACAAATTAACATTGTTTTCTAATTTGCTTGTTACTACTCTCTATTAGTCTACCACTGGCCGTTTATGCCATTACATTTTCTGATATATTCTGCATGATTCTTTCCGATTTTACTAAAATCATGTACTTACTTGGAGTGTTTTCTGTTCAGTATAGCAACAGCATAAATTGTTTTATGTAAATATTGCAAACAAAATAACAGATATCTTGCAAAAGCTCTCCAAAAAATTGTGGGTTTATGCATAATATAAATACACTACAAATTGTATATAGGTAGATAGTGAAAAAGATACCTTGAAGCTCATTGTAGCTGGCGATATTCCAATAATTTATTAAAACATGTTTTGCGGTAATGTAAAGACTGTCTATAATTGATTTGCAAATATTGATTTAGAAATTTTTTTTGTTATTAAATCGTCAACTTGGAATTCGGCATTTATGTTGAAGCAGAGACACAAATGGTAAAACCATGGTACCTACATATAAAGAAGGTATGCTACTACGAAAACCAAAATTCGTCCCCGCCTCACAAGTAAAATGCGGTTCATAACTGATTAAAGTCACTAGATATATAAAGTACCGCAAACCTCCGCCATTTTTGGGCAAAAATTATTATTATTATAAATTTGGCGCCAAAATTGAATTGCTGTGTTAAATAAAAAATCAATTTAGTACTGTATTCTTAAAAGAACGCAACTGTATGAACATGCGTTAATAATTAAACCGCAGATAGTAAGGCAATTAATTAAAACAAGCAAGCACCGTTTTCATTATTTATTATTGTTGGTTTACTAAAGCACGCATTGCAACGCTGCGACTACTTTTTAAAATTGACCTGGTAGCCCCTTTGTCCAAATCGGACAAAACAAAATATAATCTACTTCGTATAAATATAGAAATAATATTATCTAATATATTATGACAATTTGGTATGTCAGGAGTATCAAATTTCGTCTTAATAATTGCTTTGAACTCATTTAATGATAAATCATTTTGTATCATTGAATTCGTACATTCACGGAAGTACAGTTCAATTTTTTTAATATATTGATACAAATCATTTGTTGCGAATTGGAGAACGTCAACTTTAAACTCCTTTAATTTCGCCTTTTGTGGTTGACAACCAGATCAGGGTGTGCATTTGGAGTTAGTTTTTTCATGTCATCTGTTCTTGATTGTTCAAATTGGGAATCAGAAAAATGCACCTTACATAAGTAACTAAGTGTTATAACATGTGATCTGCTTTTACATATGTACTCACCTCACAAATCTTCGCATTTACCGGCACATTGTCTTGATTAATGTCACTTAACCACACTTTTCTTCTGTCTGCATTCCTTTCACCACTGGGAAATGCAAATAAACGGAAACCTTTGGCGACACTGTTTTTGCAATTGATAATACAACAACCAGGCATAATTACACTTTATGTTGCCAACGGTGGGTTTATATGCAACGATGTCGCACGCTTAACCAAACTGAACACTACGTCTACGTTTTCGAACGATTTGACAAGTGATTTGACGTTTGGCGGCCATGTTTGGGCAAAAGTAGCGCTTTCTCTCTCGCACTCTTTGGCCTTATGGATTGCGGTACTTTATATATCTAGTGACTTTAATAACTGATACAAATAAGGCGCCATCTATGTTTATGTTTAAATGTGTGCTTGGCAGTGGCGGCGCGTGGTTCAATACTTTGGGAGTGCGCAACTTTAGAATAAAAGAGAGTGTTGTTGACAAATTGCCGGAGGCGGAAAGTTTTTTGGAGACCACGCCTAAAAATACTTTTTGGGCTATCAAATCGTAGAAATTAAAGGAACTTATTGGAAATTAAGTAACTTACCTCGCTGAGTACATCGGTCTCGCCAAACAATTGATTTTATAGATAAATGTAAAATAGTTTTTATATTTCACAAACACGTTTTGTATTGAAAATCAATTCGTCTCCTTTTTTGAGAAATTTTTCAATGACCAATTCATCAAAATTAAGAATTTATTGAATCATTTGTTTCTCAATAGATAAAGTTGCGAGGGCAGTTAGTCTATTCTCGCCCATTGTACTTCTAAGGAAGGTTTTTATTCGGTTTAATGTGGAGAAACAACGTTCCGCTTCTGCGGTTGTCATGGACATCGTAACCATTGCTTGTTATAGCACTGCAAATGTTTCTGGGAAATCTGTTTGCAAATTATTTTCAATTAAACATTCAAGTATGTGGACCGCTCCGGAAACTTCTCTAGAATCTGCTCTTCTGTATATTATTTCTAATTCTGTCTTTAATTTATTTTTGTTAAAAATGGAATGTTTCGAATTGCTGAATCTAAATGTAGTATAGGAAAATTTGATGACTATGTTTCAAAATTTTCCACCACTTTTTATTTCTGCAATTGTGGTGTCACATACTTCCTTAGCTGGCACAGTCGTGGAAACAAAAATTTCTATTGTCTGTCTTCCTTTGTTTCCTAGCTTGACTTTCATCAATGTCTGCAAACTCGGTTTCTCTAATGGCATGTATATATATCTTTATTTTTGAATATTTTTTTTCAATTTCAGTAATGCATTGTTTTATGGTTGCGGAAACAGTAGCCCTTTTTTGCAACTGTGAATATAGAATATTAACGTGGGCATTACACGATGAAACACTGCCAACCAAAAAATAAATTTAGGGACATGCAATAACCTTAAAAGTGCACCTGCCCTTGTGATGGTATCAGACTGTTTGGATGTGAATTGTATTTTTTCCATACACTCTGTAAGTGCTTCTCTGTTTTCATATACAGTGTAAACGGTTCCAATTTTAAAGTTCTACTTTGTAGCAGATGCCTTTAGGAACCCTATATATTTCCAACCACTTCATCTAATATGGCAACTCTTTGTGGAGAATTTGAAAAAAATGGTAACGTCACTTAATTCGGAAAAAAATGTACGTACAGTTATATTTATCTACAAGTCACAGATTGAGAGCTGACCAGTGAGATGCCGTTCCCACAAGGTGCGCAGTGAATTCTTATAATATTAGGATAAGCAACAAATGTTATCATTTCTTTTTTCCGAATATTTTCTCTGTCTCACACTGACCTATAAGACTCCACCCAGCGGCCAGGACTCGGTCTGTGTACTGTACTTTATTTACAATTTATTTATACATCATGGTATTCTTAGGTTTAAATTTTATTAAACCTCCATTAATTTCATTCAGTGGTTGCCTATTCCAAAGTTTTGAGGTTATGTGTTTCGTGTCCAAATTGTTTTGATCAATTTTTATCAATAGCAAATCACTAAACAACTTCTCAGTGTTGGTATTTGAGAATGGTAGAATGGACAAAACGGAATTGAGTAAATTTAGGGAAACGTAAGCTTCAGTCAAGATTATCTTAAATTAAATGCTTTGTTTAAATATTTTTCAACTGAATTAGCATTATTTACTCCATATCTTTAAATTTATAAGGAAATCTATCGTTAATTCCTTATAACCTTTTATTTACACTCAAAATTTGCCGCCACTTGATTTTCTACTTGAAAGCACAGTTGAAAGTGATAAAACCTAAATCGTATTTAATTTACAGAATGTTGATAAACTACATAGCGAATTATCAAAAACTAGATCGACTAATGTTTGCTCGTAGTTCCCATGTTATAGACATACTTCCAAGTTCCAAGTAACAATACAAATAGTTTTTATACGAAGATACCCATAATTTTCCTATAGTTTACTAAATCATGAAAAATGCCCACCATCACTTCGCAAAAAAAAACAATTTCGGATGAATATCTCCTTACTGGCGAGTCTGTTTACAAAGTTATATTGTTTTTTTGTACTGTTGCATAAGACAAAATAACTGAGATCATTATTTATTGTATCGTGACAAGATGCATGCTTGATACTTATGAAGGCGTTAGGTACACCCTCCTTTATATTTATTACTTTATTAGAGACATCATTTTTAAAGTAATAAATGCAAGGGGGGCCGTACTCAACGCCTACATAAAAATGAGAACTACCTTGTATCTAAAGTACATATTCCACTTATTGACATTTCTATTTCTTAAAACATAAAAATGTGGTGTTGAAGGAAGAGAGTCTCTGTCTATTGTCTTTAAAAGACATCTATACTAGAATCGCCGGAGAAATTCAGTAATAAAAGTGCGTAATCAAGGCATCCTATGCATAAAAATAGGTCGGCGGCAAAGATCCTTTACATTAGGCGATTAGGTAAACTGTAGATAATAGTATCACAGATCGCAGGTGTTTACTTACTTTTACGTTTCCGTTTCCGTTAAATCTGTTTTGGCAGCATTTATTCTGTTTTCATTTGAGTATGCACAGTTTCTTATGTCAAATAATATGGCGACAACTATTTTACAGACATTGATCCTTGAATGATTTTATGTGCCTGTGTGCATACGACTTTGGTGTGATCACGTGAACCCAACGTGATCACTGAACCTGTTCAGCGATTTAAGTATAGGTACAGTTTTCAAATGTCCGTATTAAAGTAGATAACTGTGCTAATAGCAAGGAAACATTATCCCTATGTAAAAACGTCAAGTAATACAAATACGTTGCTTATATGTAATAGGTACCTACACATATTTCGTATCTATGGTAGTATCTTAGCGACATTTCTCAAAACTCTATAGAAAAGGTAGCTCATATCTAGTAGGTATGTGTTGAGAAATCTTTTTGAATCTCGCTGTAATAAATTTGGGTTTGCTCTTATTACATTTGCCAAGAAACTGTTTACTTAACGATTTCAATTTGATTGAGAATGAATTAATTTGTATCAAGCTTTTAAACTGTTGTTAGAGAGTGTATCAGTACCAATCCAAATAGTAATTTACAAATACATGAATCAGATAGTGAATAAAAATAATTACGAATTGGACAGTTATATAATATAATTTCAGCACAAACAACAATGTGCGTCAATAAATAATCAGTACATTATTAAAAACTCTGATTTCTTGTTAATTTGTTTTCTAAGGTAACAAGAGAGTAATTTGAGTCCATAAATTATGTGTATTTTTTTAATTAAATTTAATTTAATTAGGAAATAGATTGTCCAAAATTGTAAATAAGTAAGTCAAAAATATGCGAAATGAATTGTGATATTACTAAAACGAATGTCTGGTTTATAGTACGAATAGAAATGTCCAAACCTCTTGTTACAAACGTTGTCCTTATTTAATTATTTTTTTTGTATTTATCTAAGATAAAAGAAACTATAAAACATATTTTTTGTTAATTTTTATTTTAGCTAGCCTATCAACATACACACTCTATTCTATGTGTTTCTAGATATAGACCGAGACATATATTATCATCTTTATTCTATAGCAATTGTAATCTGATACAAAGTACAGCACAACTGCCAATAATCACTAATACATGTCCCAAAATTTCCCAATATCTAAATACTTATTACGTGCAATATTTGTAATAGTGAAGGAGAACCACAGCAAAACATACACTCACACAATATCTGTATAGGTATGTAGATGCAGAATAACTTTTGAAATATGGAAAAATTCTTTATCAACATACATCAGTATACAAACGAAATTAAATAAAAACATGCTTTAAAGTCAGTAAATCTTGAAAGAATCCTTATGTTATTTGCTGTTTGAATGTATTTTGGTTTAATTATACATACTATATTTTCTCAGAACATGCAAATTGACTGGCTAAAGATTTAATGATACCATTTATGTGACTTCAAAATATATAGGTACATGCTTATGGAAAATGTCGACGAAAGAACAATAATTAATATTTATTTTGTAATATATAAGCTAGAGCCATCTATCTGGGAAAGTCAGATTGTGACTTTATGAGAAAAGATATTTTTTGATTTTGATGACCATAGTTATAGTTTTTTTTTTAAATGGAACAGCCCGTATATTATTAAATTTTTGTATTACCCGTATAATTCTTGGTCAAAGTTATAACATAGTATTAGCCGAAAATTAATACAATTTTTCTGAAAAATGTAATATTTTTATAAAATTATATTTCTCGAAAACGTATTAGATGTGGATACCAAGAAAACTAAACAAAAAATTAGAACAGTAGAAATGAAGATTCTCAGAAAAATAGCGAATGTCACGTTACGAGATAGACAGACGAGTAGCTCCATAAGAGAAGGATGCGGAGTGCAGGATGTGGTGAAGTGGAGTAAGCGAAGGAGGAAGGAATGGAATGACCATGTCGAGAGAATGCAAACCAACAGACTAGCATATATATGCAAACATGAAAGACCAAAAGGAAAGAGACCACAAGGACGACCTCCCAAGAGATGAGGACAAAGTTGGTTTTCCTCATCCGCTGAATAGAAACAGGCCAGGCAAACAGGGGATGACCCTAGCTAAAAGAAGAAGAAGAAGTATTAGATGGACACAATTTTTGGTAGTGTTATTCATAATAAAAGGTCTTAATACAAGCATATTTTTTCTTATTACAATTACTAATTGAATGTGCAGAAAACTGGATTAAAATTACGTGTACACATTTTTGCCTAATTTTTTTCAAATGGAACAGCCTGTATATCGGTTCCTTTTTTAATTGTTTAGTAAATTTTGCACCAACAACATGTAAGACGTTATTACATTAACAGTGACCATTACTGAGCTAATGCCATGTTTTGATATGATTTTGCTAAGTGTAGGTATGTTTTTTATTTGAATACGGTATGATATTTGCGGCGAAATTGACAATTGAATGGATGACATTTATAAGTTGTTTCTAAGTTGACAAGCATTTTTTTATAATTAATTTTTCTAAAAATTACCTCAGAGATATGATTTTGGTATGCATTGGCGAAATGACAAAAAAATTATATATCTTATTTACAATATACTCTATACCAGCAATATATTTCATAAGATATATAGAATATGGCACAATAAACACACATTCTAAAACTAAACAAATTAATATGTTGATGGACAGTAGGTTAAGAAACAGGAACTGTTATACGTGATTGGATAATATTCATTCACATTTTCGAACACGGTTTGGAAATGATAGGGCATTAACAAGGAGTTGATTACTTATATTTCTAAATATTTGTCGAATATGTTCTCGCCCATAACTTTCTTTGTGGATACGATTTACTGTATATTTGTTCTTGTACGTATCTCCACAAAAAAAAAAAACAATTTTGTGATGTCCGAAAACCTAGCAGACTCGTGAACAGGGCTTCCATGCAAGCCACTACCCTGGAAACATTTCCTGCCTGTAGCTTTGAATTGACATTAATTTTAGTTATTGCCCATTGTCAGAACACTCTTCTAGTTTTAAAATAATGGATGTGTGACTCAGTATTTTAATGTGTTCATTACGAATGACATTTATTTTATTTTAAGGTCATTGCAACGATAGTTTAGCTAAAGTCCAGCAAACTCCTTATTTCAGGGGTACCGTCAAGTGGGGCTACTTGGGACACTTTTTACATATTTTTGACGTTTACAGATTAACAAAATTTTATTTTCAAAATTCGCTTTCGTACATCGGAAGAGGGTATATAGGTCCTCCATGTGGACAAGTTGGTTTTTCAAAATACCCACTGATTCACCTTTTTTTTTTAATTTGAAAACTGTCCCAATTTATACCACTAGTGGGGTAAATTAAGACAGTCGTTAAAAATGCAAAGAAAAGTATTTTGCACTTGCCTAGTTTAAATTGGGAAATTAAAAATCGAAAAAAAAAATTTTTTTCATCCCGGTAATGCAAAAAAAATCAGAAAAATATCTCAAAAACTGTATATTTAAGTAAAAAACAAACAAAATATAAAACTCTTCGATAAAAAACTGTAAATATGTAGGAAACACTTAGTTTAAACCAAAAATATCATGATTACAAACAAAAAAATTAAAATTACAATTTCTGTTAAACAAAAACAATATTTTGCTTACAAACTAAAACAGGAAAATGACAATTTATAATTTAGATTATCACAACATTGGCAGGAAAAATTCGAAGACCTCTTTTCTCAGTCGGCTTCGGTAGACGGTCCCGAATTTGGTCAAATTGTATCTCATTTTCGTCTTCAATTTGTGGAAACACAAATATATTTTCAGTCTCTTTGTAGCGTCTAAGGCATCTTATTGTGTAATTGCGTTTTTTCACAGCCACGATTTGAGCAACGAATTGTTTCAAACATTCTTTCTTGCTGCCTTGATTGTAACAGAATTCGGCAATAATAAAATCTTCTTCTTTTAAGTTTTCTTTGGTAAGTTTATGTTGTACCACCATCTCAGATTCTTCATCGGTTTCGTATTCTTCGCTGTCCTCGTTTAATGGGCGATTGGAGCAGGAAGGTTGAGGCTCATCATCTTCATCGACTTCGTTTGTAATGTCATCCAATTCGTTTTCCGATTCAATCACATCGATCGCCTCCTCGCTTTGCCTCAAACTTCTCAATGAGACAGATTGTCCGGGCTTATCATTCAACTTTTTTCTGTTCCGCACAGGCTCCTTCGGTCGAACAACATGCTTCTTAATAATTGCTTCAAATGCTTCCCCCAGCTCATCAGAGTGATCGACTTGATTATAACCTGGAAGTTTTTTCAAGACCTCCACTCGATTGAGCGGGAATATCCCCGATGCTCGAAATCCAGATTTAATATTTTGATTTGCTGCCAGCTGTGATAAGGTGTTCTTCAGAAGAGTTGGAAATTCTGATTTTGGAAGGCAGCCACTGTGGGTTTGTTTCCATTCCATGAGCATTTTTCTCCATAACTTTTTCAATGGTGCAAAATACGCGACGTCTAACGGCTGACAAGCGTGTGTGCTGTTGGGCGGTAGGAATATGAATGTTATTCCCTGTTGTTCGCATGCTTCAATAATTTTAACAGACAGATGTGAAGCAAGATTATCTCCGATTATAGCCTTCTTGCCCTCTCGATGTCGAAAATATGGACAGACCACTTTAAAAAACCAATCTTCGAATATTTCACAATCGAACCATCCACTTTTTGATCTGTTATACGCATAATCGAGTTCACCTCCTTCCATCCACTCCGGATATAAATTTCTTGCTTTGTATACAATATAAGGAGGAAGTGTTCTGCCAGAAGCGCTTACGCAAAACATGACTGAAGTTGACGATTTCGAATTATCCATTATTTTGAGGGCTCTTTTCTTATTTCGTCTAACAATAACTATAGATTGTCCTGGATCATCAGTCAAATTGGTTTCATCAAAATTTAACAAATTGTCGGGGTTAATTCCTTCCAAGCTTTGCTCTAAATGGTCGAAATATTCATTTATTTCTACTTCTGTCACATCGCTTCTGTACCTCTTAATATTTTGTGAGAGTCGTTTTGATAGTTCGTTATGCCTTGCTAGAAAACTTCGCATCCAATCTTGTCCTGGTAAGTTTTCATTGAAGCGTCTTTCTACAATGCCTTTCCGATCCAAATATTTTTTTACAAGTTCCCGAATTTCGGTTCTTGTCATTGGGTAGCCCCATTCAGCGGCAGCTGTGATGGCTTTCACAATGCTGGCTTCTTCATTTGTGCCAAGAACTGGTTGCCTTCCTGGATTTTTTGGGTTTTTCCCAAGATATTTTCGGCATAGGGTGGCGCGGGGAATCCCATATCGCTCTTGGGCCCGTCTAAGGGAAAGTCTGCCATTAGCATACGCTTCTAAGGCCGTTTCTAAGGTTTCTTCTGTATAATCCCGGTACCAGCGACAACCCAACTGTCTGCGATACCTTCGAGGCATTGTCCTAATTTACCCTACAAAAACGAACATTTTTACTTAACCTTCCCTCCACACTTTGGAGTTTGTATTTTAGGTTAGGTTACAGCAGGATTCTGTTGAGGAGGTTTCAATGTAGAATCGGGATTTTCAATTTCTCGATATTGTGAATGGCCTTTACTGAGGCCGTGACACTCTTTTGATAATTTAAAACATGCGAAAATTGTCAACTTACCAAAATTTTTCTGCCGGCAAAATGCACCGTTAAAACAAAACACCAACATTACAGGTCGCTAATTTGACGTTTTGCCAAATTAGTATGGCAGTTTAAATTAGCAATTTCACAAACAGATGATGCGCTGTGTCATTTAAAGAAAATAAATACGCGATGTCCCAAGTTATCCTGGGTGTCTCAAGTAGCCCCACTTGACGGTACCTACTGAATGTGTGGATTTTCTGTTGTTGCCATAAAAGTTTGTAGAAGATTTTCGTCATTTATCACATAGGTATTTAGGTTTGATGGCTTCGAATTAGCAAAACTACCAGTACTAATGAAAGTATCCATTTACTTGTATGACTTATTATTTCAATATTATTTTCTCACATACAAGATTTAAATATCGCAGACAGCTCAATACAATGGTATTGTTTCGGATTATAAGTAATTAATTATAGTCACTTACACCTAACCTAAATTTTGCATCATATTTATTTACGCATCATATTTATTGCTGTACTTAGTCAAGGCTGTATTACACTTACCAAGTTCTTGACCAAGTTATTGGCCAAGAACTTGATCAAGTTAAAATTGACGACAGGTCGTGTATTACACTTGTCAAGTCGACTTGGTCAATTTCTTAGCCAACAACTTGGTGGCTTAGAACATGTTCTATTTTTCTTCTCAACTTGATCAAGTTTTTAGTGATTTCTAGTAATATTCATGTTATAAAGTTTTTTGCCAACTGTCTAAAATGTAAACACAAATTCCAATTCCAATTTGATACTTCTTGAAAGAATTGTATGCGTAAATTATTTATTTTCTTTTGTATCTCTTGTGCAGTTATTTTTACGTTCAATATCAAACACAAATCTTCGGTAACTTTATTATTTTTTTTTATTTCGTACTTTTGTACTATTGGTACTGCTAATTCACCTAAAAACTTGGTCAAGAAATTGATAAGTGTAAAATAGCCAAGGTCAACAATAACTTGATCAAGAACTTGCCGACGATTTCTTGGTTAAGAACTTGATAAGTGTAATATAGCCTTCAGACTGTCTAATGCTTCAAACACCTAAAAAGAAATGATTAGAATCGCTGTTGTTTCTATTCTGTCCTGAAATACTGGTTTATATAAGCTATTCTTATTGGAGACCACAAAAGATCAAATATTTAGCTGTAATTTTACTCGTACTGTCTATGATTTAACATTTAACATTATAACATTATAATACAATAAGCAATATTTTTAGAAAAGATTGAAATGCAGCGATAAAAGACATTATTTTCTAGGTTTCTGAAGCATCAGATAGTTTCACAATAATTTAGAAATTCAAGTAGGTAAATATTATTTAAAATTCAGAAACAAGTTCTTATTCAAATAAAAATTCTTAAATGAGAATACTATAAATATAAATATTAGGTATCTACATCAATTAAATTCGAAATCAGCCTTTAAATTTTTATTATCTAGAATAATAGAATAGGAGATATTTCTTATAGTGTTCCAGCTAGTAATAAATGAATCATTCTGGATAACTACCGCGAAGATATCTTGAGTTACGTTTGCAGAATTAGTACCTTAGTCAACCTATTTTTAAAATATTCACTCTAAAGTTTGGTTGGTAGCAACTGTTTCAATAGTACTAAACGTTGTAGCTCCGCGCTGGTCAACACTTTCGTCAAATCTATTTTGTAGTTGACCACCAGAACTCGTCCGTCCTAATGACACTCTTTCGAATTCGAAGTTTTCTTTATTGCATATAATACAGCTCATGGCTCTTGTTGAAATAGAAATTGTTAGATTATTCCAGTACAGGAACGATGAGAAATAGTAAATACAAATATTTTTTCCGGCACAAAGTACCCACGTGCAAAATTTCATGTGTCAGGTGCTGGGGAAATATACCTTATTTATTTAAACTACTGGTCGCTCAGTGGTCGAAATTCGACCTTTATATGTAATTAATATTTGTATACATACATTTTACATTTCTGCATACCTCCTCGATATGAACAAGTGGATTAAGAAGGGGTGCAAGGTTTTTACTTCACTTATTAATATACAGAATGAGCGCGCGGGGTATGATCACCCGATGCCAGTCGATATTCTTCGGACGTATATTCGGAAAATTGATCTCCGCCAGCTGTGTTCGCCAGATATAGATATTTACATCAGTTGCGTACTGGCTGCAAAGAGGAATGCACGTAGGTTTTTGTGTTATTTTATGGTATTTCTGTTATACTTATTTATAGTTTTTTTTTTACCATGAAATTTCTATTTATTTATTTTTCTCTAGACATCTTAGTTTATTCTGCAGATGTTTCAGGCGGGTTGTTTTTATTTCATTCTAAAACCCAGTTATACTGCTATAACTTTTTACAGAACTACATTATTATTTAATTTCATAAGGATAATCATAATTACGTTATAAGTATTACAATCTTCGCGTTATTATCGACTTAGTTATCTAAGCAATCGTCATCACTTAAAGAGAAAATTTAATTTGTTCTTTTTGTCAATCTGCGAAAAAATAATCAGATCACTATGAGTTCGAATATGAGCAAGCAATGCTAGTATGTTGTGCCGTAACTCTAATATGTATTATCGGACCACGTTTAGATGCGAGTTTACGTATACCATCGGGTGATCATACCTCGCGCGCTCTTGCTGTATAAGATACCTACATGTGCAGCTACTTCTATAGAAGTATGTGGAGACATAAATACAATAATTTGATATGTTTTATGGTATTTCCACAGTTTGGATTAAAAAAAAACCGAACTTTTGGCAAACATGTCATCTGCAGAGTAGCTGTTTCTTTCCAAAAAGGGGAGGATTACATTTTTGAAATTTGCGAAACCCATGTCATATCAAATTAAATGTTAATTGAAATTTAATTTGATATGTTTTATGCTATTTCCGCAGTTTGGATTTAAAAAAACCGACGTTTTGGCAGGCATTTCTTCTGCAGAGTAGCTGAGATTATTTTTTCCAAAAAGGTGAAGATAGACATTTAAATTGTCAAATATATCATGGGTGTTTTATTTTATTTAATTTATTGTATTTGTAACACATATACATAAATTTTATCATTCTGCACTTCTTCTCCATATGAACTTTAACTATGCCAAATCTCATACTCCTCCGTTTGCGCAAACAACCACCAACCACGTCAAATATAAAAAAAAACATGCCATTTCTTTTGGTTATTATAAAAAGGCAAACCTTAGCTTTCATGTTCGCAAGTGTCTTACTCCTTTAACTAGAGCATTTGCTTGCAAGTACCTATGAGGTATTCATTATTCACACTAAATAAATGAAATGCTTTTACTTCTACCTCGTGTTTGTGAGGATTTTCTACATACTGCCTATTGTATTATATCTTTCTTGTCCAATTATCAGAAACCCAATCTTTCCTTTCTGCAATATACTTATCCACAGCTGTCTCTTAACTACTTGACATATACGTCTATTGTATGTATATTTTATTACGCTGGCTAAAATAAAGAATAACGATTGATATGTGCTACTATTAATAGCGTGACAACGAACCAATTCCGGTTTACAGAGTTAATAAAAGAAATAATAAGAAAGAAAATGGAAATAAGAATAACAATATTTATTGCGACACATTATTTTAATATAGACACCTATATAAACAAACAGTATTATGAACATTTTTAATGTTAAGCTAGCTTTTAACACACTATAGATATAACACATTGATTGTATAAATAAGTAGGATAAGAAAAATTGAAAAAAAAAGGAGAACGAAAAGAAAGTCACATATTTTGTTTATAAAAATTGTATCACTGGCAATATATATATGTATACATACATATATTACGTTAAAATGTGATCACAGGTATGCGAAATTCGTGCCAGTACTAAATATCTTTTCTATTAGTGCTTTTCTAAATTAATGTTAAGAAGTTGCAAGTGACTATTTGTCAACATTGCAAAAACAAAGATATGATGTGTGTATTCGATGATGAAGGAATTGTATGAATCTTGTATTAAATTTAGGAGGGGCCATTTAAAACTTTGTATACTAATTGATTCAGGCTAATATTTATTGTTTCTTTTATTTTGTCTTTTGTAGTTGGTAATATGAATGACTCCTATGTTACAAAATCAAATGTACGTGTATATAATATTGTATAGTTTTTTGATATAACTAAATAAATTGAAATTAAAGAGTTTCTTTTGCGCGTTTTATTTTTCATTACTTATTCATTGAAAATGGGAAACTTGAAATAAGTAGGTATTATTTTTTTCAAATAATTGAAGAGACAAGAATGGGTATAGATCATAGATAGATAAATAGATAAATAGATAATTTATTTGTCCTATCGACTACATTGTAATACGGGATATGTCATTTCAACTGCTAATACGAAAAGGCAGTTTCAAATATTACATGGCTAACAAACAAGACAATTATACACGCAGTAGGTATATAGGCTGAGTCATCTTCGCGGGTAAGGCCGATTATACCCTTATGAGTAAAGATATTTCGAAGCGGTTTTTTCTTGTGATAGCTGCTCATTAGGATTACATTTTAAAAATATTTTGTATTATGCAGTGTGTTCTATAACTTGGTGGCTAACCATAGTTATAGTTTTTTAAATGTATTCGCCGTATAATTTTTAGTCAAAAAGTAATAAGATAGTATAGGCCTAAAATCTAAAGTTCTTCACTTGTTCCCATTTTTCTAAAAAATTCAATGTTTGTATTAAATTATATTTCTCGAATACGACGTATTAGATGGACAACATTTTTTGCTGTATTGTTTACAATAAGAGGTCCCAATAGAAGCATGCTTTATTTTTTTGCAGTTACTAACTGCATGTGCAGAAAACTGGATTAAAATTACATGACACGTTTTTGTATAAAAGTAATTTTTTTTAATGGAACACCCTATATATGCATTCATTTTTGAATTTCTTATTAAATTTCACATCAAAAACATGTAAGACGTTAACACTTTAAAAGTGACTATTACTGAGCTGCTGTTATTTTTTGATTTAATTTTGTTAGTTTTTGTATAAAAGTCAACTTTTTCAAATAGAACAGCCTGTATGTCAGTTCATTTTTGATTTCCTTATTAAATTTCACATCGAAAACATGTGAGACGTTAGTACTTTAAAAGTGACTATTACTGAGCTATTGTCGCTTTTTGATATAATTTTGTCAGTACTATACTATATTAATTAAAACCATAAAACTGACAAAATTATATCAAAAAGCGACAAAAGCTCAGTAATAGTCACTTTTAAAGTATTAACGTCTTACATGTTTTTGATGTGAAATTTAATAAGGAATTCAAAAATAAACTGATATACAGGCTGTTCCATTAGAAAAAATTGACTTTTATACAAAAACTAACAAAATTATATCACAAAACGACTGAAGCTCAATAATAGTTCCTTTTAAAGTACATGTTTTTGATGTGAAATTTAATAAACAATTCAAAAATGAACTGATATATAGGTGTTCGATTTAAAAAAAAATGACTTTTATACAGTAACGTGTCATGTAATTTTAATCCAGATTCCCATCCCCACTCTCACAATATAATCCGGAAGTTTATAAAAAATGTATTTTCTATTAAATTTTACATACGAGTATATTTTGTTTGATTTGCTTTTCACATCGTTTGCCCTTGAATTGTATATCAACATAACCTATATAGCTATTACTATGATAAAGTAGCTAGTAAATTTCTTATTATTATACTTACAATTATCCTTTTATAACATGATAAATAAAATAAATAACATTATACGAAAGGCTTTTTAAAACCGTATTCATTTTTTTTAAAGAAATATAAACAAGGAAATGGTGTTAAAAAGCCAGCATTTTTATTAAATACCTACATGAAATGTCAGTCTGTTTCGAGTTAGATTATTACAGTCTGTTTCGAGTTAGATTATTCACATTTTCTTTTATGTGTTCAACAGGTATGTCTAAAACAGTTTTCTATGTATTTCGTATGACTAAGTATGTTATGTAAAACAAGAAAAAGTAATGAAAAGCTATCCGAACCACAACATTTATTAAGTTGCTTTTCATGGATTTATCAACTTGACTGGTTTATGTGAAGCAATAAACCAGTAATGTAGTACGTTTTACAAAGAAAAAGCACTATAAACACCACATTACTTTATGGTATTTGTATCTTCAGAATTTAGACATTTAAATGGTTCATAGCCAATCGTTTATCACTTAACCACGATAAATGTGAGACAATTTACTTTACTAGTAAACATAGATCTAACATATATTTTACGAACAGGCGATTCCTAGATATTAGACTAGACACAAGATTAACATGGAAGCTGCACATACATGAATTAGCCAAACACTTGTGTTCTGCTACTTATGCAATTAGACGTATTAGATTTATAACTGATAGTCTAGTGGAATAACGACGTACCATGGACTATCAATCACATATCAACTATGTTTAACTAATATGGGGTAAATAGGCCTACGCAGAGAAATTGTTTATTCTGCAGAAGAAGGCTGTTCGAGCAATTGTCTGTGTTTCACAAACCTCTCTTCAGAGAGCTTATGATAATTCCATTGGCCTTCACACATATTCTAAAACAACTAAGGAGGGTTTTGAAAAACTGCCACACCTGACCACTAGGGGTGAGATTATAGAAGTCTCCACCCCTCATAACCATTTGCTGCATATCCCACATTTCGTAGGACAAAAGCCACTTCAGTACAATATCATCACGGTACCTAATTATTTAACAAAGTCAAAATTATGTGGAGACATTTTTCTACTTTCGTATCTAAAGAGAAAATAAAAGACATTCATCCTTTAAGAAGCATTTTACAATGTCAATTACATAAAGTGGTCCTTTGATTACCTGTGTTGACGTTATCATCACATTTTTGCTTCAATGTGCTATTGTGTAAATAGTATGTAAATCTTATTATTGATACAATATATTTATTATTATAATAGAAACAATATCCTTCTTATTGCAAAAGTGTTATAATTAATCCTGCTTTTACACCCACAATACCTCATCTCATCAGGGAAGTCGCAGCAACTTTCATTATACATTTACATTCTTGATAATTATCAATATAGTAAGCATTGTTACACGTGGTCTGTATATGGACGTTTCTTCAATTTGTATTTACCTGTCATTTTAAAAATTTCTTTTAATAATAGTAATTCCTAATAATTGAAGTTACGCTGTGGTTATTAAACAAAACTAGTTTATTTCTACTACTTAATTTTTCATTTACGCACGTGTAATTGCAATTGTTTTAAATCTTTATGGATTTTATTGTGTTATATATGTAGAAGTTTAGCTATCATATTCATTGAAGTAAGGTATACAATAATTATCATCTTTCACTTCGTAAAAGGTAATTAGATACCCACTTAAATATAGTCAGCTTTTATATTGCAAATTTTATTATGGTTCTAGTTATTTTAATTTTATTCAGGCCTGAATCATAACAATAACTGCTATGATGCAAGCCTGGATGAATAATCATCAATTATTGTTGAGGATAGTAACAAGCTATACAATCAAACGAATTTCCAACCAAGCAACGATTTTCTTAAAGGTTAGTACTTTGAACCTTTTTCAGCTTGTGCTGCAATATCATTGTCAATTATAAGATAAAATATATAGAAAAAATCACATTTCTTCGTTACATCGTCTTGCAATATGTATTTCAGAATAACATTTAATATCCCCAATAACATCATTTATTTTTGGAATTTAAAACATTACAGTCCATACGCCCATAAAATTGTAACACACACGATTGGTGTAATTGGATAATTGCGTCACTTCCTTTAAGATCCCATTGGCTTCCTTTTATTACTACAAGAAGACTGCTTTTACTAGAACAAATTGAGCGGGAGAAATTCATGAATGGGTACATCCTACTGCCGAACCCCTTTGGTGGCTACTGCCCCGAACTAACCTTCAGTTGTATATCTATACTATACATAATCAAAGCTCTAGGTATATAAATAGGATTATATTGATGACTATTACACATCTTCATCATCTCTTCTATCTAAAATTCCACATTTGCTTATATTTATGTATTATTAAGTAATGCTTCTGGTAAATTGCTATTCTCCTTGAGTTTGTAAAAGAAAGTATTTTATTTTCTCATTATTTAGCACCTCTTTCTAAACATTTTTAGTAAATAGAAAGACTTTTGTCATGATGAAAATAGTCCATAAGGAGAATATTTTATATGAGATACAAACATTTTTTTTTTTTGATATTTCCTGTAAGTAATTAAGGAAGTCAAGGTTAAATAATTACTTTCATATTTTTATTTAATTCGAGCATTTGTATAAAACCTATACATATATACATCATCTTATTATATACAACTTACTTAAAAATATCACATCACACTCACTTGTTGCGAATAAAAATTGTACATGGCTGATTAACGCAAAAATAATATAAATTACAATTGCAATATTAATGCGTTTGTCTATAACCATACCGATTTCCTCCACCGTAACTTCTAGATCTTCCATAATCCTCATTGGTGTTACGATGTTGTTCGTTTCCTTGTCTGAATTTGTTTCCTTTCGTCTCATCTTCATAATGCCCTCTGTCATAGTGCCCTTTTTTCCCACGTTCATCACGTTGAATTCCAGATCTACTGAAACCCCCTTTTTTGTTGGCGCCTTCATTACTTTTAAATCTATTACTGTAATCACCGTTTTTCTTAAAGTGTCCCTTTTTATGATAGTTATCGTAAAACTTGTGTTCTCTGTGATACTCATCTTTGAAGAATTTATTGTGATATCCTGATGTTTTGTGCCCTCGCTTGTGACCTTCCTTTTCACCAAATTTCGCCGCTTTTAATGTTTTTCCCGATTGTTCATGATTATTATAATTATTAGCTTCGTCATGATGGTTTTCGCTATGACCGGTATCTTCTTCATAATCTTTGCGATCCGATGTTTTCCCTTGTTTTCCATGTTCTCCATTAGAAAATCTATGATTTGAAGAGTGTTCATCTCTACCTTTGTCGGTGTCTTGAACATTATACGCACTTCTATGTGCAGCGCCATTATTCCCATGATAATTATGATAGGTTTTTGATTCGTCTGCCAGTGGACTTTGTGGTTCGTTATGTTGATTAATTCTTATAGATAAAACAACATTTACAACAAATAAAAGAAACACGAAAGTCTTGCAGAACATCGTGAACTTACTCACAAACCAATGTATGTATGTATAAGTCAGGTGGATTTACTGCTTTATATCTTTCACTTCTCCTATCTAGCGTGACTAAATTAGTTCGAATCGGAAGTAGTAGGTTGATATAATCAGGAAATAGATAGGATACGTTTACAAGTTTTCGTATTGGAGCGAGACTAATACGATGTGTTACGGATTTTATGATATTACGTTTTTAACTTTCAATCTATGTCAAATTCTTATTTCTTTATCGTTCCACATTTGAGTTACAAAGCTGGTATATTTGTTCCTTGTTATTACATAACAAAATCATTAAAGTGATTGTTTGACCTATAACAAGTACCTAATAATGTACATACCTATACAATATTCGCTTATTTGGATAGGCGTATTGGTATTACATAATTTTACAAGAATAAATAACAAATACCTTAGATTTGGATTTAAAAAACCGACATAAACAACAAAATAATATAAAAAAAATAATTCGGAATCATTCACAGTAAAATGTATAATAAAGCATTCAATACGCAATGCCACATCACAACTGATACACTCGGTTCAAACCTTTTTTTATGTAAAGACGACACACTTATTCTGTCTTTGTTTACAAGCAACATATTAACCCAAGTGATAATATCTTACATTTATTTTCTCATTGAGATGGGCGACTTCTCTATTTGGAAGTTTGTATGGCATTTTTTTTGTAAAATAGTACATAACTGCAATATTTCTTCCCATTTCTCGACTGTCTAATTCCCAACTGTTTTGACTAAACACAACATTAACTTGGAAAATGAGACACCAACACTATTTCTTTTCTATTCCTATCTTCGTTATATTTGCGGCATACATAAGTATGAGAATGTAATTTATAAATTGCTCGCCTGCGGCTGGCAAAAGATGAAACAGAGACGCAAGTTGAAGAATCTTTTTTTATACCATAAAATAATAACTTGCAGAACCACTTCATCTTTGTACATTAATAATATAATAATAAATAATAATAATAAATTGCCTTTATTGAAGAAAGTAAACCATCACATCGATGAGCCTTGCGAATGCCGGCCATGTTTATTTTTCCACGCAGAAGAGAAAAACCTGAATTGCTAGACGATGCTCCTCCAGGAATTACCGCAGGGTTTCATCTAAGTGGGTGGATTCAGAAGGACATTTTTATCAAATGGTTTAAAAGATTTCTCACTAAAGTAAAACCTTCTGCAGAACAACCAGTCCTATTATTGCTAGACGGGCATGCCACCCACAGAAAGAGCATTGCTTTGATCAACATGGCACGTGAAAATAATGTTGTTTTGTTATGTTTTCCTCCCCATTGCACTCATCGAATGCAACCCTTAGATGTTTCTTTAATGGCACCATTGAGCACCTGTTACGGGGAAGAAGCAAGAAATGGCTTAGTGATCATGCTGGCAGATGTATTACAATCAACCAAATTGGAAAGCTTTTCGGAGTGGCATTTATGAAGGCAGCAAGTGTTCAAACTGCTGTCAATGGCTTCAGAAAAACAGGCATATTTCCACTAAATCCAGGTGTTTTTGAAGACTGGATGTTTGCTTCATCAGAGACTACTGAGAGATCTCTTACTTACCTGAATACTTCCACGACAAGTCCACCTTCTGTGACAGAAGCTAACTGTACACAATCGAATTCTTTTGTTCCAAATGTGCTCAACCCCGTCTTTAATGATTCAACATCAGCGGGACGATCAAGATTAGCAAAATTACTGATTTTGTTCAGAATTGTTCAACGCCTTCGTCATCACGTTCGCCACAACCGAGTGGTAGCTTTACCGTGACTCCGAAAGAAATATTTTTTTAGAAGGAAGACGACCTGCGAAAGTGTAAAAGAATTACCTCCGCGGCACAGGACAGAAAGACGAAACTTCATACTCAACCAGAGTCCGTCAACAAATACAAGAAATAAAAACAGTAAATAAAAACTAATGATGAGAAGGTTAAACACTACATTTACATAACCCCTACATCAGTACGTATAAACTATAAAACCCGTTACTGCAGTGACAAAAAGTAAGACTTAAGGGCACTAACTCCGTTTGGCCTCTGAATTTCTTTATATTATTCTGAATTCTGTTATAAAATGTAACGGCCGAATAACCAAAAGATCTTTCAAAAAGAGATGTATAATGACGCGAAACAGTAAGTAAATACTTGCAGCGCGTGTTGAGTACATGGATGAAATGCCGTGGGATCAAAAAGTGTCTGAGGCGGACTCGCAGCGAAGGCAACTGAAGCAACGAATGGACAAAGTTAGTCAAGTGCAATTTCCGACGGTTTTCCATATTTAACCACCCAATAGATTTAATGCTATTTGAAATGTGTTCATACTCATAAGATTGCAAATTGCAACAATAAACAAAATCAAAATAGCTAAACAAAGGTAAGACCAAAGATTCACAAAGTCGTCGCTTCAAAAAAGAATTTAAAATACGCCTATTACCATATAACACTCTGAAAGCTCCGTAGGACTTCTTTAGTAAATAGGAAACATGTTCACTGAAGCGAATTCGATTATCAACTATATCCACTATACGCGATTCGCTGTGTTCTTTCAGATAAGTAGGATTGTAGCAAAACCAATGACCCATTGCAGAATCCCTAATATTTGAGCTTAGAAATAAGCAGCTGGTGACAAATCGTGTCAAAAGCCCTCGAATGGTCCAAAAGAAGAAGCACACAATTCAATTCATTATCAATAGACGTCATTATGTCATTCAACACATAGGCCAATGCAGTAGCGGTATTGAAGCCATTCCGAAAACCGGCTTGATAAGAGGAAAGGCAATTGTTGACAGTAAAGAAATTGCAAATCTGATTATAAAGAACTCTCTCTAATAATTTAGAAAGAACTGGAAATATACTGATTATTATAAATCAAAGAAAGTTGTAGGATTCGTTTTTTTAAGCAAGGAGATGCCCAAGGCATTCCACATACTAGTAGGAAAAAAAGACTGTTCAATACAACAATTTACAAGATGTGTAAATAACATAAGGATCAATGAAAGGACTGCAGTACTTTAGCACAGTAGAATAAATATTGTTGTGCCCATATTATTATTTACAGCATTAGTGGTAATGCTATTAATATTTGTATGGACCTCCAACTGATGCCAATGCAAACTCAAAGAAGGCTTCAGGATTATGATGAGTAGATTTGTAATAAGCAATCAGATCATTGGGGTTATCATTAACAGCCAGAACAAAAGGCGCAAAATAATCATTGTAATCTTAAAAAGGTCGAAAAATGTGGAAGAACCTAAGATTATTAATAAACCGTGAACCGAAAAAAAAAACCAGTGATAGCTGATGTTTTTAGGGCTTGATGTAATGGCACATATTTTTTTACCACTAATAAATTATATTCCTATTTTAAAGTAAGTAAAGAGTTTCTCTTTGTTTTACATGTGCTAATTTTGTTAGTAAAATGTGGAATGTGTCAGGTCATGGCCTAAAATTTTATCTACACTGATTTGTATTGAATGTAGACACAGTAAACAGTACCTTCTGCAAAATTTATTACTTTTGGGATTTGATTTTCTTCAATTTCATCCTCACCATCAGCACTGTCATCATAAATAATTCTTCGCCCAAAATTAACAATATTCAATATAATGTTCAAATCCATGTTTTACTTGTATTACATATGATTATAAGAATTGTAGACTATTTTGCAGGGAATAAAATAAATACGACAAGTCAATGCCTGACACATACCTAACCATAACCTACAAAAATGTTCTAAATCGCTGAGGTCGACCAAAAAGCTCCGAGCTGAGCGAGCTCTATTTTTTCGATCCATACCTTCATTACCGAACGCTTCTGATATGTCAGAAACAGTTCGATTTGTCATTGCCGAACAGTTTTGATGTAATTGATGAAAAAGAGTGTATTGCCGAACGCAGCTAGAGTTCCTGTAAAAAAAATGTACCTTTGTATGATCGTAATCGTACATATGTATTACTACTTGAACTAAACTGAATGGTAGGTCATGCATACTTTCAAGCAAAACGTCACCATTGTGACAGTTTTAGTTATTACCAAATTATCAAGTAAAAATATGGCATTAATTCAAAGTTTATTTCGTAGAAAAATTCTTAGTAATTTAGTACTTCCCACTTTATTTGATCAATCTCGACGAGGAAAACAGAAAAAGTGTACAAAAGTAAGTAATCTATCTCATCATAATAAAATCACTAAGAATAATTTTAAACAAATATTACAGAAAAAGCCTTGGCCATACGTTATAGTTCGGCCAGATAGAGAATGCTACGATGAAATTCTAGACTTGATGTGGTCATCCTATTGTAGAGATGAACCAATCATAAAATCATTAGGCTTGGGTAATACTCCCAATAATGTTATGGATGAACATATGATAAGAGCTTTGTCTCAAGGATTGAGCTTAATAGCGAGATGTAAATATGATGGCTGCTTAGTTGGGGTAGCAATAAACGAAGGAACATGTGCTTGGGATCCTGATTCATGGGACAAATTTGCTTGTACCTTATGTAATGTAAAATTAAGGCAGTTGTATCAATTTTACGCATATGTCCAACGATTACCGGATTTATGGAACTTAGCTTGTACTACAAAGATATTTGAGGTAATTACAACGTTTAAAATAGAATAGATACGCTTTCTAATAGCTGCAAAATTGATAAATCCATATAAATTCAAACTATATAGATAATTACTATATAGTTTGAATTTATATGGATTAATAAATTCAAACTATATAGTAATTATGTTGTTACACCGTTTCTGTGGTTTCACTCTACAATTGCCTCTTGGCTCTTCACTCTACTATTGCCTCTAGTCTGAGTAAAACAAAGATGCGATTCCATATCCAGGATAGTGGCATAGTTTGCTTAATTTTAGACTATAGTAAAATGATACTATAACAAAAATATCTGATACGTTTCATTGGATAGAAATACATTGGGTGAATTAATAAAAGTAATGTGAATTCCGAAATATTTTACGTATGTATCACATGCCAAATGCCTAGTTCAGACTGCTCACAACGAGTCGGCTATTCTTCCGAAATTTTACTATAAAATTTGCCACTGCATTCAATTCACAATAGTAATTGCACCATCAGATTTGCATAAACCCTTTAGCAACTTAAACAAATATGTATTGTGATTCCTCATAAGCTAATACTTAACGAGTGCATGGAATAGCTTGTTCTTCCTTGAGTAAATTCTGCTTTTTTAAAAAAAGGCACGATATACACATATTGTTTTTAGAAAATAATCAAACGTCATCGTGAAATCTGAACATACTCTATATCATAATTAGATATAATATAACATACTTTTAAATATGAATTTTTAGATTGCTCATGTTGGTGTGAAAGCAGAAGAAAGAGGGAGAGGTTTGGGTGCAGCTCTGATAAGGCAATCTATTGAAACAGGAGCCGATTGTGGATATTCTTGCATTAGATTGGATGCGAGCTCAGAATATTCGTATTAAATCTACAGAAACACATATAATGAACCAACTTAATAATTTTGTTTTATTTTCAGCCACAAAGTTTGTGAGAAATTGAAAATGAAGTTAGTCTATGAAATTCCATACTGTACTTATATTGGACCAAATGATAAACCGGTTATTAATCCACAGCCGCCACATACTGCCCTTAGAGTGTATGTCGCTACACCATTATTACCTCCAAAAAAGTGAATAGAAAAATGAGTAGTATATATATGTATTTTGTATGTTATAGTGTATATTCTGTGAAATATATATAATGTGCCATAAACGCGAACACAATATTACTTACAAGCCTATACAGTAATAAAACGATATTGACAACTTCGGTTATTTTCTGATCATTTCTAGTTTTCTCAAGTACCTAGTCTGTTCATTATTCCTACTAACTTTAGCTTTGTTGTAGTGGCTGCATAGTATTGGATTGCTTTAAGCAATATAATAAAACATTGCTATAGGTACAAAGGAATTGCTTCAGTATTGCACTAATAAAATTTTTGTTCAAAATTTAGATGAGTCACGCAAGTGATTGTTTTTGGTTGTTACAGTAACGCAATCGTAAGTGGATCCATTAATAATTTTTTTTTTCTGTGACGGAAAAAAAGTTTGACATTTTATCTTTCTTAACAGGTAACAAAATGTAACTTTTTATGAAATTACTTTCTTCCCTGGGAAACAATGAATACTTTTTTCCAGGATATGTACTCATAAGTAAGAACATGAAGACATTTAATTTTAATATATCTTATTATGCAAAAAGTTGCATTTACTTATATAAGCCAATAACACCGTCTCCGAGAAAGAACTACATTTCTTTTTCACCTTCCATTCAAAATAACCAGTGATAAACTTAAGTTCGCAAATTTTTAAAACCAAACACAAAATTAAATTCACAGATATTTGATTACTTTACAGGTTTCCTTAGCAACGCAGGTATAATGTCCCTATAAGTACAACAGCCTACCAATTTAAAACTTCAAATTTCACATCGAATCATTTTCTGACCTTAAGAGTCCTCGTTAGTGGATCTGTCAACAATGGCAAAATAGCAGGTTTTAGAATCCAGTTATTTTTGTTGATTTTAAAGATGCAGAAAACCTTTCAACGTCAACTTATGAAGAATTATATAATCTACCCGGCTGAAGAATCAAATTTAGAAAAAAATTATCGGATTACAGAAAATTAATTAATATGTGAAAATATTAAAAACCAGTTTTCTCAAAAATCCTTCGAAGGAGATTTGTTTGCTTGGGTTCACGTTATAAATTGAATAGAAAGCTACCCGGCTGTACACTTATTTTTCGTTCAACTATTAGCTTTCTATTCAATTTATAACGTGAACTCAAGCAAACAAATCTCCTCCGAAGGATTTTTGGAAAAACTGGTTTTTAATATTTTAACATATTAATTAATTTTCTGTAATCCGATATTTTTTTTCTAAATTTGATTCTTCAGCCGGGTAGATTACTAAATTCTTCATAAGTTGACGTTGAAAGGTTTACTCCATATTTAAAATCAACAAAAATATCTGGATTCTAAAATCTGCTATTTTGCCATTGTTGACAGATCCACTAGCGAGGACCCGTAATATATAGTAATAACATGCTTTTTTCAATATTAAATCGTCGTTTTTCCCATCACAGAAAAAAATAATGTATTATACACGGGTAAAATCTAGTACTTTTTTCTCTTGTTTAATAAACAACTATTTCTACTCCCGTGTTTAAAATGCCATTTATCGCATAGGTTTGCATGATGCTAAATGACCTTTTAAACACACCTTGACAAGCTGTGGCTTCGTGAACTTTAGTCACGGGCTGAACTTAGCAACGGACACTTTAGTCACGGGCTGAAGTTAGCTCGAGGTTTTTTAAATGCAAAAATCAAGTGAAATTCAGTCAAGATGGTTGACACTTGTCATTAATCTGTCAAAATAATCCGACATGGTGCGACAATACAAAAGTAATTTTGTATTACTTTGATTATTTGTGGTCGTAGAAAACGTATAAGTATAAACTCGTTTTATAAATTCGTTAGTCACTCGGTTTCTTAATCACTCGCTACGCTACGCTACGCTCGTGATTAGTGAAATTCGTGACTAGAACGGCGTTTAAAAAACTTATCGAGTCGTTTTGGCAACCGACACGGCCAAAGTACGAACTAAAGACGACAATTCAATACCACTACAAATTTTGATCGGCGGGAACAATTTCAAAACAATAAAATTAAACTAATTAATTAATATTTCATGATATATGCGTTCCCATAGAAAATACTGTTACATGAAAACCAATTATAAATTAAATATTACAAATACATAAAGCTACTAAATATTATTTTTTCTAGACCTATATTTTATATACCATTTGGCTATACTGTTTAGGAGGCAGGCATTGTTGACAAATTTAAAATATTTAGATGACAATTATAACAAACGTCAAAAGATAATTATGACAAATGTCAAAAGGTGTATGAACATTATTATTTATAACATTTTTGTAATTTCATTTGTAGGTTATGTTACTTGACAGGTAAAATTTTGCAACATCTCAAATTTGACGCCATTTTAATTTAGTGGCGCATGTCGGGTGCGAGAGCGACTCAACTATATATATACTATTATCGCCAGCCGTCATTAAAGCGTTGCATTACCATAGAGCAGGTATGGGTAACCTTTGCTTGGTTGTGGCTCTAGCTTCAGACTATTGCTCAAGTCACGGCCGTAGGTAGGTAATAAGTAGTAGTAAATAAAAAGCGATAAAATTTCACACATTTATTTACAATACATAGATAATACAAGAGCTACTTAATAAAAAAAAGATAAATAATCCCGTATTCGGCCGCGGGGGCGGAGGTTACCCATATATGCGGCATAGAAAGTGGTTCTGTGGACCATAAATCACGTACCTACTCGCAGACCAACTGTTCGTTCGGATACATTCGTCAACCACAAAATCTTTGATAGGTTTTTCTCAAAAGATTGGACTGTCTTATGGAAAAAATGTAAAGAAAACTTAAATACGCTTCCGTATAAAATGCTATCACATCAGGCTAATTTGCTGGGTGACACCCTAGACGTTTTGCTTACTGCCAGTGTTTTGCAAATAATTTAATGCAAGATATGGCCTTCTAAATCTGACATTTTTGTCTAATAAAGCCGGATTTCATCTTTCCAGGTACATCAATTCCCAAAATACTCGGATGTGGAGTAGTGAAAATCTTCATATTAGGTATAGAAACATTTTGAATAAATTTATTGAACAGCGGCATGAACATGAATTACAAAACGGTTACATCAGCAAGATGGTGCAACAGCACACACAACACAGACAATATTGTTTTCTTTGTGAGTTTCTTTATTATCGGATTATAAGCTTTCATACGGAAGTTGAATTTCCACCACGAGAATCTGTTTTGACAATTATGGAATTTTTCGTGTTTCCTCACCCAAACAATTGAATATTTAACACCTCTGTTGCTAATTTGTAAGATCTGTAGTAAAGAATTATTGAAGCATGTGTATTAATAACACCTTAACGCTGCAAAATGCGTTTAATAGGATGAGAAGGCGTATAACAGACAACAACCAACATCACCACATGGTAGATAATGTTTATCCATGTATTAAAGTAGCCATTAGTGATAAAACATAGAAAGGTGAATGTAGAAATATGTAATATTAAAATGAATTATTCTATGCTTTGCTAAATATATGAAAGAAAGAAAAAAAAGAAAGAAAATAAAATTAATATAAGATACCAATCTTGACATAGAGAAATCTTTGAAAACTAATAACAAATAGAAAAGTAAGTGTCACTTGTGGTTTTTTCCTGATATCTTCGATATATTAGGAAAAACAACCAACATCATCAGATGGCAGAAAATGCTGACCCATGTGCAGAAAAGTGTGAAATAAAAATTACATTGGAAACTTATAGTGGAATTCTGAAACCCTCTCGTAAGCTTCGATTATCGTAGTCCCTACCAACGAAGTGACGTTATATGACGATTTTCGGAGTTTTTACAGTTAGTGACGTAGAAGTGTCAATTTACGATTTTTTGTACATAATTAACCTTTATGTTTAACATATAAACAGACATATCATCTCGTAAATATACCAAAACATTTCAATTTAAAATTTTAACTAATAAGAAAAAAAAAAAAAATAAGAAAATTGTTTGAAATATAATATAGCGATTGCTAACAATTTCTTTTAAAGAAAATTTATGGAAAATTTTGTAATGCTAAGGCATAGTATAACCATATGTTTATACTGTTGCCAGTTGCCAAGATAGCACGAAGCTCTTTGGAAAATTTCAGCAAGAACTGCTACCATTAAGAGAGTTTAAAAGGACTTAGTATCACAGCAGTGTATAGTGATAAATGTCTTTTCAGGCACATCTGTGGATGATGAATTGTGATTTTTCTTGAAGCCAACAAGGACAGTTATTCCTATAAAGTTGAAATTGTTTTTGTTACTTACAAGAGTACATAAGCACAAAAAAATACATAGACCCAGCACATAATATTCTAGCAAAATGAAGCATGTGAAATTTACACAAACTAAATATTTGAAAAAGTCTATCTTGGTATCGTGTTCACAATTTAAAGTTGACTTTTATCATCAAATTTTCTAATGATAAAGCTACATCAAATTAAAAGGATGTTAAACTTTATATTATGTTGAAGAAGATAAGAGGAAATTTGCCTGTTTAGTCAATGACTTTGTTTATTTGTAAGTCAAAGTGCAAAGATTTTATCAATATGTAACTTTATTGAACGATTAATGTTTTAGGCCCCAAAAACGTTACGTCATGTTCTAATAGCATTCGGCAAAGTATATGATTGGCTTAAGTGTATAGATTACTTTGTATTTAGAAACTCGATCAATCCTATGATACAAGCTTGCACTTAGTTTCAATATTTTTGTTCGTCACAAATAATTTTTATTTTACTACCCGTTGAAATGTATTGTCTGAATAAGAGAAGGCTTATAATAACATATTTGAATCGAGTAGACCAAATCATTCAATATTATTGCAAGTTTTTATTGTCAAGTCACTGAAGTTATAGTAATTGAAAGTTCTATTCTGTTCATTTGCAGTTTTACCAGTAATTCAGTAGGCTGAATTTTGCACCTTTTCAACTCAGAAGAAGATAAGAACATAAAAATTTATTGTTTAATGGATTAATAAGTGTGCTAATATGTATTACAAAATAATGAAAACATTGAACTTGGATAATTATATTAATACTAGATATGAATTATATGTTTACCTTTAAACCTTAACAATAGACCTGAAAAAGGACACTTATTACTTACTTACTGAAAAATAATAGACATTTTATTGCTAAATATATTTTTGTTATTTTTTTTTATTAACACTTATAAAAGTATATTATAATGGTAAAATTAAAGAAAGCACTTACAGTACCTGGAATATAAACAATACTTAGAAAAGAAATATATATAAAAATAAATGAAAGACTCCAAGCAAAAGTATTTACATAGTAAAGTAAATAAACTTACGAGATATATGTGAATTACAGTAAAGGTATGTTTCATTTTAAAATATGTATCGACTGATGGACTATAATAAATAATAACTCAAAAAATTCTAAAATCGTCATCGCAACGTCACTTTGTTGCTAGGGCCTACGATAATCGCAGCTTACGAGAGAGTTTCAGAATTCCACTATTAATTAGATTAATTTTATTTATTTTTATTTAAAAGCCTTTATGATTAGCCTTCTCAAAATATCTAAGTTTTCTAGCCTGCCAACTTGTGCACTGTATATTTTATTTTTGATGTATCCCCACAAAAAGAAATCATTTGGCGATAGATCAGGAGATCGCGGAGGCCAACGAATGTTTCCTGTTCCACTAAACTAATGAGACGATCAGGAAAAGTGTTCATTAAAAAATGCTTTACTCTGACCGCATTATGTGCGGGACAACCGTCCTGTTGGAACCAAATAATATCCCGATCTATTCCGGTATTATCAATAGCGGGAAGTATCTGATTCTGTAGCATATCGAGGTATTTGTCCACATTTAACGTACCATCAATAAAAAATGGACCAACCAAATGGTCACTCAAAATACTCGCCCAGACATTCACTTTCTCGGGATATTGGGTGTGTTTAACAAAATACAAGGATTGTGCTTTCCATTTAATGGAAATGACGATTCATCTGTGAATACAATATTTGCGATGAAATTCTCATTTTCATGTGTCTTTTCCATTACGGTTTCATAAAACTCCATTCTTCTAAAATTGTTATCGAGAAATATTTCTTGCGTTTTCTTGTATTTGAAACATTTTAATTTATTTCGCTTCCATATGTTTGCGACGGTTTTATTACTCACACCCAATTCCTCAGCAACACTTCGATAGCGTATCCTCTACTTCGAGAGTGCTACAAATCATTATATCCCGCTCTTCTGGTTCCTCAGCTTTTAGTGGATTTACCTCTCTAGGATTACACTTTGTCCAATTATTTAAAGAAAGACATTTTTCAAAGCTATTCAAAATATGTAATATGCTTTGCTCACAGGGTACGGGTCTGTCTGCAAATATTTGCGGAAATAAATTAATGCAATCCTTTGCACAATGACCACTATAGTACCATTTAATAATTTGCAGGTTTTCTTCTAGTGTGTAGCGAGGCATTGTTACCATTGACCCCTCCTCTCACAAATACAGAACGACGCTGTTCGACACGATCTCCAGATACAATTTTGGTTGTTAAAAGGAGTCTTGGAAAATGCTTTCTGTCAGTTACTTCTGTCAGTGAGTTCAGTCAGTGACTTCTGTCACAGTTGTCAAGTGACATTTTTTTCGATAAATGCGCGTCATCCAGAGATGCGCAAAAGCATACCTTATTTCCTTGTACCATGACTACGGACACGATTGGGCGTTGTTGCCGGTGTGCCTAGTATACATCAGGGGGGGAAATGTTAAATTGAGATTGCGTAGACATCGTTTTGCTTCTGCCTGCAGTTGGTAGGTGGCGCATGTGTTGACGAAATTTTAGGATCACATGTGATACTTCAGGGCTTAGCTGCTTGTAGGCTGTTGTGTTTGGTAACTGTGGCAACTACATGTGATATAGTTTTCAAATATTTCTGTTGACAGTTTTTAATTAATATTTATTATATATATATTATAGGTGTATATACTAATTATTAATCAGAGTTATAAAATATTAACTTATTTCTTAAAATTGCATGTACGTAAGTATTTATCCTGCATAATTCGAGTAATTTATTTATTTATTAGCACTTTTTTTCTAGACTTCCTAGTAATTATGCCGACAAGAAAATGTTATGTGTCAAATTGTGACCATAATGTAAAAGTTTTCCACATCCAACATCAATTCGTTTTCATGAGTGGTAGGAAGCTACATGAGATCCTAATTTATTCAATGACATAAGAGGAGAGCCACGATTTCCATTTAAGGAATAAATAAGTTCAAATGTAAGAATAATTTAGAATGCTTTCTCCTTAATATTTTGAAATAGAAATAAATTTTCATATAAAAATAAAGCGTTACTAAAAAGATATGTTTCTACTTTATTACTAAGTTATTATAGCAATAAGTGTAGTTTATTTTTCTTTAAAATACATCTACTATTTTACGTCCGAACATTTAAAGTGAAGCATAAAAACTATTAAGGTAAATACAAAATGGAATAGAAATATATAATATTGAAATTTCCCGGTTCATCGGTTTGATCCATTTTAGTACTGCCTGCAGTTGGCAGGCGGCGCTAAACATTGTCTAAACTTTTTACTATTAAGTTATACTATCTTCTAGTATAGTGATCTGTGGTATACATATATCCTATCCCCAATATGATTTTATACATGCGGTATACGGTGGCGGCCATTAATTTGGAAACACCAAGATTTTTATATTTTAAATTGTTTGACACTTTGACAATGTTATTAACATATCAATTTTGACAATAATTAATTGATTCAATTTTACGCCAATAATGTTTAGTAAACTGAAAAATGCCGAGTAATCAAACAGAAGCTAAAAAAATTCGGGTAAGAAGGTTGGAGTCTGAGGCGCGTTGCGCAAAGTTAAATGTTAGCCATAGTTGCATTTCCGAAATAAGAAAGAAGTGAACACTCTACCACAGAGTACCACGTGCTGTTACTTCAGGACGTCCTAAAGTAACAAATGACGAAGAGGATGGAGCTTAACCACATCATCCAAAATCCCTTCTCTAACGCTGTGGAGGCCTGCCAAATTGTAAATTTCTCTGGTTCAATAAGACCTGTCAGTAGAAAAACAAGAGCAGCTGGCTTGTCTAGTGGGAGTGCTGCCAGAATGCCTTTTTTAACAGAAGTACTGAAAGAAAACAGAGTTGGATATGCACTTCAACATTTGAACGAAGGTCCCTACTTCTGGAACAAACTTGAGTTTTCTGACGAAAAACTCTTCAAGTCTTGTTATGATGACAGGACCCGTGTGTATAGACAAATAAATGAAAGATATAGTGAAAATATACACACAAATTGCACATCCAGTAGTAAGTTCTCAGTAAACGTATGGGCCTGGATTGCCGTGGATGATCAGGGCACCTGCTTCAAAATTAACGAAAGGCTGACTGGTGTAGTTTATAGAGACATTCTAGAAAACGTATTTTTACAAAGCGTAATATAAAGGTTTATCGATAGAAATTTCGCCTTTCAGCCAGATAATGGTCTCATTCATACTATCAGACTAATGTAGGTTTGGTTACGGGTCAATAATATTGACGTGTTGAAGTGACCTTTGCGTAGCCCAGACCTAAATCCTGTGGAAAATGTATGTAATTTAGTGGTGGAAAAATTTTTTTAATGGAATATGGTTCCCAGAAGTAGGGAAGAATCGTGAAAAGCAGGCTTGGATACAGCTGAACAATGAATGATGCCACCACTAAATATTAAAAACTGTTTTTGATAAACAAAATAGTACAAGACAAACATTACAGAAGTTGAAAATATTCATAAAAACAACTTTCAATCAATAGATTTTTCACCTTTTTCTTAAATATTTGAATATTACTAATAGTTAAAAAAAAAATAAAAAAATCAAAGTTTAAAATTGATATCTAAAAACTCCTGTAAGGAGTAAGAAGCATTCTCAGACAAAACCTGATGCAATTGACATTTGAAGTGTTTGGACATTAGATGCTTGATATTTGTAGGTAATTTATTATAAATTTTAAATGCGAGTACCTGGGGAGAGTACTGGTGTAATTTCAATCTGGATTTAGGTAGTGCAAACTCATCCCCAGATCTCGTACTGATACCATGCAAATCACGGTTTACTGTATAATTATGTTTATTGTTATGTACATGATTTGCCAAGTCTTCTATTAAGATACATGGCAGAGTCAAGATATCCAGGCCAATAAAAGAAGGTTTCGCAGGGTGTGAGGGTCCTATACCAGCTATAGCTCGTACAATCTTCTTTTGACATATTAAAATATCACCGGCCAATACCGATGTACTCCAAAATCCTATACCGCACCTTAATATGCTTGCAATGTAAGCATGGTACAAGCTCGTCAGCTGCTGTTGAGTCAAAACTGATTTTTAAGATCTGAACAAGTAACTAAAAGAGTTCAGTTTCGCCAATACCGTCTCACAATGGTGCCTCCATCATCCAAACCTCCAAAAACTTGTAATTTTTACTTCTCTCCAGCCTGTTACTGTTAAGATCCAGATCCAGATAAAACTCCTTATCCGGCCGAAATTGATAAGGATGCAATCTTATAAACGTGGTTTTGGAATTGTTAAGGATGAGCCTGTTTTTCACAAACCATTCACAAACAGTGTTCAATATATTGTTGCATTTTATGTAAGAATCTGGTCATTAGAAGCAGCAGTAACCAGTGCAATATCGTCAGCATAAATTGTGATCAAAGTGCATGTCACAACCTGCACAAGGTCATTAATAAAAAGCAGAAATAGCACTGGTCCACGAACTGAACCCTGAGGCACACCTCTGCCACTCGTCATCATCAAAGAGGTATGGTTAGTAATACTGTTAGAACGGCGATAGGTAATTACCTATCGCCGTTCTAACAGTATTAGTAACCATTCATATTATAATATGAATGGCCGCACTGTATGTATAAGTACGCGATTTTAAATAAAGTGGAGCAAAATAGAAACTTTATTTTAAACAAAACTAAAATACGCATATTTCAATTTCTTTAATTATTGTAAATAAATCAAAACAATGCAAATAAATATCCACATATAGCTATATAGTAGTGTCTTATACATTAACCAAAACTGTATTCTAAATCATGTGAATGAAGTTGTACTTTTTTTTTATATTTTGCTCTCAATGCTGTTACGTAATCTTCTGTTACACATTTATATAATTTTCTGTCTTTGTTTAATTAACTAAAGGAAGCAAATACAAGTAATATTTGATTTAAATATTATGCACAGGCAATATTTCTATAGATATCGATTTGCTTATTTTCCCTTTGCTAATTTTCATTTAGTAGCAATGATTGGTGAAATAAAAATATCTAAACTAAACTTTCACTGAATTTGTACATAGGTGTTAAATATGCTGAATTAATATTACCGTACCTACATTCTTTGTTTTCAATGATAGTACAAGTACGTAAATACGGAAAGGAGTCGGTCAACTTGTGCTAATTGTATATACATGTATTATATTTACCTGATCTGTCTTAGTTTTCTCTTTTCACTTTAATTGAGAAATTACATAACGATAAACTATTTTTAATCGAATATCTTTTTTTCTTTTTCTGTAATAATTTAATTTAGTCTATTATATTCTTATTAGTGTATTCTGATTTTAATGTGCTTATCTAAAAGAAATACCCGCTTTCGAAACATAATCAATGTACGTTATAAGATTCCATACCAAGGTACGGAAATGCGATATTCTATAAACGATGATTTGTAAGAAAGTCAGACTTAAAAGGAAACACGTGAATTACGGCTACGATATTTTGTATATTATATTACATATATTATATTTTCCTTTTAATATTAACACTGGGACCAACAATGCTGTAGTTCTATTATACTACTTTTTCAATCATTAGGATCAAGGTCGCCAAAATAATGCTTTGCATCTGCTTCCTTGTCTGGCTCGAATCTTCTTTTGAAGGCTAACAGTTCTGAGTATAATAATAATAATAATAATAATAATAATAATATTTATTTAGCTGAAGTCTAAAAGGAGGTTTAGACCTGGTAAATAGAATGGTTGCGCCATAATATGGAAGTATAATTCATAAAAAAAAATTCGAAAAATGCGACTGGCGTGTGACAGCGCAACATAATTTATCCCGATGATAGATAGGCCCTTTGCTAGATTATGAAAGATTATTCCATTCGAATCCCAAAATATCGTTGATATTTCTAGTTGAGGAAAACGGTTTTGGCCTTTTTTGGGTGAAAAATTGCTACTTTGCCCCATTGCTAATATTAAACTTCATCCACGGTAACAAGGCGATGCAAAAATTCAATTGGGGGCGATATCAAGTAGCTCAAATTGTCATTGCAAATTCGCGCTCTTTCATGTTTTTCAGCTGCATTCAGTAAATGCACCTGCCAGAGAGCTCGAGCATATACTTAATCCTACGAGGGGTGTTTTTTATATTATCTACCTAGCTATGAATGAAACGAATTAGAAAACGAACAAAAATTAATTCTCTCTAATGTAAGAATCATTAACACAAACAGACTTACTCCAACGTTTCTCTATTAACGCTATGTCTTCGAAAAAGAATTCTTTTAGTAATTCCGCAAAATACGATACTATAGCGTTTTCCACGTTTGCATTCGATAAAATTGGACGCCCTCTCAAGTGTTTTTTAAGTTTTGGAACGTTTTCAGTGAATGTAGTCCGTTTTCGCATATATTCAATTAAGAGAATCCTCTCCTCGCTGCCGTTTTGCCTTTTTGGGCGGTGGAAAGTCTTTATGAACCCATTGCATGGGCTCTTGTTTGGTGGGAGGGTTCCAGTGGTGTACCCAAGTTTTATCCCCGGTTACAGTTTAAGAAGTCTTCATTTGAGATCATCATTCACACAGTTTTTGTTCTGAACTTGAGTTGTCTGGGAATACATCGTGCAGATACTTTGCTCATTACCAAGTCTTCGTGTAGGATTTTAAAAACACTTGTTTCTGATATTTCTATTGCTCTAGTAATAACTGGAATTTTTACTCGGCGATTAGCCAACACCAAATCTTCCACTTTTTTTTATGATTTATTCTGTTTGTGCTCATAGAGGTCTTCCACACTTTAGGTAATCATGAATGGATTCTCTGTCCAATTGGAACTGCTTACATCAAAATTTGAGTAGAAATAGAATTAGTATTATATTCTCCATATACTCTCATCACTCTCTTATGGATATTCTTCGGGCTACCGTCTTCTTTTCATAAAAATTTCATGACATTTCTGTGGTCAAGTTTCAATTCACAAATTTTCTTTTTTTTAAACGAATGTAAAAGTAAAAATGTCAAGCGATTCAAACCAAATTTGAGGTTTCATATATATTTATTATTTTAATAAAAGGAGGAATATATCGACTATAATCAATTTAAAGTAATGTAAATTTGTTGGGTGTTCGGTCTGTTTTTTATTATTTTATCTATTTCGAGTATTAAAAGTACAGAAAGACTTGAAATAAGAGACATCTTTTGTGCGAAAATGTAGAAATTTAGCTTTTTGGAAGTTGTTTACACTGATTTTTAACTAGACAGTTTAAATATTTGAAAATCGGCTATTTTGACTAGTACATTCTAACAACAGTATTAAAATAGAATTATTTCGTTCATTAGTTTAAATAAAATGTTGTCATGTTTTTTAATTTATTGTACAACTTCTATTCATATGTTTGTTACGTTAAAACTGTATTTCGCAATTTGTTTACAATTTGATGACAAGACACTTTAGAGAAATTTGAATTTACGCAAAACCGGGATATTTTTTTCCATTTTATAATTAAATCAATCTTACGTGAGTAAGATAAGGTCTAGTAAAATGTGTGTAATAGAGTTACAATAAGATTTCAAAAATAACCTACATGTTGTTTTAGTACGATGAATTCATTTCTCATTACATAATATAAATTGCATTCAATTAGATACTAATAGTCACAAACAAATTAGTGTAAGTGGTAGGCATATTTGATAAATAATCGAATTGTTTATATTATGGAAAATGTATGTATATGTTAACGTAGTAATAGATCTAAAAACAATAGTATGTTGAATATCTCATGTTTAAATTAAATACATAAAGGTTAGAAGTGAAAAATGTAATTTTAGATAAAAAGTGTATTTATTGGATCGCCTTTAATATAAAGGGTGTTTCAAAATGTTTTTCGTTTTTGATTCTTAAATAAAAAACACTAGAATTAATTCAAACTCCTTTTAATTGATGTTGACTAAAAGAGCAGTTCTTGAATTTTTATGTATGAAAAACAACTGTTTGTAAATGTGCACCATCCGCTTCTATACACTCAGTTAGCCTGGAACTGAAATTTTCAATCACTCGCTGGCACATTACTCTTGGAATCGCGTTAATTTCCTCTGTGATTCGTTGTTTTAACACATTCAAGTTGGGTGGCAATGGTTTAAAAAGTCAACTTTTTAAGTAGCCCCATAAGAAAAAATCTGCGGCGTCAAATCTGGACTCCTTGGTGGCCAATTGATGTCTCCTCGGCGACTAATTACTCTTTCAGGGAATAAATCGTGAAGAGTAACTAACGAGTCATTTGTGACGTGGGACTTGGCTCCATCTTGCTGGAAAAATGTGTTGCGGTTGTAGGTCATTTGGTTTCGCATTTGTGGAGCCAAATGACCTACAACCGCAACACATTTTTCCAGCAAGATGGAGCCAAGTCCCACGTCACAAATGACTCGTTAGTTACTCTTCACGATTTATTCCCTGAAAGAGTAATTAGTCGCCGAGGAGACATCAATTGGCCACCAAGGAGTCCAGATTTGACGCCGCAGATTTTTTCTTATGGGGCTACTTAAAAAGTTGACTTTTTAAACCATTGCCACCCAACTTGAATGTGTTAAAACAACGAATCACAGAGGAAATTAACGCGATTCCAAGAGTAATGTGCCAGCGAGTGATTGAAAATTTCAGTTCCAGGCTAACTGAGTGTATAGAAGCGGATGGTGCACATTTACAAACAGTTGTTTTTCATACATAAAGATTCAAAAACTGCTCTTTAATTCAACATCAATTAAAAGGAGTTTGAATTAATTCTAGTGTTTTTTATTTAAGAATCAAAAACGAAAAACATTTTGAAACACCCTTTATTTAATTCTTTTAGGTTTGAGTTTCGGGATGTTCTCATATTTTAATTATGAAATTGGTATTTATGGTCTTCATTCGCATTTTTAAATGCGAGAGCAATACTTGTCAAAAAATATCCAGTATATGTTAACATTTAAAAGGCGATAGTGTTAATAAGAAATTAATTATATGCAATAAGACGTTATATTACGTCACATTAACCAAAACAAGGTCATATAATGGGTGCCTGTAATTGATTTCATGATATAGCATTTGCATTGTAGTGAGTTTTGTAATTTAGCTCCATGCACGAATTCAGCGTAATTGTCAAATTTGACATTATATTCCCATAAACGTAGTATGAAGAGCTTATTTTAGCAATGATTTTGAAAATTATCCACATAAACTAAACAACTTTAATACGATATGAATTTTAAATTGCAGAAATTTCATGGCATTGCCACTGTTATTCTTGCACCACATAATGTTTATTTTTTAAATTAAGTTTTTAGGCACGACTCTGGAAGTAGAATATATTAAAGAAGAAGTTTTCAAGTTTCCGACTTAATAACACGGAAATATTAAATATATAACAATATTAAATATATATTACAGACAATCGTTATATAGGTAAGTATCAATCTAGAACGTTTGATAGGCAGTTTGAAATTTAGCGAATCAATACCAAATTGGATTGGGTTGAGTTACAAAGTAGTAAAGCAGAGAATCAATTAACTCACAGGTAGAAGAATAACAAAATAATTCTTTGGGCCAATGTTGTATATAATACACAGACACCAACTGTGTAGTAATTTTTTTAAACGCTTTTCTAAATAGAAACAGAAAAACCAGAAAGGACAATCTATTAAGCGCTTTACCTAAATGCTCACTGAAGTTCACTTTATTTAAAAATGTTGTTTGAGTATATTAATTTTAGATTAACATTTTTTGCACGATCGCCAAAGAAAACAGTTGAGAATATGCTATTTATATGCTGTTTGATGTATTGGAAAATATTTAGAAAATAATTATAATCAAATATCTTCAATAAAACAAAAATGAACTATTGAAAAAAAAATTTGTTGTAAGAAGTCACCGTATCTAATAAGAGCATTATATCATTTATCATATAAGTGACAATCTGCTGTTACCTGTTACTAAAATTTGCAATTTCAAAATTATCTAGTTTACGGAACAGGTTACTTTTCGAGGTTAGAACGATCGGTTACATGAGTATATTCACAGTAAAATTTTCCTACTTGGAAAGTTGTCTAATCAATGGGTTAATGTATGTTCTCCATTGATAATTTAATAAATGAAAATGTTTTGATATTACAATTTATGTATAAATTATAAAATTACTTCCTCCACGACCATTAGTGAATGTAATAATTCCGAAATCATTTTCAATAATGGAATGTAAAAATTGTCACTATTGAGTCAGAATATTTATTCTGAAACACTTACTTCTTATGTATTTTTTATGTATTTCTATTCTCTAACAATGTAAAGAATTAATATTCTGTAATCAAATTAAAAGAACATAGATAACCATCCTTTTCAAATCTGTCAGTGTCAGGCACAGACTAAAAACGAACCAGACCAGCAATTACTTGATAGAAAAATATCCAAGATCTTCTATCCTTGTCAGACATGAATAAAAGGGTACCAAGATGGCGCTACCAGCATATTGGCGCGGAATTTGAAATGAGCTTCATTTTAGAATATGTGTACCTACTTAATACGTTATCGTAATAATTAATTTCAGATAAGTTTTAATTTAAATAAAATAATGAATGAAAAATATGATCGTGTAGAAAACATAGTCTGATGGTTCCTCACGCTCGCTACAGCTCGTTTTCGGAATCTTCCACTCGTATCTAATTTTTTCATTCCAATTTTGTTACAGAGTCTACTAATAATTTATTCCAAAAAGAGAGACGAAATTCTGAACAGATCCAAGTGACAGTTATTTCTTATTGGTTGAGAGCAAGCCACAATAACACCACACCACATTCGCTTTTTGCTACCAATTGTCAAATATATTGACATCTTTGACATTGTTTATATCACATTTGCATTTTAAGAGTGTTGTTTATACAGAGAACTTCAGTTGAACTGAAATTACATTTCTATAGTTATTCATTTCAAATAATATGGATGCGGACTGTAGTACCACTACTGTTGAAAGCACAAATGTGTATTCTCCTCCAAATAAACGAGAGAAAGCAAGTCATTTAAAAGCTGACTGTTATGAATGTTTATAAGAAAATTATAACGGATAAACCCGACATAATAAAAGGTGACATAAAGTAGCTTCCCCAATTACTACGTAACTTTATAGAGTGTAACATAAATATATAACACATCTTCACCTTACAAAATATTACGATTCTAGGAAATTTCAGGACAAGCAGTATATCGGGTTATCAAGGAATTATTTTATAGATCCCAAAAATAAACCAATTTTCTATTTAGATGGAACTTGGTTGAATGAGGACCATATACAGTGCAGAAAGTATGGACGGACACAAATGTTTTATGCTGTGGACAGGCCTTTGTGGATGGACTTACCTCACAGGATTAAAAAATCCATCTGCTAAGGGACGTCGGCTGTTATTACATACTGGTAGTTTAGGTGGTTTCACAGAAAATGGTTTGTTAGTCTTTGAGGTAAGGGCAACGTCTGATTACCATGAGGAAATTAATATAACAGTGTTTGAGGACTAGTTCGCTAAAATATTGCCGAATTACCGTATCATAATCGCAAGTTTTCAGATACCAACAACATTATGGAGAAAGCAGATATTTAAAGTTGGTTATAAAATAACGGGATAGCGTATGAAGCGGATATGCTTAGAGCATCAGTGTGACCGTTTCGGGATGCGGCATCTCTTTCCAACGCAAGGCGTTAAAGGTACAATTTAGTACATAAAATACCAAAAACGGTCACGATGTAAAGCAGAGTTATTGGATATGGTAAAATTGTTAAAAGTGAATAAAATTTATATGTTACTGATAAAATTGCAAAGTCAAAAAACTAGACTGTTCTTCGTCTACCTCCATACCACTGTTAACTGAATCCAATTGAAATTATGTGAGCAGAAATAAAAAATGAGGTTCCTGCAAAAAATATATCGTTTAATTAATTGAAGTTAAGCCACATTTACTTAATGCTATCATTAATGTAGCTGCAACAACTTGGCAGAAGTGCATAAATTATGTTATCAAAAAAGAAACACGTATGATGGCTTTTAATGAAATTATCGATAATAACTTATATTGGAGGCGCGAGTGATAGTGATGATTAAATTTTTTCACAAACATTAGTTTGAATTCAAAAGTAGTTTATCAAATAAAATATCTTTGTTATTAACTTGATCAGTCTTAATTTTAATTAATTGTCATAAATAAAAAATGAGGTTCCTGCAAAAAATATATCGTTTAATTAATTGAAGTTAAGCGACATTTACTTAATGCTATCATTAATGTAGCTGCCACAACTTGGCAGAAGTGCATAAATCATGTTATCAAAAAAGAAACACGTATGATGGCTTTTAATGAAATTATCGATAATAACTTATATTGGAGGCGCGAGTGATAGTGATGATTAAATTTTTTCACAAACATTAGTTTGAATTCAAAAGTAGTTTATCAAATAAAATATCTTTGTTATTAACTTGATCAGTCTTAATTTTAATTAATTGTCATACACTATTACAGTTGTAAAATGTAACCTACTTTATACAATGTTATCTCTACAGACATATCTATATGTACTTTTTTTCAACAAATAAATGAAATAACTAAAATGTTTTCCTAGAAAAATTTATTTACTTTCGTGTGTTGTGACTACTACATCTATCATTATCTTGCCTTAAATGTGGATTTATCTATGAAGAATCTACACACCATTTAGATTTCATATTTGAGACAGATTGAAATTTAATTTTACCGCTCAAAATTGATTTAACCTTTTGTAGGCTGTAATTTGGGATGGGGGTCTGTTCAGAATTTCATATCTTTATTTTTGAAATAAGGTATATTGTTAAAAAGGCATTTTGAAAATTCTGCACATAATAATTAAAAACACAGACAAATGCTTTATTACATGTTATAGCCGTATTTAACATTGTTTGAAGTTATTCAATCATTTATATTATTTCAAAATTGACAAGTAATTTGATAGTTTACACATTGGAATTTAACCCAAGTGATATCATAAATAAATATGTATTAGGAATATAATGTTTTTATAAACTCGTACCACTGTACTACATATATTTTGCAAGCATATTTAGGAACACTTTATACTCAACTTTTATAATTGCAGTGATCAGTGAGTGCATGGTTTTCAATTTTGATTCTTCTAATTAAGGATTCCTAATGATATTTTTAATTATGTCTGTATCAAAGATACTGTTCCGAAAATCGTTCTCAATAAAATTGGAATTGTATGCATTTTTGGATTTTGATTTTATTTACCTGAGCAGCATGATAAAATTAATACGTAATTAAAATTTAAAAGTTCATCTTTTAAATTTTACAAATAGCTTTATTTAGATACTTAACGGTCGTCGCTAGTGAATCGGAAATGTAATATTGGTTGCATAGCACATAATTTAATAAGCCAAGAATGTCCGAGTACTTATTACAAATAGGGAATATATAATAAATATTTGAAATAATAACTCAATATCTAAGCGAATAACCAGTTACCAGAATAACAATTCATTGGGTGGGTTGCTTAATTTTAATTTATTTCATATTCATTTAAAACAAAGTACAGAATAGTTGAACGAAAAATAAGTGCATAGGTAGATTTTTATTCAATTTATAACGTGAACTAAAGCAAACAAATCTGATACAAAGGAATTTTGAGAAAACTTGTTTTTAATATTTTGACATATTAATTAATTTTCTTTAATCAGATCATTTTTTTCTAAATTTGATTATTATATAAGTTGACGTTGAAAGGTTTTCTCCAAATTTAAAATCAACAAAAATATGTTACCTACATCAAAAATCTCCTATTGTTGAACTATTCACATATCAATTTTAAGTATGTACACTTGTTCTATTTTAACTAATATTTAATATAGATTACTGTAAGAACATTATACAGAGAGAAAATTATTTGAACTTGAACATTAAGATATTTCTCTTGCGGGTATAATTTCTTATAATAAAATTCCCTCTTTAATAAGTATTACCAAGTCATTGTGAACATTATACTAATTATTGTCGCTTGCGTAATATTTAGACTGAAACTGATTTCTCCACTTTAAAATTAGTCGAGCCAATGAACCGAAAATTTCTCCCAACAGCTTGAAAATTGCAACACGATTATAACAAATACTGGTCTTTAGCTAAATTTGCGGCTTCTTTCCCCACTGTTTCGGTGACAAAGTTAAGACGAAACGGATTGTCTTATAAACGAATTTACAACATTATTTTCGAAAAGACGCTGGCTTTTTGTACACAACCTTCGCCGCGAATCAATCGCTTCCCTAGTGAATGTAATTCTTTATAGTATAATCAGTAAATGGTAGCGTTATTAGATTGATGGTATATTATTTTAAGGATAAATCTTGTAAAATATCGGAAAATTGTAAATTTTGATATCACTTGTGCGCAGCTGTTTGCTTAATCGAAATATTTATATTAGCAAAGATGATTTTGTTTAGAGTGTTCCTGTTGGTATTAGTTATCAGTCTCGCTTATTCTATGCCGGCAGATTCTAAAAATAAAAAAGGTGAAACTGCTGACAAAGGTCAAGTTGAAGATGGAAAAGAGGAGGACAAGAAAGAAAGTAAGTTATACGAATTTAATTTTATACAAATTTATAATATCTCTAATATTTATGAAAAATGTTGCGACTAATTATTTTTTACCTTTATAAATATCTTTATTTATACAAGATGTTACATTTCGTCTATGTGCTGAGTGCGTAATTTTATCTTTCTAAATGGAATATTTAATTTTAATAATTTTAGAATATCTCGTGGATTATAAAGAATACTTGATTAACTAATAGCTGATCTATATTGAACAGTTGAAAATAGTACATTTTTAACTTAGAGATTTAGGCATGTGCGCTTATTCAAAATTTAACAAATGCCTAATTTTATACTAATGTTAATAGATACTAGCTATACGTCAAATAGCGTATATCGTTAACTTCAATGTTGCTATAATCTGTTTTCTTTAAAACAGCATTTATATAGATCCATAGAGATTACTTAGTGATATCGCGTGTACTACCAAAAATATTTAATTTTGTATTGATGATTACTACTTTATCTTTCTTGTTTGTAAATAGTCAGTCTTTAGTTTCGAATTTATAAAATATTACTGAAACCTTTACAAACTGATTTTGAAGAGATACTGCTGGACTGCGATACATATTTATTTGAATTTATATTGTGAAATGATACACCCAGGAGCCATTTTTTTGTAGATTTAATGTCGATTTACCATCAGTAGTACGCTCATCAAAAGTGTGGCAAAAATTCATTTAGAGCGTGAAGGATGTACAGAAAAATCCTGCATCTAAGGGACGGTTTTGAAAAATGTCCTTGTGACTATAGCGATTCCATTTTCATGGCGAACTGGTTAATTTTTTTTTTATAACTAATTGAACGGGATGTTACTTGTTGAAATTCCATGATAGAATAAATAATAAACGTAAAGATAGTTTCAAATATTTTTTTTTATTGTTTCACTCACAACAATATTGTTTCGCCAAACTTTGGCTTCATCAGGTAATGACGGAATTTTTTTTAATGACACCAAATTTCAATTATTTTTTGGTCACGTAACGTGTTTATTGATTGTATAGCATTACAGTTTGTTTAATAAATGTAAAACAATTGTTTTTAATTGTGTTGGTTTTATAATAATGATTTACTGATCGGCCATTTGCATTTTAGCGAATTTTACGTTTCACAATTTCTGCTCTAGCTTGAATTTAACTTAATTGTCAAATTTGGCAGTATAATGCAATAAGCGCAGGTTATAGAATGTTTAAGTGCTCAATTTACATAACTATCCACATAAACTAATCTTTGAACTTTAACAGAATACGATATAGGCTATTAACGTTATTTCATCATATTGGTAATGACATAATTGCATGTAATCATATGATTATAAAATAATGTTTATTTGAAATAAAGAAATATTTGGACACGACTCTGGCAGTAGAACGAATGAAAGAAGACGGTTCCGAACAGCCGATTTACAAGAACATTTCTAAAGCGATAAACGTATTTGTTTGTCTGCAACATAATTGCTCTAAGAGAATTGATAAATGTAAAGTTAAAGTAAAGCATACGTGAAGAGTGAAATATAATAAACAGCACAGTAAGAACAATTACATGCAATTAAAGTTACCAACTGTAAAGTATTCTTTAGGATTTTTTTTTTGACATTGGTTTGCTGTTGCCTTATATCTGGGAAAACGCATCATATTTTTATAATAGAATTCGTCTATGATAAACTTATAAAAACTTGATTGATGTCAAGGCTAAATTGACTTACTTCAATGACACTAATGACAGTACTAAAGGTCAGTGTATATTAACAGGAATATCGCATTTTTGCTCCGAAGAAAAATGCCAACTACTAAATCAGTGAAAAGTGAAAAGAAGAAAATAGCAGGCGACTTAGTGTCAGCGGAATATTTAAAAACTGGAAATAAAAAAGGGATTTCTACCTCTTGATTTAAAAAAAATGCACTTTAACTATTTTTGAATTAACACCCAATGTTGAAACACCTACTCAATATATTTGGATCTAAAATCAAGAAAGTATTTTATAATACGGAACTCGTGCCACCATACGTACTGCCATAAAGCAACGTAGGTAATGATCAAAATGCTCAGAAATTTTTGAGAGATTTTCAGTGATTTATAAACACATTTCTTTACGAAATAAATAATGTTTTGTAATCGTTCTATTAGAATTTGCCTTCGTTGATGTATGTACGTACTCGCCTTAAAGGAGGTTATATTTGTGTCATTCATAAATCTTTAAGTAATTGATAACATAAGGACATCATAAGGATAAAAACACTGACAGGTATCATCCGAAATAATATTGAAACGCACATGCTACTCTAGTATCGTTTCATCTACTGCATTTATACTAAAATAGCCTTCTACGTTTCGATAATACACAAACGATTTTATTGTTCTATCATTCTATTATACAGACATGTCTATTCCAAATGTTAAACGAAAGACATAAATGTTACAAAAGAGTAAGAACAATGCTTCTTTAAAACACAAGTTTGACGCATTAATATCATTTAAATTTTTGACAGAATAATGCCATTCTGTTTTAAATTTTCCGCAATTTTTGCAGTTTTTGGATTTATACTGTCCAACTTCTCCATTGTAAAAGCAACTTATAAGCACAATTAATTATTAAAGTCTACGAACAACGCTATCCAACTGATGTCTCTAATTGACATACGAATTGCGATTTAGAAATGTTTATGTTATTAAATCAGCAAAATGGAAATGTCTTCCTTCATGTGATCTACCGCCACAGTCATTCTATGATCATACGATCATGCTTATGTACAACTATAGCATTGTCCATATGATGAAATAGCACTAATAACATGTAATGTCCAAATTGATAATTCATTTGAATTTAAGCAGGGGTGGAAATTGCAAAACGTAAAAATCGCTAAAATGATAATGACGGCGCCGTAATCAATTGTGGGCAAATTATACATAAAGCACACTATTGTTAAATCCAATCTTAATAAATATAATGACTACGTCGATGCTGAGTATGCAAATATTAGCAGTGAATCACTAAGTGATGTATCTTTATAAGTCTAAGTAATATATATTGATTAAGAGTAAGTACTTCTTATCTCTAGAATAGATTATTCCGTTGCATTTAATCAAATTCATTTAGGGCGCTCATCAAAGAATTGAACGTACGACCGTGATATAGCTTGTTTTGCTTTCAATACTAAATCTATAAATACTTGACAATGAACCTATTTTATAAGTGATAGTAGAAAGTAGGTCTGGTAACATAGATAAATACGATTTATTTAATTAAAATTGCATATTCGCTGGAAAGAATACAAATTCTGAGCATATAGAAATATAAGTTTAAAGAATTACTTTAAAAAATGATTTTGAGAGTTTTTGTAACACTGATTTGTGGTAAAGGTTATTCTTTCACGACAGTGTGGCTGTGCAATGTACATTTTATCGCCTTATGGTTGAGAGTGTTGTATATAATAGAGGCGTTATATGAATATCCAATTTAGTGCATTACGCTGCTTTTTTGACGCAATGAGCTTTCTCTAAATAAAATAATTTTAAGATATGTTGACCTATTCTTACCAAAACGGAAACAACTCTGTCAATATCTGATTAAAGGCCCTCTTTCTTACATTTTATTATAGATAGCGGCTGCACTCCTTCACTCCACTTCCGGACTTATTTTCAAAATTACTCAAAGTTTTGAGAAATTTCTAATAATAATATTTTCCTCATACCCTTATTTCATATTTTTTCTTGCTTATAGAAAATGATTTATTTACTATACCTTGTCTCAGAATAAGAAGGAGTGATTCAAATATCCCGCCAAAACATGGAACACAGCTTAAAATTTAGTAGACAATTTGATATGACATCATGACAATTGAGGTTAGATGAACTGTATTAATACTAACTAAGGATTTAGCTGTTTTGTGTTTCATTTACTACTTTCATTAAAATAAATGGATGTGCCGCTTTTCATTCTACCAGTCAAAGCAGCAATACGAGTGCACGGCAATTGGAAAGAGGAGAGTAATGTTATAAACACAAGTAGGTGCATACATCTATAATTTGATGAATATAAATCTCTTAACATTCAAATCTATTCATTCTAGTTTTTTAAAAAAAATCATTAGAAGAATCTATGGATAAAGATATAGGCCCAATTTACAAATGAAAAGAGTAGACTTTGTTCTGAGCGTTTTGAGAAGGATTGCCATTATAAATATATAATTACTGCACATTTTAGTGAATGTGCTATATCAACATGAAAATTGTGAATCAAGTCTATTTATTATTAAATACTTGTATCAGCGAGCAAGAATGAATCAAACCTTTTACCTTTTATCAAAACGTCCTTAAGAACTTGCAGAAAAAGTTTATGCTTATTAGTTTCTATTGTCCTCGTAAATATCAATAAAGAACTTGTACAGATAAATCATTCGTATTACTGCTACAAACCTTGAGGAGGTAAATTCAAGCAACTACTCTTGGAAATGTGAAGCTTACATAGAACAAGTAATAAATTGAAAAATTTACATCGGCTGAAGTTGTTTACACGACCTGCAAAGATAATTACATATACCTACACATTACTAATTATTCTTCTCTATTAAAATTGATGTATTTTGAAAATATATAAAGTATAACACATTTTTATTTCTATTATATATTGGAAATTAACAATAATTTAGTGTTCACAAGATTAAAAATTTACATGGTCGGCACAATTTTTCCAAATACTTATTGTAACATTTGTAATTGCTTCTGTCAAAAGTTCTAGAATAACTGATATTCTGAAAGGGGATTTTTTTGAAGTAACTTCATCTTATGTATCAATTCAGAACGTATATGAAGTATTCTTAATTGCCTATCTTTATCGGTATGGCTTTTTAATCCTACAGGTTTTCAACAAAGTTTGTCGTGCACTCATTATACTTGTGGCAATCCAAACTTTTTCCGAAATATTCTCCACCAGATATTTTCACCTTTTTCTATTAGTACAGGTTTCTTTACGTTTGACATATCTGAAATATAACATGTATATGAACATGTGGTAATATAATTAGTATTTAATTAACACTTACTTGAAATTAATGCGTCAATTCAAGAATATATGTGAGTTGTTCAGTTCATTTATGGTATGAACTCATCTATAGTTATTTTTGCAATGATATTAATTGTTGGACGTTTGATTTTTGCACTGTCGTACAGTATTTTTGACAGATTCATCAAATTCAAAGTTTTAAATGCCTGATCACTTGTTCCTTAGGTCTTAAGCCGTCTGATCAACTCATGCTCGTGTTGTACATAAAAGTACGGATTTTATTTAATAACACAATAAACTATAATAAACCGAAGTAAAAATGTAAGAGACTAGGTTATGGCTTGACTATAAACATAAAATGACGTTTCGTCAAACTTATTTTCCCATGTTAAACTTGCCTACGCAAGAACCAATGAAATACCTTAAAAATATACGCCATTTTGGCGCGATATTTGAATCACTCCTTCTTATTCTGAGACAAGGTATAGCTTAAGCGAAATATTGTACCGAAAATAGAAAAACCATCCTACTTCTGTTTTTGTGTTAACACTAGAAATCAAGACAAGTCTCAATCTTTCAGAAGTTTCTGTGCATAGTTTATTTTTAATTTTAGAACATATTTGAATGAGAAGATCACTGATATGATTCTTGGAAATTTAAAGTAGGTATTTAAAGAGTAACAAATCAATGGCCTCACACTTGGTGTTGGTGTTGAGAATTAAAAAAAAATGATTATCAACACTATTTTAACGGAATGACAAATCCCTTTCTCACAACCTATATACTTTTAGTAACTAATTGCTCCAACCCAATTAGTTCTTCAAACGATACAGCTTCAAAATTTCTGACAAAAACAAGAAGCAAATTGCACATTCCATCAACTGCAGCACATACCACGCCCCGTCAAATAATTTTGATATGAAAATTTAATATTTATCAATGAGTTCAATTATAATTTAGACATAACTCCAATATGAAGATTCTTACTGATTATTGTCATTCGAATGTTGACCAGTATAAAAGCAAGTCAGGAGATTTTTTTTTTATAAGTTAGTTACTATGCAATAAAATAATTTTTTCATGTTACTCCTAAAGATCATTTGCTGTCATAGTATGATTTATAAAAGTAATTTCATTTATTAATTCTCAAAAAGAAACAAACTGAGTGGAACATGGCGAAGAAATATAAAATATTAAAAGCTGATTGTTGAGCGTTTTCAGAATATTTTTATTGCCATTCTTTTTAAAACAAAATAATGATGTATCTCAAATATTATTTAGTATTGCACAAATATTTCACTAAATTAATTTTATTATTTTTCAGCCAATCACAAGGTATTTCTAAAAGAATATGGTGACAAAGACAAGAAATTTAAGGAGAAGGGTTATAATAGAAAATCTGAAGATGTAGGTGATGATGGTTATAAACATTTCGACAGTTATCACAAAAAGAATAGTGACAGATATGGTTACGAATCCCACTCAGCTTACGGAAAGCTCAAAAAAGGTGGCGCACATGGCGGTGACGCAGATATAAAATACGAAGGTAAACGGCAGTGTCAGATTTTTATTGCACTTTTGTCTCTTACAGTTCTTCTGTTTTAGATAAAGATTCTCATGAAGCTGCTGCCAGTAGACGTGTACTACATATTGTAAGCCCATGGCACGAGTAAGTCATTTTTATAAAAAATGTACGAATGGGTGAATGAAAAGCTATAAAGTTCCATATGAAAACTTCTGTCGTTATATATTATGAAACAAAGATTCTGTGTAGATGCACGATATATATTATTAGCACCAATATAGCTAGAGCATAAGTTAGTTGCTATGCCTTTCATTTAGCTTATAAAGTTCCTATATTACGTGTGCAATGACTGTTTTTAATATGTACATTTTAATTTATTCTTACATGTGTTTTTTCTAATGTAGCACTGAATTTCTACCGCACTTTGATATAGAACGTATAGCAAGTAAATTTTACAAACACAGCCCCAGTGACCACGAATATATTCACGATCATCATCCTGGATACTTTGATCACCATGACATCCACTATGACACTGAATATTCGGATCACCACATCCACCATCATCCTCACTATAAAAACGGTGACCATGAATACGATCACCCACATGATCACGAATATGATCATCATTCTCAGGAATATGATCACCCTCCTCCTGACCACAAAGATGATCACTATCCACATGAATATGATCACCCTCCTCCTGACCACAAGGATGATCACCATCCATATGAATATGATCACCCCCCTCCTGATCACAAAGATGATCACCATCATCACGAGTATGATCTTCCTCCGCAGCACAGAGATGGTGACTCGGAGTATGACCAGCATCCTGGCCATCACGAACATGATCATCACGACGAATACGATCATATTCCTAAAACAGATGGATACGAATACGATCATCTTCCTGGCGGCCATAAAGTTCAACACGATTACGATCATATTTCGGATGATACAAGCAGTGGCGATATTGATCAAAAGAATAGTCAACACGACGATAATAGTCACCTCGAATACGATCACCCTCCTCCCGGATATGATGGACATGAAGACCATCCCCCGGGTGATAAAAGTAGCAATGGATCTGATCAGAAGGATACTCACCAATATGGCGGTAGTCATCTCGAATATGATCATCCTCCTCCGGGATACAATGGACATGAACAGAATCATTCACCTAATAATGGATATGACCAGACACCCAATAATAAAGAAGATCAGGGAGAATATGACCGTCCACCTCCTGGGTATGGCTATGGTAACCCTACTGTTCAAAGCAACGGTGGTTCTGATACTATTGTAGGAAATAATTACGAACGTAAGGATACTGAAGCTCCAAATTTCTTCAATGCTGGACTTACGGGCACTAACCATAAAAAAGTACAAGAAAGTAAACCGAATGATAATCATAGATATTTGAATAATATAAGAATATATTTTGGAGGTACATACACTCCTTATCTAAATGGGCAAAAGCTGGACTCTTGGAATAATGATACACACGGGTTGCAAAATAAATTCATTGAAAATGCAAAGATTGGTGGTGCTTTATTTGGTGGTCCAGCAAAAAAAATACATGAAAATATGGATAATCCTGAAAGTAAAGAAGGGAATATTGGAATAGTTGGCGATAATTCAGATGAAATTCATAATAATAATGTGCCAGATCATAGTATTCCTGAAAAAGAAAATATCGCTAATGGCGATAGTACAAGTGAGGGAGTAACTTATGGATCGCCAAATAATAATAATTCCGAACATGATGTTACAACGTCAGGTCAACAAAACAGTGGAATTTATATCGGTAACTCCTATATGCCCGAAGATCAAATCAAAGGTGATGATGATAGTCATTTAAATAATGGGGAAGTTCACGACACGAGTCTTGAAGATAAGAAAGATGCGAGTCCAAAAAATGTTGATATTCCATTAGTTGGCTCCTTAAATGTCAACAGTCAGAATTACAACTACGATATTCATGAAGCCAATTATCCCGGAAAAGCGAAGAAGGTCGATCACAGAATTGATGACGATTCTTTTAATGGTTTAATTATGCCCATTGCTGAAAAGACCCAGGAACATTTAAACCATAACCAACAAACTAATTATGATACCTCATATAGTATCGTTAATCAAAACGACCAAAATTCTCGCGATACAGAAATTAATGATGATCTACATAATAATAAAACTTACTTGAGTGGTTCTTTTAACCATGGCGATCTGGATGCTAATTTACTTATAGATCAGCATAATGTTCAAGTACATTCGAAAGAAGACAATGGTAGCTCTGAGATGAAACAAGAACATGTTCCAAGTCAACATTCTAAGACGATAGAAGAAAACCAGGAATTTCACTCTAGCAGTGCGCCGAATACTGTTGATAACAAAGATCATCATTCTGAATTGAAAGCTGATGATATTCAAAGAGTTTATAACAACAATGAAAGTGATCAGAATAATCAGCAAAATGTGAACGATAATGAGAAAGGCCTTCATAATATTGCTCTAAATTCTATGCAGCAGGACGTCCACGTTACGGATACTGAATATAATAATAATCGCAACTTTGATTCGAAAGATGATATACTTCAGAACGATAATAATCGTAAACCAAAAGATGATACACATCTTGCTACTAAGTTTACCATATTTATTCCTGATGATCGAAAAGGTCATGAAAATTTTAATTATAATAACGAACCGCTATATGCTGCTCCTCTAAATCGACCGACCCAGCAAATCGCAAATACTCCTATAAGTACCAATGGAGATCAACAAAATGCCGATAACAACTTACCTGGATCTACTGGTTTTGTTGATCAGACAGATGGAAATACTTCCAATCATGAAACTCTTGCTCAATTTGTACCAAACATGAACAAGGGTGTATCTAATCAGGACCAGCAGCACTTCGGATATCACCATATGGAACCAGAACAATCAATTCATGAATTGTATTCTGGTCCTGAATTCAGTTCCAGTATTAACAAAATCAACTATGGCAAACGACACAATGATGAAAGGTCACGAAATGGCAGAGAAACGTTTGCTTATATGAGCAATCCAGCTGACCAAAAGATTTCAATCAAAAGAGACAATAAGAGCAATCAAAAGCAACCCCTCAGTGCTGATCCAGGTACTACACATAAACGAAATAGTAATCAAGCAGATACAGGAATATATTTTAGCGGCACATTTAATCCTGATTTAGGGAAGCAAAATGACTATTTAAGACAACGCAACTACAAACATGAATCAGTTAATAAAGATACTGACCAGAAGGAAATGCATTCTAAAAATGAAAATAGTGCCAGTCTTAATCCCCGTGGAATATATTTTAGTCGTTTATTTAATTCTAATTATCAAGAGAATCACAATAATAATTATGCGCATAATGACTATCCAGAAGGGCTAAGAAATGATGGCATTTTACCTATTGAAGCGTATAATTATATTAATAACAGTTATTATGGTAATTCTCAACCAAGAAATAATGTTAAAGGAGGCAGTGAAACTGCAAAAAGAACAGGTACATCTTTTGTGATAAATTTTCGTAAGTGTATGTGACTAACCGCTGTACACCTTATGATATATGTGCATAAGTATATAACTTTTTCCATGTTTTATTTATATTATTATGCTTTTATTTGTGTTATAGTGAAAGGTTTCCCTAAAGAAGTATATGTCAATTTAATATGTTTATATTTTTATAACTTTCTTTCCATGGCATCTACCGTGCCTTCAAATACTTTCCGCATTTGAGACGGCCATTCTTTTTTTTTAATAGTTGGTGACAGTGCATAGTTTTAATAGTTCGGTTATGTAATGTATGACAACTGTCAGAATTTGAAGTTTTCAAAAAATTAGCATGTACATACACCAACATTGATTACTTAAAAACTTCAAAAACAGCCTACTCTAATGCGGAAAGTATTTAAAGGCACGGTATAATTTTACAGATTTTAAGTGTAATGCAAATACCAAAAGTAACACATAACTGGTACATAAGTCTTTCTCTCTGCTCTAAGTGACAGCTTAATTTTTTTTTATCAGGAAAATCTAGCATTAACTTCAACTCTTTTCTGCAATTTTCTCAGCGAATATGATAAATTAATTACTACTATTATATCAAGAAGCTTAGGTGGCTGGCAAATAGTATTGATGGTATTTTGTTTACCGAACCAATGCTAATAATAATATTTTAATACATCAATATCGTATCCAGTTTCATAACATATGTAAATAATTATAATTACCATTTATAATATTTAATTTTTTTATCAACATGGTAAAAGCATAGCTGTAGTACAAATAATCACTTACCTACCTTATATCTCTTCTTAAGAGGGGTTCACACTGATGCAATTAGTTGCAGCAATTCCAGTTTTATGAAAAGTTGCACGAAAATTCGCGTTCACATTGTACAGGGTCCGGCAAAATAACCTCCCACATTTTAATCGTTAATAAAAGTGCCATTGTAAATGCTGTTTAAATTTATTTTTTATTAAATGGAAATGTATAGTTTGCCATTTGTTTTCATTAAATTTTGAAAATTACAGACTTCAAGTGGCGACCATTGTTTTCGATACACATTCGAAGGTGATTTTTGAACGTTTTCATTACTCGAGCAGTCATTTGAGGCGATATTCCTGCAATTTCTTGACTTATTGCTGCTTTTAGTACATCAATGGTTCGGGGATGGTGTTCAAAGACCTTCGCTTTCAGGTAGCCCCAAAGGAAAAAGTCGCATGGAGTAAGATCGGGTGAACGCGCAGGCCACCCAACGTCTCCACGTAATGAGATTACGTGTCCTGGAAACATCTCCCTTAAAACGTTCATGGACCTTCTAGCCGTATGAGCCTTAGCTTCATCCTGTTGGGACTACACATTCGCATGGTTAAGTTCTCTAAGTCTTGGGTCCAAAAAATTACGTAGCATGTCGATATACCGATCGGCGGTTACGGTAACCGTAACGCCTCCCTCTTCAAAAAAATAGGGACCCCAAACGCCAAATGACCCAACAGCACACCAAACAGTAACGTGTGGGCTGTGAAGTGGCTTTTCATGGAGCTGCTGCGGATTTTCTCGTGCCCAATAACGAAAATTTTGCTTGTTCACACAGCCGGATAAATGGAAATGGGCTTCGTCACTGGTTATTAAAAGCCCATTTAGTGGGATGTTTTGAAGAATATCGTTGCAACATGCTCTACGATTTTCCCAGTCACGTTCACTCAGCTCTTGTGCGATCATCATTTTGTATGGGTGGAAGTGTAAGGCTGCGTGTAAAATTCTTCGCAGCGAACGATCTGATAAACGCAAAGCAGCGGCATGTTTAGCAGCTGAACGAGTAGGAGATCGTTCCACAGCTTCTCCAATAGCTGCAACATTTGCAGGTGTCCGAACACTTCTGGGTCTATCGGTTGGTTTTCTTTTTAAGGCTGAACCTGTGGATCTAAAATTCGAAACCCAAAGCAGTATAGTTTTGCGATCTGGAACCGGAGCATGTCTACCCAGTGCGAAGTGAGTACGAAAAGTTCGTTGCGTTGTAATCACAGATTCATTTTTCAAAAATGTTTCGATAATGACAGCACGATGTTCGCCCGTCCAAATCATGATGATAACTAAAATGGCAAGGCATGTGCTAGCAACTGAAAACACTAAGCTCCCCATCGCTTCAGTGGCGCGGGCACAGTGGCGGTGCAAAATGTGGGAGATTATTCTGCCGGACCCTGTACAATTTGTTGCAGAAATTTATCGCATTTGAAAAGTTGCACGTATTAGAGCGTGTTCTATTTTCTGAAGAAATTGCATGCGATTTGTTAGTAACTTTTGCGCTGCCAACCTGTCATGAAATGCGCCAAAATACATGTATTATTTTTCATCACTATACATTGAAAGTAATGATGACATATAATTATTTCATGTTGGCAGTACCACAAAAAAAAATTGCATTTTTGTGAAAAATTTCTTGTACTTCCTGCTCAGTGTGAACCAACCGTGCAACTCTTAAAAATTGCACCGTTCATGCAACTTTTCGCATGCGATAAATCGCTACAACTAATTGCATCGGTGTGAATCCCTCTTTAGAGATGTAAAATCAACTGTATATATGTATAGGGTCATACATTCCCTTAAGAATTGTGACCGCTCATTTCTCATTTGAGCCCAAGCAACTCATTTCTTGTGGTGAGTTACTCCACGTTTTCTCCTCTTGTCGTACTTTAAACTTCAAACTTCACTTTGCTTTCTCAGTTAACCTCCTACACGCATCTCGGTCCTGGACCCTGCTCCTCCAATCCTGTATCTTCAGTTTCTTAATATCTTCTATCACCTGATCCTTCCACCTACTTCTCGGTCTCTCTCTTCTTCTACCTGTGTTTGGTCTCCATGTCGTGATTTTACTTACTTCCCTGATGTTTTCCATCCTTCTTATGTGGCCGTACCATCGAAGTCTTTGTACTTTTATGTACTTTACGATCCCTTCTGCTTTCACTGTGTTTTCTATTTTGAAGTTTATTAGCCTTCTGTATTCTCCATCTGCCACTTTTTTCGAGCCATATAATTTTCTTACAAATTTCTTCTTAAACCTTCTCAGTTTTTCCTGTTCCACATTTGCCAGGTTCATTGTCACTGCCCCATAAGTCACTACTGGTCGGATTGCTGCTCTGCTTTTTGTATTTATTTTTATCCACTTACTTTTCAGTATATTTTTGCATTTATAATAAGCTCTATATGTTCTCCCTGTACTCTATGATCTATCTCGTTTCTGTCACTCCCACTGTTTATCTTTACTCTTAAATACTTAAAGTTTTCAACTGTTTCAAAATCGTAATTTCTTATTTTTACATCTTTGGTTGTTGTATCTCTATTTCCTATGCTTTAATTTTTTCTTGGCTTATTGTTGGGCTTCTTTTTTTGCTGTTTGATCAATTTTTTGAATTATTTCTTACGAACTTCTCCTGTCTCTTGCTAGTATAGTGAGATCGTACGCGTACGCAACTATCGTCTTATTGATTATTGTTTCCCGGAAATTGCATTCCTTGACCACTTTTTCCAATGTATCAACTGTACTTTTTTTTAAATAGCAATAGAATCGTGTCTAAATACCTAATTTACAAAATAAACATCATTTTATAATCATATGATCAATATGATCATGCTTAGATGAAACAATAATACAGTCTTTTCCTTTTTGTTTTCTCCTTCTGTCAATTGTGTTTCACAATTTGTTTAATCACTTTCCCAATTCCTGTCATATTAACATATATGTCAAATTAAATTCTTTTTTTGTCAAATCTCTTTCACTTGATATCAATTACTTTTCCCATGTATGTAAATTATATGTTTTGCTTAATAACTACTTACCAAGCTGTGCATCATTTTCATTTAGTTGTTGACGTACCCTTGAAACTAAAGTATACATTTGAAATTTTAAGTTATCTAATTTATTCTTGTGTAATGTACAATTTTGTGCAATAAATTGGCGTACACGTCTTATTGCTAATTTTGACATTATTTTGCCATTGTGAAAATGGCTTAAGTTAAGTTGACAAATGGAATTATAGCGTCAATTCAATTTGTCATACATGACAGGTATTCAAACAAAAGTCATATTTACATAAGCGTATATTAAGTGTACGCCAATTTATTGCACAGAACTGTACATAGAAATTGATACATAAAAAAATACATGTATGCAAAACATTTTCAAATATCACAAATATGCACAGTACAAACTATCGAAATATATAAATGAAGAAACAATTAATTTAATATTACATTTTGTTCTAAACAATCACCCAGATATGTTTCCATATGCTGAACATAATGAAGACAATTATCTGCAGTTATTTGTTAAGAAGCATTGTGTATTGCTGCATATAATTCATCCTCATTTGTCGGCTGAGTTCTCTTTATTATGTGTTTCCATTGATTAAATAATTCCTCTATAGGATTTTAAAATGGACTGTAAACAGATAAAAAAAACTTCAAAATGCTCATGACTTCTAATGAGATTGACAACTTCTTCATTTGTATGAAATCTAACATTATCCATAACAAAAAAGGCGCCTTGTATGTTATCATTATGTAAATGATTAATTAGGGTTGTAATAAATTCACAGAAATGAACTGTATTGAATGGTCTATCTTGGATTTGGTACAAATATGGTGAATTTATATTCATTGCTGCAGTCACAGAATAATTACGCCCTCCTGGTTCAGCTTTTATTTTCGTTGCTCGAGTATTTTTAACTGATCTTCTATATGAAGTTCGAGAATTAACTTGAATTCCATATTCATCAATGAAAAAAATCTTTTCCCTTTCGAACATGATTCTACTGTACCGGATAGCATATTCAAAGCGAGTCTGTATGATTTGTGGTGTATTTCTTCTTTCGGGAACGAAAGAGATTCTCTTAAACGAATAATGGAAAGTTTTAAATGCTCTGTTAATCGTCGATAGCGATATTTGATGAAGTGGCCACTGCGTCAAACATCTTTCTTTTAACTGACGAAGTGATAAACTGCAATCTTGATCAATCCAATTGCAAATTTCATTTATCTGTAACACAGATATTTTTTTTAGTCGGTGACCAGCACTTCTTTTATGTACATTAGCGGTTCTCCGGTATGTAGAATAAATCTTTCTTACTGGATTGGGTAAAATTCCAAATTGCTCTCCAATATTATTTGCCGTGAGCCCGTTGTTCATATAACGAATTATTAAAGCTCTTAAATCATTACTTATTTTACTATTAATTCGACGATTCTCCATAACAGATGAATATAAAATGGTTAACACGCTTCGTGAAAGTCAATTGACATATAGTGAAACACATTTGACAAATAAGGAAATTATTTGACACATCGCCGCCATATTATAATAAATGGGAAATTCATTTGACCAATTGTGAAACACAATTGACAAAAGGGGAAAACCAAAAGAAAAAGTCTGTATTGCCAATACAATGTATCTATAATTGATCTACACCATCGCCATTTGCGTTTGAGTGATTTAATTAACTGTCAAATTTGATATTGGAATCGCATAACCGCAGTTTAAAGAGTTTCTTGACAATGATTTTAAAAATTATGAACATAAACTAATAAACTTTAACGTAATAGGAATTCGAAATTCTAGATCATTAGTGCTATTTCGTTATATAGGCATATAGTTGCACGTAAGCGTAAATTTAGGAAGACGTTTAAGAGATGCCTACTTAATAACATAAAAATGTCTAAATCACAAGGTGTAGGTCAATTATTATTATAATGAAAGAACATATTCCGTTAGAATTGATTAATTTATGACAGTAATGTACAAAATCACTACTAAACAGCTTTAAAACTCCGAGTATGTCAAATTTAACAATCCTGTTGAATTCAGCAGGAGCAGAAATTGTAAAACGTCAAATTCACTAAAATGCAAATAACCGATCAAGTTGAATATAAGTCGAAATCCATGATATATCAAATTGTATGGTATGGTTTAGTACATGACCTTTGTACGTATTTACTATAATCAAAATATTTTTCATATCTCTAGAAATTATGTTATTTGAGTTGCCTTTGGCATATGCTCGTTCAATCATAGAGCATAATTATGATATCAATAGCAATTACCATTATCGTATGGAGCGTGAAATATTGTTTCAGATACTCTTGTTTAAAATAACCCATTTCCATCTAAATCAGCAAGCAAAAAATCCCCAAATATAGCTAATACTAGACCAACTTCTGCTGATGTCATAATCATTATCAAATATGATTGAATTTACTTCAGGGCCTATTTGATTGAGATATTTGATTATTTCAAACACATGAAAATTCTAATTTTAGAATGACCATTTTATACCAAATTATATTTATGATATCTCATATTGTGCCAACTTTAATTTTCTGATTGAAAGAAGTATAGGCTGCTACCTAAATTGATATTATATCTCACAAAAGAGATGTTACAGTTGATAACGTATCATTTTCCATAACATTTTCTATTTTCAATACTAAACTTTTACTTTCATCAGGAATGTAAAAATATCTTGTCTTTAATATCCTTTTTTTCTCATATACAGAGTGTAATATTAGTGCGACATTATTCGATATCTCCATTGATATGCAAAATACAGCAAACATTTTCACATAATTTTTTTGCATTTAGAACCTCTACAACCTAAAATTATTTTCGGTTATATAGACAAATTCGTTTGCATTCAACTAGGACGTCTGTGACTTCTCTACTTAATATGAGAATTAGGAATTTTAAATGTAGAGCGTTGTGTATATTCTTAATTAAAGCATAGTCCATTTATTAATACCCTGTTTAATAACTTCCTTTTATAATAATACCCTCATTTAAAAATTACTTTTTTGATTTTCAAGAGGGATGTAAATATACAAAAATTAATAATATTTCGAAATTTTTTAATTTCAACTGTACATATGCCTTATCCTAAGTAACAGATAATGACATTTAGCTTACAATTAATTCATAAAAATATAGTGTTGCTCTACAAAAAAAGTTTTCTAGAATGCATTGTTTCAGAAAATTTATTAAGGGATGTTCTGTGATTTATTGAATTTTAAAAGCGCTTATTATTATCATAATAATAACCTCTATAGCATTACATACAATTTCATTATCTTTCACAATTTCGTTATTGTGTATCGAAGACCGTTAGCTGTCAAAATCTCTGAAAAAATGCGCAATACCCTAGACAATTATTATCTTGTAAACCTATATTAACATTTACCAACAATTTCGAAAACGTAATAATGTACAGGATTTTCTATTTAAAATTTTAATATTCTTGTTGGTTGAGCGTAAATGAGACACTCTGTATAACTGAAAATAATTTTAAGTTTTAGAGTTTATAAATAAGAACACTTTGTCTTAACAATATATTTTGTATTTGGCTTTACAATAGGGACATCGTAGAATGTTGCATTAACGTCCTCTATATAAATATAAATTCTCTTTTCTGTTCAATTTGTGTCTAAATTCGCATGTGGAAATACTTCTGTGTTACTCTTAATTCATTATCCTTTACTTTATTTTTCCGCTGTTTTTCTTTTACCGAACAATATCAAAATTATATTTCCGTCTTTTTTAGGAAACAACAGGAAGACTCTCGCTGACAACAAATCAAGTGACATTTCCGCTAACAAAAGGAAAACAATATGATGAACGGAAAATCAAATTATCACCACCAGATCCATGAACAGTAATATTACTAATGTATTGTTTAGGATAGATGCACTTTTGTTATATGTTATTTAATGTTACTTAGTGCAAAATATGGCCATTATAAAATGCAACTATTTATTAACTACACTTACATTCATATATGTGATTTTCTATGTTTATTGTTATTGTTATTCAAAAATAAATTGTTTGAAAAAGTACTTTCTTTCTTTTATTATTTAGTTGTAGGTGTGCCTATAAAAATAATCTGAAGTAAATAAACAATTAATTTCTCGTATTTTGTCATATAATTTCTTTTAAAAGATCAGTGGGGTTATTTTAGGGAAACTAGGAACAAGCAATAATTTTAAAAAAAAAAAACGTAATCTATATATTGAATATTCCATACTGTATAGTTTAAAATGGTAAAAAAGCTGTATAATAGACAACGAAGTGTTAATAATTAACGAAACAAGTATCTTTAGACTAAAAACGCTTTATTCTACAAAACTGAACCTTACTATTTTTGTACGTAATCTGGACTCAAGATTAGTAGAATGACAACTTGTTAAGATTGTGGCGTTCCTTATGTTTTAATGCTTTACTCTGAGGGTCGAACTTATGTCTTCTTGTGACGTGGTATAATACTTTCAAATTATATGATTTTTATTCCAAACAACTTAAATTATATTTTTGTTAAGGTTATGTATTTTGCATAACATGATCACGAAGTAAGGTACCATAAGCCATGCCTCTTTTTTAGTCGTAAAAACCTAAAAAACGCAACCTCTTGAGACGCTCTCGTTCTACTAACCTTGATCTCCACTAACATTTACCCATTTATCCTGTCATTTAGGGAGCTATCTAATTCCCGTGAAACAAATGGATGAACAGATGAAAAATCGATAGACCAAGGTCGACACTGTCATGGTACAAGTATATAAGGTATGTCTACGCTCAAGTTTTTGTGATGTATTTTCGATATTATAGTAAATTTCACATAATCTACCAATCAAGAATTATATTAAAACAAGAAATTTTTTATTAAGAACAGTAAAAAAATATTGAGATTAGTGTTGAATGATAATGCGTTCTTCAATATGGGTAAAATGGACAGATTTTTAAATTCTAATAGGCATAGGTACCTTATATTTTTATACCATAACAATATAAGGTGGATATGGCAACACCTCCAAAATCAACTTTTGTATGGGAACCAGTATCTTGGAATCTCATTACTTCCACTGCAAACACTAAATCTGAACTTGAGATAAGGCAAAATTATTGAGAAATCAAAAGAGAGCAGAAATGCGAATTTCACAAGGCTAATAAGGTTTTGCACGAAAATGATATTGTAACATAATACTATATATCCGTGTATCACAGTCAATTGCACGAACTGCAGCAATCCATATCGAAGTTTGATTCCCCAATCGTCAAAGTACCCAGGTTTCAAATTATACATTAAACACTTAACTTATTAATCATCTTTCTGTTATTTGAATAGAATAAAACATTAATCTGTATTAATCTTGAGGAATTGTTCAATTGTAAGGAAAGATCACATATACATACAAACACAAAATTTCAATTTCCTTACAGGACATGCACTAAAATATTAAACCTGTAGTGTAATACTAAATTAATTTTGTTTATAGTTTATATTTTATTTGAGGTAAGCGTTACTTCTAATACATTTGAGATATTTGAATGAAAAAAATGCGTTTAAAATGGAAGCTAATCAATATTAGTTAAATAAATGTCTTTTATTGATGGGTGTATTGAAGTCATGGCAAGATACAACAATACTACTTATTAAATTTCAAAGGTAAAAGTAGTGAGCTCGCTATTTCATTAGCAATACTGTAACTATTACTTTCTTATGAGAAAGTATCTTTGACATCGAGATTTTTGCAAATGTCCACACTTTGAAGTCTCCTGATACCGAAAAAGTGTTTTTTGCGAACATGTTGTCTCTCTTTGCTTGTATAACCACGATACCGACCAAAAAAAAAGCTATTAATACCAAACTTTACAAGTATAATCTTCCTCCTGAGATCTAATTAGCTTTTCAGTGAAATCGGTATGCCGGAATTATTAATTTACTTCAGTGAAAAAATCAAATTTGACCAAAATTTTGTGAACTACATAGTTTAAATTAGTTTCGAAGGAATACAAATATACTCAAAATTGAATTTGAGAAAAATTGTATAAAAAAGTTCTTCGAAAGTCCTACCGGAAGTACGTCTTTATTTTAACTTTATTTATGTGCGTATTATATACAGTTCAGTATATTACACACGTCATATATTGGTACATATAACCAATAATTACATAGCGAAGAATACAAATAAACAAACAATACAATACAAGAACAAAAAACACAAGAGAATGTGCAGGGTGCAACTTGTTTGCTGATCACTAAGTCTCAGATTATATGCACGAAAAATCCGTAAAATATGCACATATACAGATTGTCGTATTTAAAAGTTAATATGCATCTTCAAATACAGACACATAAACATGTACCTATGTATAAGACCTGTGGTGTGGGGAGATAGTGGGGAGATCGAGAGCGCGGACAACACATTCGTTCCGTAACTTTAGAGCGTGAACGTACATACATTGTATCTGAGCAAACTCGCAAATATTAATACCGCTGAAGGAAATAGAGCGATTGATTTGGATGGCTTAAGAGAACAAATTCTTAACGCCATACAAATGATTACTCCTGAAATGCTATCGAATGTACGAAATGGGTTTTATAATCGTTTAGGGTACTGCTTGATGCAAGAGGGACAGACATTTGAACATCTTCAACATTAAATTTTGTATAGTTCATTAAGTATAATATTTTGTTTCGTTTTAAATGTGAGAATTTTATTTAATTTTTTATAAGAATTTTATTTTAGTTACAAATTTTATAGAGTTTTGTTTCAGTTCAATGTTAATACATTATACATCAGTTACCAAAATATTATACAAAAGCCGTACATAGCGTAGCAATTCCTTAAAGCAAACGTCTGCATACTAGCTTTCAACGTTTTGCACTAAAGCCTCGGTACCCCGGTGTCCCGATATGAACTCATATGTACTCCCCTACTATCGTACCCCTCCATTTCATGTTTGCATGCACATGTGTGCGTGTCTGTGTTTCCCTATATCTACTTTTATTTCAGTCAAACGGTATATGCGCGTATTTTTACAAAAATATGCACAGGATATAAGTAATATGCTCTAATATATGCCAAATATGCATCGATATGCAAAATTTTTAACAATAGAAAAAAGTCCATTCCAATTTAATAAACACAAACATATTTATTATTATTTATTATACATTTTAAAATACATCATTTTGCAATATACCAACTCATTTACAAGAAATTTAATATTCTGCTATTCTATGATTAAAAGACACTATTCTAGTGCCTATAAGCTATATATTAATTATCTGTTCTGGTGCTTAATAAATACATATTAGTTATTTATTAATTATTATTAAAAATTGACAATTAGATGTTTTTCTAATTTTATATTTTAAACGAATGTCGTCGATCATCTAGTAAACGTTTAAACGACGAAAAGACCGTTCAACATCGATGGAAGTAATGAGCGCATATTTTAAATTGCTTACGATATATGGAACTAATTCAAGTTCATCAACAAATTGCCCTTTCAAAGTTTTAGACACTTTTGACAGAATTTTGAATCCTTCATTTTTATCCAATACAGAGTTAATTAATTAACTCTCCGGTTTCTTTAACAACTGATAATTCTGTATGGCAATTGTTTATTAAATTTACTGATTCAGTCAAAAGCAGCTTTTTTGATTCAATTTTAAAATTGTTTCGGCCATTACAGAAAAATTACTTGCAATAAACGCTAATTGATTTAGTATTACATTATTTTTTAAACAATTTTTGGCTTCTTTAATAGAAATAGATTTGTCTGAGAATTCTAAAATTAAAATTTTAATTTTTTCATTATTTCTTGAATAGAAAATTTCGGCAATTGTACCCCACCTATTAATTACTGGTTGTGGGGAAATGATTCTGTATACAACCAAATGGCGCTTTTAAAGAAAATTGTTTACGTTACTGATTAATTCATTTACTTACAAGAGGGAATCGGTTTCTGATTTCTTCGGCAACTCTTTTAATACCATGTGGCAAACAAGTGATATGAATTAAATTAGGAAAAATTATTTTTAACTTTATGATTTGAAGAAAATATGCACAAATATGCATTTTTTAATTGGCTTATTTTAATCAAAAGAAATTAGATATGCATTGAAAACATACAATTTTGTTGATATACCTGCATTTTGCACATACTCCGAGCCTTACTGATCACCAATATTCTAATGGCTCTCTTTTATCTCAGGAATACTTTATTTGCTCCGGAGGAACTACCTCAAAGTAAAATTCCAGAGGTTGCCACGCTGTGGAAATAACTAAAATAGGTGACACGTGCCGTTCCATAGGTAGCCATTTGATCTATTCTTCTAAGTGCAAATAGGGCAGATGACAACTTTTCACACACCATGTCGACATGATGGCTCCACCTTAAGCCACTGTCAATATTAAAACCAAGCAGAGTTGCAGTTTGGTGGTCATCTCTTGTCGGAGATAATATTCTCTGCGACTTTTCATTATTTAATTTGAGCCTCATGCAGTCAAACTACCCACAATCCATCGAGTTACTTGATTTCGTTTTTAACTTTATTCAATAACGATATGTCATTTGCAAATAAGGTTACACCGTCTGACATTATATTTACTGGAAGGTCATTGACGTATATAACAAACAAAATTGGCCCCATTACTGATCTCTGAGATATTCCACATGTCGCTGTGTACTCTCCAGAGTACTCCTATCGAAAAATAATTTTTTGAGAATAATATCTTGCAAGTTATGCTATCTAAATACATTTATTAGGACTATGAAAGTATGTAAAACTCGATTTTTAATAATTAAGAAGTAGCACTTTCTACTAGCAGTTTTTGCAAATATCTCAGAAATTATGCATTTTATACAGAATTATTAAGAGTACAGAAGTATTTTGAGCTCGATTTAGATCAATTTTTGTCAAAAGAAATGTCAAAATTCAAACCGGAAACAACACTTTTCCTCAGAGGTTTATTAGAAAGATAAAAGTATTTAAAACATACGCATATACGTATAAGAAAGTTATGTGGTATCCAGGCCTCATTGTTTTATTGGGATTTTGCATTTAAAAAAACAATTATTTTACAAAATTTTAAACCTATTTTTTCAAAATGTGCAAAATGGTTACTATAAAATAAACATATATTATTCTGTCATTATAGTATTTAAATCTTATTCTAAATAACATGGTCTATTTCTATAATTACACAAAGAATGATTGTAATACTTAAATATCACTGTTGAAAAAATGACAAAATAATGAGTAATTTACAATTTTCACACTTGATACCTACTAATTTTCGGAGAAAATAAATTATTTTTTCAAGCTCTACCGTCTATCAAAACAGTGTTGTAATGTTTTATAGATTGATACGATATCTTTTGTATAGTATTATTACATCACGAGAGAAGTTGAAAATAAAATTCTAAATTTGCTTTCCTAAAATGTTTATTGAATGTCTATAACTTCTTTGTTAGTAACTTAAATGTACTGCTGTAAAATAAGTAGTTCTAATAAGATGTCTACATCGTTTCACAATCTTTCTGGGCAAGAATTATACTAATGGCATCAGTAAATACAACAAGGAAGTATTAAGTAAGAGTAAACGGCTGCAAATAATGTTGTTAATATTAACATAATTCATTTCATTAATACATCTATTTACATGATGATAACTTTCTTGATTTATTCCCTTTCATTTTCATTTGTTATACCGAAAGGAAGTAAGTTTCCAATATACAGTATGGAAATACATAAGGAAGCTTGAATTTGAAAAATATTATTTAATTAATTAAGAAAAAGTTTAATTCATTTACCTTGGGACCGGCACAAGTAATTGACCCAATTTTCTTTTCAGCTTTCACATACAGCACTTTTGATAATAATATTTTTTACTTTCTTATACGTAGTAGAAGGAAGTATTGTGATGAAAATTTTCGACCTCGAGATTTTTGCAGATGTCTACGTTTTGAAGTTCTCTGATAACGAAAAAGTTAATTTCTGCCTTCTTGATTTATCACGAATCGATTTCGAAAATACTTAGTTTTCACATATCAATATCACAAATAAGAATCATATGACGCTATTCATGTTTCGACAAAATGTACTAAAATTTCGTCTAACTGCTGAATTTTTTATTATGAATATTTTTTGTGAAAGATAGGTACCTTTATAGGAGAAAATATTCCACTATAGCAATAAAAGTTCTTGGTATTATTATTATACCTGAATATAAATATTTCCATAAACTCAAAAAGTGTTCTTTTGTCAAACAAAGCAACTTTCAGCGTTGTTATAACAAATATTTTATTGATTTTTAAAAATCAATTTCATTATATAAATCTACTAAAAGCTAATTTAATATTTATTGGCGCACCTAAAATTGAAAGACTATTGTTTACTAAAGATCAGTTATTAAATTATGTGTCATATGTGACACTGTCTGTAGCTAATATAATAAATAACTTAAGCGTTTTATCAGCTAAACCACTTGATTTTGTCAATTTTTATGACTGCACTTATTACATCAACTTCCATTCAATTTTTCCATTTTCAATGAGTTTGGATATGATATCTTAACATTTACTTCTTTAAATCAACGTTTACATTTTTTGGTAACACAGACTTTTCTATTTGAACCCCTCCGTACTCGATTAATTTTTGTTTGCAGCGATAAGATATTAATCTTGAAATTTGTTTACTCTGTAATGTTATTATTTCATCAACAACGCAGCTGTTATAATTGTTTTTATGTGTTTCGATGAAATCGTGCCAGACTCTTGTCTGCACGTTTCAAATAGATAAAGGTTAGAACCTTTGATTATATACAGAATGAGAAATCATACCTGTTTTCAGAAATGGATTTGACCAACTGTGAATACATATTTATTAAATTTAAGAAAGAATTTTTGCAAGACATTATTGTTTATAGTACTTATATAATACTTACTCCCAAAAGGTTTCTCTTCAATACTTAGTCAATAGTAACACACCTGAATTTCTGCATCTTCGCATTAGCGAAGGACAGTTGAAAGTGATAGTCTCAGCTCACAGAAATATAAACAAATTTTGAAAATAGTTTTCAGAGCTCCCCAACAATATCATACACAAATGTATTCTCATTCTTGCTTTCATAATGATCATAGCAGTCTTTCGAGAATATCTGGCAAATTATGGATTTTATATAGATTTATATAAAGTATAAAATTATATAGAGCTAAATTTGGAATAAGTTTTATATAAAAACATTTCAAAGTTTGGAACAGAAGCAGGTTTACTTTTATATAAAGTATTTTTTTGCAAACATCTTGCAAATTATGGATTCTATATAGATTTATTACAAGCCCAAAAGCATTCAGATCTAGATTCGGAGCAATTTTTGTATAACAAAATTTCAAAATTCAGACCAGAAATAAGACTCTTACTCCGAGATTTATTCAAATGATAGGAGTGTTTAAAATTTAATGCAAAGCAATTTTTGTTGTTGACAAGAATCAGCAATAACATTCGCTCATTGTTTGGAGGGCATAAAACAGTAAACAGTGGGCACCATACGACTTTAAACTTAATTCTAGCAAATGTTATTTCCGGTTCGAATTTTGAAACTTGATTAAATTCGAAACGCACATTCGCTCATTGTTTGGAGGGCATAAAACAGTAGACAGTGGGCACCATATGACTTTAAACTTAAATCTAGCAAATGTTATTTCCGGTTCGAAACGCACATACGTATAAGAAGGAATATCGTTTGGTATTTTATGCATACGCGTATTGACTTTTGTATACATTTTAGGATTACATTTGAAACTATTGGAACTTCTTCTTTATTACATCTACATGGCTTCCAATCAACGAATGAATGTTATTACTGATTGTTGTCTTTTACACGTTCATGGAACAATAATTGTTTCAATAATAGGATTAATATATAGTAATCTTAAAAATATAAATTACCCCACTGTATTTCTATACTCCGATATAATTGTCCAAAATGATTGCAGCAGTCTTGGTTATTAGCAGTAACTCGTAGCAAAACAGGAGATATTTCGGGGACTCAAACACATATTGGAAAGTAAGTACTTATACTACAATTTCCCAAGTTGTTGGCAACAGAAGCCTGAAGCAACAATAACCCCAATTTATTTCTCCATCAATAATTACACCAGCCGAGTAATTTACTATCTATATTGTAAATGATATTGCATAATGTGTTTTCCAACTTTCCAAAAAAATTGCTCTATTTCAAAATTAATAAAAAACCGGTAATTAATATTGGCAACAATGACTGGCAATCACAAACCTTACACAAAACAATAAGTATGGTAGTTAACTACTACTATTATTACATTATACCTTCCACCAATATAAACATACTATGACGTATCTTCTTACCATTTTTAGTTTGAATTCTATTTTTGATATGACTTCTAAAAATAGAATAAAATATTTACTTAAGAAACCTCCACAAAACAATGCTAATTATTGTTATTTCTAATTGAATTATTTCCTGTTTTAGATAGTATCTTTAATGTTTCAAAATATGCAATTAAAAGGCAATCAGATATTACATACTAGTTATCGTAATAACAATTGAAGCTGATTATATACGTGATAAATAGAAAACACAATTATCGATATACGTGCATCACTCCAAGATGTTATCTTTAATAAGTATGGGGGTTTCTAATTATGTTATGATAAACGACGTTATGTATGAAAATTGTGTAAAAAACTTTAAGTACTGAGACACTTTGTCATAGAATCATGAGAATCTTGTAGTTGTTTATATATCATTTTTTCATCGAAGACAAATGACTATGTGGAAGCTAATAAGATAAGACCAGTTAGAGTAGGGATGTTTATAAATGCTTTAAGTATTTTCTTTTGAATTACTAGTGTTGGAATTGTGATCGACATTTGCATTTCTAATCTGACAGATGATTAAGCTCTTGTGAACTGCATACTTTTTTGTTTGTTTAGTGTAGTCGGTGAATATGACTAACACAATAGTGAATGCTAAAGAAAAAAAGGAAGACGAGTTAGAAACGTATTTTAACGTTGATAGAGTTCATATTCCAGAGAGTGAAAAGGTAGGAAGATTTAAGGAAATTGATGGCAATGGCTTCCATGTTTCAAATTTTAGTCGGGATTTAGTTTTCAAAAACTATGGGCATTTACGGGACCAGGATTTTTGATGTCTATTGCTTACTTGGATCCAGGAAATATCGAAAGCGATTTGCAATCTGGAACCGTAGCTAAATACAGATTGTTATGGGTGTTGCTAAGTGCAACTATTTTAGGTTTGGTTGCTCAAACTTTGGCGACCAGATTAGGTAACTATAAACCAAAAATACGACAAATAATTTTAAAACTAGTAAATTAGAATCAGTAATAATATCATAAGAGCGCTTTCGTATATTCAGATACGCTTTCCTGATTTTTGTACGACATTGATGTTGGTATGGAAATATCACGGGCGCTTGTGTGAGGGGTCTTTCCTAAGGACAACATCAATTGAATATAGAAAGAGGCTACATATAGATATAGGAGGCTACATATAGATATAGAATAAAATGGAGTGCTCCAATGATTATATCACGAAATTAATAGAATCAAAAAAAGAAGTACTTACAAAGATTATAAAAACACATCTTTTATTAAGTAATTTAATGTTTCTCTATGTACATAGAGAAACATTAAATTACTCGTAGTCAGTATATTATAGAAACGTATAAAACTAATTTAAAATGTCATTTTGATTTAGAGACTTCATTGACAAATACAGCAAACTAGTAACAAAAAAAAATAGGTATGGCCACCACACGACTTTCTTATACTTATGAACGTTTCAAATTATACATAATTGTTCTAAACTGTTTTAAATGGTTTTATCTTCTTATAAAAATGAACCAAATTTTGAGAATTTTTTTATAAAAAAATTATTCTAAATACTTTTATTCTCTTAATAAATCTCTATCGAAGAATATTTGAAAAAAAGTGCTACTCGCTAAGGGTAGAAGTGTTACTTCCAACTCGAGTATGAAATTTCATTTATACAAAGACACTCCTAATCCAGCCCTAAGTACTTTTGTAATCTTGACAAATATATATAGAATGTATAATTTACGACATATTTGCAAAAAATCGCTATTCGCTACGAGTAAAAGAATTTCTTCCGGTCCGAATTTTGAAATGATTTGTATACAAAAGGTATTGAAAATTAAGTTCTAAACGATCTATTTCCGGTAGGAATTTCGAAAAACTTTTTTAATAACATTCTTCTCAAATTTAATTTTGAGTATATATGAATTATTTATAAATTTGTTTAAACTTAGTAATTGACGAAATATTTGCAAAATTCGATTTTTTCGCTGAAGTAAACTAGTACTTCCAGTCTGTCGATTTTACTGAAAATCTAATCAGATCTCAAGAGGAAGATTATACTCGTAAATACAAAATTTGGAATTGATACCTATAGCGGTTTGACCATTATTGTGATCAAACAGATACACACACAGAGACAGAAATTTTTTTAAAAACCACTTTTTCGGTATCAGGGGACTTCAAAACGTGGACATCTGCAAAAATCTCGAGGTCGAAAATTTTCATCATCACAATACTTTCTTATACTACGTACAAGAAAGTAATAGGAAGGCAGGCTGTCATTTGTAGCTTCTGTTTCTGAAGTTTCCCAATTTATTGAGGACAACAATTGTAGACAAATCCGACCTATACAATAAATGATGCAAACACGTTTATTTGATTATTACTGTTATAATACAAGAGTACTGCGGTAGGAACGATGCTTGGCGCCAACTACCGCGAAATTAATGGTAAAAATTGAAATACGAGAAGAGTAATTGTATTCAAACTAGCCTTTGATTTAGTCTCTTAACATAACATAGCTGTTGTTTGAGAATTTTGTTTATTTGTGTAAGTGGGTAATTGTTTTTTATTAGTGATGTTTTTATTTTTGTTAGACCGGAAATTTTAACAAAAATAAAAACATCACTAATAAAAAACAATTATCCAATTACAAAAATAAACAAAATTCTCAAACAACAGCTACACAAACATTATAATCATGATACACCTACAGATAAAAATTAAAACACTAATTATAAATTTACCCCATTACCATACATCAGGAACTTCTCAGAAAGGATAAATAAAATAATGTTGCCATGCAATATAAAAGTGGCACATAAAAATTATAATAATCTTAACAACTTATACACCCCACTAAAAACAAAAATACCCACCCAAAAAAAAACCATGTAATATACAAAATTCCATGCAACAACTGTAAAGGAATAGACGTAGGCCAAACCACACAATATTTAAAAGACAATAAACGGACATAAATATTCAAATAATAGTACCGCGCTTAAAAAAACATATTCATACAACAAATCATACGTTCAATTATACAAATACTAAAATTTTAGCAACAGAAACAAACAATAAAGCCCGAACCATACTAGAAAGCATCCACATTCAAAAACACTCAACCTCTATTAATGACAGGACTGATATTAACAATTTATCAAATATTTATTTCTCAATTTTATGATAATCAAAGGGACAGCACTGGCTAATAACAGAATGCTTACTCGAACAAAAATAAAATATAAGCACAAAAATAACCACGAAAAACACTCACACATAAACTTAAAATACAGACATATGTTAGATGTTAGATACATATTAAGAAGAGCAATAGATTCACAAGCAACTGTCTGAAACATTTTAAATATTAAAGGATTGAAAATTAATAAACATGAGAAATATATGTATATTGTTAAATTCAAGGAAAAAACCCGAAATGTAGGCGAGAAATCGTAAAAAGAAAAACTATTTTAAATAGAAACAACAATAATAGATATAAGTTTTATTCGAAAATATATAACGTAAGTGTATTTATTTTATATTTTAATTATTCATTTTGTATGACTGTTCCATTTTTTACACATTACAGTTCTTTGATAAAGATGCTATAAATAGTGTAGAAACGTTAAGAGGAAAAAAGAAATTAAAAAAAAATTATTAGAAAAGGCCACTACACCCAAGAATTTATCTACTAATTATCAATATTACGGCCAAGAAAATCAAAGAGAAAGGACAAACAATTTTCCCTTCTTTACAAATTACTATATATATTCAATTTTGTTTCACAATTCTTAATTTTATGTTTCTCTTAATTTCAGGTGTTACAACTGGTCTTCATTTAGCAGAAATGTGCTATCGACAATATAGAAAATTTCCTAGACTCGTTGTTTGGGTCATGGTGGAAATAGCTGTTATTGGATCTGACATGCAAGAAGTCATTGGTACTGGAATAGCTATTTATCTCCTATCAAATAAAGTGTAAGCTATTATTTAAGTTAAATTGTTAGAAATAGTTTAAGCGTCTTGCTTTCTTCACCCTATAATTATAATTTAAACAATTCTTGGTATAAGGCAATAAAACTTCTTAATTTTATTGCTCTTAGAAATAGCATTTTTTTATAACTAATTTGCATTTTAATAAGCATTATATCAAGAAATAGTGTTGCATAATATGAATTAATTTGAATATTTATATTTGCGACTACATACTTTATTTTTCATATCTTTAGAGTTTGGTTTGACTTTCTATCAAACAATATTTAAATAAACTCTGACAAAATGTTTCTGAAACACTAACTATAAAAAGGCCAGAACATCAATGATGTTGATAACTTTTATCTGAATTGTTATGGTTACTTTAGTATTTACAAGATAGGAATTAATTGCTTGTATAAGATTAAGAATACATATAGTAGAAATATCAGAATTAAATGCATATATGTGCAATATTTGTTCGGCATGCGGAAGTGAAAAACGTAACTTGGTTTTTAGAGGAAAGTGTGGTACGTTAAAATGAATCAATCCAAACAGAGCCAGTCAATCCTATTATCAACGAAACTATGTAAAACCTGGGTACTAGTAAACTTACGACGTCTATACAGTGGAACAAAATTATGCTCATGTAATAATACTCTATGGTCAGTATTTTTACATGGATAAATTCCGCTAGTTCGATAGCCCTAAAATTTCAAATACTCTCCATATTCAACTTACAGCAGATATAAATAAAATGGATTTTGCGCAAAAGCAAAAAATAAAGAATCGGAATAGTGGCCGCAGTAGCAAAATTCCTACCATTTCTGGGAACAAAACCCATTGTAGCAGAGGCAGAAGTGCATACATTAGTAATATGTTTGCGAAGAAAAAATGTTGATCAAATAGCACTCCCAAATCTTCCACCTCTTACACGCAAGCCAATACGTGCCCACCAATAATGTAACCGAAGTCAATCCGTTCCATCTTTCTAGTGCCAAATTATTATGATGACACTACACGCTGATTGTATCTATATCACATTGAAGAATAGAGCATCATAGTATCAATCCAACGACAGATTTTCAAGTCGTCAACATACGCCAGCCCATGACAAGAAAGCGATTCCAAGACATCGTTAATAAATAGTAGAAAAAGTAGAGGTCCCAAATTACACCCCTGTGGAACGCCTAACGTGGCAGTAATTTCAGGAGATTTGAAACGATTGTAATTAACATAATTGATTCGAGCTCGAAGATATGATGACAGAAAAAAATGAGATAATTATGAAATTCCAATACATCAAGTTTCTTCAGCAGAATATCATGGCTAATAGTGTCAAATGCGCGCCCAAAGTCTGTACATATGACATCTTTTTGAGTGCGAGAATCAAGAGCGGCACTAATATCTTGGGTGATACAAAGCAAATTTCTCTACGTTATGAATCCATGTTGCATAGGAGATATTTTTCTGTTACATTAGGCGAATATGAATTTGTAAAGTATTTGTTCAAAAATTCTGAAAAAGTTGGAGAGAATTGCAATAAGTCGATAATTCCTCAAGTCAGCCCGACCACCTTTTTTGAGAACAGGGCTAATTCTAGCTATCTTCCATCTGGCAGTATACACATTTTTCCGTAGCGCCATATCAATTATAATTTTTAATGGGTGTACAAACATCACACGGTAATCCTTAATGAGAGAAGAAGGTATCTGATCATTACCAACAGTCGAGGTTGATTTCAGACGATTGGCACTCCACAGTATATCCTCCTTCTTGACAGATGTCTTGGTTAAAAAATCAGTGAATCTTAGCTGATTTGTGATGTCAAGGCCAAAGGAATTTGAATAGACATAATAAATGGTCAGGCATTTAATTAAAATGAAAGTCATATACTGATGAAGACTGGGCAAAAAAAACGCTTTGGTCATTTGGTGGCTATAAATATGATTTAATTCAAAAAGTACCCTAATAGTACCGTAATATAAGGAATTATTGTGATTTTCGACTTCGAGGTTTTTGCAGATCACATTTTAAAGTCTCTGTTTCCCTTTATGCTTGTGACCTATATAGCATCCAAACGATTAAAGTTATTTATACTAAACTTTATATCAACGTATAATACTTCCTCTTGATATCTGGTTAGACTTTCAGTAAAATTGTTACACCGAAAGTAGTACTAAATAAATCAAAATTTACTAATATCTCGTCAACTACTAAGTTTAGACAAATTTCTAAAGAATACAAAAGTACAAAAATGTGATTTTTAGAAAGATTTTATAAAAGAAGGCTCTTCGAAATTCCTACAGCAAGAACGTCCTTTACTCTGCCAGAAAACCAGTTTTTTGCAAATTTCTCGCAAATTATGCATTTTATACAGATTTATCTACTCTACAAAAGTATTTAGAGGTCGACTAGGAACAATTTATACATATAAAGAATTCCAAAATTCGAACCGAATATGTACTCTTATCTAATAGCATTTTTTTTTGGAATATCTCGAAAATTACGCATTTATATGGATTTATTATACGTGCAAAAGTATTTAGAGCTGCAGTTGAATTTTTTTTTTCAATATCTGGATCGGAAGTAACACTTCTATTCTTACCAAACAGCAGCTTTATACCTCATTTTTATTTTCAGTATACCATTATGGGCTGGCTGCATTATAACCATTGTGGACACATTCACATTTCTTTTTTTGGACAAATACGGTTTGAGGAAGTTGGAATTGTTTTTTGGCTTCCTAATCACAGTGATGGGTATAACATTTGGTTACGAGTATATCGTGGCTGCTCCGGCACAAGGTGAAGTAGTGAAGGGAATGTTTTTCCCATGGTGCTCAGGATGTGATTCTGACGCCCTTCTGCAAGCTGTAGGAATTGTTGGCGCTGTCATTATGCCGCACAATCTCTACTTGCACTCCGCCTTAGTCAAGTCACGGGATATAGATAGAAAGAAACCCGAGAAAATAAAGGAAGCCAATTACTATTATCTGATTGAAAGTAGTATCGCACTACTTCTAAGTTTTATCATTAACGTTTTCGTTGTGGCTGTTTTTGGACATGGATTACATCAAAAGACTAATGCGGAATTAGTAAGTATTAGTTATACGTGATAATAGACGACATATTTGAATACATTTGCATAAACTCATTTTTCCTCTTCTCTGCTCTTATTTTACTATCAGCTAACATTTTATGAAACTATATTATACAAAATTTGTACTTTACAAAAAACACACTAATTTGATCTAGTGGTTTATAAGTCCTCCTACACTCATTAAACTATTTTTTTCTAAGATATCTAAAAGAAAAATGACAAACGGAGGGTTACAAATTTAATTAAGAGCTGTTCAAATAAATAATTGCTTTCAGTAAAATTTTCATGGTAGTGCTATATGCCTGGTTTGAATTCGTTTAAAATTCTGATGGATATTTCCTATTAATAAAAATTGCATTATTATACCTTCGATTCATACTATTTGAAGGTAAAAGGATACACTAAATACTACTACTATCCTATTACTTATCTTAGTTGATTGAATTCATGTCTTACATCAGCGACTAATTCTGATTTAAAAACTTCGTGGATTACTCACTAGGTTGTTCGTTTGGGTTTCTATATTTTAGGCTTACTTTATCGAGAATATTGTTCTTGCACTTGGTCCGTGCTTTCACAGATAACATAAGAAACTGCTTCTTATTTATTACCCTGACCACATACTGTCTGTTATTAGGTGGTGTGGATTAAAGAATAGCAAACAAATGGGGAAATTGTAATAATTTCAATAACTAATTTCGTCTTTGTTTGCGGCTTGACCTACATAATGTATATTTTCTATGTTTAAACGTTCGCCCTTTCCAATATTTTCTTTTGTTCTAATATTTGCAATCTAAGATATTCACTTTAAAAACGACTATATTTCTCATTTATTTGTTTGGATTTATAATATGGAATTATTTAGCAAACACAGGTTATTGTATAGTACTCGTATTTCATATGGCAATTACAATTATTCTGTTTTATTTTCTTCTCTCATCAGTCAAAGCATACAAATGGTATAAGGAAGTATTGTGATGATGAAAATGACCTCGAGATTGTCAGATGTCCAAGTTTTAAGGTCCACTGATACCGAAAAATTGGTTCTTAAAAAAATCTCTCTCTGTGTGTGTGTGCGTGTGGGTGTGTGCGTGACCACGATAGCGGTCAAAAATTTTTATCACTACAATACGTATTAGAAAGTCGTGTGGTGGCCACACATCATTTTTTTTGTTATATATAATATGAAAATTCTGATACCAGTACATTTTTAGATTAATTTCACCGTAATCAGCTATGCTTTCGTAATGTCCTGCAATTTCTGTAATACAAGAAAACTTACTGTATTTTATTTACACCATTCTTACTTCGGCCATGGTTGCATTGCCATATATTGGAAGGCAGCGTTCGAACGTTACCTATAATAATAAATTCGAATCGCTTAATCGGGAGATTGAATAAAAATCAAATTCGTCGAAGATCGCTCTTGCTCCGTACAAAAAATGTAGATAGCAGTTTTTTTCTTGATTTAGATACCTTAACAAAGCAGTTTCTATTTCCTAGATTTTTCGATGGTTTATATTTAATATTGTCCCTCCTTCATATATAATTCAAAAATGGTATGGTCTAAAATACGTGCGATTATATTCGGAAATAATTATAAGTGAAATAAATGTAATAATATCAGTAAATCTTCGATTCTTCAAAATATTTGTCTCAAAAGATTTTTTTTTTATTATCTCGAATATGAAAGATGTTTGATAATATTTGAAATAGCATAATATATAATTACTGCTTGTAACTCAGAACTCATTGAAGGGAGCGTTACCCTGTTTTATTCATAATCTTAATTCAACATGTCATTACCTATAAATCTCATCTTTTATCTTTAATAGTCAACGAGTGATCCCTGAAAAATTTCCAATTTGACCCAATCTGCATCAAAAAAGACTATCAGTGAAACATTTTCATAGAACTAAATATTGATATTAATATAAGTATGAAACAATATAAATCGATTGAGTTTTTGTTTATTTACTTTGTGATATGTTTAATGAAATTCCAATTTTTTATTAAACGGTTTCCTTTCCCATTTGATCAATCGAACATTTCCTAAAATCAATAGTCAACCACATAATTAAGCGTTTTGGTTTTGTTTTTAGCTGGAACAATGTGATGCCAACAATATTGATGCCCTAGACGTTTTCCCGGTAAGTAACCAGAAGCTTGCATTCGTTCAAACTTCCACATTCTGTTCAATTAAATATAAATTAGTGGAAGTGATGTGAAACGGGCTGTAAACGCGGCTTCGTCCTTTCGGAAAACCCTATTTCACTGAAATTGCAAAAGTTACTGCTTTGTCAATTATAAATCACCGAATAATGTGGTACGAACTATGAGATATTTTATTGAAGACAGATTTTATGTAGTTAACATCCCAAATACGATTGATTTACAGCGATAATTTGTGATAATGTATCCTGAGGAACATCTTTAAGAATTTTTTTTTCTCGAAACGTGACTACTGAGAATTTAATTGTGGAAATTTAAAAATAGCTATATATATACAGGCTGTCCCAGAAATAAAAAGACGGAGTAGCAGAAATCGGAAGTTAGATTGTGTAAAAACGTACCCTCAAAATATCAAGTCTTTATTTATGCGCAGACGGCAGAAAAATAATAATAAAGAATTCAATTGGCCTTACGCCGATCCTGGACGACTTATTACTTATGTTAAAAAAAGGAGGAGGAATAGATACTTCATAATAAATATCAAACCATTGATTACTTTAATTTTACACCTGCTAGAAAAAAATAATTACATTCTTGTTATTTACTGTAATAAAGGCTAGAAAAACTACGATTTATTGAATATTCTAAAATAATAATAATCAGCTGTTTCCGACTACAAACACATTAAAGAGCAACAACCTTCCTATTTTAAAAATAAAAACAATCTTTATTGTCTGCAATAAAGTAGGTCGCCCATCTGGGTCAACAACCGACTACATTGTTGCGTTATCTAGACACATCGGGCAAAAAAATATGTTTTATATGAATGAGTACGATATAACATTTTTTTCCCGTTTTAAACAAATAAAAGCGTATTTTTCTATTAATGCGTGTTCGTTTCTATTTACAAATGAGCATTCTTACGTGTATTTATAAACATTCTGTGCCAGGTCCGTAATGTAATTTTTTATCTAAAAAACAACATAGAAAATTAAATTTTCAATTTCTTCGTTATTGCGGTATATTTGGGCCTGTTTCTGTTCGGACTTTACATACCTGCTACTCCGTCTTTTTGTTTCTGGGACATCCTGTATACATAATAATACATTCAAAACTGCAATTCAAAAATTAATTTCTTGAGTTTTTTTAATTTATTTTGTTTTTCTAATTAAAGTTTGTAATCATTCATTAGTTTGAATCATTACAAAAAAAATTCAGAATTGAGTTATTGAGTTGCAGTTTTGATTATATTAACGTGTATTCTGGCTAGTTTTCTTAATTTTTTATTTTCAAATATTTAAAATAACAAACATGTCTGTTGTGAACTATGTAAGTTTTATTTCTATGTTTTTAAAATTTTGAGCAGGTCTTATCAAAAAGTCGAACAAATGTAAGAATTTAGGCGTCGATAAGCTATGTCATTAGTGCAGTTTCCATGAGATATCCTTGATCATGGCCAATTGGATTTCACTATCGCTGCACGATATTAACGCCACATAACTTTTATTTACATTGTTGAAATTGCTTCTGAAACCCAAAAAGAATAATTCCTCAATTTTTATTGATATAAACTTTAAAATAACACTTTAAACATTAACTTTACAATAATTAATATTAATAGTTTTAAAATAATTAAATAGAACGAAATAAAATTAACAAAGTGCTGCTGAAAATTACGTTGGTGAGTAGTTTCAAGAATAAACGTTTTACTTACATTTCTAATTTTTTCTACCAGTTCAAAAAGTAAAACTGATTGAAGGTCAGTTATGTTGTAAAGTGTATGTTAGGATTTTGTAGATGACTTCCTTGGCTTTAAAAAGTGTCGCGGTACTAACATAATCGACGCTTTCAACAGTATTGGAGGTCTTTGAAGCGTTTACTATTCTACATCGCAATATTTTCTTCATAAAGTATTCAGCCACTCTGGCATTGGTAGCATTATTTTCACCTTCTTCAAGCCTAACATGTGGAAATATTTCATCTACAGAAACAGAAGTAAATGATCTCGTTAAGACATAATAAAACAGTAACTTTGTTGCACAGTATACTCAAATATTAAAATAAACTGAAGAATTATGAAAATATTAATTATTCTTTTAAAGGCATGAAATATTTTGGTCTAGACTAACGCTACCGGTAAATTATATGGTCTGATAAATAATTTCTTTTATATTCTCCTAGAATAAAAATCATATTTGTAAGCTCTCCTTTAGAAAAATTCATTATAGAATCATATAAGATGACTATCATCAAAAAATGTAATCTATTCAGTTGTCAATTTCGCAGCTAATTTCAAGGTAGTACCTTATTCATATAAAATCATAAAACTGACAAAATTATATCAAACCAAGACAATAACCGAGAAATAGTCACTTTTAAAATAGTAGCAGTCTAAATGTTTTGGCGAGAAATTTCAAAAAAATTACTTTAAAAAATATATCAAGTAAATCTACTTTTCTGCACATGCAAATAGTAATTGAAAAAAAATAAACACGCGCACACAATTTGCTTTTCATACACAGATGAATCACCCTGTATATTTCACAAAAGCACAAACATTGGATCTATTTGTTTAAAGAAAGGAATATATATATTTGTCTTTACCGATATTATATTTTCTTAATAAAGGATTTTTCGATGGTAGATGCTGCTTTTGTATTGGCACTAATTTAAACAAAGGCTTCCGCGAAGTTTCTGTTTTCTCATTAAATTCCTTTGAAGAATAAAAGTACGAAATTGCGTAAAACTAATTATTTCGAATACAGCTAAAGATAAAGGAAAGAAATCAAATTAAAATATGAAGGTGTTAAGGAAAGTTCGTGGCGAACAGAAAAATAATCTTCTCAATAAAACTGAGGTGAATAATTTCTTGGTAGAACTAATTTAAAATTTTAATGTTCAGATGTATAAATTAAATTAAATGTTGTTTTGTTGTATGAGAATAAATTTGAATAGGTACAACTTCTGTAAAATGAAATATATAATTAAAGCATATAAAGTTAAATATATAATTTAATCATAAGAACTCAGTTATTTGGCTCTAGACTACATTCTTATTCAATAGTTATTCCTAATTAAAAGTAGAAGGAATTATAACTTGCTATTCCGCATGTCGTATACAAATGTAAACAAGTCAAATAAATCAAGTGAATAATATTTTTCTTTAGTTTCATTACATTTTTTAAATAACTATTCACTTTCTGTCAATGGATTTATTGCCATTCTCAATATGATTCTTTTTAGATTATATATTAATTTTATTGTTAATCGATATAATGCACACATTTTAAGGTAGGGTAAGACATACAGTGATTGACACCTTAACGACGTTTTTGTGTTACAAATGGAATATACACTATGAAAAGTTTGAATTAAACTTAGCAATTTTTTTACTGTATCGTTAAACATAATTACTGTCATTGCTTTTGCAGAAAACATTAAGTTCTGAAGAAAAACCTTTATATTTATTAATTAAAATACATGTAGCAAATATTACAGTAATTGACACGATGTGATAGTAATTGACACCCCTATGTATAGTTATTAACATATCTTTGTCTTGTTCTAATTGCACGTGCTAGAAAGAGTGAAACCATCAATATCTATTATATAGAGATTTGGATTACAATAGGTAACAAAAAAGTAAAAAGTCAGTAAGTAACTCGGTATTTGTATTAATTTCGTATAAAATATTCATTACAGTATGTAATATTATGAACTTTTTTCACAAGTTTTGCAAATAAATTTTGCACTGGCTGAAAATCTTTTGAGAAGGCACGATTTGTGGTACTGTCTCTTACAATTAGCGCATTTTATTCCCTGGTTTGCTTTTGTAACATTATTCACACATATGAAGCAAAGACCAAAGGACATTAATATATTTTCAGAAAATAGATTTGCTAGGTTTTCTGTGTTCATATCATCATCCCCTTCTTTAATTATAATAGATGAAATTATATTAACTTTTTGTTTATTTTCCTTTTCAACATCGTTAATAATGTTAGCCATTGCTGCCGTTATGGTGCTCTCTTGTACAACATTACGCTTTCTTTTAGTCCTCGCCCGTTTTCCTTCTTCAACCAATGCTTTACTTTTCTTTTTCTCTGCCAGTTCCTTCTCTTTCGCATGTTTATTTTCAAGTCGTTTTATTTTTCTTTCCTCCGCTACCCTTTCCTTTTCTTTCTTTTCTGATGCTTTTCTGTTTTGAATTTCCTTCCAAGTCCCTGACGTTATTACGAAAGGCATTCTCTCTATATTTCTTTTACCTTTCCTCTCTGGCGTTACTGGCCATTGTAAAACATGTTTAATTGTAACAGGGTTAATATCTTTAAACGGACTCGTATGTAAACTTTCGGAGCTGTGGAAAGATATATTTTGTGCATCACCACTAAACTGGGTAGTGTCAGGTGAATGATATTCAATTGGCATATTTAATATATCAAATAAATCATCATAATTTTCTACTGCTTTTCCCATTTGTTCCGTTATATCTGTCTATTCGTTCTTTATTTTCCGACTCCTGTGTATAATCTGTTTCAGTAAAATAATCCCAAACTTTTCTAAGTGGATTGAAATATTCTCCATTAGTGCTTGGGCTATTCTTTTCTAATTCCATAATGGCATCTTTTCCAATCATCTTTTTAAATGTTGAAAAATTCAAAACTGGTTTAACTATAGCCTCAACTCTATTCTCACTGCCTCGTTCTTCATGTTTTTTACCAAGGCATTTGGAAAAATCTATTGCATCCACATTCCATGGATAAAGGCCAAAACTTCTAAACCTACTTTTAATAATATCTTTGTTCAGATGTTTCTCAATTACTAGTTTTAGGATAGGTGCAAATCGTTCTTTAGTCAGTGCTTCTGTAGGATTGCTTCGTCGCCAGTCCATTACGCCTTTCTTCCAACCATTTTTAATTGGTTTGAAAACCGAGATATCGGCTGGTTGAATTATGCGCGTCGCATTAGGGTATAATGCAATTAGAATTATACCTAACTCAGTGCATAATTGGCTAAGTTTATATGTTAAATGAGTTGCATGTCCATCTAGAAAATATATAATTGGAAACCTGGTCCCTTTATTTCTTAAATGTGGGTACAAAATATTTGCCACGTATTCATAGAAACACTCCGCTGCCATCCACCCTTTTTCGGAAATGCCATACCCCCATTCGATAGGTAAACTCTTCGAAATTTCCGCAGAGCGTCGTTTATTTAGATATATTATCATAGAGGGGGTATTATCCCCATTTGCACTAAATGTAAACATAACCGTCAAATTAGCTTTGGATTGTCCAATGTCTATTTCGTAAACATTTCGTGTTCCCCTTGGAGCAATAACTTTATTACCTTTGGGACAAAGCATGAAACACGTTTCGTCACCATTAAATACCCGAGTTGCATCATCTATTATTTCAAAATAGCCCTCTTCTTTCAAGTACTGCTCTATGTTTAGGAACCACTGTTTTATGTCTTTTTCGCTAACATTAGCGCTAGCTGTAGTTACAGCTTCAGACGTTCTTTTCGTTAGTGTGGGGTGACGTTTCAAGAAAGCTTTAAACCATCCGTTACTAGGGAGATTGTTATTGAATGGATTTTCGCGAGGAATCTTGTCCAAAAATTCTTTAGCTTATGATTGCTTATAATCCACTCAACTAGAGTTTTCTCTTCTTCAGTGGTTAAAATTGGTGAAGGACCCATTTTTTCTTAAATTTTTCGCTGAGACGGAAGATGAGAGTGGGACGTGGCACCCCATACATTTTGGAGGCACATTTTTTGGACACGCCGTTTTTGACTGCCTCTATAGCTTTCTCTACATCCTCCTCGCCGTATTTTCGATTATACCTAAACTGGGTGATCCTTTTTTACTTTAGGCATAATAGTAGATTTTCTATAACAATAGTACCTATTATACTGTTACTGTTATACCCAGCTGATCTAATAATAAAGATCTATTGTTTTTATTATTATTATGATTAATATAGCAAAAGCTATAAAAGCCAAAGTCAGAAGAAATTTAATTATAATTTATGGAAGACAGTGATTGGACATGGTGTCTGTATATCTTATGTATAATCACCTAAAATTTTGTTACATTTTCAATATAAAGCATGTGCTGTAAGAATACGTCCAATAAGAGAAGATTTCGCACGCGTTTACAAAACGCAGTTATTGACACTCCTATGTTAATCACTGTCTTCCGCTAAAATTATTGACTTAGTTATTGACACCCTTATAAAATGAAATTAAAAAAAATTTTAAACCGTTTAGTACTATTTGGGCTTATTTACAATGTTTGATTATACTGAATAATTAAGTTACCTGGACATATTATGCTTACCAAGTCTAAATAATAATGTAGTTTGCTGACACCTTCGTTACGAATTTGCTAACAATTCCAGGGACAAACATACAACCTAGAACTTGTCACCATTTGCACAAGTATAATAATTTTCGTTGCCAACATCAGGAAATATAACTTTAACAGTATACCACAGAGGAATTAAGGTGCAATATCTATAAAACAAAAAATTTCTACCATTTCTACAAAGCTTATTATGTTATTTTATTTAGCTTGTGGTGTCAATCACTGTCGCAGTGTCAACGACTCTAACGCTTACCCTATTAGTTTGTAGAAACACATGCCAGTTTCACATTAACTTTAAAAGAAATATATTAAGGCTTTTCGATTGTTTAAATTTTTACCGGCGGCTACATGATGTTTTGCAGTAAATACTATTCTAACATATGATTCCAACACAATAAAAATCTATTGCAAGATAAAATATCATTTTTGATCAATGTTATTTACATCTGTCAACATTCTTGATCAGTCAATATCAATATTATATTAATACCAAAGTATTTGAATATTTTGTATATTAATAATGCATCAAGAATATCTAAGTCTTGCTTCAGTAATATTAATGATCGAATTTAGTAGTCGTTGTATACGAGATACGCATATATGCCTGCCTCCCGTATATATAATTACGGACGCAATGTAGATTTATTATACGGAATTAAAAGACAGAAAGAAATAATTCACTTTTCTTTTATATATGAATAAATGTTTACTTTATGGGTTTTATATATATTTTTGTGTGGAAAACAATATTTTTTTGGACTTTTTAATTTATCTCAGTCCCTAATTTGTAGGGACTGCCAAGATAATGTAAAATCTATAGGCGTTTTCGGAAAATGTTAAGCATTTAACTGACCCGGTTAGACAGTATCTGACAGGTTCACAAATTTTACCGAGTTATTTAAAACATTTCCGAACGCAATTTGCGGCCCTGTATAGTAACGTAACATAAACATAACCTATATTCGTAGCTTAGATTCTGTACCGGCAAAATGAAATATGAAATGAATACCACAGTGAATCCAACTCCAGATACACGTAAAATAGTTTTATTTGTAAGTTTGTTTGTACTTGTATCTGACGATGATACTATAGTATAAAACTCAACGCAAAGAGGAATAAGGAAACTTCCACACTCCCTCGGTTAATATAAACACCGGCAAAAAGCACTGCACATTCCAGACCTCCAATATTTACAATGACATACCAGTAGCAAAAAGAGATTTGTGGAAGACCAAAGAATTTTCTAAAATGCTGAAGAATTACATCTTACTGAATATGGAATACTGAACCTAATATCTAAAGATCTCAATCACAAAATACAGAGTACAGTATAAAGTGGCATATCCGGAGAGGTCAAGAATTCTTGAGTTCATAATTTTGGATTTTCAGAATTGTGAAATTCGACACTCTAAGATATTCTTGTTAGATAACGCGAATGTGTGGTTCTGTTCAGTTTTATGAAGACATCCTTATAATTTGTCATATTCTTCTTTCTTATTCTATCGTGTTCAGTATTATCACTATCACAGCGGAGGTTTAAATATTAAATTTCGAATTTTGTCATAACACATGTTGTATGTAGATATATGTTTTTAGAAATTATAAGTATACTTATTACACCATTATATAAACAAATCTTTCGTTTATTTCAAATCTGAAAACATGTTGGTAGATATCTATCGTCGATAAACAATTAAACATAAAATATACAGGGTTATGATAAAGTAACGCACAAAATTCATAAAACGTACAATGTTAATTTTTGAAAAAAATGCAAAAACATGTCAAACAGTTTATTTTATTCCGCGTCTTTTAACATAAGTCAAAAAAATAAAACGTCAAATTTGTCAAAGTTATGACGTCATTAATATTTTTTTTAAATATGAAGCTTGGTTTTTTACTTTCTTATACGTAGTATAAGGAAGTATTGTGATGATGAAAATTTTCGACCTCGAGATTTTTGCAGATGTCCACGTTTTGAAGTCCCCTGATACCAAAAAAGTGGTTTTTAAAAAATGTCTGTGTGTCTGTGTGTCTGTCTGTCTGTGTGTCTGTGTGTCTGTCTGTCTGTGTGTGTGTGTGTGACCACGATAGCGGCCAAACCGCTGTAGATATCAATTCCAAATTTTGTATTTACGTATATAATCTCCCTCTTGAGATCTGATTAGTTTTTCAGTAAAATCGGTAGACCGGAAGTAGCAGTTTACTTCAGCGAAAAAATCGAATTTTGACAATATTTCGTCAACTACTAAGTTTAAACAAATTTATAAAGAATTCATATATACTTAAAATTGAAATTGAAAATAATTTTATTTAAAAAGTTTTTCGAAATTCCTACCGGAAGTAGGTCTTTTACTCTTATCGAAAATCAGTTTTTTGCGAATATTTCGCAAGTCATGCTTTTTAGACAAGTACGTTACGGGAATAAAAGTATTTAGAACATAATTTTCAATATCTTTTGTATAAAAGAAATTTCAAAATTCGGACCGGAAGTAGCACTTTTACTCTTAGTGAATAGCACTTTTTTGATAATATCTTGCAAAGTATGCATTCTATAGAGATTTGTTAAGAGAATAAAAGTACTTAGAATAGGATTTTGAATAATTTTTGTATAAAAAAATTCTTAAAATTCTATAATTTGAAACGCTCATACGTATAAGAAAGTTGTGTGGTGGCCACACCTCATTTTTTTTTACTTTATTTGGTAAAGCTTGTTTTTCTGCATTATAAAGAATTAATTGAAGTAGGGGTCACATAAGAAAAAACTGAGAGAATTAATAAAAAACAAAATAAACTTTATTATAGTAATAACATTTAAATTAACTAAACAGTCCATTAAACCAAAACGATTTCTTACAGGAATTGTTCAAACTGTGTCCCGTTCACTATCTGACATAGGCCAAGACGATGGTAGGCCTGATTTACAGAGTCTTCGATCATCTGCGGAGTTATACGAGTCATTTCATGTCTAATTCGTTTTTTTTTTTAGTTTTTTCTTATGTGACCCCTACTTCAAATATTTCTTTATAATGCAGAAAAACAAGCTTTATCAAATAAAGTAAAAAAAAAACCAAGCTTCATATTTAAAAAAAATATTGATGACGTCATAACTTTGACAAATTTGACGTTTTATTTTTTTGATTTATGTTAAAAGACGCGGAATAAAATAAACTGTTTGACGTGTTTTTTCATTTTTTTCAAAAATGAACATTGTACGTTTTATGAATTTTGTGCGTTACTTTATCATAACCCTGTATATGTACATAACAGTGGTTTTAAATAAAATAATTTTAAAAAATTGTGAATTATGAACCTCAAAATGTCCTGTGGTATGAAATTGTAACAACTAAATCTGAATCAAGACGCGTTTGGTAGGCATTTTTTTATATTTTAACATTGATAGTAAAATAGGAAGTAATCCGTAAAATCAAAGGTTTATCCAATACTACTTCGTAAAGATTTATAAAATCAAATTAAAAATTAGTATTCTAGTCTAAATTACCATTAATATGATTTAGAAAAACAAAAACTTATTCCTTTAAGCTGCAGCAGGTATTATGATTTACTACTTTATCAATAAGTTGAATGAGTTCGATATTAAAATTATAGAACAGTTAATCAGATTGAATATTAAAAATTTTGATATTCACTTGCTTGAACAGAAACTATATGTCTCTTTGAGCAAATACAATACCAGCTCAATTAAATGCCGCTTCTCTAACGTGAAATCTAAGCACCCTATTGAAATTGTATCTAATATCATTACCCCACGCACTTCAAGGACAATTCCTGTGTGTATTTTACAACGAACCATCAGTCAAAGAGCAGAATAGCACAGCAGCCACCGCAGAGACTGTAACACTACCACGGCTGTAGCTTTACATCATGGAAATTGACATAATTTTTACTTTGATAAAGAGGATATCCTTGACGTTACAACATGCACATGTTCTTGTAAATATATCACATTACAGATATAACAATAATATAAACTTCAGAACTGATACAAGTGGTCTCAAGTAGTCACTTGAATATCTATAATATTATTTGTTAAAAATGTTGCTGTTTCTATATTTGAGTAATTTTTCTTATCTTTTTCGACCTTGTGATAAATATATAAGTACTTACCTAGTTGTCGTTTACAACTAAGATCCTATCAACTTTAGTCATCCTTGAATTTATAATATCTTAATTAACGTACCATGATTGGTGTATATATTCGTTTCTCGCTTCTTTTTACAAGAAAGTGTAGTAGATAACACAGTAACTATTCATACAAAATACAGCAGTGGCGGCTGGTGAGTACGTTTTGGCGGAGCAATTACGTAGACAAGACTTATTCGTTTATTATCCGCGATGATACTCCCAGATACCTATCATATTACCAATAATAAACGAATAAGTCTTGTCTATGTAATTGCCCCCCCCCTCCCCAAAAGTACTCACCAGCCGCCACTGAAATACAAGCATATCTTTACACCAATTTTCCACATATTTGCCAAATCTTGCAATACATTTCTTCCATCGTGGCACAATGATGCAAATACCCTTATCATAAAGGTCTTTTGTGAGTAGAGGCACCGGCGGACAGTCGATTTGACTTCGTGATCGGTAGTAAAGTGTTTGCTAACCAAGAATGTCTTCATTGTGCCGAAAAGATGATGATCTGATGGTGGATGCCGAAGCACCTCCTACCCAAACCGCACTAGTTGAGCACGAATAAGATCAGCCACATAGGAGGGTGCATTGTCATGAAGGAGTTTGACATTTCCAGCATTAGAGCGTTTGTCACGAAGAACACGACGCAACGTGTCCAATGTTTGCCCATACGATACAGCATTCACAGTGGCCACATGTTTATGAAATTCCACCAGTGCCCTTGAACCCTTGCATGTCCCAGAACACAGTCACGAGCACTTTCTTCGCGGATTGTGCCACCTAGAAATTCTTCGTTGTTGGGGAATTTGGATGTTTCCAATCCATAGATGACATCTTGCTTTCAGGTGTGTAGTAGTACGCCCATGACTCATCACATGCAGCGATGCCTTACAGAAAAGGTTGCTTGTCATCATTCGCTGCTGTTTATGGACGTCTGTGAGATTCTTTGGCACCCATCGAGCACTGACCTTACCAAAGTTCAGTCGATCATGCACCACGTCATGCATTGTACCATACGAACTGTCGAACATGTTCGCCAATGTGCAAAGTCGGATTCTGCGGTCGGAACAAATCACCTCAAATCAATGGCCCTGACATTGTATTCTTTGGATGCTGTTAGAGAACGCCCATCACGTTGCAAATCTACCAGATTTACACGGCCTTCTACAAAGAATTTGCACCACCTGCTGATGTTGCTGCGGTCCATACAGTTTTCCGCATACACACAATTCATCTCCCTGTAAATTTCACTAAGGTTTCGGCCTTGTGTCCATAAAAAAACGACCAACACCTCTCTGCTCTTCACACGTACATGACTGTAACACGTGCGCCATCTTTGCTTCGTAGTTGGACTCATCCGCCGTTAGATGTACTCCTGCTCACAAAATTGTCAACTACGTCGGTAACTTCTTCAAAGTACGTTCTGTGCAAGTTTTGCGTTCCTGGTCATTATACCGTAACAGGAAAAAATTGTTGTGCATTACTTATCGATCCTTCCTCGTACTATTAAAGAGTTATAAATAAGAAAATACCGGATAAATTCACATATCATCTTATACGTTTTAATGACTATTATTACTATTTATTTTCAGAATAATACCGAATATGTTTCGGCCGACATATACAAAGGTGGAATATTTTTAGGCTGCACATTCGGTGCCGCGGCTTTGTACGTTTGGGCCATTGGAATATTAGCCGCCGGACAAAGTTCCACGATGACCGGAACCTATGCCGGACAATTTGCAATGGAAGGTTTCCTAAACTTGAGATGGGCTCGTTGGAAAAGGATTCTTTTCACCAGGACAATAGCCATTATCCCCACCTTTCTAACCGCATTTTTTAGCACAATCCAGGACCTAACCGCCATGAACGACATATTAAACGCCGTCATGAGTGTGCAGTTGCCTTTCGCAATAATACCGACAATCGCTTTCACCAGTAATCCTAGGATTATGGGACAATTTACTAACGGAATGTAAGTGATATTTTTCGATTCGTCTCTTTTACGGTGCAATTTAGTATTAGCGTGTATGAACTTTAAAAGGAAATATATTTTCTGTTTCAGTGTACTGAAGATTGTTTCTATTGTATTGGCTGTCATTGTTATAGCCATTAACATATTCTTTGTAATAAGTACTGTCGAAGAAATGCATTTACATGTAGGATATCTCGTTATTGTTATTATAGTAGCAGCAATGTATGCATTGTTAGTTATGTATTTAATTATACATATGTTTGCCAGTATTTCTATAGACACTTTTGGAGAGAAGCCGTACATTCAAAAGTATTTCCTTACCAAGGATAATCGAAATTTGGACCATAAATTGTAAAAATTTAATTTAGTAAATTGGAGGACACTATTTAGTTGAATCTTCTAAGATATTTTAGTGTATGAGCCATTGAAATGTGATTTGTTCTTTTGTAATGTTTTTATATATTATACTGTTATGAAAATGTAATATTTTATTTTTCCTTGAAATTTTTCTTTAGGCATACATACTTAGAGACAATACTATATAATTTGAAAAGTTACTAATTTTTGCGCATAAAATACTTAAAATTTTAATAACAGTAATACGTTTATTAATAAAAAATTTTTGGGTGTGCTTAAGACCACACGGCAGAAGTCAAAACTTCATCAAGGCGAGGTTAATAATACGAAATACAAAATTTTTTTCGTTCTATATTACATTTAAAAAATATATAATTGTTATTATTGTGTATACATTATTCTAGTATATTTCGCTCGGTCTGATCAAGTTTTCATTTCAAAAATTCATACGTACGCATGTATATATACAAATGTTATAATTATCATACGAGTACCCGCGATGGTCTAATGGTAACGTGCCGGCCTTATACCTTCGCTTCGCATCTGCACGCTGACAAGAATTTTTCAGAAAATAAAAATACAATATTTCGCGTATTTATTCTAAATTTCAATTTAATTGAAATTAAATACCGTTAGTTAGTATTATAATACAAAGCCGAGCGTCGAGCCGACTTTACCCGAACTAGCGTAACGTTCCGAGCGTGACGGCTCAGTCTCGTTCAGTGCCCAACAATCAATGCATCAACGCGCCCATAGAAGTTTTCAATTCAAAAAAATATGTATATAATACCACATACTTATACACAACATATAGAAACTGATTATTAATTATGTGAATGATATAGCAAGATCATGGTTTGTGGTCCAACTATAACGTATTTTAATCAAACTCCAATCAGTAATACCTAAATTTAACAGCGACGCGTAACTAATTGTCTGTTTTTAATCATTCGACTTTACAAAATTAAACAGTACCTACACAAAATTTAGTTGATTTTCTTTTTAATATACATTTGTGATACATGGCTATATGCCGGTTTAATTTAACAATTAAAAGCTAAAGAAAGCATTTGTTGCAAAATTTAAGAAATGCATTGAACAAAATTCATTACATTCAGCACAAATCACAGAATTTTTTACGGCCACTGAACATTTATTACAGACAGATTCGTGAGGTGTTTTGTTCTTTGACGCCATTTTATCAAGATTATACTACGAGTAAGAAAGTAAAAATACAAACAAATCACACTACTTTATTTCAAAGGAATGCATTCCTGATTTTTCATCTTTGTCTAATTGTCGTTTATATGCTTTTAGTAATCAAACTCCTATCCCAGAAGCTGTATAGGTAATCATATCCATAGAAATCTAAACCAGTGAAAAATTGACATCAGGAGCTACCATACTATACTTTTATGGGAGAATTTGGACCTAAATATAGATAAGAGTAAAAGTGTTATTTCCGGTGCGAATTTCGATTTTTTTTCTATAGAAAAAATATTGTTTAGTTATGTTCTAAATACTCTTATACTCATAATGTACCTGTCTAGAAAGCATGACTTACGAGATATTCGCAAAAAACTGATTTTCGATAAGAGCTTTTACTTTTATTGAAACTCAGTTTTTTGCGACCTACTTCCGGTTGTAATTTCGAAAAACTTTTTTAATACAATTTTTGTCAAATTTAATTTTGAGTATATTTGAATTCTTTATAAATTTGTTTAAACTTAGTAATTAACGAAATATTGGCAAAATTCGATTTTTCCATTGAAGTAAACTACTACTCCCGGTCTACCGATTTTACTGAAAATCTAAGCAGATCTCAAGAGGGAGATTATATTCGTAAATACAAAATTTGAAATTGATATCTATAGCCCTTAGACTGCTATCGTGGTCACACACACACTCACACTGACACACACACAGAGAGAGAGAGAGACTTTTCTTAAAAAACCACTTTCTCGGTATCCGGGGACATCAAAACGTGCCATATGCAAAAATCTCGAGGTTGAAAATCGTCATCACAATACTTCCTTATACTACGTATAAGAAAGTACGTATAAGAAAGTAATAAGGTAAATACATACTTAACTTTCATTTATAGGCAACTTAAATAACATACCTTGTTTACAGGTCATCTAACAAATATATTATGCAAGTATCATAAATTATAATAAACATGAAAACACTTATGTAATTGTACATAGAAGTGTATAAAATACAAATAATAGGGACGTTTTTTATTAATTTTAATTTTGTGGCTATAATATTTGATCTGAATATCCTGAAAGCTCATTCGTATTCTGACATGGTAAGTATTAGAAACACAGACTCGCCATAAATTCCTCAATGAATTAAATCGATCGCAGCGTTTCAGTAGCTTTAAATAATAGATTCAAGCGCGGCGCTCAATAATAATTTATTATTAATAACCACTACGATCTCGCAGAAAAAAAAGGACCATAAAGAAGTGAAAACTACTGTTAGCCGTCTTCCCATGGTTAAGTAATAAGTGTCGAATGCCGGTCACGTCCTGATAAACGGGCGTTGTTTATGTTCAAATGGGTCGAACATTCCGATGCATCGCACCATCATCATTCTCTCGGGAGCTTCGCGTATTTTCGATTATCACCGAACCTTCAAAATTCCGGTTACCGTTTTCGATAATATCCTGCGGTTTATTGTACTTGACGTAGTACTTAAATACTAAACTTGATTTGGAATCTACACTTTTACCTCACTCTCGCACTTTACTTTGGTACTACGAGTGTGTAATCTCATCCCGTCGCACGCTGTTGTATATCGGGGTAGCATTGTTTGGTTCTTATCGGCCTTTCCAAAGGGATGGGACCATTTTCCGTTATTCAAGAGAGATAACCACGTTTGCAAATTGACTAAATCTGTAAAAACTGAGTTATGCGAGCACGATTAGAATGAACGACAAAGGAATACATTGATTATGAACCGTATTTAGTGTATATGACGGTTACATACTAATGGTAATATTCAGCTGATAATTCCAATGTTTATTAAGCCATATAACGTGATGAGAAAATTAATCGCTTGTACATACGTGTGAGGTTTCATGCTTGAACTATTTTTACGTTTTTTTTTGTACACAAGTCTAAACTGCTAATTAAGAAAAATAGTAAATATTACAATATACCAAAAGGCATTCAATAGTAATTAAAATAAAAATAAATTTGTTCTACATATTTAATCCATTTCCAGTGTTCATTATATCACCAAACTCTTTTACAACCAAAAGAAATAAGGATGTTTGTTAAGTGGTAGAATATTGACAGATTAGTTTGTTTAGCAAATAACTATTACCTAAATACAAATATAAAGAGTAGTTGCACTTTATGAGAACAATTTTAAATATGTATAGGTATGTAAGAAAAATTAACAGTATTTTTAATATTAATGTAAAACAAGCCAAATTCAAATTATGGCGTATAATTTATCGGAAGTTGTTACAAATAGAATTTTGTATGACGCACGAGAGTATGCACATAATCTTTTAAAATTTTGGCACAAACTCATTGAAATTAAACTATAATTACACTATTCTTTATTAGTTGCAATAGAATGTACCTATGTTAAAAAATATTTCTTAATTGAATATTTACCTAGTTATAAAGAAGTTAATATAAAATACGAAATTTACTCATGCTACTTAATTAATAATTAACAGTTAAATGTAATGTTAAACATGTTAAATTAACAATTTACCGTAAGTACATATTGCACTGTCAGTTGGCGAAAACTTTAAAATAACACTTCAAATATGAACTTAACAATAATTAATATTAATATTATTAAAATAATGTGATAGAACGGAATAAAATTAGCGTGCTGCTGAAATTAAGTTGTTGAGTAGTTTCAGAATTAACAATTTTGCTTACATTTTTTCAAATAGTTCAAAATGTAAAATTAAGTCGAGATCCATTATGTACTAAAGTGTTTGTTTGAATTTTGTAGATAGCTTCTTGGATTTTGGAAATGTTACTGTACTAACGTAATCGACGCTTTCAGTTGTATTGGAAGATTTTAAAGCTTCTACTGTTCCACACCGCAATATTTGCATCATAGCACATTCAGCTGCTCAGGCATCGGTAGCATAATTTGCACCTCCTTTAAGCCTAATATGTGAAAACATTCTTTCAGCAGCATAGAAAATAAATTATTTTGGTAACACATTATAAAATAAAATGTTAGAGTATACTCAAATATTTCACTAAAGTAATATAAGTATATACGTATACATTTATTAATAATGTATTAACTCGTTGTTTCTTTCTATTTTTATTTGATGTACTTTTCTCCACCAATTCAAGACAACGGTATTTGCTTCAAGTCAAATGATTTTCTTGTTGGCACTCTTCAAGATGACGACAATAACAAGGTGCATTATTGATAATAGTTACAGCTTGCAAATTATTTATCCAAGTCTAAGTACAGAACAAAAATTGACAATGCTGAAATAGCGATAATAAACCAACTTCTTGTCTGATATTCTCTGTAATTGTACTATACAAACCCAAATTCATTTCACATATACCGACTTATTGTTACGAGTAATATTAATGACCTAATGTCATCTACCAATGTTGCTTCACTTCAGCACCGCAATTCCATTAGAATTTCAAACATGTTCTTTTTGCACACCTAAAATATTAACATTTCTAATCTTAACCTAAAAATGCCAAATTATGGCTATTTACCAGAATTTTCCTTATACTATGTTTCGGATAATTAGTTCTCATCTTTTGAAGTGCCTTGAGAATTACTTGCGTTTTGGCACAAACTATTTTAGTAGGTAACCAAATGGCTATTTATTTGGTGGAGAAACTACGTACTGTTTCTATTGAAACACACTTTCATTTCCAAAATGTATTGTAGTAACTGTGTAACATATATTAAATGAAAAGGCAGAAGTTCTAAAGAAACTATTTTTTTTAAGCAAATACCGTGGTTTTGTATAATGCTTGTAGTATTTCTCGCAACTAGCACTCTATACACTATCTATGTACAAAATTTCGAAGCTTTAACGTAATGGAAAGTACCTACCCGAGATTTATGTTTTTATTTTGTGTCAGTCAGTCAGTGAGTGCCCAAAATTGTTCATCTTTGGACCCTTATATCTTGAAAACTATTCTACCTTCGTAAATAAAATTATACATGTATACGTATACAGGCAGGATCGCCATGACGGAGCAGTATGTTATATTGTAAATGGTCTCGATGATAACAATTGTGTGTGTCGATCACAGAATGTGTAATTAATAGGATTTGCTCATATAGCAACCTGGTGATATGAAGAACAAGGTTATAACACGCTTGTTCTCTTAAATTCATTAATTACTAATTAATGAAGCTGATTGCTTCATATGATCTGGTGCTTCCATCTATAAATTAACACATTACGTGGGTAGGCAGCTTAATATCCTACCTACTTATTCCTGGGGATATTTCTTTTAGAGCTGCCTCTTTTTGTGAAAATAAGAATATGAATAATAAAATTTAAAAAGTGGAATGATTTATAATTAAGTAGTGATTAGTCTAAAGCAATTAATTGTTATAAATCGTAATTAACTAATTCTAAAAATAAAGAAATATGACCAAGGGCATAAGGATAGCATTAGGATAAAGTACGCATGTTTTGGGAAAAGATAGTGCAAATAGAAATAAAAAATATGCTTTTATTTGCCTAAAAAGCAAAAAATACATATAATAAAAAACATAGGCGTTCTCTAAAACGCTGCTCGCTGAAAGTTTGTACATTATTTCGTAGATAGCACCACAAGATAAAATAGACAAGGCCAACTGTATCTGGTATCGAATATTGAAATAGAAAATAATGAGGGAAGGAGAAAGAAAGTTCCTCAACGAACAATAGTAGTAATTCATAGAACGGCAGTTGCTTGTTGTTCAAAATTAAGTTCGGGAAGAATTTTATGAAAAAAGTGTTTTGAAGTTCCTACCGGAAGTAGGCCTTTTACTCTTATCGAAGATCTTTTTTTTGCGAATATCTCGCAAATAATGCTCTTTAGGCAGGTATATTGAGTATATAAAAGTATCTAAAACATAATTTTGAATATCTTTTTTATAAAAAAAAATTCAAAATTCGGATCGGAAGATCCACTTTTACTCTTATCGAATAGCGATTTTTTGCAAATATGTCGTAAATTATGAATTCTATGTATATTTATCAAGAGTAAAAAAGTATTTAGAGCTGGATTTGCAATATTTTTTGTATATATGAAATTTCAAAATTCGGACTGGAAGTACCACTTTTACTTTAACGAATAGCACTTTTTTCGAATATTTTGCAAAGTATGCATTCTATCGAGATTTATAAAGAGAATAGAAGTACTTAGAATAGGATTTTTATTAATTTTTGTATAAAACTATTCTTTAAATTGTATAATTTGAAACGCTCAATCGAATAAGAAAGTTGTTACGAGAACTTGGCCTGGCGCACTCTTTTCTCTTAAATGATATTACAGTCATTTCCTTTTGCTTTTCCGCGTTTGTCAGTTGTGTTTCACTATTTGTCAAATGACTTTCCAATTATTTTATATAGTAGGCTTCCTTTATCAAATAATTTCCGTTTCTGTCAAATGGTCTTCCTTATTTGTCAATTTAGTTTCACGTGCACAAATATTTGAATTATTACAATGGAAACTAGTAACAATAATCGTCAGAGAAGGAATAAGATAAGCAATGAACTAGGTGAATTAATCATTAATTCTTTGAATAACGAAGCTAAGATGAAGAATGTTGGACAACAGTTTTGAGTTTTGCCGGATACTGTTAGAAAAATTTATGCAACATACAGGGAACTAATAATACTGCAAAAGTAAGTGCAGGAAATCGGAAACAAAAGTTATTAAATGCTCAAAAAGAACAGATTTGTGACTGGGTTGACCTGGATTGTTCTTTAACCCTCCGCCAGTTGCAAGAAAAGTGCTTAAAATAATGGCAACTACTTCAACAAATATCACCATCTATAATTAATAGAGCACTTATTCTGTTAAAAAAGTGCCATTTGTTCCTGAAAGAAGAAATACACCAGACATTATTCAAGCTCGCTTCACGGTTCAGTATGACAGAATGATGTTGGAAAGAGCAAAAATGTTCTTTATTGACGAATACGGAATACAAATATATTCTCGCATTTGTTACAGAATATCTGTGAAAAATACCAGAGCACCAAAAATAAAAGCTCAGTTAAGAGGGCAAAATTATTCTATTGCCGCTGCAATGAACGTAAATTCCTTATATTTAATTGAAATTCAAGATGTGCCCTTTAATTTACAGCACTTTTCTGAATTTCTCACAACGCTAATTCAACATTTAGGTAATGACGGTGTAGAAGGGGCCCATATTTTTATGGACAATGTAAGATTCCATAGAAGTGAGGAAGTCTTAGTTCTTATGAGGTCATGGTCATTTTCCAGCGTTTCTTCCCGCGTATTATAGAACTTTTGTTAATCCAGTGGAAGACCAACCAGTAGAAGCAGATAATAAAGAGGACACAAACAACGAGTGAAAATGAATATGAAGGTACACAATGCATCTGAGTATAAGTCCACAAAATTGTTTGAATTATGTTTAACACATAGAAACATACTGTGTTTGTATCTAAATAAAAAATAAATCTCTCACTTTAATGTGTGAATTGCTATATTTTTTTATAAAATGGTAGAGGTATACATACCTGCATATAAAGAAGAAAAGCAATTGATATACAGGGTGAGTCATTAGAAGCCGCTTCTTCGATTGCTCTTTTGTGTTTTAAATAAAAGAAAAAACAATTAGTGGAAGATCCATGGTTGCTTGTGGCGCATATTGTAAAAATACTTTAAGCTCTGACTCACTTCCGGTTTCACCGGCAATGCACCAAACTTAATTTTTTTAAACGACTCATCCTATATATTTTTGGATTTTCTTGTACTGTTTTAAATTGTCTGTTCGACTGTTTTTTCTTTTTCAAAATTCAGCCAATAGTTTTTGAGTTATTAATTTTTTTTGAAAATATTTGACCAAAACACGTGTTCAGAAAAAATCATTTTCACATTGTTTTTAAAAGCAAAAACATTAACTTTGGTGGTGCTTGTAGCCAAGAAAATTCTACATCAGTTGGTAAAGTTGCACTCGACAATACCTCAAAAAACTTTGTTTTTTCAAAGCCTACTTCCCGAAATTTTCACATACCAAAAATTTATTTTTTTTAAATGGAACACTCAGTATCTTATTGAGGCATTTTGTTCCTTTTTTTATTCTCTTTCATTTTTGTTAACAATCTCCTATACCAATTTTTTGTAATTTCTGAGATAATCACTGTAGGAGTAATTAGCGGTCAATTGAAGAACTACGGTCGCTGTTCTCTGCACCCAAATATTCGTCCAATAAAGGCTGGAATGCGACTGACTGTTAAAGAAAGTCGGTATACACTTATGTCAAACTTATAAAAACATCGCTATTAGTGATCATCCAAATGAATTATTCTTAAGAAGAGTTAATAGATATGATTGACGTTTTGGGTGAATCTGAAAGAAACTCTCTGCTAGCATCCAGACTTTATGCACAGCGATCCCTGGTAGAAGTCAACCTAAACCAGAAACCTTCGAAAGTATAAAGTGGACGGTTTGAGTGAACAGAAGTATTGAATATGAAAGAAAGAGCGGAAAAAGCAATAACTGGTGATAATAAGGCGTTTATGGTAGTTGCGACTGTAGTCGAACACTCCCATACTAGCACTACGAAAATTAGTCGTCAGTTAGATATAAGTCAAATTTGAGAATCCAGAATAATTAGGAAATATGAAATTCACCCGTAGCATATTCAGACACAGGGTTAAATGAAAGAAATTTTCTGAATCGCTTACATTTTTGTCAATTGGCAGCAGATAAATTATCCTGGCTTTCTCAATTTTTTGTTGTTTACCAAGGAAGTCACCTTCTATTAAAGTGAATACGTTCATCGTCACAATTTCATTATAAACACATAAAACCCCCACTTTATCACACCTGTAAACTTTCAAAATCGTTGGTCATTAAAACTGCGGGGAGGAATGGTGGGTTGTTACATAATTGGACCTTATTTCTTTGATGAAAATGTTAATGGAGGAGAGTATCTTCGCTATCTACGGACGGATTTTCAAAACTTTTTGAAGACATCTTCAAATATGTCAGTAAACATAACATTTATTTTATTTCGATGTTAACCAGTGTCAAAAATGAAATATTGCAACTGGACATTGCGCGAATTAAAAATTGAAATGCGATGCTCTTCATTCTGTAAAATTATTACTTTTAAGATAGTGGGATTTAACATTTACTTTGTTTGACAGTTGACTAAGGAAGTCGGGCGCCATTCCTGCCTTCCATTGGTTGAACTAATATTTTGGTGCATAGATCAGCGCTCGTAGTTCTTCAATTGACCGCTAATTACTCCGATAGTGATTATCTCAGAAATTACAAAAAATAGGTATAGGACATTGTTAACAAAAACGAAAGAGAATAAGAAAAGGAACAAAATGCCTCAATAAAATACTGGGTGTTCCATTTAAAAAAAATAAGTTTTTGGTATGTGAAAATTTCAGGAAGTAGGCTTTGAAAAAACAAAGTTTTTTGAGGTATTGTCGAGTGCAACTTTACCAAATGATGCAGAATTTTCTTGGCTACAGGCACCACTAAAGTTAATGTTTTTACTTTTAAAAGCAATGTGAAAATGATTTTTTTCTGAACACGTGTTTTAGTCAAATATTTTCAAAAAAAATTTGTAACACAAAAACTATCGGCTCAATTTTGAAAAAGAAAAAACATTTGAACAGACAATTTAAAGCAATACATGAAAATCCAAAAATATATAGGGTGAGTCATTTAAAAAAATTAAGTTTCGTGCATTTCCGGTGAAACCGGAAGTGCGTCAGAGCTTAAAGTATTTTTACAATATGCGCCACAAGCAACCATGGATCTTCCACTAATTGTTTTTTCTTTTATTTAAAACACAAAAGAGCAATCGAAGAAGCGGCTACTAATGACTCACCCTGTATAGGTAATTGCATTTGACAAAGTCAGCTGACGTTTAAAAACATGGAAAGTCATTTGACAAATAGTGAAATGCAATTGACAAATGCGGAAAAGCATAAGAAAATGACTGTATTGTATGTAATAAACTCAGTAATGTGCTTTGGTTTTCGTGTTATATTAACATGGATAATTTCTAGTGCCCCATAAGGTCGGAGAATGCCCATACTAATATGTTCTGTAAAATTAAGATCAATTTTTTAATACAGTGTTAAGCATAATAGAAATGTTCTACATCCAATTTCTGAGTACAATTTACATTGAATACTTTACGATACCTATCGTCACATAGAAAACAAATAGAATAACAAGAGATGGATCAACTTCCCCTTAAATTATATCATAGTGGAAACTTAGAAATAGACTAAGGAACACCTTCTTTAAAATTTCTCTAACTATTCAACAAAATATATGAATGTGTAAGATTGAGGTAATAAAATGCATTTTTTTTATTGTAAATCTTACCAGTTGATCGTGTATTGACGATGCTGGCTTCCTTTGTGAGATTCGATAATGCAGTAAAATTATAATATAATTTTTCTACTCCCATACTTTAATTGTATTATTAGATATGCCGAACCTGTACTTTAATGATGTCCAATACGATACAGATTTTCATTATGATACAAGTTTATATCCAATAGGAATACAGATTTTTCATTACGATATAAGTTTATATCCAATAGGAATGCGACATTCCAATATTCAAACAATATTCAATATGGCGACTGCATATCTGACAGATATACAAATTAAATAAATGTGACAGTTCTCTGCAATGTACAAGTAAGTACATAAAATTTGTGCTTTTTTGAAAATATAAACGGTAAAAATGAGGGATAATGACAGTGAAATGTAAAATTTGAGTCCACCAGAAATTATGGAACAAGCTTTAGTAACCACGAACAATTTATTACCAGCTAAATTCGCAAAGGTGCATGAAAATTTTTAACCTCAATTTATGAAATGGAATGTTCAAAAAATAATATTTTATAATGGGGTCGTAGAAAAAATAGTGTATGCAACTCGCATTTAATGGCTATTAAGACACTCGAATTCATTACAATACTCGGCTTTGCCTCGTATTGTAATTTTCTTACTCATGTCTTAATAGCTATCATTAAATGCTAATTGCATACTATACTATTTTATTTGTATTATAATTATTATTCTATACCAACGTTACGGTTTGAAAGTTTAAAAAGAAAGTAATAGTAATATTATTTTACGTATACAAATACGCATCTATTAAAAATTCCTTTTGATGTTAAATCTTTTATTCTAAAATAAAAGGATAACTCAATTTGTTTCTATGTTTCTGGAAAATAAATTCGAAAATTTAATGTACCTGTTACAAAGCTATAAATCCCACTGGTGCATGCCACCGCAGCGCAGTAGTAAAATTGTTTCAGACTATTCGACACAAGATAGCAAAAATAACATTCTGATGGGAAGTAACTGTCGCATCGAACAGGCGTCCGCCTTCATAAAGAGAGCCAAGCGAGCATTGTCCAAGAGAGGACATTTTAATCCTGCGGCCGAGCGAAACCCATTCCAGTTTTAAGGATGACCCTCTTATTTTATGGACCGCCTTTATGGAATTACGTCGCATCGGCTGAGCAATTGAACTCCCCGGAACAAGTACGAAAAACGCTAGTCGATTCCCATAGCTCAATATTGGGCTGTGAAATTCACTTACGTGCTTTTATACATTTGCGTGGAACTTTCGTAATTCGATATTACGTTGCGAAAGAAAGAAAATATGAAGGAAAAGTAGAAGAAAAAACAAGTATCTAAGATTACTAGATGTAGGATAATTTCATAATTAAACAGCATTACATCAACGTATGTTTTATTATATTGCAATACGTATAATAGAAAAGCTGATTGCATATCAATAACTGCAGTTATTGATATGTTCAATTGTAAATTTCTCGATAACTGTTGAGTTTGGGTATAGGGCATGGTACATGAAACATACCTAAAATTCGATGTAGAATTAACAAATTAAATAAAAAACATATGTTTCCATTGAAAAAAGAAATTGATGGTCGTAACTTATTTTTGCAGCTAAAAATAAAAATCGAACTATCCGAGCGTTTTTCCACAAAACAAAACCAAAAATTTTAAATGAATATATTCCAACCCGCGCATCCTCACTGTATGAACAAAACTCTAATATTCTATTAATAACTTTTTTTGATAAAATTATAGTAATTTTAGATAAAAGAAGTTAATTACGGAAATATTGAGGTTTCTACATATACTATGAAAATAAAACCATTAATTTTGAATAAGTAAAGTATACTATGCTTAATTTCAAAATTTACCGCAATTTGATTTAGTATCTGAAAATTTCAAGAGATGAGTCTGATAGGGTTACAATATATTGAATTAAGTTACCTATCCACTATGTATAAGTTATCTATGCAACGTTAATAAAGCGTCGGCTAGATCTTCCACCCTTCAATTCTGTCCATTCCTGCAACAATTAAGACAATCTAAAATGGACGTTAAGTTGTCATTGTCAGCACGCATACTGAATATGGAAAATTCTCGTAGACTATAATTATTGATTTAGTTTCACTAGCGTATGGCATTTAGTATATAAATATTATATGAAAACAGTTTTGTTGTTTTATGTCGAGATTAAATATTGACTAGATATTAAGTCTAATTATGAGCTTTCAAATACATTTTTTTTATAATAGTAGAGATAATACGGTAACTAGAAAAAAATAGTATATTATATACTTAAACGTTATGCAAAGACACATTGCTAAATACAAAAGAGGACAATTTCTTGAGTCAAGTTGTGAATCTCATCTGCTTATTACATTTGGCAACAGTATTCTATATATTAACTTATAATAACATAATAATATGTAAATAATAAAAGTCCATTTGTAAAGCCAAAATTTAAATGTCATATAAAACAAATTCTCTTTATTCTTTACAAAATTTATTGATTTACACTAGGGGACTAGTTTCGACTATTGTCATCCTCAGCCTAGAATAGTCAATATTAAGTTTCAAAGTATATCATGTCATAACACACAGTGTGTAACCAGAAACACATATTTTCCACAATAATTCAAAGGCAAGTACATGTTAAAATATGATGAATATAGATTAAGTAAAAATAAAAGTCATTAAGTAAAATGTCAACAACACATGAACGTAGATATAGAGATCTCCATATCTACGTTCGAAAAACATCCGAACAATCTGAGTTCGGATGTTTTTCAATTTCGATGGCTTCCTTGATGATTCTGGTTTTAGTATGTTCGATGTTCGCTAATAGCTTGGTGTTACTGAAGTCTATCGTGTGGGATGTTTCTTTTACATGTTGAGCCAGAGATGAAATTTTCTCGTCTTTTCTTACGGAATTTTTGTGTTCGTCTCTTCTTGCGTTTACCCTTCTGTTCGTTTGTCCAATGTAAGTTTTTTCACAGTTGAGGCACGGAATTTCATAAACTCCTTGGTTTTCTAAAGGTATTTTTGTTTTAGGGTTTCGAAGGACTGTACTGATTTTTCTGTCTGCTTTGAATGTTGTTTCAATGTTGTGTCTTCGTAGGATTTTGGATATTCTATCGGTGGTGCCTTTCACATAGGTTTCAGTGAATCAGCTATCAAAAGAGCATCCAAGCCGAAACCAACAACACCACAAGAGGAAAAAGAAACACCAACTGCCAAAACCTACTTACCCTATGTGAAAGGCACCACCGATAGAATATCCAAAATCCTACGAAGACACAACATTGAAACAACATTCAAAGCAGACAGAAAAATCAGTACAGTCCTTCGAAACCCTAAAACAAAAATACCTTTAGAAAACCAAGGAGTTTATGAAATTCCGTGCCTCAACTGTGAAAAAACTTACATTGGACAAACGAACAGAAGGGTAAACGCAAGAAGAGACGAACACAAAAATTCCGTAAGAAAAGACGAGAAAACTTCATCTCTGGCTCAACATGTAAAAGAAACATCCCACACGATAGACTTCAGTAACACCAAGCTATTAGCGAACATCGAACATACTAAAACCAGAATCATCAGGGAAGCCATCGAAATTGAAAAACATCCGAACAATCTGAATTCACGAGATGATACCCAGAGGTTACCAACAGCATGGAAACCAGCACTAACAAGAACAGATACCAACAAAGAACACCAAACTAATACTTCTACATCGCAAACCAGCCGTCACACTCCAAACACGAGCCCAACGACACGGAACCATGCACACACTCGTCCAAGGGCAACCAACCGACACGCTAACGAATATAACCACCATCCGAATCCCGAAAACGTCAGTTTACGAATAACAAGAAGCAGAAGCAGACAGTTATCGCAGACCTGAAGATGGAAAGTGTGATTTTGCCGAAACGTCGTCAAGAAACCAGCATCGGTCTTTCCAAAGACCAAGCAGTGGAAACGCGGAAGAAAACCCGGAATCCAGTGACAACACATACTACTACCCGCGGAAACCTGAAAGAGAATATATTACGCCTTTACGGGAAGAAGACTTTACACCAAACCAAGACCTTCGAAAAACTAAGAACAAGAAGAAGCAAACTGCTTTGTGACCTGATTTTTCTACAACGTTGCCGAGAGGAAAACATAGTGCCACAGACATTGAAACTGAAGTTCAACAGAAACACCAGACAAACCAAGAGCATTCTGAAGAAAGCAAGTATGGCGCTACTGAGGGAATCCATCCACGAGACTAGAAAAATGTTGGATGATACCAACAAACAATTACTGCAACTACATCTGAACCTCAGCAATATTATCCACCCGATAATTTGGAGAATACTGGACCAGCTCAGTGAATTCCGTTCCGAGACAAATACCGATTGGACAAAAGCAAAACAAATAAAGAAGTTCAACCACCTGCAAGCAGAACAAAAACCCAGAGACACCAGAGTAGAGGACAAACCACTCAAAGTGGTATACAATTTATCCACCCATGGATTGGACGCAGCATCCCACAATGTTTTGGCTAAAGGATTTAACTATGCAATAGCTCCTGCCCGCATACCAGTAGAAGAAATAATTTGTGGAGTAGAAGCAACTATAGCTGGGATTGACAAGAATACGGCCGAGACTATCCGCCAAGATGTATCGCAAATATTAAGGACAGCCAAACCACCAAAGAAAAACCTATCACATGAAGAATTCCTGGCATTGAAACAACTAAGGGAAAACGAAAACATTATTATTCTACCAGCCGATAAAGGAAATGCTACTGTGGTAATGAACACAACCGACTACGACGCCAAAATAAGAACCCTCTTGGAGGATCCAGCATACCAACCAATCTCCACGGATCCAACAACATACCTGGAGAAAACAACCAAAACTAAAATCAAGGAGAGTCCCATCGACAAGGAAATCCAGACAGCACTCATTCCAAGAGAGAAGTCATCAAGATGTCCCAAATTCTACGGCTTACCTAAAGTCCACAAGGAAGGTGCACCCCTAAGACCCATAGTCAGCTCCATTGGATCACCGGTTCAACAATTGGCTAGATACCTAGCCCAACAACTACAACCTCATGTCGAAGAAGCCGAATCTTACGTCAAGAACGCAAGCCACTTCATCGATCTATTGAGACAAGAAAAAGTAGAACCAGAATGGTTATTAGTAAGCATCGACGTAGTATCACTGTTTACTAATATACCAGTTGCCGAAGCTCTAGAGACCATCGAACGAATATACCAACCCCCAGTGCACATAATGAACTTGGTGAAACACTGTCTGACAAACACATACTTTATCTACGAAGATCAGCGCTATAGACAAATAGAAGGCGCCCCTATGGGTTCTCCACTATCACCAGTAATAGCAAACCTTTTTATGGAAAACTTAGAAAAAACAGCACTAAGGACGGCCACCCACAAACCCAAACTCTGGCTACGCTACGTCGATGACACTTTCGTGATCTGGACACATGGAAAGGACCACCTCGACATCTTCCTGGAACATTTAAACAAAACCCATCCAAAAATAAAATTTACGATGGAAATAGAATCGAACAACGAATTACCATTCCTCGACGTTTAGGTCAAGAAGAAAGAAAATGGGAACTTAAGTCACACGGTATACCGAAAATCCACCCATACAGACAGATATCTGAACGCTCAGTCTCACCACCACCCAGCTCAGTTACAATCAGTAGTGAAAACCCTAGTGACAAGATCGCAGAGATTAGCAGACGAAGATAACATCACCCAAGAAATGGACAAACTCCACAAGGCACTCCAGCAGAATGGTTTCAGTGAATCTGCTATCAAAAGAGCATCCAAGCCGAAACCAACAACACCACAAGAGGAAAAAGAAACACCAACTGCCAAAACCTACTTACCCTATGTGAAAGGCACCACCGATAGAATATCCAAAATCCTACGAAGACACAACATTGAAACAACATTCAAAGCAGACAGAAAAATCAGTACAGTCCTTCGAAACCCTAAAACAAAAATACCTTTAGAAAACCAAGGAGTTTATGAAATTCCGTGCCTCAACTGTGAAAGAACTTACATTGGACAAACGAACAGAAGGGTAAACGCAAGAAGAGACGAACACAAAAATTCCGTAAGAAAAGACGAGAAAACTTCATCTCTGGCTCAACATGTAAAAGAAACATCCCACACGATAGACTTCAGTAACACCAAGCTATTAGCGAACATCGAACATACTAAAACCAGAATCATCAGGGAAGCCATCGAAATTGAAAAACATCCGAACAATCTGAATTCACGAGATGATACCCAGAGTTTACCAACAGCATGGAAACCAGCACTAACAAGAACAGATACCAACAAAGAACACCAAACTAATACTTCTACATCGCAAACCAGCCGTCACACTCCAAACACGAGCCCAACGACACGGAACCATGCACACACTCGTCCAAGGGCAACCAACCGACACGCTAACGAAGTATATAACCACCATCCGAATCCCGAAAACGTCAGTTTACGAATAACAAGAAGCAGAAGCAGACAGTTATCGCAGACCTGAAGATGGCAAGTGTGATTTTGCCGAAACGTCGTCAAGAAACCAGCATCGGTCTTTCCAAAGACCAAGCAGTGGAAACGGGGAAGAAAACCCGAATCCAGTGACAACACATACTACTACCCGCGGAAACCTGAAAGAGAACATATATATATATATATATATACGTGTAGGTAAATTCCATATAACAAGAATTCAGATATTCCAATTCCTAATATTATTGCTAATATTGAATCTTATATAGATCATTTGGATGAAAATTTCAAATTTCAAAATCTCTGAAAATACATAATGCATATCCTCCTAAAATTTATGGTTTACCAAAATTACATAAAAAAGACATTCCCTTAAGGCCTATTGTCCCATGCATTCAATATCCTTTTTTACAAATTATCAAAATATTTAGCTAACTGCATATCTAATATTACAGGTAAAAATAAATATTATATAAAAAACTCATTCAGTTTTAAAGAATTTATCGATAAAGTAGATTTAAACAAAGATCACAGATTAATTTCTCATGTTACTTCAATGTACACAAATATTCCTATAGATTTAGCTAAAGACATTATTAAGAAACATTGGTGTAAATTAAAGGAATTCACTTATTTAGGTCTTAATTCTTTCTTAGAAGGTTTAGATATATCATTAACTTCAACGTTCTTCCAATATAAAGATAAGTACTATAAACAAATATATAGATGTGCTATGGGTGCTCCAATATCAAGCACAATTAGTAATGGAAGATCTTGAAGAAACAATTATATCAAAAATTAATTTTGAAATTCCATTTTATAAAAGATATTTTGCTGACTGTATTCTAGCAATACCTGAAAACAAAATAGATCTAATAGATACATTCTTTAATAGTTATCATAAAAAAATTCAATTTACAAAAGAAATAGAAATTGATAATAAAATCAACTTTTTAGATATGATTTTAATAAGAAAAGACAATAAAATTTTAACTAGTTGGTATTCTAAACCAACATCTTCAGGTAGATTAATGAATTTTAAATCATGTCAACCATTATCTTTTAAAAAAAGTGTTATCATAAATCTTACTGATAGGGCAATTAAGTTAACAAGCCCAAATTTTAGAAAAGAAGTTCTAGAAAACATTACCATAACTTTAGCAAATAATAATTATCCAATAAATTTAATTAAAAATATCATTAAAAAAGAACTTATAAATTTTACAACCAACAACAAAACAACAATCAAAATTTAAATAATAGTCAAATTAGATATTTATCTATCCCATATGTACCAAAATTATCAGAACAATTAACTAAAATGTTTAGTAAATTTAATATTAAAGTAGCACATAAAAATTATAATAATTTAAAGTTTATCAATACTAATATTAAATCTAAAACTCCTTTTTTAAAGAAAACCCACACTGTTTATAGTATTCCTTGTAATAATTGTAACAAAATTTACATTGGACAATCTATGCAATATTTAGAAGAAAGAATTAAAGGTCATAAATATTGCAAAAATTCAACGGCTTTAAAAAAACATTGTCAACAATTTAAACATAATTTCAATTTTGATAACACCGAAATTCTAAATATTGAAATTAACAATAAATCTCGATCAATATTAGAACTCATCCAAATTAAGAAAAATGAATCAGTTTGTGTGAATGACCGAAGTGAAATTAATGCACTTTCAAAAATTTATTTTTCATTACTTACATAAACAAATATTTCCCCTCTATATTTTCAAAAATCAGTTCTTTTAGTGCTTATTTGATACTTGCATTGTAAAAATTTTTGTAATGACATTATTATTAGAATATGTCAGCAATGTTAAATTGTTAATCTAGAAATCATATGCTGACATTTATAATTATATTTTGATGTATGTCAAGTCTTTTGACAAAATTTTAAGAGAAACATTTTATTTATACAATTTTAACTGTTATACCTATTTTTAAGTAAGTAATCTTGTTTTGTATTAATTTTTGAACCATTATTGAAACTTATACTTATAATTTCAGTTTTCTGAAGAAGACATTAATATTAAAAAATGTCGAAACGTTAAAACCAAGTATTTATTTCATTTCGTTAAAAAGGCCTAATACCAAGAATTTACCTACACGAATATAATAAAGGCCAAGAAATAATAGTATTATTAATATAATACTTATTTAAATATATATGTATATATAGATATAAAAACATGAATCGACGAAAATATCTTCTGTAAAAATACAGAAAAATAGGAGGAAGAAATAAATTGAATATTAGTATAATTATAAATTGACACTTGGTAAATAATTCTAATTTTACCCGAGTATAGAGAAAACCATATTAATAGGAAATTTCAATAGCATTTCCTGGAGGGAAGATTTAATTAAGAAGGACCACATCTGTATCCAGAGTTTCCTTTTGTACTTGACGACCATACGTAAGTTAGGATGGACACGAAGAGTTGGTAATATTTTCCAAGTATGTACATTCCAGTTTAACAGAATTTTATAGAGGACCGGATATAACACTTTTTACCAGCAGTTGTGCATACGTCTTACGTGATGAGTACTTCCTATATATTTATATTACAAATTTGTTGACTTTTGGTTATCCATCTCATATTTGTGATTGTGGATGCGTTTTAATTTTTACAATACAACCTAGAAAAGAGTTTATTTCATCTTATCTAAAAATGAGATACTTTTTGATATGAAAATGTAATTTACCCTCTATGAGTACGTAAGAGTCCTTGAAGATGTAGTGTGGATAATGTTATTTTTTGGATAACTAAATTTTTAAATATAGAGAAAAATAAATTTAATGTACAGTAATATAGAAATACCACGTATTTTAATTGTATTGTTAGTCTAGGCTTCGATTTCCGGCAGCACCAAATGGTAACTTTATTTATGTTCGTAATTTACACATAAAGCTATCGAAACCTACTACTTCTGTTGTTATTGGGCCATATTCGAAGTATTTGTTTTATATGTTGTTCATATATCTTGCATACTTTTCTTTAAATAAAACACTTTTAAAATATCTGTTATATTGTCATATATGGAATCTTTATTTTATGATTTATATATCAGCCAACACTTGCAATGAGTTTATCGCTGTAGTTAGGCAATTTTTCACATAATGTGCTAGTAATATTTGCACTTTAACATTGTATCTACTCATCATCATCATCTCCAAAATTTTGCATTTTAAAACGCTTGTAGAAATAAATGTTTTAATTTTGATGAAACATTTTCACACTATGTCTCTAGCTTTTATGTCTGTTGTGCTAGATATATTCTTAAGAATATCTTGACTGGATATCTTCAACGTAAAACATCGATCACGAATCAGAAGCTTCTGACGATTAATTTATCTACACGACTAGTAAATATAAATGTCTAAAATTTATCTTGAAAAAAATTATATAGATTACACATTTGTGAATGATTATAGGCAACCCATTTTACCTACCAGAACAGGCTATGCAATAACTTATTATTATGTATTTTAAATAAGATTTAATTTTACGTCATTACATTCACCCACACATACAATAACACATTAGAAAGTTTCTTCCTGGCATATTTATTACCATATCATTATGTAGCAGGCAATTGTGGGGCTTTACATAACCCTCTCATATTAATATATACCTAAGGACTTTTGGCATATTTCGTACTCTTTCCAATATACATAAATGTTTGCTAAATGATAAGTATAAAATTATGTTGGAAATGTTTTTCATTATTATCGTTTGAAGTTTTACATCTGTAAAACTTAATAAAATACAGATCGCGCTTGAGAAGTTAAAATACGTTATAAAAGCAAAGTTTTATTAGAAATATTGAAATACTCAGATAATTTATACTGTAAATCAAAATAGAAGTTTTTAATTAAATATAATGACGAAATACATGTAAAAGTAGATAAAATGAAACGAACAGGGCAAACAAGGGAATTGCGTGGATTACATGATGAAATCTTTATTGAATTAGCTTCCTGTTTTTAACTTTTTGTCGGTTTGTATAAAAGGAAAGTTTATGTTGCTGGATCAATACTTCCACAGCGAATTCTGTTTATAGCAGTATACATAAAAAGCTTCGATATCTGTTCTGTAGGTTTCATTTTAATAATTACAGGAGTGTGTATCGTGATTATACCAGAATATACAAAACTAACAAGAAATACTTCTATTTATTTATTTATTTATTACTGCGCAACCATTGACAAGGTAAGAAGTTATCAACCAATCAATAATAACAAAACTAATTATAATATTATATCCAGAATAACCCTCCGTCGGGAAGGCAGGTTGTCTCGTAATAATAATAATATCATAGAAAAATGTTACACGAATGGGCGACCAAATTGTTATGGTTTGAACCCTCGGCTAATAGTATTAATAATAATAATAATGTACCACGATAATCTGTACCACGAAAATAAAAATCTAGGACGTTGAGGTCTGGTGACCTGGTGGGCTAGGAAAATATACTACCCCGTCCAATCCACCTACCAGGATATGTCTGATCTAATAAATCCCTGACGTTTGCCGCAAAATGCGCCAGGCACCCATCATGCTGAAAAAATAATATCACGACGAACGTCCAGAGCGACATCTTCTAATAGAGGAGGCAGCTCAATCATTAAAAAATTTAAATAAATCTCTCCAGTGAGATGTCGGTTAAAGAAGATGGGTCCAATCATTTTACCTCCTAGAATACCGCACCACACGTTTACCGACCAGTGACCTTGATGCTGAACATCCTGCATCCAACGCGGATTTGTGCTGGATCAATAGTGCATATTGTGCAAGTTCACACCATCATTGCTATTAAATGTTGCCTCATCCGTCTATAGGATACGAGAAAGTATTTCAAATTTATCCAAACTTTTCAGGCATTGTTTTAGTACAAAGTATTACTGTGGTCTATGTGAACGGTATCGGATAAAAATGGCTGTGACCGGTAAACAGACAATAAATAGGCAGATGAATGTATGAGTTAAACTTTAGGGAACCGAGTACGGAACGTTAAAAACAGCCGTTATGCTTAATGCTTATAGATATTAAGACAAACTGTAGGAGATAAAGCAAATCTAACAAAGGTCCTAAAAAAATATCGAAATAAAATTTATTTTATTTTTAACTTAAAACTATCAATGCTTACTATACACCGGAAGATTAATACTTTCGGTGGTCCTAAGCCTTTCCACTAATCTACGAAAAGCACTGCTCGCATAATGTCGTTTTCCAAGGAACTACATATAGCATACACTCTGGAAGCAACTGTTGCATTTCGCATGCATACGAAATACACGCCAATCATGTCGAATGCCTCTTCATTCGCTAACCGCATTTCAGTTAAAAGCAAACACAATAAAGTAAAGGAAATCAATGAAAAACTGACAATAATATTTATTATTTTGACAGCTCCTCGTTTTAACACAATGAGAGTTATTGTTTTATTTTTTCATAGCTTACTTTTTTATTTTTAATGGTATATTTTTTGGATTAAAATAAGTATTAAAAATAATCTTTCTTATTAAACAGGGTCGTTCAAAATGGTATAAATTTTTCTTGATAGTAATAATAATAATAATAATAATAATAATATATATATATTATAACAATGTAGCTCAAAATTGTTGAGCTTCATAAAAAAAGGCCAGTAAAACAGGAGAATTCATGAATTTTAATCTATTTTTGTCAATATCTCCTGTTCTAAAAAACATACAAATTTGGTTTTTTTTACCGAAATGTTGAGTTTTTAATTCATTATTTGCTTATGTAAAAAGAAACATAGCGTATTTAACTATTTTTGCAAAATCCTAATATTTGCTTACATTTCAGTTAACGCCATCTACCGATAACGGCGAAAGTCCGAGATACAAAAGCATAAGTTCAGTTTGTAGAGCAAATAATGCTCTTTTAAATGAGACCAAACTTGTTCAAATCGGTTAGGCCAAACGCGACTAATCCTAGTTTATTTAAAGAAACATTAGATCTGCCCCACCACTTTATTTCACTAGATAGTAAAAAATATGCAAGACTAAAAGTATTAAAGAATGTGTAAGGAATAAAATTAAAAAATCCTCAATACCTGTCAATTTTTAAAAATATGAAGATATTCTAAATTTAAACATTTATCCTGACAGTTGCGGACATTTTTCAAACTCCAAAATAATTTCCAGCATTTTCTCTTGGGCACTTTTACTTGATTTTTTTTACCCGGAAGCAATATGAATTCTGGATTCTGAGATATAGCCAGCGGCCATTCTTAGTTGGCCACCCGATACCTATTTCGAAGATTTTTATAGCCTAACTATGAATCGAAATCGATGATGGTGCAAAAAGGTACGATCACGTCAGGTGCTACCTCTATATCAACCCTTTGATAAATCATTAAATAATTTTGAATATCTTTTAATGTTATTTTCTTATTTAAATTAATTTTACTTTTGAATTTTAAAAATACATAAAAATCAAATGTCATGCATTTCTCGCGATATGTATTTAACAATAAGTGTATTAACTATTTTATACCTATCGATAATAAAACATATTTCACATTTATAATCTTGTGAATAATATAATTAGTTTCAGCATCTTTCCAAACACACATTAAATATGTAATTTATTATCAACAGCATAGTCTACCTATGTCAATATACAAGGTGTCCACAAAAAAACGCCCCAGCTCGTAGCGCCTTTATTTGAAATCTACAATCAGATTTCGACATACCAAATTAAACGACTTAAAAAGTACTATCACAGAAATATCAAATTTTATTTTTAACTAATTAGTTGGTCAAGGGTCGATAATCAACTTTTTTATGTTAAATGGCCACCTGCTACTTTTTTCACAGAATTTGATAGTTTTTTTTTTCTGAATTCAATGATGTAGCACAATACAATTTTTTGATTTATTTTAAGTTATTAAAAAATAAAATGTTTAAATGTACTATCACTTTGCAAAAATCATCAACGAGCTGGCCATAAAATATGTCCGTATGTTCCCATCCAACAATCTCCAAATTTTCTATTCAAAAGTCCTCTATTGGTTATGGCGTTGTGTGGAGTAGCTCCATCTTGTTAAAAAGCACATTATTTCTTTCATTTAAGGGTAAGTTGTCAAGTAAATCTTCACTTAAAATTTGGTAATACTCTTGCTGGGTATAAAGATTTTCATCGATGAAGGTTGGACCTATTTATTATTTGTCCATCTAATATTCCATACCAGACATTAAGTGAAAATCTTTTTCGTGGAGCTTGTTCTACGGAAACATGTGGATTTTCTACATTCCAGTAGCGATGATTTAGCGATTAATCTTTTTTTTATTTGTAAATTGCCATTCGTCGGTAGTATTTTATTGTAAAACAACGGTTCACGTCTTAATTGAAAAGTGACAAAATTTATACGACGTTCTGTATCACTTTCTAATGTGTGGATCTTGCGCGGCACAAATGCTTTGTACTTATGTTTTCTCAAAACTGAACACACATTTACTCTGGAAAGTTGTAGATTTGAAGCAATTTCTCTTACAGAAGTTCAATGATTCTCCTCAACACACAGTAAAACGTTCATCTTTAAATTTTCATCTCGAAATTTCCCATTTTGTGTTCTAGGTTTTTTAAAGAATCCATGCCGTCTCAAATTGATTTCCAATCGACTAAACTGAAGGGCAGCGTTCTCCATAGATTCTACAACTTTGAGCACTGTTTTTGTGACACCCAAAATAAATTTCAAGCATATACCGTGGTCGACAAATTTTAATTTCTGATACGAAAGTAGAAGAGGAAAAGAGCACAGCGAAATAAAGAAAAGACAAACATATAGCGAGGCTGCCAAGTACATCCGGCAAACGTTTCCTATGGAATGTGAATACCTCCCGACCGTTTGTGCTTCTCCCACCGCTGCACGCTGTTGGAAAGCAGGTATCGCTGCATTTACAATGCATGGGATAGATAGCTAGTATAGAAGTATAAACAGAAATTAAAAAGTGTCGACTACGGTATACGAACTCGTTATTTATTATGAAATGATGACAACTGAAACAACTAAAATTGGTATAATGACACTGACATAAAATTCACATGGTGACAATAATGTCTGAGCACCCTATTACTAATCGAGTACAAGTATTTTTGAAATGTTTTTTATTTTTTAACAACTTCAAATAAAACAAGAAACGGTTTTGTGCTACATCATTGAATTCAGAAAAAAAATCTTTATCAAATTCTGTGAAAAAAGTAGCGGGCGGCCATTTAACATAAAAAAAGTTGATTATCGATCCTTGATGAACAGACTACCTAAAAATAAAATTTGATATTTCTCTGATAGTACTTTTTAAGTCGTTTAATTTGACATGTCGATTGTTACAATCAGGCTTCAAATAAAGGTGGTACGAGCTGGGGCGTTATTTTGTGGAAACCCGGTATACAATCACTAGCATTAAATTTTGGTCGTCAATGTCATTTTCTGACACGACCGAAAATGTTCTATTGTAAGTAGATCATAAACTTACAATCAATGAAATTGTCAATAATGTCATTCTTTTAGATGTACAGCAGGTCAAGAAACTGAACATCAAATATGGGTAACATGTTTATTTAAAGTTTAAAATACAACAAAAATGGAACAAACAATTAAAAAAAACTATAAAGGAACTTACTACCTCGTTATTTCTCCATTACCTTCAATTATTTTGTTGAAACAATTAGGTATGGACAAACATAAATTTCTAAAATAGTCATGAGGAAGATTATTGCACGCGTCATGTATTGCGGCCAAAAATTCCTTTTTATTTTCATATTGCATACGCCTGCTTCCTATGAGTTTTTTCAATCTTCCCCACATATTCTCTATTGGGTTTTTTATCCGGGTTTAAAGTCGGTTAGTCAAGCACAAATACTTCATGATCTTGAAACCATTCTTTGATTTGACGCGATGTGTGAATTGGACAGTTATCTTGCTGGAATGTAAATTATTTTCAGAAAAAACTTGTCGCACTGAAGGTAAAACATCACGTCTTCTAAAATCTGTATATATGCTTGAGTTGTAAGGCGTTCCTTCGCGTGGAATAATATTCTAGGACTATTTGCTAATATCCAACCATCTTTAACATTATATCTTTGATTCCTTGGTCCATAAACCATCAACCGTCCAAATTTAGATAAATTGAAAGTTTTTTATCGCTAAAAATGACATGTTCATAAAAACTGTAATCTTTAACGATGTGCTTTATTGCGAAACCCATTCTATTTGCTTTGCGCTTGGCAGTGGGTTTGACTTTTCTAGCTGCTAAGTAGCACTTTAAATTCCTTTCCCGAACGCAACAATAAAGTGTATATATATATATATATATATAAATAAAAGGAATTATCGCGGATACATGAAATACAGGAAAGAGAAAATTATTGGGTAAATTCCGCTGTAGAGCAACCGTAGACACGTGTTTCTGACTCATTGGTCGTCATCGGTACGGTGTAGCCAAGGAATAAGGTGGGATAACCTTGGAGATGTATGCTATACGGAAGACCATCAGGAGACAGACCACCATTTGTAGCTTCAGTTATTAAATTAATACTGGACCAGTATTAATTTACCCAATAATTTTCTCTTTCCTGTATATATATATATATATATATATACAGATGCAGGAAAGCCTGTAAAATTTTCTGCTTCTATGATAGTTGTAAGGGGATTATTTTTAATAACATCTGAAAGGTTATCATCATTTTCACGTGTTGAAGCGCGTAGACGTGTAGAACCAGGTAACCTTTCCAGAGATCCTTTCTCCCTCCAAAGTCTTACTATAGAATGTACTGAACATTTGGACATTCCCTTTTAAACTGCTACCGCAGCTTCATTTAGTCCAGTTTCAATTAAAGAAATTATTTGTACTTTACTAAAATAAGAAATTGGTGCCATTATCGTGACAAATAAATTTAGTTTTGACAATTACTATCAAAATTAGTTATCAATTAGATGAAATTTTTAAATCGTGACAGATGAGAAAAAGTTTTTAATAACATTGACGACCAAAATTTAATGCTAGTAACTGTATATACATATAATGGTCCAACAATACAGGGCCTTTATTTATATTTCCATTTCGACAGCGGTCTCCGAAAAACGAAGAAACATCTCGAATACGTATCACAAAGAGAAGCGGTAATTGCAAGATCCCGCTAACGAGTCTCCATATATCAAGGGGTGTGGTTGAACACCTAAACTACTTTCTCGCCCTCGTCGAGACTACATCTCTGCATTTTTAGCGGAATTTCCGCTCAAGCAATTCTCAAAACATTAACGCGAGACAATAAATTACCACACCATAGAGTTTTTCTTCCTGTTTTGTTTGATTTTGTTTCGTTTCTTTTACGGAAAATTTTTCTTCTCTCCTTTTTTGCCGTTAATCATTTCAATATAAACGTTCGATTTCAACACTGGGAAAAATAAAAATTATAAAATAATTAAATGTAACTGGTTTTAAAAAAACAATATTTATGTACTATATTTTGTTAATATTGCTCAATTTTTCTGTTGCATATCAATGAAATATTGGTTATTACAAAACAAAGAGAAGGCATAATTCTAGTATCGCTGTATTTTTTTAATATTTAGTTAATGAAAACACATTTTGTTTTGTACTACACGATCTCTCCCAAATGTTATGTTTCTCTTTAAATAAAAATTAAAGTGAAATAATGGTAAAGGATTTTAAGTGATTAATTAAAACGATAACATATATGGCCATTTATTCTTGCTGCATGAAATCCTTGCTTTTCTTGTGTTATTAATAGATGTACAATCCATTTCTGGATTCCGCTACGGAAAATGCTACTTCTGTAATATATGTAATAGACAAATTCTATACTAAATACGCTTCGTACGAGATGGCAGACTGGCAAGTAGTTTTTATCCTTATCGTCAGCTATCTTAGCCATTTCAGTCAGTACCACATTTATATTTTCCATTTTGGGTGATACACTGTCAGGTTCACGAACTTTGAGCCCAGTGAGAGCTCCTTTTATTTTGTTCTCTGTGAATAGTAGCATTGTAGTATATACACCAAATCCTTTATATTATCAGGACTCTATCTAATAGTTGACTTGTCTGGAAGTAGTTTTGCTATTTTTTGTATGAGTGAACCGTCTGCTAGTTGCATTAGAAGTAGCGTCTACAATTTTCTGAATATGGTCTTATATCCTTCGCCCCAGATCTTGTCATTGAGGCGTATGATTAAAAAAAGGATTTGCTTCTACTTCAAGCAATTGCTTGCACGAAAAGCAAAAACTAAAGTATTACCTTCACTTGAAAGTAGGTACTTTATGTATTAAGCTTATGCTATGTATACATAAGAGTAAATACTTAAGAAGAGTCATTTTCTATAGTACCTACTTCAACTGGGAGTTTATGCTACAATTCACAGCATAATATGTAGTTTTAGTGAAGCCAGACCTGCAGCAACTTCGCTTAATCGATATTATAAAATTATGGCTGCATTTATCAATCTTCACCGCAAAAGAAAGCAGTATTTCGAAAGGCGAACATACGAAGTCCCACGATATAGAAAATTATTTCGGTAAATATAAATTTTCTGTGTAGAACATCTATTTAACGTATCCGTACTTCAGATTTTACCCAGAGAACGTAGAATGAATGGCTGAACATTTTCTGGGAAGAAAGTATGAAACCCGTGGTGGAGCCCTTACAAATATGACCAAAATGGAATTATAATTTAAGAACATTAGGAGATCCTGGTTTTCAGGAAGGTGTTGGAGCAGACTTGGGCATTAATCAAAGTACAGTTTCCAAAACGATCAACGAAGTAGCTAGTAAAATAGTTAGGAGGAAAGGAATGTGTATTCGATTTCCTCTTACTCCCAATGAATTGGAAGAAGCAAAACGTGGTTGGCATATGCCTGATGCAATTGGTGCAGTGGATTGTACTCACATTAGAATTAGAAAGCCCGTTTTGAATGGGGAGGAATACTTTAATAGAAAAGGATTTTGTTCAATAAATATCCAAGCTACTTGCAATTATAATGAGTGCTTTACATCAGTTGATGTGTCATGGCCTGGAAGTGTGCATGATAGTAGGGTGTGGCGAAATTCAGACGTATTTCAAATTATTAAATCAAACATTAATCACGCATATTTATTAGGAGACGAAGGATATGGTATTGCACCCTGGCTGATGACCCCATCCTAATATTCTTACTGAAAACTTATATAACAGGATACACACTACCGATCGGATAATTATTGAACGTTGTTTCGGACAACTGAAAAGTCGATTTCCAATGCTAGCCAAAACAATGCGGTTAAAACTGAATTGTATACCAGTCTATATCACTTCCGCCTTTATACTGCACAATGTTGCAAAAAATGTTCACGACCCTAATGATTTTCTACCTCTCCAAAACAGAGAAGAACCTTATTGCCAACCTATTGTTGATGACGCAAATATTAGAGTATTAGGTAACCAACGAAGAAATGAGATATCTAGACAACTAATGTAACAACAAAGGTAAATACGGCTTATGAATTTATTCACTCATTTATAATTGTACAAAAACATTAAAAAATCTATAACATCTTATTAAACATCGTTGTTTTCTGTGATTTGTCCGGTCAGATCTGTAAAAACAATGAATTGTGAATTTTGTTTTCTACAATATTTCTCCATTTCCTTCGCAGCCGCTTCCTGAGCGCGTGCGGCATTTATCTGTTGAATCAAACACTCGCGTTGTAACTGCTGCAAACGGCTGGTGTTTTTCTTTTGTCAAAAACAATTTTGTAATCTGAAAGTAGCACGACAAACGCCATTTGTGCTTCTTCGTCGGTTTCATTGATGTCATTCTATTTTCACTCTCACTGATCATTTTTAATTACTATCCTCGTAAACAAATTACCACAAACAACAACAAGAACTTTACAATTTATAGGTTAAAAGTAACTATCTAGATGAAGCATTTACTTCGGACTGAAGTTTTTACTCTATGTAGTAAGCATCAACTGTAGTAAATACTTCGTGGCATTTGCTATTACTTGAAGTAGAAGCAAATCCTTTTTTAATCATACCCCTCATTGTCTTCATTCCAGACTTTTATTCAAGTGTTCCTCTTCTTCATAAATATGATCTTCTTTCTATTATCTAGTTTACCTTCTTTGCCAATGTCTGCCTTTCTGTGTATCCTCCACATCATTTTACGAGATTTTATGTGTTATTTTATGGTTTTCTTCCAGTTCAAATATATCTCTTTAAATATCTTATCGAAAGTGGTGCTTTAGTAGTTCTTCACTTTTTTATTTCGTAATACCCTTCAAACTTTGATTTTCTTTATGTCTGCTTCAGTTTTTCCTACACTACAGCCCTTAGCTATGGTTGTTCCAATCCAAACTTGTACTTGTTATCTATCTAGTAGCTATGGAATGAAACGAGTTAGAAAACGAACAAAATTTCATTTTACACCATAAAAACCATTAGGACCGACAAACTTATTCCAACGTTTCTTTAATAACGCTCTGGCTTCGAAAAAGAATTCTTTTGGTAATTCCGCAAAATACGACCCTACAGGGCAGCACGTCTTCATTCGATAAAAATCGACGCCCACTCAAGTGCTTTTTGAGTTTTGGCAAAAGACAAAAGTCACAGGGGGGGTCGGGACTATAGGATAAATGTTGTACCTAATTTCTTAAAGAAGCATTCATTGATTACTGCTTGAAGAATTCGTGGCTTATGCACCCTCGCAGTTGTCGTGCAGAAGCAAAAGTTTATGAGGAAAATTGTAGGGTCTATCTTCACGTATAGTCGTGATCAATTTTTTAGTTGTGTTCTGGTGAAAATCTCTCATTATTGTAGTCCCTTTTTGCATATATTCAATTAAGAGAATCCCCTCCGCGTCGCAGAAAATTGTAGCTATTACTTTTCTCGCAAAAAATTGGGTTCTTGTCTTCTTGGGCGGTGGACAGGCCTTATGAACCCATTGCATGGACTATTGTTTCGTGGGAGGATTCCAGGAACCCAACCCAAGTTTCATCTTCTGTTATAATTCTATTAAGAAGTCTTCATCTTGAGAAAAAGGAGTCAAATTATCTTCACAAAGTTGTCGTGTACACATTTTTTCCGTGGCTTAGCAGCCTGGGAATCCATCATGCCGACACTTTGCCCATTCCCAAATCTTCGAGTAGAATTTTAAATTCACTCATTCGTAATATTCCTATTTCGCTACCAATAACTGAAGCTTTTACTCGGCGGTCTGTCAACACCAAATCTTCAATTTTGTTGATGATTTTTTCAGTTTGTGCTTTTAGAGGTCTTCCACATTTTGAGTCATCATGAAGAGAGTGTCTAGCCCCATTTGCACTGCTTACACCAAAATTTGATTTGACTGGAAATAGGAAATTTCTCCTTACACTCTCACCATTCTTTCATGGATATTCTTCAGGCTACTACCTTCTTTTGATACAAATTTCATGACACTTCTGTGTTCAAGTTTTAACTCGCCCATTTTCTCTTCTTTAAACGAATGTAAAAGTAACAAATGTTAAGTGATTTGAACCAAACTTTGAGATCGCACTATAAATGTCACAGAAACGTAATGTAAGTGGCGGTATAAATAGGATATAAATATTCTAAATAATTTCATTCAAAATATAGAGCATGGGTAGGATTTAATGACCAACTTTGGTTTATATGTGAAAAGAACGGATGCAAACTATTTGAATGTGTTCTATTAAAACTATAGTGATATCCAAGATACTTACGACATTTTTTCTAAAATATATGTAGATGCGAAAACTTTTATAAAAGGCATACCTATTTTTCTTTTCCGTAGAGTCATAGCCCGAAACCTGTAATCCATGCCAAATACTTTTGTTTAGACGAATTGTGCATAAAAAATTGAAATATTGTCATTTACAAATAATTGAATTTGTCTCACTCTGCATGCATACATATATAATTAGTTTCAGTCTCTCTCTGTGAGGGGCGCTGGCGCTTGTAATGTACTTGTTAGTTTACTATATATGTGTCTCCCTCGATACTGTACACTAGCTGTTATTCTAGTAATAATGTAACATAATAATTACGAACTAGTGCTCACTTCGTAATTGTTACCGGAGTTGTTATCATTCAACTGGACCAAACACAAATCCCCAACAGGATAATAACATCAAATTAGTCAGAATATCTTCTGTGAGTTTCGTTCCTTGATGTTCGGAACTAATCTACTTGGCGGTTGAAAGCGTCATTGAGAACAAACTCAACCGAATAAATCATGAATAGGCACTTTGGACGTCAGTTGCTACCTCTTAAATGTTAGCGACTTTCTTTTGAGATAAATTGTTAGTAATATTTTTTTGTATTATGCAATACCTCACTTTAATTTCAAAATTAATAAGGATATTATCATGTTTTCTATAGGTAAACCTAAATTATTCTACAATTATTTACGTATTCCTGAAAAAAACCTATTTAATTGATTATCAAAAGTGAATTTGAACAAATTTGATAATGAAAGGATTCCAAAATTCCTATTGGAAGTAGATCTTTTGCCAAGAAACAGTTTATGCCAAATTTTTCGCAAGTTGTGCATTCTATGCAGATTTAGTAGTACAAAAGTATTTTATTCTTCTTGTTATTCGTATGTTTACGAATAACAAGAAACAGGAGCACACAGCTATCGCAGACGCGAAGATGCCAAGTGTAATTTTACCGAAACGTCGCGTCCAGAAACCAGCACCGGTCTTTTCAAAGACCACGCAGTGGAAACGCAAAAGAAAACCTGAAATCCAGTGACAACACATACTACTACCCGCGGAAACCTGAAAAAGAACATATATACCGGGTGTATTATGAAAAACCTTTGGTGCTGTAACTTCCTTATATTTTATCTGATTTTAATGAATGATATGTCAAATTAAATCGTTTTTAAAACACTGTAACCAGTTATTAAAAAATTTTTTTTTTGACATTTCGTTTTTGACAGACAGTAGTTAACTTTTTTTTTTTAAATTGTACTACATAGTTTTTTTTACTTATTCTAATAAAGATTTATTTCCTGAAGACACCTCCATTAAATTGAGTGACAAATTTATTGTTATTAAAAAAAAACTACGAAATTTCAGAAATCAAGCTATCATAGCTTTTAATGAATCAAATGTTCGAAATTGACCCCATTTTGTTCCAGACACATTTGACACCTTCTATTAACTCCAACTGCTGCGTTTAATATAAGATTTGGTGGTATTTCATGACATACTTGTACTATCCTTCTTACTAAATCATCTCTGGTACCAGGTGGAGTCAAATAGGCATGATCTTCAATGTAAGACCACAGAAAAAAATCCAGTGGATTCAGATCTGGCGATCGAGCAGGCCATCTAATAGGTCCGTAAGTGCCCATCCATCTGACGCCAAAATAATTATTTAGAAAATCAGTATTCATTCGTGCATTATGGGGTGTGGCACCGTTCTGTTGGAACACTACCCTGTTTAACTCAGCAAGTGGCAACTCATCCAAGTAATCGCCTATTTCATTGCGTAACAAATTAATATATTTTTCTTGGTTTAGATTACCCTCAACAAAAAAAGGCCCTACTAGTCTATCGCCTAAAATGCCACACCATGCACTGAACCAATTTTGAAAATTGTGTTGCACCACAACATGGTTATTTTCACTGCTCAATGGCGATTATTATTTCTGTTGAATACACCATTTTTCCCAAAAGTGCATTCATATGACCACAACACACGACGGAGTGTTTTCACAATTTTATTTATTTTAATAAAAACACTTACAAAGTAAATCTCACAATTGTTATTTAACGAGAGATGTTGATTATCTTACTGTCTGTAACGAAGTCTGTAAAGAAACTGATGAACGTGCTGATGAAACACTGAAAACATTGATTTATAATACTTTATGGGCTATATAGTATTGAATGTAAGTGATTTTAAATGGTACACACACTTGCTGGTAATAAAATAAAATAGAGTATTTAAAATGCATTTAAGAAATCTCTGTGTTCGGAAAAACCAGAATAAATTGAACTAAAAAAAAAAAAAAACCTGCAATTTTCATACAAGGGTACCGTTGTTTACAGTTTCATATTCAGAAAAAAAAATATATTTGAATAAGTAAAAAAAAATAATATAGTACAATTTAAAAAAACACAGTTTGCTGCTGTCTGTCAAAAACAAAATGTAAAAAAAAAATTCAAAGCGGATTACGTTACAGTGTTTTTAAAACGATTTAGTTCGACGTATAATTTATTACATTCGGATAAAAAATAAAAAAGTTACAGCACGAAAGGTTTTTCATAATACACCCGGTACCTATATATATATACAGGGTGAGTCATTAGTAGCCGCTTCTTCGATTTCTCTTTTGTGTTTTAAATAAAAGAAAAAACAATTAGTGAAGATCCATGGTTGCTTGTGGCGCATATTGTAAAAATACTTGAAGCTCTGACGCACTTCCGGTTTCACCGGAAATGCACGCAACTAATTTTTTTAAATGAATCACCCTATATATATTTGGATTTTATTGTACTGCTTTAAATTGTCTGTTCAACCGTTTTTTCATTTTCAAAATTGAGCCAATAGTTTTTAAGTTATTATTTGTTTTTGAAAATATTTGACCCAAACACACAAAAAAAAATCATTTTCACATTGTTTTTAAAAGTAAAAACATTAATTTTGGTGGTGCTTCTAGCCAAGAAAATTCTGCATCATTTGGTAAAGTTGCACTCGCCAATATCTCAAAAAACTTTGTTTTTTCAAAGCCTTCTTTCTGAAATTTTCACTTACCTAAAACTATTTTTTTTTTAAGTGGAACACCCAGTATTTTATTGAGGCATTTTGTTCCTTTTTTTATTCTCTTTCATTTTTGTTAACAATGTCCTATACTTATCTTTTATAATTTCTGAGATAACGCATTTAATGGGTACCAATTTCCAATGCTTTTTTAAAAGAGAAAGTAACAAATGTGATTATAAGCAACAATTTAGTAAAAATATATCAACTAATGATTACGATCTAAAAATCACTTGCCTACATTACGTTGTAACGTCTATAGTTAGTCAAGAAAGCGAGGAATTGTCAAATATGTAAGACATTCTTTAGACTTAGTGGCTATGAGTTTTAAAAACTAAAATGACAAAATAGTTATGTTCGGCGTGATATGTGATTAAAAAACATTTCTTATGGAAGTCTCGCTGGAATAATGTTAGGTAAAGAGAATTGGTCCCAAAAATAAATATTTTCTTAATAATTCTTAAAAAGTGGTCAAAAACCCCCTGTAATTTCTTAAAAGTAAGCATCAAGCATGCAAGTAAATTTGTGTGTATACATTATGTACACAAATCGGACGATCGAAGTCTGGATATACCGTTGTAGGTAGGTTCGGGGCGTTATAGAGATTTCTTTTATGGTTAGAGGATCGTCTGAACACGGGGAAAGCTTTTAAACTGATTGATCACTTCTATGCTGTCCGACGAAGTGAACACGGATTGAAATTAGTTCTATTCCTTTCGAAATTCATTCATCATCGTGCGGAAACGCAAGCGGACTTTCTAAACAAGAGATAATTAAATTATTTTTGTAAACGGCGTGTTGCACCGCGATGACAAGAGACATATTTGCGCTTTCGATCGGTTCAAAGAGACTAACGTTAGCGTACACAGAATTGCGGTTTTATAAAGAGAATTATAGTACAGATAATTATAATTAAACAAATTACAACAAAATAAGCAACCGTTTCTTAATCTGGTTTTAAAACTAAAATACTGGAATTTACACCGACTAGCAATAGAATACTTTAACACAAACCAGAAGTAGTTTCTGTTATTAGGGCTTAAAGATTAAATTACTGTATACAATGAACTCCGTTTATTCTTTCGCCTTTGCATATCTCTGATGTTTTCCCCAATTATACCAATCAAGTGAGACGGAGTAATTACGTCGTAGCTGTCTTTTTTTTTGGCTTCGTCAGCGATAGTTATCTATTCTTTAATAAAGACTTTGAAGATTATGTAATTGTACTGACAATTAATTCGGCTAAACTTTAAAAAATATGTGTAAGTAGAATACGAACCAATTATTATTCAATCTTCTCTTCCACTGCTTCTTCTTCTTGTTGATGTGTTCTTTAGCCTATTTTCCCAACCTAGTTTTCTTTGATGTCAATACCCACAAATCTTCCAGCATTTAGCAGGTCTGCCCAGGGGTAGCCGTGTCCCGGGAATTCCGTCGCTTATGATACCTGCTATTCTGCCGTCTTCCATCCTGTTGATATGTTCATTCCACTGCCTCCATTGTTGTATTCCCCACCATACTACATCTAACACCTGACATTCGTCTCTTATGTTCTTTCTGCGGATTCCGTCTCTCAGTGTGTACTTCTCATGATTTTCATTTATTTAGCTCTTAGTGATTTTTTTGGCCGCCTGCTATCGGCTGTAGTACCGTAGCGTATGTCGTTATAGGTTAACACATGTTTTATAAATGTTGACTTTTGCTTACTTACTCATGTACCTATTGCTCCAGATAACGTCACTCAAGGTTCCAAATATACGGCGCGCTATGTTGGTTTGGCGTTTGATCTCGTGCGATCTATCCCGGCTTGAATAAACTTCCACTCCCAGATAGTTGAGTGCCATGACCTGCTCTATGGGGTTGCCCTCTACCACGAGTTAAACTTTATTGGTTCGTTTGAGATAACGAGAGATTTTGTTTTTGAAGTAGATATTTGCATGTTTGGGCTTCTACCACATGAAAAAAACGCCGCCTCTCACTCTTAGTGGTACGGAAATTAATAAAAAAAAACGGTAGTACGTATGAAGTAATCGGTATTTACTGAAATTTCGAACAAAAATGTAACGATTTTGCGAATTATAGAAATTTGCTGAACTTGACTCCGCTCTAACTCGTGAACTATTCATCTGATTGGAAAACATTTATTACAGACGTTGCAGGAAATTTTAAGCTCTATAATTTTTGTAATAACTATTTTTAATCTATGTGGCGCTAGAGAGAAGATATTCTCGAAAAACTGGTTTTTGGTACAATTTTCCAATATGGCGGCGCGAGCGGTGGTCGAGCAAGGTCACAAATTGAATATTAAATAGGAGACCGAACTGTAAAAATCTACCAAAGAAGAACTCTTTCTCCTCTTGTAACTGGAAAAGTACCTATTGCCTGGACTAGTAATTGCTTTAGTAAAAAGAAAATAAATTTAACATTTTTGGAATCAAACGTGATTGCATAAAATATTGTCATTTATTACTGTAGTATATTTTAGAACGCCCAACTCGGTAGCCTAACATTAAAATAAATTTAAACGTATTTCTTATTATAGTATAATATATAGGAAGTTTTTGATTATGGGCCTTGTTGTTACAGGAGGTACTGTGCGTTTCTTCAAAGATCCATTAGATTTTACACCCAGTATATTCATTTGATTTCGGTTTGCCTATAACAGCTGCTGTTTTCGATAATACTGTTGATACTAACATAACCTTTTGACTTTTTTAGTATTGGTCTTAGTGTGATTTCAGAATAGAAAACAGATTTTTCATTCACGCGTTGTTTCTCATTTGTACTTCTTTCTTTATTAAACGATTTTAATATTGGAATCTTGTTAACATTTTATTACGCTTAAATTTTTCTGAGATTGTAGTGCCATCCATCTATTCCTTTTCACGATTCAGAGAATATACGAATAACATTTCAATAATAAAGCTGTAAAGCAGCTGCAAGCAATTCTTGAAAAAGGTAAAATAAAAGACAGAAGACATCTAAACGTCGACCGCCGCTAGTTAAGAAAAATATTGACTTTCACTCTTAGTTAATCTGTCATAATTAGGGCGCGGACATGACCGGTTTAAACTACGACGAAGTTACAACGGAGCAAACAAATAATGTAAACAACACACGCTTACTGAATAGCACTAATTCATATGATAAACTGCAACATATGTTTACGCCCAAGAAGTGCTCGAGAATGAGAGCAAAAATGCCCATAAAATAAATCCTTTTTTCATCGGCGTAGATAGGAGCGTGAGGGGTTTTTAAAATTTATTATATTTACCTTATATTTCGCAAGAGAAATAAAATTTTCATTCATACTTACGTTAGTTTCGTTTTTTCATTGTTTTGACTGTTAATTACGTACTTCGTAATTTTTGTAATAGTCTGTTTAATATCGGTTTATTGAATGGACTTCTCCCAATTATCTAGACGTAAGTGTGCACTGGATTCCGAAATTTATTACAAAGTCTGTAAAATATCGTTACAAAATGCCAAAATATCGCACGTTCGTCACTTAGCTTTGCTAAAACATACACAGAAATAGTTTTTATGCAGATAATTTAGATAGTTTACATAATTTCGTTACATGTTTAAATGACGATGAGCGAAGTTTTCTGAGTGCATGGAACTAACACAAATCCCAAATTTAGAAAATCTGTTGTTATTACTTCAGGAACACTTTGGAAATTCGCCTAAACGAATCACATATTTTGAAAATCGAAATCTCAAATTAAGAGATGGATTAACCACATTAGATGTGGGCTATTAATAATTTCAAAAGTATTCCAAGTGATTTCGGATGTGGCCTTCGGCAAAAGTGAGACTCAGTTTTTAATAGAAATCCAGATTTAATAACATTGCGGCAATTGTGTATGCTAAATACGCTGAAATAAAAGAATATTTCCAGTATGCACCTATAACCAGTTGCGATGTAGAAAGGACGTTTTCTATCTACAAGGATGTACTTACTTAATTCATAGAGAACAAGTCTTACAGAAGAGAAAATGAACAAATAATAAGGTAGTTTGTATTTTATAGATCACCAGCCACCTCTTATCCAATTATATAAATAAAATTAAAACCTCTTTAAAAATACAAAATTTCAATAGCCCATGGGCGATGAGTCATCAACCGTACGTGTCCGCGGCCTAGTCATAATCATATTTCACCCAGGCGATATTTCTTTTACACTCCGTTCGATGCATCATCTATGTTTTAATAAAATGCATGTCGCCAAACCCGCATTAGTCCGGTACGTCAGTCTCGCGCGCGTTGTCTGAAATTTCTTCCGGGACCGTTGCAAGGACGAAATCATGCATCGCTGGGTCTACCAGTGAAGTGTCGAAAAGCTAGACAGCCTAACAGCTCCCAGGTACGTACCAGTTTTCGGTTAAGGTGTCGTCTCTCCTATCATTCGGGCTTTCTCGTTAATGTCCGTTCGCGAATCGTGTTCAGACAAGCGGCGTACGTTGTGGTAGGGCAAGTAAAAAGCGCTGTCGGAACCGCGGTAGTAGCGTGAACGATGCCGGTATGTACTGGGGTCAGTTATTGGTAACTGTCCGCGTCGCAGTCTAAAGAGTGCGTTACCGTGCAAGTACTCGCAAAATAATATACGAACAGATAAAAAAACACTCTATTCGATGCATGCAAGTGTTTTAACTGTGTACAGCCCCACGCACAACTACTAATAAAACTTTTTTGATTTTTTTTTCTGATCTTGGGAAGTACACAAATACATTAATACCCTGGATTATCGTCGTTAGAAATAAGTAAAACTGTAAATTCGAAAAAGTAAGTCTGCATTTTTCAAGGTATAATTTTTTTTAATTGGGAGGGGTGCCCCCTTCACCTCTAATTAACAAGCATGCAATTACAATATGAAACAAGAATAAAGTGTGCCTACTACTTATGAAAATAAAGTACGAAAACACTTCATAATTAATAAAAATGACTACATACTTTTAAAAGTAAATGGGATAGACTTTTTTGTACACGATGTATTATTTTAGAGATAAGTTTGAATATTAGATCTCCTTTGGCAGACTTCCATATACAGGTACATAATATTGTTGATAAACAAACTCTTAAAAATGCTGATAAGTTGTAAAATACATCAAATGGTGATATTTGCATTAATAAAATATGATATGTTATTGACAATAAAGGTTTATTTGTTGCATTTTGAACTATATTCCTAAATTTACTATTTTCAAAGAAATCGCATAATATTTACTTCAAAATATTGCAGTTCATTCAATGGAGTTTTGACAATTTCGCAAGGTCTTCATTTATGTATATCCTTTTCATAACAAATTATTATCAAAGATGATAGACATAAAAACCTAAATTGAATTGTCAAAACTTCAGAAAATGGTTAATAATGTTAGGTAAATAACAGAATAACATTTTGAAATGTGGATAACATATATGTCATCCTCTTAAAAGCAGAATACAACTTTGAAATACATATGTATTATTCCATTTATATCTGTAACTAACATACAAAGAGTTCATTCTAGTCTACAAAAAATACATTTCAAAGTGTATTTATGAGAATTATCTATTTTAGTTGCATAATTTCAATTAATTTGAGTTACGTAATTTAAATAGACCTTATCAAACTGATAATTACATACTTGTAAACGTTAAACTCATTACTAGCGTAAAATTTAAGTACTTAGTGCATATCTGATACTCACTTATGTAGTACATACATAGTATATATATATTATGAAATTTTAATATTTATTTCTACATTAATTATACTATTAAGTTTGACCTAAATCTTACACGTGCCTGCTCTAACTTAGTACACGCTTATATGCAATACTTTTACGATAAAAGGAAACAAATGCTCTTTGATGAATGCAAATGTCTTCAAAGTACAATCCTAGGTAATTTTATAAACACATTTTTTTAAGCTCTGAGCGTGTTTCAAACTTGCATGGTTGTAGTACTAGATTTCCCTTTGAATTAATTCTAGCAACTTTAGAAAAAAAAAATCAGAATTTTATAATTTCCTTTGTAATATAATCGTATATACATACATGGTCCAAAAATAAACTGCCTTTTATGGACGCTGTATTACAACATCGATTTATTTTTGTATGAATTTGTAAAGACTAGTTTTGTTTAAACACCCTAATGTCAAATTATTATATCTGTTCAGTTACTTTAAGTGGACCTGTCAGATTGAGTCGTAGTTATGTATAACAACATAATAATATAATGAATGCCAGCTTATATTGCCGAAAGGAGATTATTATTGAAACGAGTGCTACGTATTACAAGATGGACCACTAGATGTCTCTAATTATGTAATGCATGACATCTGTTATATCAACAAACCGACACCACGTGGAAACGGAAACCATAAATTACACAGGCCTGCATAAAATTTGTGATGACGTGATTTTTGTTTGTTAAGCTCAGTTTTTATATAGCAATAACTAATTAAAATACAGTTGGTCTCTATCACCCACATTTAAAAAAATATATATATATGTATATAAAAAAAGTATTATAATAGGCGTTTTAATACATTTTAAAATGAATGTAGTAATGTGTAAATCTTTTATTACATGTATTCATTGTGCACAGGATTTCCGGGAATGTTTACCGACTAAATCCTATTTATAATGCTTTCACTGTATTAGTACTGCGAAAAAGGGTTTTAAGTTTATCACTCCAACCAAAATGTATATTTTAATGTCATTTACTTCATTATAGCTCGGAGTGTTGATCAGTAAATAAGTAAAATTTATTTGTATTTAGAGTTGTGCGTGGTATTTGATAAATAAACATTGCTTAAAAATATGTCTAGCCGGTGTTGCAAAAACAAACCAGATGATTTTTGTTATATTTGTGGATATTTCGCATTGAAAAAGTTTAAGAGACGAATTGGTGAATTTGTGAAAACTGCATATTATGCTTATTTCAAAATCAAATTAGGAGATCAAGATAAAGATTGGGCACCGCACGTTGTTTGCAAGGTATGTGAAGAAGGTTTAAGACATTGGACCAAAGGAAATAGACAAAGCCTTCCTTTTGGAATACCGATGGTTTGGAGAGAACCGCAAAATCATCTTGACGATTGCTACTTCTGTTTTTGTGATATTAAGGGGCATAATAGAAAAACTTTGAAACATATTTTGTACCCAAACAATATTAAATCAGCTATCAGACCAGTTCCTCACAGTGATGATGTACCGATACCTATACCCCCCAAAGTACTAGAAGAAGATACTGAAACCTCTTCAACTTCCGGCTCCGTACAGATGGATTGTGATTATGAACCATCAACCTCAGGTCAAAACCAACCTCAGCTATTTTCACAAGCCGAACTAAATGATTTAGTAAGAGATTTGGGACTTTCAAAAGATCTTTCTGAAGTACTGGGGTCTAGGTTGAAACAAAAAAATTTGCTTGCCCCAGAAACTACCTTCTCTTGGTATAGAAATCGTGAGGCTGAATTTGTAAAATATTTTGCACAAAACGGGCCACTCGTGTACTGCCAAGCAATTGCTGATCTAGTTACTTTCCTCGGAGCTCCTGAGTACACACCTTCTGACTGGAGACTTTTCATCGACTCCTCAAAAAGGAGCCTTAAAGCTGTTCTTCTACATAATGGCAATGTTTTTGCTTCTGTTCCGGTCGGCCATTCGGTTCATTTAAAGGAAAACTATGAAAATTTACAGGAATTACTTTTAAGAATACAATATGAAAATCACAACTGGGAAGTGTGTGGAGATCTAAAAATTTTAGGCCTTCTCTTGGGTCAGCAGTATACTAAATTTCCATGTTTCCTGTGCGAGTGGGATAGCAGAAATCGAGAACAGCATTGGATAAAAAGATACTGGCCACAAAGAGTGACTTTAACACCTGTAACCAAAAATGTAATTCACGAAAGTCTTATTGACCCTCAAAAAGTGTTACTTCCACCACTTCACATAAAACTTGGACTTATGAAACAATTTGTTAAGGCATTAAACAAAGAAGGAAATTGTTTTAAATATTTGTGTAAAACATTTCCGACTCTGTCAGAGGCAAAATTAAAGGAGGGAATCTTCGTAGGCCCACAGATTAGGAGCTTGATGAAGGATCAAGAATTTGAAAATGTAATGGAAGATAAGGAAAAACATGCATGGCATGCTTTTAACGACGTTGTATATAAATTTCTAGGGAATTATAAAGACACAAACTATGTTGAGATCGTTGAAAATATGCTGGAAAAATTCAGGATTCTTGGTTGCAATATGAGCATAAAAATTCACTTTTTACATTAACATTTGAACTATTTCCCAGAAAATCTTGGGGACGTGAGTGAAGAGCAAGGAGAAAGATTTCACCAGGATATTAAAGAGATGGAAAAAAGATACCAAGGGCGCTGGGACAAAAAATGATGGCCGATTACTGTTGGACATTGAGAAGAGATCTTCCTTTAGCTGAATATGACAGAAAAACAACCAAACGAAGCTTTTCTCAAAAACGAAAACGTTTTTTTTAAAAAGCATAAAGAATAAATAACTATTTCTAATAGTTTCTATGTGTATATTTTTGTATTTTTTTTAATACTCGTATATTATAAAACTAGCTTATAAATTAAATAAATCATGTATTTTCTATATTTTTGGATTTTACTGGTTTGAAAAATAACCTTACGTGATACAAAAAAACTAAAAGCAGATTTGAAATCAGCGCTACCCAATTACTAGAAAACAGTTAAAATTTTTAAATCAACTTTCAAAGTGTTGAAAAATGCAGGCCTGTGTTATTAATCATAGTTGGACTATCAAAAGAAACTTTTAGAGACAGGTGCGATATTGGCGACGTTCTAGCATTAGGCCAAACCAACGCACCTAACAGGTTTCATATCTAACTGTAGTTAAATAAGTTGCAAATCTATTTTTTTAAATTTCTAACACTGTTATTAATAAACAGAAAAACAATTAAGTAATAAGAAAACATTTTAAAGCAAAATTAAAAATTTACAAAAAATATTTTAAAAACTACAAAAGGCTACCAAATTAGCTGCATTCAATACTTGTAACACACTACGAGAAAATTTTGCTAAATGCTATTCTGGTTTTCGGACATATTTAAAGGGATCACATTCTCTTTTATATCAAGATGTTCAACAGTCAGTCTATGGAAGGATTCGCAGTTATGTACAATTCTGTTCAAATATATTTGGGAATACTCTTGTAACATAATTGTCAATTCCACTTGTTCATATAAACCTGGGACAATGGTTTTGTTGTTGTAATTGTGGCTTTTAGCATTTTAGTTGTAACTAAATTTTATTATAAGTGTTGGTGATAGTTGACAAAAAAAAACATTCATTTTCATTTAATAGAAGTAATGAAAGAAAGCATAAAATAGATATAATTTAACAAGAAATAATTAACAATAAAGAAATAATTTAAGAAAAAAGAAATTTAGTATTTTGTTTAGCCACCATTTTTTTCAATAACTTTTTCCAGTGTTTTTGACATGGAATTAATTAATGATCGCCCTATATTTTCGTTATTTGTCAGTTCCTCTCCATGCTTCTTCGATCCATTGCCATAATACTTCGGCGCATTCTGGTTGAGCATTTCGTTTTTTAATAATCATAACCAAATAACTAAGCATTCTCGATCGGATTTAAGTGCCATCTCCATTGACCGTAAAATGGCGATCATTTTCATCAACCAAAAAATACGGTCCAATTACTCCTCCGGCATGATATCCTCACCATACAGCCACTTTTTGTGGCTGAAATGAAGTATCTTGAAGCACGTGTGAGTTTGTTCCTGTCCAATAACGCATTTTACTATTGCCCTTAAATTTATAACACAAAATTTCTATGATCCTGCTCTTTTTTGCTAGCCCATATATCGAAAAGATTTCTACGTGCTATAGCCTGTAAACCTAAAATGTAGAATAATAGACTATATTATTCAGAATCCAGAGGAAATGCCACTCGGAAGAAAGCAGAAATCCAATTGTACGAGCAAATTAATACTTATAAAACTACAACAATTCAATTTTTACAAGCTACAATTTTGCTTCATCAAAAATAAGCAGTTACATTGTTTTAAAATAAAATAAAACACAATATATACCTTTAAGTCACTCTGCATTAAAAATTATTATCCTTTAGATAAACATAGCTTTCTAACAATTACATACCTACTTAATCGTTTACAATGCAATTGAACGACATTGAAATGTGTGCATATGTTGTACCTCCTTCACCTCCTTCCAGATAATAACAGTAAGTATTATATCACTAAGTTTAAATAAAATGCTGTGGTAATTAGTCTACTTTAATAAAATTATATTCTAATTTAATTTTGAAAAGATGAGTTGTTAGTTGTTTGTCCGCCCAGATACGCAAAATTGACTACTGTTTGCCATCGTAATTGTCTGATGTAAATATCGAGCAAAGAATAACAGATACAAAGTCTTCCATCCAACAGGCGTTTTCATAACAACTTATGGAGCAACTACGAAATTCCGTAACAGAATACCCAGTTTAGATTGTAGACATCTACTATAAGAAGAGTACAAATATAATATCCCAATTTTTATATTTTTTCCAAATACAGTTTTGTATTTAGCATTCAAAGACACTTGACATGATGTACAGTGTAGTTAATAAACATGACTGTCAAAAATCATCTGTTTTTATAATAATGCTTTCAGTTAACTACACCGAGAGAAAAAAAGGGTTCAGTTAACCAATAATTGGTTAAGTGAACAGTTTTAAACTTTTACCAGTGAGCAATAGTTTAAATGGTTGGCATAACCATCTAAAAAGTGTTAACTTAAACGTTAAAACAACATTTTAGTAATTGCCATACAATCTTCCCGAACTGTTAGGTTGACATCCTTAAATGATAAAATAACATTTTAATAATTGCCATACAAACTTGTGGAACTGTTAGGTTGACATCCATGTAAATGTTAAAACAACATTTTAATTATTGTCATACAATCATCCCGAACTGTTAGGTTGACATTCTTAAGTGTTAAAAGAACATTTTAATAATTGCCGTACAATCTTCTTGAAGTGTTAGGTTGACATTCTTAAATGTTAAAAGAACATTTTAATAATTGCCGTACAATCTTCTCGAACTGTCAGGTTGCAATGACATTCTAAAAAGTTAAAAGAACACTATAATAGATTCATATCAAATTGTTAGGCTAACATTCTTAAATATAAGGAAAAAAAGTAGATTGTTCGGATAGTATTCTATTTCTTCCCCTTAAATTTGTGAGTGTCAACCTAACAGTTAGATAAGAATCTATGTCAGTTCTTAAAATGTTATTTTAACTTTTAATATTGCAATGATTTTCATATATCGTTTAATTTTGATTTCTAGAGCGTGAAGTCTGCCTTAAACTTGTAGGAAACCCACCAAAAAAATTAGAGTTTTTATTATTTATCCAGCTCAATTCGTAGTTTATATTTAGATAAAAATGATATCTCTTTTAGCTTTCGTACACAGCTTAATAGCATATCTTTAACAGTACTGGCTGATAGGTGCTAAATGAAAGTAAACAACAATGTATGTATATTTGAGTTTTATTTGAATAAAATGTGGTGCATCCATATTATCATAAACATTTTAAAAAGAAACTAAATTGTAACTATTGGTTGTGCAAAATGCGTATATAGGGATGAACATCCATAAGGTCCCTGTATTTGATTAACATAGTTTCATTAGTTTCTAATAACTGATATGCATAGTAATGTTCATCTAAATGTGATGTTCTACACATCTTCAATATAAAAAGTAAATCTTCAGCTTGTATTAAAATGGAATTGATTCTACTAAATTCAGCTGTGCAGAAAGGGGAAAGTATCATTTTCTTATCATCGTTAGATACCTGGAAATTATTATTTAATCTAACTTACTTTAATAAGTCATTACTTAAAGCAATAACATATGGTAGTTATGTCTTTATCCCACTTTGTAGCAATATTATATACATCCTTTTGTATCAAATACCAAATGTGTTCTGATGCTGCGGGATATTCTGACAAGATTTAAATATTCAACCCAAACTTTGTAAAACACTCGGACATTTATACACAAAGGTATCAATTACAAGATAAAGATTGTTTATTCTATGTAGACTTGGTCCTTCGACAATCATATAAGGCTGGATTTTCTCTCTATTATTGGCCCTTTCTTCAACGGGTCTTTCTATATCTGCTGGAATCTGAAAATGAATGATTTAATTATTTCTTAGTAATTAGAAACTTAAATGAACGTAAATACCTTGATATGTTTAATAATTGTTTCCTGACATTCAGTAATGCTAGGTTCCAATTTTTGCTTTTTCTTAGTCTTCACTTTCCCTGGAGGTGAAATAGTGCTACTAAACTATAAATTTGAATTGCAGGTTTACTATCTGAAATATTCAAATTTTTTATAAATGTTTCTCTATTCATTAACAAACACACAATCTGAAATATCGCTTGATATACTGTTAAGTAGTCCCTGAGTAGATTTGTCTAAATTTGTTTTAATTTCAACCGATTTTTGAAAAAATGAATTCCATTTTACATATAAATTTATTTTTTTTGGAAAGGACTTCTTAAAATCGTCTTCAATCTACGACAATTGTTATAAAAAATGCTACTTTCACGCATACTAAAAGTATTTCGCCAATGTAATAAAACATCCTTCCATGGTTCCTTGTTCTGTTTTAGCCACGTAAAGCTGGCCAATGTATCACCTACGAATGTTTAAAAAGAAATGTTGCAAGAAAGTTACAGGTTAACTATAATTTATCCTAATAAGCTATTACAGCAGATAAAGTAACAGAAAATAAATACGTTTACAGGTAATTACAATTAAAAAGTTATGTAACTTGGAAACAATTTGTAAATTACGATCAAAATTGTTGTGAAAAGGATAGCGCAGATACTCACTTGTTACTGTAGTAGATGTTGTACTGGATGAGAGTTTTAGATCAGCTTTTGTCACGTCCTGAAATATTTTCTTTAAATTTCGATATTTGTCTATTAATTTTCCTTTGGGTTGATTGGCCTTTTATATTTATTATCTTTTCCACTTTACTAAAATAGAAGTGAAATTATGTAAAATACTTTGTTTTCTAGATTTTCTTCTGAGATCCTTATAGACTTCTTATATTCCTCCAGTTCAGCTATAAATATTACTCTTAGACCAACCTGTGGTATTATTTCTTTTAGGTGATTGTTTTCTAACTTTAGTAGAGCGTCTTCATCTATCTCATGTTCTGCAGAAGTAAATGTTTGTAATAGTATGTAACATATATTTATGCCAATAATATATACAGTATGCTAACTAGAACGTAGTAAAATCTGTTTCATGTGGCAGCTGATAAAACTGTATCACTGTTGTCAAGAGCAGCCGATATGTATAAAGTATAAAGCAGTATTACTATAAACCAAATGTATACTAAAAACAAAATATTATATTTCATAATTTCAAATGTTTTTATTGTGAAAAATTTGTTAGGTATTTAGATTTATGGCCGACTTAAAAAATAATAATATAAATGTTATAAATAAAAAAAAAGTTTATTTGTCTCTCACACACGTCTGATTTTCAATTCTTGTAGGGCGGTCACATATAATAATTCTTTTACAAAATTATATATTTTGGCAACAAAACGTGTCTCCTACACATCACCCCCTTACAAATTGATTGAAATCATTTCTAAAAATATAACTGCGGCAATACTAGAAATTCTTCAGACACCACCGTAAAAAAACTGTATACATGGTTGGTTTTCGGTGCCTTAATATTAAGCGTCACTATACATTACTAAGTAGCAAAATACTGTTACTGTTACTGATACTCAATTTATTTATAATACTTTTTGTCGATTTTCGTATGAAAAATGTGTCAGCCATTGGGATGAATATCAGGAAACATCATTATAGGTACCTAATATAATAAAAACCTAACATACATTTGAAGGTGTCAATTAACACATCACATTCCCAATCTAATAGCAATTTTTCCACGTTTTCTTTACTATAATCAAACTGATATTAAAAATATTAATACGCATAAATTATATAAACTAAATTTTAAATAGATATATATCAATGTATGTAGGTATGTACTTACATTTTATGAAGACAAGTAGGTAAATATGTCGACACTCACTAGTAGAATATACATGATGATACAAACACAGAAGCTGATGCGATACACAAATATGGTCAAATTACGGAAATTAGTTTAGGGCTACTACTCAGATTAGATGTACCCTACAAAATATAGTCTTATAAGCAGCAATACTTGCTTCTAAATAAGCCATTGGTTTTCAATATGCGAAAACCATTCCCTTAACATTTTTTGTTTAACAAATTTTAGATGGTTGTTTGAATCGCTTATTTTTCTAGACTCAACCAATTATTGGTTAATTCAACATTTTATATTTAACATTCTAAAAAAGTTTGAATTAACATTCCTTGTTCTCTCAGTGTACTGCGACGGGTTACGTTCAAAACTTTGTAACAGTATTTATGTCCTTACTAGGTATACCCAATAAAACCAGAATTCCTAGTTTTACTATTATTGGAAACTATATTGAATTATATCGCAGGTACGTTGCATTATGTCCGTCCTATGTAAAACATCAACGTCTGTTCATTAAGTATTTTAATAATAAATGTACTAATCAAATAATTGGAATAAATACATTTGGAAAACACCTACAGTTATAATATTTGAAGCTGTTAAATTCTTAATTATAAACCGGCCGACGATCATCTGCCACCTTAGCAGATTCTGGAGCAAATTTATCCACAATTAAGAGACATGGAGGATAGAAGAGCTCTATGTGTTACAGAAGGGTATATTGGGAAAGAAAAAGAAAATAGCTCCATCAATATTATCAAGCAAGACAAGTATCGCTTCTCTAGGAAACAAGAATCAAATTAATCTATCTGCCATTAACAGTAACGCAAGCGCATTAACGCAAAGCCTAAATATTAAGAATTGTACATTTAATATTAATATTTCTGAATAATTTAAATGTAATTTAGTTTGTGTTTAATTAAAATAAAGTTACTTCGCAAAAACGTATGTGAGACATTTGTATTAAGAAAAAAAACATCACATCGACAGCGCTTTTTGTCATTTTACTTTACCCTGCTTGAACCCTTAGTTGACTTCTTGAAAGTCTATGCATAGGTCGTCATCTGTAATTGCCCCATTGGCATTGTCTGGTGGAAATATAACGACTGAAGTCAGGATTTTTCGATCTGATACTTCTGCTACTGCCTTCTTCAGCTCGTCCATTATTTCATGTAGTTTTAATGGGTGGCGATCTTTCTAAAAGAATATACGGTAGTTGATTATGATGCTAAAGTGCTTTTAAAAGTACCGCGCCATGTTGGCATAAACTGACACTAGACGAATGGTGTTTCTCGAACCACACACAAATACTGAAGTATTATTGAGTAAACATTAATACATTTTTGAAATCCGCGCGAATTTATAGATTGTTTAATTACCTTTCATCCACTTCACCATGTTTCAGTTTTTTCAAATCACCGAATGGATATAGAAGCACAATTTCTCTAAACTCTTGTAGAATCAACAACAAACGAATGCGTATTGTTAGAAATGTCATTCAAAGCACATTCAAAGTAATAAAAAACTGACATCATCTATTCACAAGGGCTAGAAACTTTGAAAATACACAGGTATCTACAAGAGGGCGTTTAAAACGACCTTAGCCAAGCCAACTGTATTTGATATCGCTGCGCGATATAAGGCCGTCACGAACGAGATTTTTCTGATTCTGGTAACCTCATAATGTTGGTCCTTATGTAGCGCCATCTATCCAAAGCACAATAAAATGCTTGGTAATCGCTTAGCATTTTTAAAATCACTTGATAAAAATATGCAATATGATTGGATTACATCAAGCCTATTGTTAATGACATTTGACTGATATGACATTTATTTTGTCTATTACATATTCTTTTCTACTTAAATTATTACTACACATATTCAGTCGTTTCATTTAATGCGTGCTTCATATTTACTGTAATATATTTTGGATGTTACGTAGAGTACCAATAGAGAACTATACTTATATCCAGTTTTCTCAGGAAAAAAAACGTGGCTGTTCTGGGTCATTTAGTTCTTACCAAAATAGTCTGCACTGAAAGGCAAGTAATTCGCAAGGTACTTGAAAATTGATTATTCGAAATGTAAGGAAAATTCTTGGTAAATAGCTATAATTTTTTGCATTTTTAGGTTAAATTTATATCTTAATATTTGTAGATGTATAAAATTCTAATTGAAAAGTTGCCCGGATGAAGTAAAGCAGGTTTGCTAGACGTTAGTTGGTCTCCAATATTAACAATAGGTCTGAATATGTGACCTCTAAGGAGGGCTGATTTAGTACAATTTTAAGAGTGATACAAGTGGGTTTAATATTTCAACATCGTCAATTTTTATTCTGTAATTAGACTTCCACCTATAGGATAAATAAAAATGGTATAGTAATTTTAAAATGCTCTAATTATTACCAATAATGTTCGTTGTTATCATCGTAAGGTTGAGCAGTGCCAACAAAAAACTGATCAGTGTGATAAACGAATGTTCGTCTGTTTTGAAATGTGTGCGTAGAAATACTAACGGATTTGGTATAGGCAGCACCAAGTAACTAAATTAGCAGATTGTAATAGTGCCAAAATGAAAAAAAGTGCATTAAATATGTACCGAAATGCAGAAAAAAAGAGTTTAGTGAATAGTACCTTTTTTAAATAGTGTTATTTGGTAATATTCTATATTTCTTTTAATAGGTGTCGTAACAAGATTATTTAGTTGCGATTCTATAGACTACATGTTAGGCTTAAAAGAGGTGGAAATTATACTACTGACCCCAGACTGGCTGAATATTTTATGAGGCAAATATTGCAATGTGGAATAGTAAAGCTTCAAAATCTTCCAATACAGTTTAAAGCGACATATAAACAAACACTTTACAACATAATTGAACTTTAATTAATGTTTTCTTTTTAATTATTATAAAGAAATAGAAACGTATGTAAAATCATAATTTTTGACACTACCCAACAACTTTATTATCAGAAACACTTTTTAATTATTTTAAAATTTATTTCAACAAAAACTCAGAAGTTATTTCTTTTGGTTTCTACAAGATGGCGTTACATACGGATCAATATTTTGAGGTTACTAGAATCAAATTCACCAATGTAAGCCGAAGTCATGTGATGGCCTTATATCTCGCAGAGATAGCGGATACAGTTGGTCTTGCTTTAGCTTTATCTGACTTAAACTACTTGGTCTATTTGAATCTACTTAGAAATTTTTGTCAAGTCAGAAATATCGAACAGTTTCTAAGCCCTTTCTAAATTGCTAAATATCGATCTTTCGATTTATTATTATTATGGAAACCCCTAAATGTAGAAAATAAAATTGACAACTGAAAACATATCTATATTTCGAAAAAGTAATCAAAGAATACAACATATTATTATTTAATAACCATTATATGTTTCGGCTGCTTGGTAAACTAATTGTTTAGAGGCTGGGAAATGATCCAAAATATATATCCAATCATCTCTTTCCAAAAACGCCAGGAACGTATTTACGATAATAGATCGATATGTATATTCATGAGGATGTATTGGTAGTACACCAGCAAGAACGCCAAACGTACCATTATTTACAAACATATGTTCATATTTGTCAGGGTCGACATACACGTTTTTTATAATGGCCACCTTACCAGATATGAGAAAGTACATAGTGCTATTTACAGTACCCTCCAATTCTATATAGCCTCCTACGAAATACGGTCTGAACTTGAATTTTTGTATAATTAGCCTTTTACAATCGGGGTGACAGTTTTTAAAAAGCGGATGCCCTTGCAACATATGGTAATAGGCTTCGTTGAATAAAGCGTCTTTCAAATAAACGGGCATAATTGTAATCAAAAAAGGATTTGTGACTGCTTCATGTCTGTCCCATAGTAGCATCATGTAATACCTCACTCTATTGGTGAGAGAAGAAGAAAGGTCTTCGGATTTCGCAAAGAACATAATTCTTCGCAACACACATTTGTACAAATATTTATTTATGTGAATTTCGTAGATTGTTGCAAAGATTTGAGCCATACACAGTCCACGTAGATATTGCCCGACAATTATTATTATTATAAAAACAGCTATCATTAAGAATCCTTCAGGATAAAAAATTTTTTGAGAGGTAAACGTTAATGTATTTGAAGACAAATAAAACAGTTTTAAATAGAATAGGGTTCTATTTAAGGGCGGTATATTGTATAAATCTGTGCAATTCGGGGAAGGGGGATACATACTTGGAGAAATTAAGCATGCCAAGAAACCAATTAGAGTTGCTGTTCCCGTCAAAAATAGGGATATCCAAAATAATATAAAAAACCCTCTCACAGCCATAATGTTAACGTTTAATCTTCTGTTAAGATTTGAAAATGTTTCGAAAACGAAAATTAAACGTAATAATCTATTCATTCTAAACATACCAAATAACATATGTTTAGTGGTTTGTTGTAATGGATGTACAAGTACCAAAACGTCAAGAGGTACAATACTTATAAGAGCCATCGCATTCGCCAATTTTCTTTCAGCAACTTTCTTCCTTATCTTAGCTCTATCGAACACAATTCTTCCTGTATGATCTTCAAATGCAATACGATTTTTGATCAAATAGTTTATAGTGTATAATATATCGCTGGAATATTGTAATAGTAAAAGATAGAACGAGAAATGGCCACATCCCAGTTGATAAAAGTCTACCATAATCCCCAAATAACATGAAAATATTAAAATTAACCATCGCCATATTTGTATACCTCTGCTGTTTGGATCAAAAATGTGTTCAAACAGGGATATTGACACGCTTTTCTCAGCACCACGGGATTCTTCAGTTATATTACTCTGTTTGTTGGGTATATAAGCTATGTTTATATTACGTAACATATTAAATTCTCTTTCCATATACGGATAATAACTTAACATTTTGTAGAATTGCTTCGAAGGTGTAACCAATAATTCTACATGTGTACTAGCAATCATTGTCACTTTAAGTCTAGAATGCACTGTGTTCTCCAAGTTTCCAAACATGCTACCTGGGTATATTGTTACTAATTTTACCCCATCAGGACCTAATACATCAACCACTCCATCAAGAAGAATTATGAAATTCTGTGTTACCTCATTTACAGTGCATATATACTCATCTTTTAGGATAATCATCATTTCGGCATAGAGTAATATATTTCTGTAAAAGTTCTTGTTTCTGTACTCTAATATTGAAGACGTAAATGCTTTTTTTCCATAGCAATCGTAAAGTATGTCAGTACGAAGTGTTGTGAATAGCGGTTTTATTATTTCTTGGATTGGTTCACCTCGGGTATAACTCCATCGTTTCTCCGTTTTGTCAATGGCGTATTTTCTCAACTTACGACCAATTTTTGAATTTCTCATAAAGATTTTCAAATATTTCATCTGCTGCTGGAATTCTAAAATTGGACCAAATCGGTACATATGAAAAGTTAAAATGTAAGACATTATTAAAATATTGGTACATAATCCCACGTAACTTGAAAATATGACCAATGATTTTGACCAATTGCTCGTCGCATAAAACCCTTGCCACCCAGTCGTTGTTATTATGGAAACAAAAGCATAAACACCGTAAAGGTAGGCTCTAGAGATACCGATTGGTTTAAGAAAATAAGAATTGGTCAGCATCGAATCATTATTACATGTGATACCACTTAAAAATAATTCGCTTTCCGGATATTTTGGGCCGAACTTACATTCCATGTCTACAATAAGACAACCCAGAAAGTTCGCTAAAATCAGTATTAATGGCATATAAATTAGTCCATAACCCCAATGCAAAACGCGAATTGAATTACTCGTAAGCGCATTAAAATATTGTACGTATCTGTGTAATTGTAACAAACGGTTTAGGTGAACAATGAAATAAGCATCTACATCTGAATATTCTGTCATAAATACATATTTAAATGGAAGTACTGCAATTAGATCAATTAAAAATCCGTGGACGATATAATGCGAAGCGGTTTTCAATGGATGCTTGACCAATATACCTATTTCATTATAGTAACAAACATGCATTCTAATGTATATATCCAGATATGCGGCAAACTCCGAGATGTAAATGGTATAATATTGGCCAGATGACACAACAGGTGTAAACACTAACAAACACGTCATAACAGCAAAAAAGCATCTGAATGCTTCCCATATTTTAATAAACAAACCATTAGGCATTATTGTTACGCGCATAAGAAATACTCTTATAAATGCAAATGGGTATAGACAATCAAAAGGTACGAAGTAGTCGAATTCTTCGTAAGAGTCTACTTTATGATTATAACCAAAGAAGTGAAACGACTTGTCTCTTATTGCCAGCAAACTTGTTATCTCAGTGGTAGCCTGGATATTGGCGTATTCAGTTGAAGTTTTTGCTATATCATCTGACGATTCTACCACTTTATTAAATATTCTCAAATATTTAGAATACCTAGTTAGTATTTGTCTGAATCTGTCAATGTCAAGAATAGCAACACGACAGTCTGTTACTGTGATATAACTAAATGCTGCTGTTGCTCCAAATACAGCCGGAAGCAAATTAATTATCCTCTCCGAACATTCATTTTCTATTGGTTGACCACTGGCATCGTAAATCTTAAATATGCCCTTATGAATAATATACACCTCTTTCGAAATATCACCAGCGTAAATAATAACTTCATTCATTGGCAAAGTAATCGACTTCATTACGGAACAAAAATCTATTAAACAATTTTCTGGAAATATTTGAAAAAATACGTGGGATTTTAGGAAATCTAGTAAAAGGGCTTCCATTATATTGTTTTTCAAAAATCTGGGAATTTCAGCTATGAAATAATACTGACCTCTGTTTCGTGTAATAATTTGGTGGAAATTCTGAGTCATTAAATATCTTTTAGAGCGCTGGCTATATTTCTCACTAATTTTGTGGGCTTTTAGTCTAACGAATATTTCATTACAAGTCTTCTGTATGGATAAGTCATTCAGTTTTTTCATAACGTAACCAGATGCTATTTGTGTTAACATTAATAGGTTGAGAAAATATGCCACTGTATCCAGGATTAGAAAAATATGATCTGTCGCAGTAAATCCAATTTCAATTATGCCAACTTCTGTTATTATTGCTACAGCATTGTATACAACATCAATCACTGCCTTATTTGAATTAAAGTAAAACAGTGCGCAGCAAACGAAATATGCAACATAGAAATGAATCCACACGAACTTTAAATATCGAATCAAAATAATGTTCACATTGAATTTCATTTCCCAAACTTGAAACATATAAAAGATCCTCCACAATTTTGCTAATCTGTTTAAACGCAGTCGCCCTCGATTTTGATCCGTAATTTCTTCAAGAATAACTGTAGAAAACACTTCAAGTGGTATGCAGGATATCACGTCAAGGCAGAATTTCATATCCTTTAGTTTGCATAAGGCGATAGCCCTGATTTTGGATACGACTCCATGTCTAGTATGTATGCCTGTCGAAAATTGTATATATACATCAATCCAGTTGTAGAAGGTGACAAATGCAACAATATGAAAATAGTAAGAAGGAGTTTCTTTTATGATAAAAGCCATGTATGGTACAAGGAAGCCTGCTACGAGGGTAAGTATTATAAGAAAAAATTCATTTATATATACGATTACAGAGTTAGGTTGTAAGATGCAAGGAAATGATGTCTTAACAAAAACTGTATCTTTTTCAGCCTCCCGTCTCTCTTTAATAGTTAACTGATCTAAATAATCCCCGCAAAATAGCATTTTATCAAATATGCTGTTGTCGATGTAATGGAGTAAATAAATATTCTGCATTTCGTGTCTTATAGTTGATTCTTTGTCGACAGACATCAATCGGTGAAGAGTATTTTTGATCCAAATTATCGTATGAGTGTCCTTGGTTCGATTGCTGTCTGGTAATAGGCTTTTAGCATAGTTTGCGAGCAGCTTTGTATATTTTGCTTCCTGATATCGATCATCAATTACTTTTCTAGCATTGATGTACATTTCTGGGTACATTCTACCTAGTGTTACAAAGTCTTTCTTTTCGATAATGTATAATTCACAAAAAGTTTTACAATACACGTGATTTTTTGACGGGTAGCTAATTAATAATGAAGATTCTCCAATACAAGTTCCGTTACATAGCGACATAATAGGTGACTCTCCATCATCTTCAGATACTAATTGAATAGTGCCAGAAACTACGTACGCCATCTTATTTTTAACTTCATTCCTTCTAAACAGATATTCGCCTGGCATGAAGAATTGATGCCGAAGTATAGTTGCTAAACATCTTAAGTGCGCTACCTCTTCGTTTTTGAATAAGCTGGAATGCTGGAAGCACGACCAAGATATATCCACGAAAACTTCGTTCTTCAATACAGGTGGTAGATACTTGAAAAAGCTTTTATCCTCATTAAAGCCTCCACACTTTTCCCACAATATCATAAATGAGGTTTTCATTGTTCTCAGTAAATGAGATGGTAAGTCGTACTGTTTCAACTTTCTCGTTTCCTGTTTAAAGTATGACATAAAGCAATATTTGAAAAAGATTTCTTCGATGTTTTCAATAATCACATGGACTATAAACAAGAGTGAGATGAGAAAAAATGAAAATAGTACCATCACTATTACGACAATATCCCAAGGTACATCGTTTCCAGGATGATTAGCAATTCCAGATACAGTCAATTTGGTAATAATATTTGAAACTGTGTTCATATCACAAAAATTGTTGCAATCTTCTGAAAAACAATGCAAATTACAATAAACCATGTACGCTGTTGCTCCCACTAGAAACATATTCGAACACATTTCTATTATTCTCACGTGTATAGAATCATCAATACGCCTGTAGTAACATCTGAAGAAATAACAAACTTTAATAATTCTTAGGCATCTGTTAAGTTTTAAAGTACAATAAACACTTTTTTCAAGGTAAGTTTTTTGTGGTGCAAATATTTCAATGGGAAGTATAGAAATTATTTCCAGGCCTATCAACCAAAGGGGACGCATTGAGACATTTACTCGCCGGAAGCTCATGTTTTTTATGTTCTTCGTAAATAAAACCAAAATTATATCCACGGCATACAGTACGTCCATAATAAAAAGTGTCTCTGAAAAAAACAAAAAAAAGGAATGCAATGAAACTTTAAAATAAAGATAGAATTGATATATATATATATATATATATATATATATATATATATATTTAAATAAGTATTATATTAATAATACTATTATTTCTTGGCCTTTATTATATTCGTGTAGGTAAATTCTTGGTATTAGGCCTTTTTAACGAAATGCAATAAATACTAGGTTTTAACGTTTCGACATTTTTTAATATTAATGTCTTCTTCAGAAAACTGAAATTATAAGTATAAGTTACAATAATGGTTCAAAAAATTAATACAAAACAAGATTACTTACTTAAGAATAGGTATAACAGTTAAAATTGTATAAATAAAATGTTTCTCTTAAAATTTTGTCAAAAGACTTGACATTTTTAACTTTTTTTAAAAGATAATGGTTGACATGATTTAAAATTCATTAATCTACCTGAAGATGTTGGTTTAGAATACCAACTCGTTAAAATTTTATTGTCTTTTCTTATTAAAGTCATATCTAAAAAGTTGATTTTATTATCAATTTCTATTTCTTTTGTAAATTGAATTTTTTTATGATAACTATTAAAGAATGTATCTATTAGATCTATTTTGTTTTCAGGTATTGCTAGAATACAGTCATCAACATATCTTTTATAAAATGGAATTTCAAAATTAATTTTTGATATAATTGTTTCTTCAAGATCTTCCATTACTAATTGTGCTATAACACTTGATATTGGAGCACCCATAGCACATCCATATATTTGTTTATAGTACTTATCTTTATATTGGAAGAACGTTGAAGTTAATGAAATATCTAAACCTTCTAAGAAAGAATTAAGATCTAAATAAGTGAATTCCTTTAATTTACACCAATGTTTCTTAATAATGTCTTTAGCTAAATCAATAGGAATATTTGTGTACATTGAAGTAACATCAAGAGAAATTAATCTGTGATCTTTGTTTAAATCTACTTTATCGATAAATTCTTTAAAAATGAATGAATTTTTTATATAATATTTATTTTTACCTGTAATATTAGATATGCAGTTAGCTAAATATTTTGATAATTTGTAAAAAGGATATTGAATGCATGAGACAATAGGCCTTAAGGGAATGTCTTTTTTATGTAATTTTGGTAAACCATAAATTTTAGGAGGATATGCATTATGTATTTTCAGAGATTTTGAAATTGTGGAAGAAATAAGATTTTTTTGTTCCCATTTATTAATTAGATCATTATTAAGTTTTTGGAATATAGTTGTTGGATTGTTTTTAATTTGTGTATAAGTTCTTTTATCATTTAATATAGTTTCCATTTTATTTTCATAATCATTAGTGTTCATTATAACGGTTGTGTTACTTTTATCAGCCTTTAATATTGTAATTTGCTTGTTTTCTTTAATAAAGGTTTTCGTTTTATTAATACTATGTTTACTAACAAAAGTGTTGGATTTTGTTACAGAATTTGAATTTTTAAAGTTTGTAATAATATTACAAGTTTTAGCTCTAATACTGGTTTTACTATGTTCATCCAAATGATCTATGTTAGATTCAATATTAGCAATAATATTAGGAATTGGAATATCTGAATTCTTGTTATATGGAATTGAGAATTTTGGACCTAAATTTAATACTTGTTTAATTTCTGAATCAATTGTAGTGTTAGATAAATTAACTAACCAATTATAATTATTGAGACTCAAATTGTATACTTTTTTTGATTTCTGTTTTAAATTCTCTATTTTTTTACGTTGTTTCCTCTTAATTTTTTCAAAATTCAGTTCGTTTTTACATAGAAAACGTTCATAAAAATTTTTTTCCAAATTACAATTATAGAAATTTGGAATGTTACTTTTTTCTTTGGCAATTAACCTTTCTAATTGGTTAATATTATAAGAAGTATCAGTAATTAAAAGATTTAGTAGTGAATGTTTAAATCTTTTTACTAGATTTGTAAATTTATTATTTAGATTTTCATTCGTGAAAATTATATGTTTTAAATTGAAATTTAGAAAAACTGGTTCTAAATCATTATGCTTACATTGTAATAAAAATATTCTTCTATTCTTCGACTTGTTTATTCTATAATGAAGTTTTCTTATAATCTTGAAATCTTGAGGTAGTGTTGTATATGAAGAAATGTTTGCTAAATTTTCAACCATAGCAGATAGTAGTATTTAAATAAGTATTATATTAATAATACTATTATTTCTTGGCCTTTATTATATTCGTGTAGGTAAATTCTTGGTATTAGGCCTTTTTAACGAAATGCAATAAATACTAGGTTTTAACGTTTCGACATTTTTTAATATTAATGTCTTCTTCAGAAAACTGAAATTATAAGTATAAGTTACAATAATGGTTCAAAAAATTAATACAAAACAAGATTACTTACTTAAGAATAGGTATAACAGTTAAAATTGTATAAATAAAATGTTTCTCTTAAAATTTTGTCAAAAGACTTGACATACATCAAAATATAATTGTAAATGTCAGCATATGATTTCTAGATTAACAAATTAACATTGCTGACATATTCTAATAATAATATTAATATCTAATATTGAATCTAACATAGATCATTTGGATGAACATAGTAAAACCAGTATTAGAGCTAAAACTTGTAATATTATTACAAACTTTAAAAATTCAAATTCTGTAACAAAATCCAACACTTTTGTTAGTAAACATAGTATTAATAAAACGAAAACCTTTATTAAAGAAAACAAGCAAATTACAATATTAAAGGCTGATAAAAGTAACACAACCGTTATAATGAACACTAATGATTATGAAAATAAAATGGAAACTATATTAAATGATAAAAGAACTTATACACAAATTAAAAACAATCCAACAACTATATTCCAAAAACTTAATAATGATCTAATTAATAAATGGGAACAAAAAAATCTTATTTCTTCCACAATTTCAAAATCTCTGAAAATACATAATGCATATCCTCCTAAAATTTATGGTTTACCAAAATTACATAAAAAAGACATTCCCTTAAGGCCTATTGTCTCATGCATTCAATATCCTTTTTACAAATTATCAAAATATTTAGCTAACTGCATATCTAATATTACAGGTAAAAATAAATATTATATAAAAAATTCATTCAGTTTTAAAGAATTTATCGATAAAGTAGATTTAAACAAAGATCACAGATTAATTTCTCTTGATGTTACTTCAATGTACACAAATATTCCTATTGATTTAGCTAAAGACATTATTAAGAAACATTGGTGTAAATTAAAGGAATTCACTTATTTAGATCTTAATTCTTTCTTAGAAGGTTTAGATATTTCATTAACTTCAACGTTCTTCCAATATAAAGATAAGTACTATAAACAAATATATGGATGTGCTATGGGTGCTCCAATATCAAGTGTTATAGCACAATTAGTAATGGAAGATCTTGAAGAAACAATTATATCAAAAATTAATTTTGAAATTCCATTTTATAAAAGATATGTTGATGACTGTATTCTAGCAATACCTGAAAACAAAATAGATCTAATAGATACATTCTTTAATAGTTATCATAAAAAAATTCAATTTACAAAAGAAATAGAAATTGATAATAAAATCAACTTTTTAGATATGACTTTAATAAGAAAAGACAATAAAATTTTAACGAGTTGGTATTCTAAACCAACATCTTCAGGTAGATTAATGAATTTTAAATCATGTCAACCATTATCTTTTAAAAAAAGTGTTATCATAAATCTTACTGATAGGGCAATTAAGTTAACAAGCCCAAATTTTAGAAAAGAAGTTCTAGAAAACATTACCATAACTTTAGCAAATAATAATTATCCAATAAATTTAATTAAAAGTATCATTAAAAAAAGAACTTATAAATTTTACAACCAACAACAAAACAACAATCAAAATGTAAATAATAGTCAAATTAAATATTTATCTATCCCATATGTACCAAAATTATCAGAACAATTAACTAAAATGTTTAGTAAATTTAATATTAAAGTAGCACATACAAATTATAATAATTTAAAGTTTATCAATACTAATATTAAATCTAAAACTCCTTTTTTAAAGAAAACCCACACTGTTTATAGTATTCCTTGTAATAATTGTAACAAAATTTACATTGGACAATCTATGCAATATTTAGAAGAAAGAATTAAAGGTCATAAATATTGCAAAAATTCAACGGCTTTAAAAAAACATTGTCAACAATTTAAACATAATTTCAATTTTGATAACACTAAAATTCTAAATATTGAAATTAACAATAAATCTCGATCAATATTAGAACTCATCCAAATTAAGAAAAATGAATCAGTTTGTGTGAATGACCGAAGTGAAATTAATGCACTTTCAAAAATTTATTTTTCATTACTTACATAAACAAATATTTCCCCTCTATATTTTCAAAAATCAGTTCTTTTAGTGCTTATTTGATACTTGCATTGTAAAAATTTTTGTAATGACATTATTATTAGAATATGTCAGCAATGTTAATTTGTTAATCTAGAAATCATATGCTGACATTTACAATTATATTTTGATGTATGTCAAGTCTTTTGACAAAATTTTAAGAGAAACATTTTATTTATACAATTTTAACTGTTATACCTATTCTTAAGTAAGTAATCTTGTTTTGTATTAATTTTTTGAACCATTATTGTAACTTATACTTATAATTTCAGTTTTCTGAAGAAGACATTAATATTAAAAAATGTCGAAACGTTAAAACCTAGTATTTATTGCATTTCGTTAAAAAGGCCTAATACCAAGAATTTACCTACACGTATATATATATATATATATATATATATATATATATATATATATATATATATATATATATATATATATATATATATTAGGGTGGTCCTTATTTTTCGAGTTTTTAAATATTATCGCGGCACCTTTTCATTCGATTCTCTACTATAAAATATGAAGTAGTAATTTTTTTTTTAATTTTTGGACAAAATTTAGAGGTCGCTACCAGTTGTCAAACTAACGAAAAGTTATTTTATGGCTACTTGGACTATGAGTCTCACTAATTCATTAAGGTAAGTGTTTATTTTGCGTTGTTGAAGTGAAACATGCAGAGACACGTATAGGTCCCCCTTTCCTGCACCTACGCATCGAGATAAAGCCCGCCCGCAATTCAGTCGGTATTAATTCATTGACGAGAGAGCACACGCGTTTTGTTTCAAGAAACATACAAACTTGTTTCAACTTGCAATGGCATCTACTAGTAGCGGAGTCAGCGTAGTTACTTGAAATAAAACCAAACAGTTTTTATTAGCACAAAGACAAAAAAATCGCCAGGGTTTTATTGGTTCAGTAGATAGAAAAAGTTTAAAAAAAATTAAGAAAATAAAAGAGAAAGAAGAACGGCTTCAGAAACTGCGTGAACGTGAAAACATAAATATCTTGACTTTGACAGAAAAGTGCTCTTTTTCTTCTTTGTCATTTCTTTCGTCGTCATCTACCAGCACCAGCGAAGAAACAAGTACAACTGATTCAGAAGTTCCATCAGAATCTCCGAAAGTGCAACCACCCCAAAAACGAGCTCGAAAAGACATTATTAGCGGCCCATTAGCTTCTAGTCTTGATGTCTCTAAATTGAGTGACAGAAATGCAACCATGGTCGTAACATCTACTTTGAAAAGTGCTGGATGTGATCCATCAGACTTTAATGTCAACAGATCTTCCATTCGTCGGCACCGTTTGAAAAATCGAAAAGCAGTTGCAGAGTCTCTCAAAAGCGAGTTCAAACCTAATTTGCCATTAACAATTCACTGGGATGGCAAGTTAATTGAAGATATTACTGGGCAGGAAACTGTAGATCGGCTGCCAATTTTGGTATCGGGAGATGGGATTGATCAACTTCTAGCAGTTCCAAAACTGGAACATGGAGCAAGTGAAGCAAGTGCGTCAGTTATCTACGAAACAATAAATTTATGGAATTTGAGCGATAAAGTAAGTAGTTTGTGTTTTGATACAACTGCTGTAAACACTGGTTTAAGAAATGGAGTTTGTGTTCTTTTAGAGCGAAAAATGGAGAAAGACATACTTTGGCTTGCATGTCGCCATCATATAATGGAAATTATGTTATCAGCTGTAGTGGATCAATCGCTCGGTTCGTCTAGTGGTCCTGATATTCAATTATTCAAAAGGTTTAAGAAAAATTGGGTCAGCATTGACCAAAGCGACTACAAATCAATTACTTATGACACCGAATCAAGTATCCTTGTCGAATCCGCCGCAGACAGAATTTCTTTTGCAAAAAAACAATTACAAGCACATCAACCTCGAGATGACTACAGGGAATTATTGAATCTCACAATCATTTTCTTAGGAGGACTTCCCGAAAAAGGTGTTTCATTTAGGAAACCTGCTGGTATACATCGAGCTAGATGGATGGCAAGGGCTTTGTACTGTTTGAAAATTTTCCTATTTAAACATCAGTTTAAACTGTCAAAAAACGAAGAGAAAGCTGTAAGAGAAATAAGCATTTTCACAGTGATAATATATGTAAAATATTGGTTTCAAGCCTCTACCGGATGGTCAGCACCAAGAAACGACTTACAATTATTGAAAGATCTTACAGCCTTTGAAAAAATAAATCAAAAAATGGCTACTGTTGCCCTAAAAAAATACTGGGCCATTTGTGGTATTTGTCGGAGGAACTGGTGTCTTTGCATTTTTCGACGACGAACTTCCAGTACAAGATAAAAAGAAAATGGTAGATGCACTAAAAATTGAAGCCATAGAAGATTGCCCAAAAAGAATAAACATTGACATCGAGCACATCGACGAAAAAAACATTGAGGACTTCGTAACTAGCAACTCTTTGCGATTTTTCCAAATTCTGGGTATCTCATCAAAGTTTTTCAATAAAGATGTGGAAACTTGGAACGATGATGCTGATTTTGTGGCTGCAAAAAAAATCGTTCACTCTATGCGAGTAGTGAACGATATAGCTGAGCGTAGTGTTGCATTAATTCAAGAGTATAATAAATTGATCACAACCGATGAAGAACAAAAGCAATATTTGCTTTTATTGGTGAAGGAGTATAGGAAAAGATACCCTAACACTAAAAAATCAACCCTTGTATCTTTATAATAAAGGATGTTAATGTTTTGATAATATGTCTTAATTTGTAACAATAACAATAATTTTACACTTTTGACGTCCTGACTTATGAATAAAAAATTCTAACTAATTCAGAAATTTTGAGTATTTATTTAATATTCAAAGCTTGGTAGCGACCTTTAAAAGTTATTTAAAAATAATGAAAAAAATACTGAATTTTTTTTTAAGGTATATAATCAAATTTTGGGGTGCCCCGTAAAATAAAAGAAAAAATTTTTTTTCTTAATAATAGGGACCACCCTAATATATATACTCTATTAACACATGTATCTGTTTTTTAAATTTATATGTACCAGTTTTTTAAAAAAGTTTTTTAATATGTTATCTGAAACGATTTGCGTAAAACAACATAGTTCATAGTCAGATGCGATTCTGTCTCAAAAAAGTTCAAATTTTAAGCCCAGAAGAAGCATTAGTATATAATGCGAAATATCGGCAAAAAATAGAGAACTTTCTAACTGTAGATGTTTTTTTATGCTGGATCCCCTAACGATTCCTTTTAATTCTTCATTCAGACAGCAGAGACTTCTTTCTAAGTTTATATATATATATATATATTAAATGTCGTGAGAAATTTCTTGAATTAGCGGCCTTTTAAATTAATTGATGACAATTACTTGCATTATTTTAATTGTTAATGATTTTAAGGAAAAGAAACACATTACTCCGAGGACTAACACATATGCATCAGTTTCGTTTAACCACTACAACGTGAATACTCATCAGCTCGGCTGTGTAATGTATTCATTTTTCCTTTCTACCGAAATTTGTATATATAGTTACGGAGAGGATCTTTGCAAGCTTGAGAGATAATTTCTTATCATTCTCATTTAATGAAGGAACCATAGTAATTACTATGTTTTCCCTCTACAATATTAAAACAAACATAGTAATTAATATGGTTCCTTCATTAAATGAGAATGATAAGAAATTATCTCTCAAGCTTGCAAAGATCCTCTCCGTAACTATATATACAAATTTCGTGAATTCATTACACAGCCGAGCTGATGAGTATTCACGTTGTAGTGGTTAAACGAAACTGATGCATATGTGTTAGTCCTCGGAGTAATGTGTTTCTTTTCCTTAAAATCATTAACAATTAAAATAATGCAAGTAATTGTCATCAATTAATTTAAAATGCCGCTAATTCAAGAAATTTCTCACGACATTTAAAATATATACAGCAAAGAAACAGATTATATGTGTTTAATATATACATTAACCACATATAAAATATTAATTATATATATAATATTGTTACGTTGTAAATTTACTTTGTCTATAGTTCGCCGAAGATTGTGTACCTTTTGTCTAAATACGTGGAATTTTGTATAAAGTTCATGACTTTTTGAGCGTACCCTGTATATTGTCTATTTCACCGGTCACTAAGACTGCCTGCAGTATGCTTCCGTGGGTACTAAGCCTACTATTGAGCCCTCACCGCTCTAAATCACATACCGCGAATATGACAGATATATTTTGTGTAAGATCGGGCATTTACACCCTGTTTTTGTGAAAGCCTCTTTATCTGAATAACTAACTTTAATTATCTTAGCTCTAGCTTAATCTAACCTACCTGTAGTTTCGTATTTTACGCATTTGCAATTATTTCTACGCCTTGCTTAAGTGTATAAAATATCTTCTTATATATATTACGACCGATCCCTGCCTAATGCATTTATTGTGGATTCTAGACGCTTCGAAGCGATAGTCAAGTTATTGTGTAACTGTTCCTCAAGTTTTGCGTATTGCCGAACACAGCATCTCGAGCAGGCCCCGAGTTTTATTGTCTTGCCTTTTCCTTCGCAGTCGTCTCTCTAAAAATGTAGGAAGTATTAATTAGGGTAATGCTCGGGACAATAGGGCATACTATTAATTGTTGCCGATCATTTGTGGCTTTCCATCGTTCTTCTGAGTATTAGGAATCTTCTGTGATGCATCCTGGGGTTAGGATCGTAATTTTTCTGAAACATAAGTTTATGATCGGTTCTCGTGACCGTCTTCGGCAGCGTTTTGATATTTAAGCTTTGGTATTTCGTTAATTACCTGTAGAAATTCTGTTCTCTCTCATAATGGGATAGAAACTGCGTGGAAGATTGTTTGTTTATGTCTTTCAAACTTATCGGTTATGTTCTACAGATCGGTCTGCTCACGGAATGCCAACGTCTCGCATAAATTTTCCCTCGTGCTGTCGGCGCTATAATTTTCTTCGTACAATTGTCGGTTATTCCGCTTATTCTCGTTTCGCCTAAGTCATGTTCTTGTTTGCGTACAATTATAAGTCACAGTGTTAACCCCTTTTCGGTCAAACTCAAACTTGTGGTTGTAATTTTATTTGAATGTTCCCGATTGTCTGTTTGGAGGTATTTCGCGTCCTTATGTTTTGACAGGGCTGTGCGTGGAATTGAACGCGCATGGGATATGAAAGAGGTTCCCGCTCCCGACGGACACTTGTCGGTCACATCTTGCATAAAGAACAGTGAGTGCAAATTGCTTTTCTTCCTTTAGTACTTATGTACATTATCCATGTGGATAGTTTTTCGCGTATGCGGCTTAATCTGGAGAAAGCAGAAATTACCGTACCTTTCTTTGGGATATTAGCGTGAATTTATATCGTCGTACCGTTATCAAAAAAAATTTCACGTATAGCCACGTGTGTTGGCTTCTTTGTTGAAAATTTTGCACCCTGTGGTGACTTGAAGTCGTTTACCGTGGAATCTCCATTAATTGGGGTAAGTGTGTATATCTCTGCGTTAATTTTCGGGATTTTATCTTTGGGTTTTTTTAAATTTTAATAGGATTCTTTTGTCGGGCGCAAAAGCCCTCAAAAGCCGTTAGGATTCTTTGACGGTCATTTAGGCCCTCCGAAGTCTTTTCTGTGGTGAAATCGCCCATAACAGTGGATTTTATCCATCATCCAGCCCACCTGTTGAGTGGAATTTTCCAACAAGGGAGTCGCCGCCATCTTGGGCATCTGCAGCGTCCTTCCGACAACCATTTTGCCAGCTAAGGTTGTAATTTTACATTTATATTTTACGTCCGAATTTCGACGACTTTTCGACTGTGAACAAGACTTCAGTCCGCCTAGTTTTGTCCGAGAATTTTTGAGAGGTTTTATTTTAACTATCGCACCTCTTAGACAACTGCGAGGTCACAATTTAATCCTTATTAAATTACCGTTATTATTTTATTAACTTTGTAATAATCAGATTGACCTGAATTTTGGTTTTGTCACTACCTTAATTTCTGTAGCCCTATATTGAGGCAAATATTTAATTAAAATTTAATTCTAGTAGATTCATTATAAGTTCAAGTAACCTTTGGATAGATTTTATTTAAATAAGTAATTAAACTCAGCGTTTCTCTTCCGATTCAATAGAGGCTTGTTTTATGATGTGTTGCATTTGAAATTTAAGTTTTGATAATTATTTTGCACGTTTAATTATTGCCGTAAGTTTGTAAATTTTGCCTTTCGAAGATCAATTAATTTACCTGAGCCAGATAAATTCATCCTTGTAGTAGCAAACTTTGGTTCTCGAAGCTCAGGGTTTTATTGAATTTTATGTAATCGTTTTCCTAAATTTTACCTTTAGTTTAATTTTTTTTTGTCTTTGCTAATCAATAGCCTTCAATTAATTTCATTCAGTTCATGTAAGCAAACCGACGTTTTATATTTAGCGAATTATCCTCATTTTAAACAAGACCTATTACTGACTTATCAATTGTTTCTTTTACGCTTATAAATTTATATGTATATACTCACACCTATGTATTGACATTGCCGTTGTGGCATGTATTTGAAAACTTTTGTACACCTAAATGTGAGGTGAAAGAAACGTTTCGGCAACCGACCAACTCCTGCTGATGCGCAGAGTATATGTTTAATCATTAAGTTTTTTTATTTTTTTTTTATACTTACTAAATTTTGCAACTATCACCTAACGCTTGTTCTTTTATTTATCAACTGTCTAATTGCAGTACACTTTATACCAATTTAACTTTACATTCAACGCCAGTTTTTTTTAATACCTAATTTTCACAATTTCATATTTATTATAGACAAATATCCATACAACACATCAGTTTAATTAAATTTTGTTACGTTACGAATACCTTATCTTTTATTTCATTTACCTCTGCATTTCTTAATTTTTATTGTGACAAGCACGCACATAAGATTGGGTGCTTCAAATATACAGGGCGTTCAGTAGGTAACCCGCTGGAGGGACACAGCCAGTGGTAGTTCGAAGGAGGCGCAGGTAGGTTATCTGTAGATAGCATAGTGTCCTGGTGCCCGGACAATCGTCGCAAGCGTCGTTGCCGACCGACGCTCTACTTATAGGTGTTCTCTTTTACCTGAACCGTCACGCCGTCTGCGACAGAGTTAGCTCGGCCCTGCGTTATCCTGTTTAACAACCCCCTATTGCGACTCCCCGTTTCATATCTTAATCAGCCGTTATCTTATTGCGACGTAGATCCGGTAGCAAAAAATTTGGCGCCCAACGTTTCGGCCGATTTTTGACCATCTTCCGGAATTTTTTTTTAAATTTTCAAATTTATCGCCTTGTCCTTGGTGGACCACGTTTCGGAAAAATTTTGACCATCTTCCGGAACATTTTCTTGAATTTTGCAAATTATCTCCCTGTCTTTAACAGCCAACGTTTCGATAATCTTTTTCTGGGCCTTGCTTTCAGTAATAAGGAAAATTTGGTGCCCTAACGTCTGGACTTTCTTTTGGTGATAGGGAAAAATTTGGCACCAACGTTTCGACCAACTTTCCGCCACCTTCGATTTTTCTTTATTAGTATTTTCGTGTGTCAACCAAGTTTCGGCCTATTTTCCGCCATTTTCAAATTTCAGACAAGTTTTCTTCCCCCTTCCGTACGAATTGACACACCAACGTTTCCGCCATCTTTTCACCACCCTCCGGAGCCAAGTTTCTCCTTCGCTACCCAATGCTCCAACGAAGTTTCCGCTACCTTCACAACAATTTCATGCGTTCGTTGTGGGCCTAACGTACAACAGTTCGCACCTACGTTTCGACTAAGTTTTCGCCGCCCTCAAATTTTCTTTTCCTTTTGTGTGTCATCTATCAACTCCTAGGTTGACACCGAACGTTTCGACCTGGTTTTTACCATCTTCAGGGAAATTTCTCGTCTTTTCTAATTTTCCTTGGTTTTGGTTGCTTTGACGTGACAACGTGTCGTTGCCTAACGGTTTGGACAAGTTTTCTCCATCTTCCGGAATATTTTCTTTGCCTTTAAGTATTTCAGCCACTAACCTTTCGTCGTACCGCACAGTGGTGTTATACTTTGGAGAAACTACTTGTTTTGTATCAACGTTTCGGTCCTGACCATCTTCCGGAATAAATTTTGAATTTTCTCGATTTAGGCTTTTTTCTCGACTTGTGTGAGTGGCTACTGAGTGGAGCACTCTTATCGCACTGTTTTCTTTGGTCTTGCCTATACCTATATATTCTCTTTTCCGATTACCTTCTAGGCAAGTCTTAGCGTGCGTTTTGACTTTACATAGTTTTGCAATCAATCAAGATTTCTTCTTTTGTTACCTGGTACGAACTATTTAAGTAATCGACAGGTACACATTTGTGTCTTGTGACCATTTCAAGACCTGGCTTATCTCTGTAATCTTCCCGAATAATTTTTTCTATACGATGGAGACTATGCGTTTTGACATTCTTATGGAACATCTTTCTTATGAGGATTTGGATTATTTACTCGCTACTTTTGGTGCCAAACGGTCACCAGGTATGGAGCGGGACGATGCGCAGGTGTATTACTATGACCTTCTAAGATTCGAGGAAGAGCACCCAGGCTTTAAGGAAGCTGTCTGCCCTCCTTCTGACTACCCTTTTCCTTATGCGGAGGACGCTGAGGCAATTTGGTCAAAGTTCTCTCTCTTAGAATATTTTATCGCTGAACTTGATAGTAGGACTACAGTTTCTGAATATCGGGGAATAACTTCCGATCTGGCTTTTGTCGCGGACCGCATTCAGAATGCGCAGCCGCAAACTGCCGAAGAGAAGGACGAACGTATCTGGTTTTCGGTACGTAGTTGTGAATTGGCAGCTAAGTTTCTCTCAAAAATGCGAACTATCGGAAACGTCTCGCCTCGTGACCTTACCGATACCACTTCTCGTGCCATAATGGAGAAATATAAGGCATGGAAGGCCGGAGAGTATGTGAGTGACTACAAGGATTATAGGAGTGACGACGAGGTTGACATGGGTGACGATGAAGATATTGGCCAACCTTCTCCGTCAGCTAGTGTCATGCCGGATCCGACTCTTTCTCCAACTGCTACCTCCCCACCTCCGATAGACTCAGTTGCCTTCGATGAGTTGAATTCTTCCGAAGACCCAATCAGGTCGGTGTCAGAAGTCTCTCCCGTTTCGGAAGCTCCCGAGCTCACTGTTAATACAATTTCTGATGTACCTCCTGCTGTAAAGCTTACACATGATTCGATCTCTGATATATCTCCTGTCGTAGAGCGTTCCTATGACTCAGATTTTGATGTACCTTCTGACGTAAAGTTTACCTATAATACGATTTCTGACGTACCTCCCGACTTGGGGCTTACTCATAATTCAATTTCTGATGTCTCTTCCGACTTCGTACTTAGCTATAATACAGATTCTGTTTCCTCATCTGACTTGGAGCTTTTTGTACGTCCTAATAATTCCGATTCTGTTACTTCTACCGATTTAGAGGTTCTTGTATGCGCCAATGACACCGTTTCTGAAGTTTCTTTCGATTTTAAGCTTCTGGTATGCGCAAATAACGCAGATTTCGATGTCTCTCTGAACTTGGAGCTTTTCGAACCTACAGATGTCACAACTCCATGCGTATCTTTAAATCTGAATATATCTGATTTGGCTTATGATAAAAACGCTGTTGCTTCTTCAGCATTGGATTTCTCTGTTCCGACGAGTGAAGCGGATCCATTCATTTCGCTGGACGTGGGATCTCTTGAAGTTGTTAAAGTTGTTTCTCTGAACATCTATCGAGAGCGTATCTCTAAAATAAAAATTTCTCGGACTCCGTCTGTTTATCTTAGCCCGGCTATGGTCTTGTTTGTGGGTTACGTTTTGCAGTGGTACCTTGTTGATATACCTTCTTCCGCCATTTGTTCAATGCTACCTGACGAATCGCGTAACAGACTTCAGACGATGAACATCGACATTCGTCTGTTAAATAAATTAGTTTGTCTTTTATCTCGCTTACGTTTTCGCTATGTGTTGCTTCGTGCCCTATCGTATCGCTAACTCCTTCCATTATGGCCTGTAGAGAGTGCCTTGGCTTGCAGCCGTAACACCAGAATTTCTCTACCGTGTACCTCGCGTGATGTAGGAGGCATCTAAAGGGGCTTTATGGCCTGTAGCGAGGGCTGGAAGAATTCTCCTACCGTGAACCTGCGTGAAGTAAAAGGCTTCTAAAGGGACCCTGACTTCTGTTGTTCCTCTACCACCTTAGGACAAACAATTTTCTTTTATCGACCTTTCGTTAGTGTGATTACCGGCCCCATTGCACAGCTTGTATCTGTGATTCCGTCTATGCATTTATCTTCCCGTACCTTTATCGCTTCCGTGTGTTTCGGATCTTCCGTGTCTTTGCATATATGGAGTGGCAACCTTGCTAGGGGAGTCCACACTATATTTCGTTTACCTTATCGGACATGACTTACCTTTAAGCTAACTAATGTTGCTTAACTACCGGATTTGACTTATCTTCAGGTCGTGTCCTGGCGACATTTTGCTTTTCTTACCTTCAAAATGTTACCTCCAGGAACTGATTATGACTTCAGCCTTTATGGTTTCTCGTTGCCTTCAGCATTTTAGTCGGGACAACGCCGGTCCAGACTTTAAACTTTTGCTCCCTATTATCTATTTTTGTTTGGCGATCTTTTCTCGTTTTGTTGTCACCGGATGTTATGGTTGTCGAAACGGCATATTCGTACCTCTGAGCAGTTGCACCATTTTTCTTTTGTTTCTTTTTCGTTACTTTCCCGTACCGGCCGAATGCCGAAGGGCCACGTGGTGGTTATGGCCAAGCTGTCTGGTGTTGCTGTGACTGAGTGTGGATATGTGCGTTTGTGTAGTAGACAACGTCCGTTTTAGAGTTCTCGCTTACCCTTTTCACTATCTTTATCCCGTCAGCCTAAGTTCTCGGTGCAAGAAATTGCTCTGCGATCAATTTCTTTTCGCTGGAAAGGGGGGAATTTGTTACGTTGTAAATTTACTTTGTCTATAGTTCGCGGAAGATTGTGTACCTTTTGTCTAAATACGTGGAATTTTGTATAAAGTTCATGACTTTTTGAGCGTACCCTGTATATTGTCTATTTCACCGGTCACTAAGACTGCCTGCAGTATGCTTCCGTGGGTACTAAGCCTACTATTGAGCCCTCACCGCTCTAAATCACATACCGCGAATATGACAGATATATTTTGTGTAAGATCGGGCATTTACACCCTGTTTTTGTGAAAGCCTCTTTATCTGAATAACTAACTTTAATTATCTTAGCTCTAGCTTAATCTAACCTACCTGTAGTTTCGTATTTTACGCATTTGCAATTATTTCTACGCCTTGCTTAAGTGTATAAAATATCTTCTTATATATATTACGACCGATCCCTGCCTAATGCATTTATTGTGGATTCTAGACGCTTCGAAGCGATAGTCAAGTTATTGTGTAACTGTTCCTCAAGTTTTGCGTATTGCCGAACACAGCATCTCGAGCAGGCCCCGAGTTTTATTGTCTTGCCTTTTCCTTCGCAGTCGTCTCTCTAAAAATGTAGGAAGTATTAATTAGGGTAATGCTCGGGACAATAGGGCATACTATTAATTGTTGCCGATCATTTGTGGCTTTCCATCGTTCTTCTGAGTATTAGGAATCTTCTGTGATGCATCCTGGGGTTAGGATCGTAATTTTTCTGAAACATAAGTTTATGATCGGTTCTCGTGACCGTCTTCGGCAGCGTTTTGATATTTAAGCTTTGGTATTTCGTTAATTACCTGTAGAAATTCTGTTCTCTCTCATAATGGGATAGAAACTGCGTGGAAGATTGTTTGTTTATGTCTTTCAAACTTATCGGTTATGTTCTACAGATCGGTCTGCTCACGGAATGCCAACGTCTCGCATAAATTTTCCCTCGTGCTGTCGGCGCTATAATTTTCTTCGTACAATTGTCGGTTATTCCGCTTATTCTCGTTTCGCCTAAGTCATGTTCTTGTTTGCGTACAATTATAAGTCACAGTGTTAACCCCTTTTCGGTCAAACTCAAACTTGTGGTTGTAATTTTATTTGAATGTTCCCGATTGTCTGTTTGGAGGTATTTCGCGTCCTTATGTTTTGACAGGGCTGTGCGTGGAATTGAACGCGCATGGGATATGAAAGAGGTTCCCGCTCCCGACGGACACTTGTCGGTCACATCTTGCATAAAGAACAGTGAGTGCAAATTGCTTTTCTTCCTTTAGTACTTATGTACATTATCCATGTGGATAGTTTTTCGCGTATGCGGCTTAATCTGGAGAAAGCAGAAATTACCGTACCTTTCTTTGGGATATTAGCGTGAATTTATATCGTCGTACCGTTATCAAAAAAAATTTCACGTATAGCCACGTGTGTTGGCTTCTTTGTTGAAAATTTTGCACCCTGTGGTGACTTGAAGTCGTTTACCGTGGAATCTCCATTAATTGGGGTAAGTGTGTATATCTCTGCGTTAATTTTCGAGATTTTATCTTTGGGTTTTTTTAAATTTTAATAGGATTCTTTTGTCGGGCGCAAAAGCCCTCAAAAGCCGTTAGGATTCTTTGACGGTCATTTAGGCCCTCCGAAGTCTTTTCTGTGGTGAAATCGCCCATAACAGTGGATTTTATCGATCATCCAGCCCACCTGTTGAGTGGAATTTTCCAACAAGGGAGTCGCCGCCATCTTGGGCATCTGCAGCGTCCTTCCGACAACCATTTTGCCAGCTAAGGTTGTAATTTTACATTTATATTTTACGTCCGAATTTCGACGACTTTTCGACTGTGAACAAGACTTCAGTCCGCCTAGTTTTGTCCGAGAATTTTTGAGAGGTTTTATTTTAACTATCGCACCTCTTAGACAACTGCGAGGTCACAATTTAATCCTTATTAAATTACCGTTATTATTTTATTAACTTTGTAATAATCAGATTGACCTGAATTTTGGTTTTGTCACTACCTTAATTTCTGTAGCCCTATATTGAGGCAAATATTTAATTAAAATTTAATTCTAGTAGATTCATTATAAGTTCAAGTAACCTTTGGATAGATTTTATTTAAATAAGTAATTAAACTCAGCGTTTCTCTTCCGATTCAATAGAGGCTTGTTTTATGATGTGTTGCATTTGAAATTTAAGTTTTGATAATTATTTTGCACGTTTAATTATTGCCGTAAGTTTGTAAATTTTGCCTTTCGAAGATCAATTAATTTACCTGAGCCAGATAAATTCATCCTTGTAGTAGCAAACTTTGGTTCTCGAAGCTCAGGGTTTTATTGAATTTTATGTAATCGTTTTCCTAAATTTTACCTTTAGTTTAATTTTTTTTTTGTCTTTGCTAATCAATAGCCTTCAATTAATTTCATTCAGTTCATGTAAGCAAACCGACGTTTTATATTTAGCGAATTATCCTCATTTTAAACAAGACCTATTACTGACTTATCAATTGTTTCTTTTACGCTTATAAATTTATATGTATATACTCACACCTATGTATTGACATTGCCGTTGTGGCATGTATTTGAAAACTTTTGTACACCTAAATGTGAGGTGAAAGAAACGTTTCGGCAACCGACCAACTCCTGCTGATGCGCAGAGTATATGTTTAATCATTAAGTTTTTTTATTTTTTTTTTATACTTACTAAATTTTGCAACTATCACCTAACGCTTGTTCTTTTATTTATCAACTGTCTAATTGCAGTACACTTTATACCAATTTAACTTTACATTCAACGCCAGTTTTTTTTAATACCTAATTTTCACAATTTCATATTTATTATAGACAAATATCCATACAACACATCAGTTTAATTAAATTTTGTTACGTTACGAATACCTTATCTTTTATTTCATTTACCTCTGCATTTCTTAATTTTTATTGTGACAAGCACGCACATAAGATTGGGTGCTTCAAATATACAGGGCGTTCAGTAGGTAACCCGCTGGAGGGACACAGCCAGTGGTAGTTCGAAGGAGGCGCAGGTAGGTTATCTGTAGATAGCATAGTGTCCTGGTGCCCGGACAATCGTCGCAAGCGTCGTTGCCGACCGACGCTCTACTTATAGGTGTTCTCTTTTACCTGAACCGTCACGCCGTCTGCGACAGAGTTAGCTCGGCCCTGCGTTATCCTGTTTAACAACCCCCTATTGCGACTCCCCGTTTCATATCTTAATCAGCCGTTATCTTATTGCGACGTAGATCCGGTAGCAATATATATAAATTAAAATAATAGTTCTTGGGTTTGTGGTACTTACTGATTAAATAAATAAAACTAAATTTGACGTTTCGACATATTTAATGTCTTTTTCAAAAATGTAGAAATATAAAACAACCATTTAAAATTGGAATTTTACAAAATAACATATTCGATGATATCTATACATGTTTTTTCCCTTTTTTCTTTTTTCCTTTCGTGTCATTTTTTAATTCTATTGTTATTCAATATGTATCACCAAAATATGTGTGTCACTTTTGTTTAATTATGTTAAAGTTTTGTTGTTTTCAATAACTGTGTACGATAACGAATTCGTTATTCGTTATCCAAAATTCCAATTTTAAATGTATAATAAAGGATGTTTTACCAAATTTTACTGGCATGGTTGTTTTATATTTCTACATTTTTGATAAAGACATTAAATATGTCGAAACGTCAAATTTAGTTTTATTTATTTAATCAGTAAGTACCACAAACCCAACAACTATTATTTTAATTCATGTACTTGTGGTAAAGACATCTAAGTTTATATATATATACACACAGTAAAACTTCCCTTAACCGACACTTGCCTTAAACGGGCATTTTATCGAATTTATAAGTAGGGAATTCCTAATAAATTTGTTTCTCTTATGCGGACACTCCCTTGAAAAGGTTTCCATTAAACGGACAGATATGTATTTGAATACATATTTTGCTCAGATCATGGTTGCCGTTAATAATTAAAGGGTACAAACCCTGCGATAATCATAATTTGGACGAAACATGGCTATTTTTTCGTGCACTACCAACAAAGGCGATGGTATCAAGAGGCGAAGAATGTGTGAGCGGCAGGTTATCGAAAGAAATAGTTGTTTACGAACCAAGTGCGGGAAGACTGTTTTCCCGCATGAGCGCACATTGTAAGCACGAGCGACCGCAGGAAGCGAGTGCTTTTAATTGCGCGAATGCGTGGAAGATGTCTTCACGCAAGTGGTTTGTACAACATTTTTTGTACGAACATTAAATTAAAGAAATATTATTGATTAATGTCATGAGTATCATACCTAACCTAAAATAGATTACCTAATTAATTTAAGCATTTCATGTACGTAACTATTACTCACCTTTCCCTAAAATTAAGTTAATATATTCTTACACATGGCAAACATGAGATATTTATTCTTATATTTATAAATCTTAGTACATTTATTGCGTTAATTGGTTTAAATACGTACAATTCCGAACTGCCAATATGAATGTCGATGTGGTTCAAATAGATAACGCTTGAATCTTGCTTAAGATGTCGCTTAAAATCTCGTCAAATAGATGGCGCCACAATTTTTTTGGAAGAATTTTTAATTATTACTCCTATATCCCCAACTTTTAGTGAAGAATAGTGGAGGGAAGTAGTATTTTATAGTCTAAATTTTATTACTACAAAGTTAGATTTTTTTTTAAATGTCCCAAAGTGCCAGTGTTTTTTTCAATTTTTACAGTCGCCTCGACCAAGAAAACGTATTTCCCAGTCGAGCTACACATGCGCCAAATATGACTTTACAGGCGGTGAGTACAAAAAATTAATTATAATGCACTGTGTGAATACGGCGGGAGAGAAAGAAAAACAGTTGGTTATCGGAAAATCAGCACGTCCTCGCGCATTTAAAAATCTTAGCTTTGCTCTTCTTTCAGTCCAATGGTATTCAAATAACAAGGTTTGGAAGACTAATTATTATGACAAACTGGTTTCGTGAATTTGATCGGAAAATGATCGATCAAAACAGAAGAGTTTTATCATTTTTTGACAATGCAGTTGCCAATCCTAAGGACACACCATTGCAAAATGTTAAACGCGTTATCTTACCGCCAAATACCTACCACAACCTAATGCCAACCGCTAGATCAAGGCATTATAAAAATGTTCAAAACTTGGTACAGACAGTTAATACTAAAACACATTTTTATCGCAGAGAATCTAATTCGGGACTAATTTAACCAGTTCTATTAGCGTATTAGACACGATTTATTTTATTAAAAAAATGAGATGTCTCGTCTCATACAATTAAAAATTGTTTAAAGAAAACAGGATTTCAAAAAGTAAATAAGGAGTTTGAAAGTGACCAATTTGATCCTGAAGATGAAATTCCTTTATCTAAAGTGGCTCAAATGTGTACGCTAATGGGAAAATTAGGAAGTTATGATATACAGGAATTTATAAACATTGACGCCAATGTCTATACAGAAGAAGATAATCCAAATCATATTTTGGCCAATAATTTAGAAAACGAAAGTCAAAACAGTGATGATGAAATACCTACATAAATTGTATACAGTGTGACCAGTGAATTCCGCATCATATGGGATTTTTTTTTATTAATAGATTTATTCTAAATTTGAGTTTGGCATCAATTTCTGCTTCGATCAAGATGAAAATTAACTAGAAAAATAATAGTCACGTGATTCGCATTATCTGTCAAATTTAATTTTTTTTCCAAAAAAATTTCAAAAGTGGGCTATTTCTCAAAATATCGAAAAAAGTTATTAGAAAAAGTTTTTCTAAAAACAATTTTTAGCCCATATGAAAAATTTCAGCTGCATAAGATAATTTAGATTTTTTGCCATTTTTTTTGTAAATTGCACCACTGTTGCGAAATAAGACAACGCAACCTACATAAAACTTGTTAGTTTTAACAATGCTTTATTCCAGGCACATTTTCTTTAAGGCAGCGCCATATTCAATGTGTGTTTTTCTACAAAATCCAAATAGGGCTATTAAAATGTGGTCACATGTGATGCAAAGTTTATTTGTTTTTGACCCTATATAAGGTAACTTCATAAAATAACTATTTTTGAAAATGTAGTTTGTGTCTAAAAGTAATACACATTAATATTAAGAAAATAGTTTAATTGAAAAGTCAAATTTTCTAATAAAATAATCATAATACATTATAAAAATGAAACGCATTTAAAATTCCACCTTTTCAATTAATAACAATATGTATTTTTGGTATTTGAATATTAAATTAAACATAATTTGAAAAACCTAAAAATTAAAATTACATTTCTGTGTGCCTCCCATTGCGATCAATACAAACAATTGTTCTTCTTGATACATCTTTAATGGAGTTTCTGATACTAAGGGGCCTTATTTCTAAAATACAGTTTCGAATCACCGTTTCCAAATGATCAACATTACGGAAAGGTTTTTCTTTGTAAACTTTTTGTTTTAGGTAACCCCACAAGAAAAAATCATGTGGGGTTAAATCCGGAGACCTAGCCGGCCAGTATTGCTCCATATATTACGCCCAATTACTTTGCCCCTAAATATTACCAAGACGCGTTCTTGAACCCGTCTTGTAGTATGGATGGGAGCACCGTCACACTGGTACCACAAATTATGCCTTATTTCAATAGGCATATTGTCCAAAACTTCAATGACCTCGGTGTTAAGGAAACGTAGGTATTCTTCAGAATTTAAATTGCCTCTAAAAAAATAAGGCCCAACAACTTGATCGTTTAAAATACCGCACCACACATTAGTTTTAAAGGAATACTGGTCTTTGCATTCTATTATAAAATTTGGATTTTCTTGAGCCCACCATCTACAATTTTGAGAGCTAACATCGCCGTTTGAAGTGAAAGTGGCCTCGTCGGTCCATAAAACGTGAAACGGAAAGGACACATTTTCTTCTTTTTCCCCCTGGTACCAAAAAGAGAATCCCAAACGTATGTCAAAATCTTGTTCCTTAAGAGTATTTATAAATTTAGGTTTATACGGCTTAAATTTATTTTTGTGCAAAATATTCCTTACACTCTCTCTTTCAACGTCAGTTCTGCGAGAAACATGTCTAATACTAGTTTGACCATGTTCCACAATATCTAGGCAAACATTTAATTGGACTTCTTCACTATGTTTTATCGGATTGTGAGGTTTTTTAAATGAACTTTCCACCGATGCAGTTGATTTAAATTTCACCATAATCCTATTCACAGTAGATTGTTGCACATTTTTGCCTGGATGCCTTTCATTAAAAATGTTGGCCGCTACACGATGACTTGTGTTTTCACCACATATTAATACAATTTCAATTCTTTCCTGTACAGTTAACATTTTTTTATTTAATACGCAATATTTATTAAAAGCCACTATGACAAACAGAAAGCGATTTGACTGTCATTAATAAAGCAAGGGCTTGTTGATCTTTTTTATCATTTGTTTTGCGGCCAACTTGTATGTTTGGTGCATCATCGTAAGGTACAAAACTAGTTAATTTTATGGAAACTGAACTTAAATAATAAAAGACTATTTTTACTTTTTATAACATAGCTCTATAACAAATTTTAATAAAGGGGTTATAAATTAAATTATTGAAACTAGTTAAACTTACGTAAAGTTAAACGAAAATTTATTTTCCACTTAATGCAGACATTACTTGTGACGCTGTGTACTTGTCTGTATTAATATTAATGTGTATTACTTTTAAACACAAACTATTTTCTCAAAAATAGTTATTTTATGAAGTTACCTTATACAGGGTCAAAAACAAATAAACTTTGCATCACATGTGACCAAATTTTAATAGCCCTATTTGGATTTTGTAGAAAAACACACATTGAATATGGCACTGCCTTAAAGAAAATGTGTCTGGAATAAAGTATTGCTAAAACTAAGAAGTTTTATGTAGGTTGCGTTGTCTTATTTCGCAACAGTGGTGCAATTTACAAAAAATTGGCAAAAAATCTAAATTATCATATGCAGCTGAAATTTTGCACATGGGCTCAAAATTGTTTTTAGAAAAACTTTTTCTAATAACTTTTTTCGATATTTTGAGAAATAACCCCACTTTTGAATTTTTTTTGGAAAAAAAATTAAATTTGACAGATAATGCGAATCACGTGACTATTATTTTTTTGGTTAATTTTCATCTTAATCGAAGCAGAAATTGATGCCAAACTCAAATTTAGAATAAATCTATTAATAAAAAAAAATCCCATATGATGCGGACTTCACTGGTCACACTGTATGTATATATGTGTATTCCTATTATATGTATACCGCATGTGTAAAATCATATTGGGGATAGGTATATGTATACTAGGCACACCGGCAACAACGCTCAATCGTGGCCGTAGTCATGGTACAAGGAAACAAGGTATGTCCATTAAATGGAAAGCACAATCCTTCTGTTGTTCGATATTGGGCTCTGGAAAATCAGCACAGATATTTTGTTAAACACACCCAATATTCCCAGAAAGTGAATGTCTGGGCAGGTATTTTGAGTGACCATTTGCTTGGTCCATTTTTTATTGATGGTACGTTAAATGCGGACAAATACTTCGATATGCTACAGAATCAGATACTTCCCGTTATTGATAATACCGGAATAGATCGGGATAATATTTGATTCCAACAGGACGGTTGTCCTGCACATAATGCGGTCAGAGTAAAGCATTTTTTAATGAATACTTTTCCTGATCGTCTCATTAGTGGAACAGGAAACATTCGTTGGCCTCCGCGATCTCCTGATCTATCGCCAAATGATTTCTTTTTGTGGGGATGCATCAAATATAAAACATACAGTGCACAAGTTGGCAGGCTAGAAAACTTAGATATTTTGACAAGGCTAATCATAGAGGCTTTTGAATCCGTAACAGTCGATGTGATTCGTAATGTGCGAGAAAATTTTTATGATTTTTATATTTACTTTTATTTATATTTTATTTTTTGTGTTGAATATTAAACAAATATACAATATAATAAATTTTATTTAATGTTGAGATAATCTTTACAAACGATAATTTTAAATAAAAGATAATTAGAACCAATCATTTTGACAACTAATGTCAATAATGAAGGCATTATTTAACCTTTCAAATACAGGTAAAAATAAGCCAGTTTCACATTAACAAAATAATATCAAAATTAGCAATAGGACTAGTACGCCACTTTATTGCACAGAACTGTACAACAAAGTTATGATATCATTATGTCCTAAGATCATTTAGTTCCGATTCTGTAGACGAAATGTTTCCACATGTTAGGCTTAAAGGAGGTACAAATGATACTACCAACCAGAGTGGCTGATTATATTATGAGGCAAATCTTGCGATGTCGAATAGTAAAAGCCCCAAATTCTTCCAATACAGTTGAAAACGTCGATTACGTTAGTACCGCAATATTTTTTTAAAATTCAGGAAGTCATATACAACATTCAAACAAACATTGAATTGATTCGGTCTTTACTTGACGAAGATCCATCGTATTAATTACTAAATAAACAATAATTGTTGGATTTTTACTATTTAATATTCGAAGTAATGTTTGACAATTGTTTCGCCAAAATCCAACAATTGTTGTTTATTTAGTAATTAATCCAAACAAACACTTTACAGCATAATTTTTATCCCATCTGGTGTTACATTGGAATAGTTAGAAAAAATTAGAAATGTAAATATTGTAAAGTTAATGTTTAAAGTGTTATCTTAACGTTTATTTCTATAAAAATTCAGAAACTGTATCTTTTGGGTACTACTAGAGGACGTTATATAAGGATCAATATTTGAGGTTACCAGAATCAAATTCATCAATGTAAATCGAAGTTATGTGAGCGATAACACGCGATAGGAAATCAACACCAACCAAATCGGTCATTATGTGGCTACTCTGTGGGTATCTGTCCAAAAAGAAAAATAATTCAGTATTATTAAATATGGATTGATTTAGTAACATGCAGTTTGCGTAATAAATGGATATGTATTTAAAAAAGCCTGATAAATAAAGATGACAATGTAATTGTAAAATACATTTTTGTACAAGACGCCATTATGTAGATACAATTTGCGTCAACCTATCAGAACTAATTTCATCAGTGTCACCATTCTGATTATGAAGGAACTCTAGTTCATTAAGTAATTTATTCGAGATATAATTTAAGGTTTGAAGTTGAGATATAATGTCATACATGGATATTGAATCCACTATACTCAAAGCAAGTCAGTTTTGACAGTTGTCCTCTTCAATATGTTTTGAGCAGTAGTTTTTGATTCTATTTATTTATTTAATAGTATAAGCAATTATTGAAGTATTCAGATTAAGTTGTATTTTTAAATGCAATCATAACTAGGTACTGAAGATGTTTTAACTTTTTTTACATGTGGTTGAATTACTCTTTTTCAATACATAATGCAAAACAATTTATTCTGTGAGTTCATTTTTGTATTGCGCTATATAGAGACTACAGTTATGCATTTTAATGATCAGTGTAGATATAAACTGAAAATTGCAGTTAAAGTATTAATAAATGTCTCATTTAGTAAATAATATCGTTGCCAAAATGTATATAAACATTTTTATTTAGTACATATTTTGAGGTTTATAATGTCTTCTTTTGCACAGATGTAAATCCGGTTTATTGAATCGCAAAAATCTCAAGTATTTGATATTGCTAATGCATAGCTACATCACTTTTAATAGTAGGAAGGGTCTTGGGCAATTGAATAGAAGGAAAACCAACATTTGAATGAAGCAAACACAATTTGGTTGGAGTTTATTAGGTTTACAATAATTAGAGATTACCGACAGAAATACAAGAACATAATTCAATGAATGCAAAAGAACAACTTCAATAAATTAGAACATTGAAGCTAATTAAATATAACAATCAAAACCACAGAAGTTACAGGCATTAACCCTATAAAAAACATCAATAATATGAATATTAATAGTAATCACTGAAAGTGAATTACCAAGTGTTACTCTATAAAAAGAATCGTTGTTTTTATGTACTAGAATTTCTATAAATTATCATTTGACATAAAAAATTACTAGAAGCTGCATTATAACCACCAGTCTTTCAGTAATTTTTGAATCTGGAAGAAATAATGTGGGAACTGCATATGAGTTTAAATCTGCGTATAAGTTATTGGAAAATTGCAGTAATTATTGTTGGGGTGATGTATGAAAATATAGTGGCTCAAAATGAATGGCACAGAAAAGTTGAAGGTATGTGATTTGTTCAATAGTTTTATGTATTTTGCTATTATATTAATAACTAGCGCCATATTTGTACCCGTGTGACAAGGATAGAAGATCTTGGATATTTTTCTATCACGTAGTTGAAGGTCTGGTTTGTTTAGTCTCTGTACTTACTATGAATTATAAGGACCGTAAATATATATTATCATTATTAATACCTTAGTCATACTTGTGTAGGAGAAACAATACAAGAATGTCACGTATACAAGTGATTGACAACATTCCCTTTTGGCTAATACGGTCACATTCTTTACGCATGTATAGATTTGAATGAAATGAGATTATTAAATAGAAACAAAGGAAAGATAATACTAAATTGCCGTATAAACTAATTTAACATAAGTAGATTCCAGAAATAACATAAAAGACTTACTTTGCATAGTAGAATACTTTGTACAGCTTCCAGCTACTGAATAATAAAGATGAAAACCTGAACTTGCGATGCACACAGCGTTAATTACAACGTACCAAGCTGAATCTGTAGGTAGAAAAAATAACTTTTTCCAAAACGGCATCCCTTCTGCACGTTGCGTTTTCTTCTTTTTAAAGGTACGTGTTGCGCATGAGATATGCTTGCGCCGCGGCATTTTAGTGATTTAGATAGCTCGAAATATTATGACTTTTCTGTCATACGAGTTATTAGCTTACTTAAAATAAATATGGTTAGTAACCCTGGCAATCGAAATATATATATATGAGTTATGCATAGGCATTTTAATGGGCGCAATTAGTAGATACACAACAGTGTCTATCGATTATACAAGGTGTCCAGAAGCTCTCCTGACAAACGAACACCGGAGATTCCTCAGATAATTTTAAGACAATTTAACTCAATTCACCCTAGTCCGAAAATGCTTCCTAAGGGAGCTAGAGCTCTTTGAAGATGGCGCCTTGTAATTAGTTTTTTTTAATATCTCCCGAACGCTTCTATTTAGAAAAACAAAAACAGGTATGCTTATTTATCCTCCAGAGATGAATCGATTCCATCAATTGCGAATTTCTAGTACCGGTCATAGGCGTCCGTTTTGGGTAGGTAAACGGTTATTTTAACGCATAACTTTTTTGTCTTTAACTTTTAAGCATTTGTGACACTAGATTATTAAATTTTCAGGTATTCTAGTACTAAAAGGTACTCTTACTTTAAGTCAGTAGGATACACCGTTTTCTAGAAAAATCGATTTGAAAATTTTTCGTTTTTTCGTCATTTCAACTTCGCGAACTGACAACAATTTGACAATTAAAAACGTAGGTTTTATTTCTGTTGGCAGTTCAGAGCGAACTAGTGCAAAAAATAATAAATTGAATTTTAATGACGAAAAAACGAAAATTTTCAAATCGATTTTTCTAGAAAACGGTGTATCCTACCGACTTAAAGTAAGAGTACCTTTTAGTACTAGAATACCTGAAAATTGAATAATCTAGTGTCACAAATGCTTAAAAGTTAAAGACAAAAAAGTTATGCGTTAAAATAACCGTTTACCTACCCAAAACGGACGCGTATGACCTTAGGAAGCATTTTCGGACTAGGGTGAATTGGGTTAAATTGTCTTAAAATTATCTGAGGAATCTCCGGTCTTCGTTTGTCAGGATAGTTTCTGGACACTCTGTATAAAATTTAAGCAATTTTCGTATAGATGTAAACACTACATCAAACAAACTAGTGAGCGGTGGTAAGCCTGTGAGTAAAATCTACCATGTATATGCGAAACAAGACAATAATACTAGCTTCATTTGGAGTAAAGGGATGGAAGTTGGTCTACCTTTCGAGAAAGATAATATAAACACTCTTTATTTTACAGTATAAAAGTTTCAAAGAACGTAAAGTAACATTTCTATTATAAACTACTAGTAGTTCTCGGCATGTAACGCTATATGGTAATAGTTCAACTCTCCACCTTACTGGATAAGAGTCTGGCCCACCTTAGTTAGGAGAAACCGACCTCAGAATGGTATTTTTTCTTCGTCGTAAAAGTGACTTCGCAAGTGTGACAAAGCTTTTTATGATTTCATGTAACCACCGTGTGTATATTACACACTGAATCTAATCATCTATTTTCATAATTGTGCGGTAATCTTCGCTACATCCAACACATTCATTCTCATAATAGAGGTGTTCTTCTTCAGAAAGATCCAGAATCACTTCTTCAGATTCTGACAAAGATGATACCGTTCTTTTTTTGTAGCAACACTTCTTATTGCTGGACTTCTCGATGGTACTACATCTTTTTTTTATTGCTAAAGACAAAACTTCAATTAGCTTTCGACGGGCCTTCTTTAATGCAGGACTACTAATAATTGGCACTGGTGAAAGAAAATTTAGCAATTTTCTGAATGTAAAACTAGTAGTAGTAGATTTTCTTTGTGTATTTTCTTGTACAAAGTAAAACCTACATTGACCTGATACCGGTAAATTTTCTCGATGCACAGATGGTTGCTCAACTCTTGATGTTGTTCAACTCTTGTTAGATGCTGTTCAATACTTGCTTCAAAGAAATCACTCGGATTTGGAATTGCCTTAGGATAAAGATTCATTCTAGTCGACCTGAACCCTTACCGTACGTTAGAAATGTTTTCTGAATTTTTCAATGCATCTCCAAACAGCTTTCCAAACTGCAATTTATTTAACTTTTTTAAGGCTGTACTTCAAGACACTTCTTCTCCAGGGATTAATATAAGGAACGCATCTTTTCGGCAAGAACATGACCATCTCTTGTATTTGGAGACCTGTTTCAACACTATTGAATATGTCTCCAGGTTTCTCAAATCATAACTTTTCTATCAACATTTGGTCAAGTTGTTCAAAATATTCGCTTTTTGCACTACAATATCAGTTCTTCTCCCCAAGAGAGAAGCTAACCATTACTTACCCGCTTTTACTAAAAATAAGAATGGTATTTTCTGGATTTAACATTGTCTTTGCACATTGTCTTCATTTTGATTGAACTGGTTTTGCAAAAATGTTTTCAACATTTGCTCCAAACGTCGAATCTAGATCTTTCTACTAAATTTATGTATGTTGTTACTTTTAACTCGAAGGACTAAGTTAAGACCTCGTTAGCCAATATTTAAACATTGTGAGGTAATACGTAAGATATTCCAGCCATCTATACTATATGTGCTACACTGTAATGAGAGGCCAATGTAACCGATATCTGTAAATGTATGTAATGGCCTACAAAAATGTTAAGAATTTTATTTCATGCACCACTTATAAAATTACTATATATTTAGCTACTGGTACTATTTTTATATTCCAAATATAAATACCGAGTGTAGTAGCTATATTACATATATTTTTACCGTGTAATTTTTAAATTTAGCCACTTTTCCTAGTACTTGCAAAACCACTGACTTTCGAATTTATTTACTGCTTACTTATTAACATAATTTGAAAAAAAGTTTACCGTTCACTTCGTTACACCTTTACCTTTATCCTTAAAGCATAAAATTTTGTTTTGCTTTTTAACAAAACTTAAATTAAAAATAACTTAACTTAATTAGACGTTCAGTTATTTTATGTTTGGTTTAACTCATAGGAATGTATTTTATGAAGAGAATAATTATCTACAGCAAGTAGGTTATTAGAAAAAAATATATATAAATATTCATATATATATATATAAATTTCTCTTTGAAGTTGTTTATCAAGAATGGGGTATTTCAAGAACATCGAAGTTATATATATATATATATATATATATATATATATATATATATATATATATAAACTTAGATGTCTTTACCACAAGTACATGAATTAAAATAATATTTCTTGGGTTTGTGGTACTTACTGATTAAATAAATAAAACTAAATTTGACGTTTCGACATATTTAATGTCTTTCTCAAAAATGTGGAAATATAAAACAAACATGCCTAAAATTAATACATAAATCAGTGTCAGATGTTAATACAGTTAATATATTCAGATATTACATGCAAAACACTATATAGAACTTTATCAAAACATAACAAATATATAAATATAAAAAACACATATAGCAACGGACAACTCACCAGTAAAATTTCGTAAAACATCCTTTATTATACATTTAAAATTGGAATTTTATAAAATAACGTATTCGATGATATCTATACATGTTCTTTCCCTTTTTCTTTTTTCCTTTGGTGTCATTTTTTAATTTTATTGTTATTCAATATGTATCACCAAAGTATGTGTGTCACTTTTGTTTAATTATGTTAAAGTTTTGTTGTTTTCAATAACTGTGTACGATAACGAATGCATGAATACATATTGCACTGCTACGATCCTTTTCAGATATTAGCAAGTTTTTGTTGTTATGTTTTTTAACTGCGCGTAGTGGAAAGGCTTACACATTATTTTCAAGAAATCAGCATATCTACAGGGGTCCCGCTAGGTGAAACACAAAAATTAAACAATGTATTGCTATAATTAAACTGTTACTTTTGTATGATTGGGTAGTATATGTTTGAGAGGTTAGATATATCTGCACGGTCGTTTATGGCATAATCATGATTTTTGATGTAAATCATTTCGAGTACATCTCTAGCTTTTTGGTTTTTTTCCTTCTCCAAGATTCTAACGTTCTTGAAATCAAAGTCGTGCCCTGTATCGGTAGCATGCTTCTTTAAAGTTGTACTATTCTTACAATATTTATGGCCATTGATACGGTTTTTAAGGTGTTGGTGCGTTTGCCCTATGTATACACCCTCGCAATTTTTACAAGGTATTTCGTATATTAAATGTGTTTGTTGGTCTTTAGGGATTTCTGCTTTCAGTTTAGACCATAAACATTGTAAGTTGTTTGTATTTTTACTAGCTACTGTGATATCATATGGCTTTAGAACATTTTCTATCCTTTCAGATAGATGTTGTACGTAGGGAAGGGCGATATAGTTTTTATTTATTCTGTTATTGTTATTATTGGGATGTTTGTGTGAATTATATGCAAGAAACGTTCTTCTTTTGATAATTTTATGTATGAGGTTTTCAGGGTAACTATTGTTGTTCAACGTTTGTTTAATTTTTTGTATTGTTTCTGTTCTAAAAGCTGGCGAAGTTAATTTGATTGCTCGGTCAATGAGACCAATAATTACACTCTTTTTGTATGCAAAAGGCGTTATTGAATTAAAATTCAGGTATCTGCCAGACCAAGTATCCTTGGTGTACCATTTAGTTAGAACTTTTTTAGTAGCGTGTTGTCTCAGTAAAGTTATATCTATAAAGTTTATTACGTTATTGTTTTCTATTTCTGCAGTAAATTGAAGTTGATCATGAAAATTGTTAAAATGTTGTAAAATTGTGGCAATATCTTTTTCTGGTATAGCTGTGATGCAGTCATCAACATATCTTTTGAAAAATGGAAGTTTTATAGGTAATTGGGGTATTATAGTTTCTTCTAAATGTTCTAATAATAATTGGGCTATTGTTGCCGATATAAATATGTCGAAACGTCAAATTTAGTTTTATTTATTTAATCAGTAAGTACCACAAACCCAAGAAATATTATTTTAATTTATATATATGTTACCGTGAAAGACCGAAAGTAGTGAATGTCAACATCCGCCGGTGGATGTCGACAAATACCAAATGCCTTGGTGAAAGTCCGAACATTTCTTAATTGTATTATAGATTCGGACTTTTACCGGTATATGTCGACAAACACAAATGAGGTCCGGTGAATGTCGGAAACGGCAGGTCGCAACAAGTTTTTAGACGGTTCCAGCATCTTGTTTCAGTTAGCTTTGCCTTCGTCAGTCTAACGCAACGTTTGACAGCCTGCGGGCACGCTCCCTAACCTAATTTAATTTTCTTATTAGAAATTATAATTTGTATTCAATGGCTACTACAGTGAATCGTGATAAGTTTTTTGAAAAGTTACATGCCTTAATTGGAAGTAAACGAGAAGACAATTGTTTTTATTTTTCACAAGAAAAGTACTCTAAAATCGTTTCTGAAGTAATTTCTGCTAAAAGTAAGTGTAGTACACCTTTGGACTACAGACGTTTAAAACGTTTTGACATTTTAAAAGTTAGTGATGAAGAAAAGTTAATTGTGCCATTAAAACCAGGAGAAACGAATATCCAGTATTATGTTACTAATGATGAGTTGTTTACAATACTTTCTGAAACTCACATAAGAACAGGCCATGGAGGAAGAACACGAATGCTTAAAGAATTGCAAGTTAGGTACAAAAATATTACTTATGAAGTTGTAATGTTGTATTTAAATTTGTGTAAACAATGTCAAATGAAACACAGTGCGCCTAAAAAAGGTATTGTTGTGAAACCAATGGTCAGTTCCGAATTGAACTCTAGATGTCAAGTCGACTTGATAGACTTGCAATCACACAGGGATGGCGATTACAAGTTTATATTGGTATATCAAGATCATTTAACCAAATTTGTCCAGTTACGACCTTTAAAAAGCAAGAGAGCGGAAGAAGTAGCTTATCACCTTCTCCAAATTTTTTTAACATTTGGTGCTCCCGCTATATTGCATTCGGATAATGGTAGAGAGTTCAGTAATCGAGTCATATCTGAACTATGCGCTATGTGGAAAGATGTTAAAATAGTGCACGGAAAGCCTCGTCACAGTCAAACACAAGGCTCAGTTGAAAGAGCCAATCAGGACATACAAAATATGTTAACTGCATGGATGCAAGACAATGATTCAAACAAGTGGTCAGAAGGTTTGCCGTTTGTCCAATTCGCCAAAAACACAACTTATCACGAAGGAATACGCCAGAGTCCTTATGAAGCCCTGTTTGGCGTTAAACCAAAAAGGGGTATAACATCGTCATCACTCCCCCGCGGGCAAATTGCAAACATTGAGACCGAAGAACAGCTAGAAGCTTATGTTGAAGAAAATTTGGGTAGTGACCATATTGAAAGAGGCATGGATAATGAAAATACCATTGGAGCTGATCCGCAACCTGGCACGTCTTCATCTCAAGCACTGACTGACTCGCAACCTAACACGTCTTCATCTCAAGCACTGACTGACCCGCAACCTAACACGTCTTCATCTCAAGCACTGACTGATCCGCCACCTAGCACATCTTCATCTCAAGTACTGACTGAACAACACGAGCTAGTTTCTTCAAAAAGAGTAGCTGCAAAAGAGAGTCTTCTACTTCAAGCAACAAAAATGTTGCGAACCTCAAAAAAAAAGTTTCCTCCTGCCCAAATTGGTGATACCGTAAGAATTCAAGTCCCTGATGTCGACCGTGGTCGTACAGACCCTCGAAATGTGTTAGCGGTTGTTGTTGGAATAGAGGATTCAGCCTTTTATAGACTAGCTAACAAAAATGGTACCTTGAAGCAGCTTTTCACCCGTAATCAGTTCGTAATTTGTAAAGAAAAGTTAGTTTCCATGGACGAAGTTTCAACAAAAGAAATGTCGCTAAGAGAAGCAGCTTCTGCTAATTCAAAAAGTGGAGGGCAAGGCTACACACGTTGTAACTGCAAAAGAAAGTGTTCCACGACTAAATGCAGCTGTAAAAGCAAGGAACTTTTGTGCAATTCGAAGTGTCATGGTAGTTTATGTTGTTGCAATAAATAAGATATTGTTATTATTTTTTATATTTCATTTTATATTTTTATGTTCTACTGTTTGTTTTGAGTTCAACAAAGTCTTTTTCCCATATTATTTTAATAAATAAAGACCTATGGAGTTTTTTTTTTATTTAAAAAAAAAATGTTTTTAACATACACCATGAGTGCATGCTGAATGTCGACAATCGCCGGTGTAAGTTAGAAATAATGAAATTTCACCAATATTTCGGACATACGTCAAGCAACGTTGAGAATGTTGACATTCACCGGTGAATCTCGACATTCACCAGATTTCGGTCTTTCACAGTAACATATATATATATATATATATATGAAAAATTGAAAATCTTCTTGGTAGTAGTGGCATACAATGAATTAAAAGTAATAACAATATGACAACTGGTTGTCAATTAGAAAACAATGACAAATATAAAATGTAAATCAAAATGTATAAATGAAAATGTAATCAATAAGCATAGGACAGTCGAGATTACTTATATAGTCACATCAAAAGGCTTGGGGTCTACCACAAACTGTTCAGTCAATCCAAATATACAAATAACAACGACGCAACTATGTATAGAAAAATTAAGAGTAGAACTGTTGATAATATAACAATATAGAATGTAAAATAGTCATGTATAAATGTAATTGAAAGCAAATAAGCATAGGACAATCGATATTACCCATGTAATCCTATCAAAATGGCATAGGTTCACCTAAACATAATTGGCAAAGAATTGTAATATATTATATATATTGTGGTAGTTCACCAGCATCAACCAACAATAATATGTGGGAAGTACTAGTATTAACAAACCATACTGTATATGTTCTTTTAGTGAGAATAAAAAAATGAAAGTTGGTAATGTTTAATAGATCGAACTTTAATTAAGTAAATAGCTGTGGGAGTATGTGATTTATACTTAAAATAATTGTGAGAATATTAAATGGATATGTTCTTATTTCTTCATGTATCGTGCAAAGTTGGTTGCATATCGGGGAACATTGTAGTTTTCTACTTGCATCGAGCATAGTTGGTTGCCTATCAGGTTACTTTGTTGCATTAATTTTATCCAGTTCTGAAATTAGAATTTTAAATATTACTTGATGTATTTTCATATGAAATATTATTTTGTAAAAGCTTGTTTAATTAACACTATTGAAAAGTAGATATAATTAGTGTGAATTTTGAAATATAAATGTAATAAAATGATGTATAGTTTGCGCGCCTAGATTCAAATATGAGATGTGTCAGATTTTGACATTTTAAATAATTATGTTATAGTATTGGGTATTCGTTTGCCGAAGTGTGTTAAAGGTTTTAAAAAATAAAGTAAAGAATTAAATTGATAAATTTTTGGAATTTATAAAGGTATTTAAAATATTCAAGTACAAATTAAATATGTTTTGGATTAATAAAATGTGTGTACAAAGATCATTGGATATTGAAAATTAATGAATTATTACCAAGGATATGAGGGATAAATAAAAAAAGGAGATTCTAAAAAATTTTAGAAAGCAGCGGATGTATTTTCGGGAAGACTAAGTTTTTCTCCGATAAATACAGAGTAAAGTTATCAATTATAGCGTAAAAGTGTAAAAGAAGTGATTAAGTTAAAGTGGAGAAGAAAGCAGATATTTTTTTTTAGGAGATTTAAATATTTTCTAGAATATTACAAATTATTATCATCCTAATATACTGAAGAATATAAGAAGAAAGGAATAATGTTAATATTAACTAAATAAGAGAAGAGTTTCAAAAATTTGAGAAGTAAGCATATAAATACAAAATTATTATTTAAAAAAAAACTTACCATATTGATGAAAATCCAAGAAGAATAATCCATATTCAGCCAGAGAATTATTATGTAGGAGAGTTGATTGAGTTCCAGTATTAGAACTAGTATTTCAGTCCAGGAATAGAAGAATTCGAGTACTTCAAGAAAGCAGTTTGAATCCGAGTGTTCCAGGTGTGAGAGAATCTGAGGTGTACTAGGATAGCAGTTCGAACACAGGTACTCCAGTCCGGGAGAGAAATAATCCGTGGGAAGACAATTAACTAAGGTACAGCATGTCAGCGGTCGAAGGTTCGAGTATTCCAGGTGATATCAGAATCGGAGGTATAACAGGATAGCAGTCAATCCAGTCCACGATCCGAGCATTCCAGAAAGATAGGTAAAGAAAAGGATCAACATCTTCGTAGCCAGTAAATGTCGTCTTAGAGCTAAAAAGAAAATCTTTTGGAGTACAAGAAAGAATACCAGTTTATAATTTTTGACAGGTCGTATAATTATTTGGAATAATCTGAATTTAAGCAGTTTCGAATATAGTATAATTTTATCAGAACTTAGAAAACACATAAATAATCGAATGATTTAACGTCGATGATAATTAATAACGGATATTTTGTATCTTTATTTCACAGCATTAATTTTTGACATACTATTAAACATTATAGAACTCAAAGAAACTGATTGGCAAACCAAAACTAAATAAGTTATGTGTGAAATTGATTATTAACAAGAACTATACAGTATTTTGAAAATAGTATTACAAATATACTTACTTGATTGCATTCCTATCCACGAAATTTATAATTTCGTGTATACATAAATTTCCATAAAGTTGATTAAACAGGCTTGATACTTCCGTACATGTTTTGTTGGAATTGTAATGGATTACCACCATCCGTATTATAATTTGTCTTGTACATTAAACAAATAGTTTTGATATATTTGTTTTTATTTGGTATGTTAGGAAGGATCTTGAATTAAATTGATGTGAAATATATGACGCTTAAAATATTAACCTATAAATAGAAAAATAATTGTCAGTGATTATTTACATTATTTGAGTAGTATTTTAGTACATACCTTGATATCGTATTCATTGTAAGTGATAATCGAAGATAGACTAGAAACACATATAATTAATCACTTGAGTATTACTGTTATATCAAATATGATTTACAAATTAAAGAAATATAAGATGTAAATATAACATGATATTTGTTGGTGTTGAATAAAATACATATAGGCAACTGTTCGACTTTTATGAATCAACTGAAGTTAGTAACATGTAAGTATAGTAAGTTTAAATGTTTTAGACAATATCTGAGTTAGTATGGGCATAATAAAAAATATACCTGAGATAAATAGAAAATTGATATAAAAATTACATTGAAGTTATCATATTTTTTTAGTAACGGTAATAAATACAGGGTTTAGTTACATAGTAAAAATAAAGATTTTTGAATTTACCAAAGTGTAATTTTATCTTTTATTTAGTAAAGGTATTGTTACAATATATATATATATAAATCAATCAACAGTTACTGACAATAAGAATATATTGATAAAATACATTCAAATATTGTCATGTACGAGGTAGGCGCCATAAATTCTTGGCCTGATATACAAAAAAGAAACAACATAAAAAATTTTATTTTTCAATGTAATTTCCCCTAACTTCTATACATTTATTACAACGATTAATTAATAATTCGATACCCTTGTAAAAATAATCTGAAGTTTTTCCGTCAAAATGTTATATAACAGCTACTTGCAATTCATTGTCGTCCTTAGAACTACGTCTCCTAAGGTCTTTTTTTTTAAATTAGAAAACAAACAAAAATCACAAGGAGCCATATCCGGACTATACGCTGGAAGTCCCAATTCTTGAAAACCGCATTCGCGGGTGGCAGCTTGTGAAACGGCGGCAGTATGGACGGGAGCAGTGTCGTGCAATAATGCCATTGTTATTATACTCATTCTTAGAAGGAATAACATTAAATAAACGATATTGAATCAAAACGAACTTATAAAGGAAAATAATTGGTTATAAAGCGAATTGGAAAGTAATTGAATAACATTAAAAGAAACATTTTTTCCACTTCTGTGATTATTTTTTCTTTTCAATTTACCTAATTTATTCTGTAGACATTTCGAGCATTTTATTAAATGTATGAAAGGTAAGGAAAAAGAATATTTAATTGCCTCTTGCTTCCTTTATCACTCAATGTGCAGCGCTTTTATTTATGAAATGATATTCAATTTTATTAAAATGAAAATGCAGGGGAGGAATCCGAAAATCCGCTATACTAATAATATTAGTGTAATAAATAAAAATATTACAGATCATACGAGCTGTATGAGCGTAAAATCCCTTAATTTAATGATCAAATTTTCAATATGACTTTAGAATATACTAGGATGCATATCTAGAATATACACAGTGCTTCAAACGGACATATTCCTGGGCAAATTTCTATGGGCACCATGTAAAATGGATTGCTGAAACTTTATATACGCATCGAAATCTTGTGTTTTGTAATGTTACTTTTTATATGTAATAATTTATATAACTTTAAGAATGATTGAAATGAAGATGATATATGACTAGGTATGATATATATAATATTGCAATATTCAATTATAATTTCAGTTATTATGTTAAAAATATGTGTGTACCTCCTCGGCCTTTATTTGGTATCTATTGAGTTTGCATCTATTTCATTATATTTCTAAGCTTTTATACTATATAAATACTTTAATAATTATATGTGCTTTTTATTCAGACATATTTCTGGTTAATTCATATTATATTGACAGCACTCACGAACCCATTTTTCATTGCTACTTGTACTTGTTTAAATTTTTATTGGATTACATAATATTTTTTTATGTATTATATATAATTTTTTTAATTAATATAACTAATTCTCAAATAGTTATTTAAATTACGCATAATAAACCTATAGAATTAAATAATTATAAACGACATTCGACTTCTGCTTCGTACTTTTAATTTGATTATAAAAATTTACCTACGAATGAGATTTGAACCATAGCCTTTCAGTTATACATATATGTATACATATATTTATACTGCGAGATAAAAAAATAGTATTAAATAGCGCGAGATCAAAAATTATATTGGTAAAGGTTTGCCATGGAATGTAAAACGTCTCTCTTAGGTTATATCATTAAGTGTCATACTGTCGTTAATATTAATGACAGTATCATATAACTTAAGGCAGACGTTTTACATTCTATGGCAAACCTTTACCAATATAATTTTTTATCTCGGGGTATTTAATACTACAGTCGCAATTATGCAATATTAACAATGTTCAATGAGTTTACATTTACTCAACAACACTCCTTATTTTATATATGCGAGGTTGCAGAATTACCAACAAAATATTTCAGTATGAAAACGCTATTGTTGAACGATTTCTATTTGCATTTGTATTTTAAAACGTTTTCCTCTAACCTTATATTTTACATTACGTATGCCATCCTGTCTTCTAACTCAGTACCGAAATAATATTTACCAGTAGCATCCAGCTCCTATTTAAAGTAGCGGAAAAGAAATGTAATAATAAATTTGTCTCTGATGAGTGTGTTAAACAGTCATCCCATATTTGTGCAGATATCTCAAAACGGTGCACTAAATCAAGAAAACTTCATAAATTCGAAGCTTTAACACGTCTCCGTGACATTTTGTCACAGTGCCCGGCCAAAATATCGTCTGCAAAAGTGCGCTTTTAACATTTTTATATCAATTTAGACCGAATTGGTAACATCCTTCTGGCAATAAAACTACCACTGCAGCCGCGCTGTTATAACGAAGATCTTTGAGATTCAGTAAAAATATTATTAATTTATGACGTGATACCCTCTTTAAAATTGTTAAATATAGATTAAGGAAACTAATTGCCAAATTAGTTTCTGGTGCTCCTATCTATACTAACAACGTTTAACTAGATGTCTCGTGCACTCTTAGGGATATTTAACATACATCCAAGTGGTATTGGAATCAATCAAAACTATAGTTGTACCTTTACTATCTATATTTGACAGTTAATTAGATTTTAAACTCAAAATAATACGCGTTATAATAATATTAAGTGTTTTAAGTGTCTGGTGAATGTGAATTTTATCAACAGTAAATGCTCAATTATGGGTAGATTGGTTTACGGAGAAAAACTATGGTACGGTATGTTTTAGCTTCTATTTATTCTTTAATATTTTTAATATATTGCCTTTTAGCATTAAGAGTAAACGAGATTTTACTATGTCAGCCTTTTTATTTACATATAAAACAGATATTTAATTATACAAATTTAATACATATATATTTACAAGAAAAATCATAAAATATTTATTTTATACAAAAGCAACTATAATTCTTACATTGAAATTAACCTTACATTTACTGAAACGTATTCGCAGTATGTCAACAAACATATAACGGGATGTTGAAACATCCAACTATAAATCATACAGTCGTGAATATTTAGTAAATTGAAATATTATATACATGTTATTTACTTCGAGAAAGATGATGTTTACACAAGTCCGGCAAAAACGTTAATGCATCATCTGGTACGTGCGTTCGTATTTTTGAAGGATATTCGACAAGAGTAATATGTATTTAAAATCTTACGTGAAACTAAAATTTACTTTAGTACATAGATAATTTAACAGAAGCCCATCTGACATGATTATTTAAAATGAACGGAATAACCATATAAAGATTCATTCGGAACTTACAGGGACGGAATTGTTTTCTTTCCACGGGCTGCCTGGAAACAAAACAATTTACGGGACTTCCTTTCTAGGCTGCCAGAAAGGCTAAGTAAAAGGTAAAGGTACTCTCCAGACTACCAGAGAGTTAGATGAAAATTCTCTCAGACTGCCAACAGAACTCTGTGAGAGGATCTCCTCAGACTGCCGAGGATAACTCTGATTTTACTAACAAAATCGGTAGCTGGGCATAGAGTTTGCGACTCGTCTGAAAATCTTGTTTGTAATTAATCTGAATTTTAAGTTTAAATTTACCCAGCGACATATCATTATTGCCACAAGCCTTATGACGTGGCAATAAGTCTTTCAAATACGCCATTTATCGAAATGAGTTTCTTTACTTTCTTCAGTATGCTCATTTGTTTGTTTGTGACTTGTATACGATATTTCTTCATTTATTTGTGTGAAATTTAATTATTTAGCCACATTTGACAAGGAATAATTATTAATTTTTAGCTGTATAGGTAGGTATGCTTGTTTGATGACATACATATCGTACTTTAAATAAATTTTCATAGTAATGCCTCTATGTGATAATAAAACAGAGTTAAAATAGAATAACAATTTTTTGGCGCATGCGTAGTTTTGACCGGATCACATGAGAATGGGTTAGCATTACTTTTTTTCTGTTTCACAAGTCGGAGCGAAATGTTCCATGGCTACAAGCAATATATTAGTGTTATATATATGGGACTGACACTACCTCTAAAACAGCCTGTATAATATAATTTATTTTTAAAACGTGTTGTCATATGGAACATTATTCAGTATTGATATATTTGATGAACTTTTAAGTATACTAATACAGACTGCAAAAAATGTTAGTATAAAAATTGAAGATAATCGTCAACAACGAACTAATACAAACTTATATTTTTCTAATGCCTTTATTACATATGATAGACCTTTAAGGAATGATTAAATATAACATGACTCTGTATTACAGACCTTTTTCCTGAGATAAATTAATTTTTCAACGAAACAACGTTTGAAGAATCTTTGTATAAAAAAAATAGCAGTTTTTTGCAAATATCTCGTAAATTTTGCATTCTATACAGATTTAATGAGAAACCAAAGGTATTTAGAGTTCGACTTGGAACAATTTTTTTATATAAAAAATTTCAAAATTTCGACCGGAAGTAACACTTTTACTCTTATTCGAATAGCAGTTTTTGCAAATATTGCTCAAATTATGTTTCTATAGAATTTATTAAGAAAATAAAAATACTTTGAACTGAATTTGGTATAATTTCTGTAAAAATTATTTTTATAAATTCGGACCAGAATATTTCTGATTTTAATAAGGAATACAGAATTTATAGTTTAACTTGGAACAACTTCTGTGTGCACATTTCAGAACGCACATACCTATAAGAAACTCGTGTGGTGTCTACACTTCATTTTAGAATTCTATGTACTACAGCAAATTATGTAATTTTAAAGAACATGTGGTGAGATATCGAAAAAAAACATAAAATATAAATACGAGCTTAATATGCATATTTACTAATACACAATAGTTATTTTATCGTTAATTGTTATTTTAAAGAACTTTTTCACACAGTTAAAAATAAAACTAATTAAAATAAATTTAAGAGGGTCTTGAGTGTCTATATAATATGTAAAAAATGCATATTTTACGTATAGTACAGATTACTAATCTTTTTTATTAACCATAAGAATAAACTTTTCTTGTGGTATACAGTATACATCCCAACGATTTATATGTGATTTAAAACATAGATATATGGAATCGCTATACAAGAAACATTCAACAAATATAAAGAGGACATTATATTATTTTACTTTAGAATTGTCAGAATGTATATTGTCTTTTCAATAGATTTTCAATCGAAGTAGATATATAACGGAAATGAGGCAATACCTTTTTGCCGAAGTGCGTCCCAATGTACCTCGGATGCAATAAACTTGAGTGCTTCGCCAATATCGCCTGCTTTCGAGTATCAAATGCAAGTAATAAAAATATGAATGTACATACCTACTCTTCGAAGTTTGGTAAAGTGTTGCAGTTGTTTCAAGCAAATATTTAGTTTGAGTTCTCATGAGATATTTTCCGGATCTAATACGCTTTCGTACTTATAAGTACTTATTGGTGGCATAAAGACAAATTTACGAGTAGAGATCGGAAGTCAGGTTTATACGACGCCAATTCTAGGGGCACATCGAGGACATCATGAATTCCGATTTGATATTTTTCACACGCGTACTTATCAAGTAACAGTGAATTCATTTTCTCCAGATCAGTATTGTAGAGTTTATAAAACACACCACACCACACATGCGGACTGTTCATTGTTCAGGTTGAGAGTTGAAATAAAAGTAAATCACCATTAACTGTTCCATATGTTCGATCATCTGATCACCAATACATTTTTACTTTGCAAAGCAACATTTCTACCTTTGTAATAGGGGCATACTATAAAGTAGATAACGTTTTTTAGTGCCCGCACATTTTTCCTCGGTTCGGAAAAATTTACTTCTTAATCAACAAACAAATCAACAATTCGGCAAACAGAGTATTGTTTAGAACTGCTTCAGCTTTTTGTTTGACATTATCATCAGGAACACCAGATAATTGGAAAAGGAATTAACGAAAATTTAACAATATTCATGGCGTTAGTTATAGAATATTTTGGGATGGTCGGGGAAAGTTCTAGATGGTGGATGGCTATATGTATTCTGAAATAAAGCCCATCAATGTTGGCTAAATCTAACTGAATAATTGCTTCCATAAATGCTTGTTGAGCATGTAACATAGAAACACCATTATTCGTAGTCGTCAAAATGTATGTGATAATAGGCTGCGTGTTACAACAGGTTTCGGTGGTTGTGGCACATGTGGCAGTTTTTCACTAAATAAATGCTTGCGTTCACAAAAGCTTGCTTAACAGAAGATATCAATTTACCTGCATTTTGGCAACATTTTCTGACCTTTAGATGGAGAGCATGTGCGAAACAAGTAATATTCGTCATATGCATGTTTGTGGTAAGAGCCGGCCAGCCACCTTCATATATACAGCTGCTTCTGCTACAAATAATAACACTTTTCTCTATTTCTATCGCGCTTTTCACACTATAACAATTTCAAACACGTTTACGGTTTATGATATGGATTCTGCATTACTTCTTTCAAGTCCTTTAGATGCAAGTAGATGCGTAGACTCTACCGGGTCGCTGTCCATTACCTTAATATTAAAACCTTTAACATCAGCAGTTTTATCTATGGACACCCAATAATATTGAAGTTGAAGTCTTAATTTCATCGTACATCGAGTACAAATAATATTTTAGCTGAATTTTGCAAGTAACTGTATTTACCGTAACACTAATTTGGAGAAAATGAGTAAATCTGGATGATTCACCGTATTCCATGGAATGTGACATGCTACTATCAATTTAAGTAGATCCGACTTAAAGGCTTTCTGCCGTTGATAAGTAGTTGGAGAGCCAGTAATACGTGCTTTATGTGTATTAGGTGATACATATTCCACTACGCACGTTTTCGGTTTCTATTTGCCACGACAGTAATACATTGCAAACTTCTAGCACAGGCGAATCTCTTATAGACCTTTTAGCATAGTACTTCGCATCGGATGTTGACGGGACATATTTACGCAATAGAAGACATGTAACTAAAACAAGTAAGCAATAGATCATCCCACTGCACACAACGCTTATGATTTAGCTAAAATACTTTTGGCGCAAAAGCCCATCCCACTTTCAACGTCACTAACATTCGCCGCGATAGATGCATAATATTCTAACCATGTGTTTATTGTAAACACCGTTGTTGAAGGTAAGGAGGGGAAAGCCACAGCTGCATCGCGTTGACGAACACGATTTGGAAAAATTCCTATAATATGTACATAGAACATTACATACGTAATGGAGAGATTGTTACATATTATTGTATTATTACTATTATTCATTTAAGTACTTTCCTTGAATGTAAACCTGACATTCCATCCTTTATGAGCATTAAAGTTTGCTTTTAAACAATACGTTAATTACTCGTAATGACGTAAACCACACAGTATATTATACAAATCACACCAAAATTCTCGTATAATACTTTTACGGCAGGTTTTATTTTTTTGTCTTTCATGTAGGTGTTTCTGAAAAAGCGTTTTAAATGCTAGAAAAAATTTTAAACTCACGCCTTTCTTCTTTTCTCAACCTAGCCTATGGTTCTCTGCATCTTTTGTCTACATTCTGAATGCAAGTAGGTATTCTTAAATAGTGTATTACTAACCTCAACGTACGAACATTTAAAGAAGGGTAAAATAATTAGTATATTATAGTCTAAAATAAATGAAATGGAAATCTCTTCAATCTGGTACATGATTACAAGCAATATTATCAACAATATTGGCCCCTTTGTGGACAAGTAAATTTTCCTTGTTCGTCTTGTCTCAGACTCTGCTATAACTTCTACCATAGTCACTTCTGCATTTGTGGATCATTTGTAACCAAAAGAAACACGCATAGCCTTAGACATATTGATTTCGATAATATAATTGAATGAACTTTGTTTTCTGCTAATTTTCAAATCCTGATTTGTTGCATGACGACCGACGGTAAAAGACCAAACGGCGCTACACTTCTGGCCTGGTTAAAAGGAAAAGACTTAATTTGAAATGTAACATGTGTATAAGTACCCTTTTGATACAATTTATGTTCCTCATATTCTACGACAATATGTAAGTCGCAAAATGAGATAGATGGAATAATAATGTAAGCAGTTTTCTGAAATTTATTTAACTTTTCTACATAATCACCCTGTACATATAGACACTTATCCCATCTTTTTACAAATCGTAGAAAGCCGGCGACAAATAAGTCTTTTGATTGCTGTCGCAACCAACCAGAAATCGCTTTTATTACGACATCGTCAGTTTCAAAATGACGTCCATCCAAATGATTTTTTAAGGGACGAACAGATGCAAATTACTGGAGGCTAATTGCGAATGATATGTTCCACACAGTGCACTGTGGCTTGAGTTGATACGTCGTAGAGGTTTCCTAAGTCTTGAAGATTCATATTTAAGGAATTGACAGTAGACGATTTAGAAGTATGTCGCGACGAAGCACTCTATTGAAAGCACATAATCTAAAGTATTACTAAAACCCGGACGAGATGAAAGCCGAGATATACTTCAAACAAAGAATTTCTTAGTTATTCAACGACAACATCTTTGGTAAATCGCTGGATTATTCTCGTTTCGAAAATCTATACTATTGTTATTTACATTAAAGTATAAATAATTTCAATGTACTGAACCTAAAATTCTAATAAATATAAGCTTTCAAAAAATTAGGAATTCATTTATTAGTTAGATTATTTTAAACTTTCATATTTATACTAATTTTAAAAACAAATCTAAAATGGTATAGTATCTAATTATTCTAGGTGTAATATATTAAATAGTTTCACTACTTCCACTTATGCTAAAGTGATGAGACATAATAAATAAAAAAAAATGTGCAGAAAACATTATAGCACAATCTTGAAAATACATTTTCCCATAAGGAAAACTCTTTCATTTATATTTATATCGTGACCCTAAGATTAATTTGCCACTCCATTTAAAAAGTCATCTTTTCTTCCTTTTCTTTTCACACCATACGACCGTTCTTCGTACGACGCGTCACAGATATTAATGAATGTATCAAAAGAAAATACGGGACGAATCAACTTCACTTCTGCTTCTGTCTCCGTTAATTCGATTGTGAGGGTCAGCGGTATAGAAACGAAATTAGGGACCAGGTTTAGCTTGGACGTGAGGCGATCATTCTTGTGAATTGACTAAAAAAAGAGGCTCTTCGTTACCTAATAAACGAAATAGAACTTTCTCCTTCTGTGTGTCATTGTTCACCCCTGTTCTTTTGTTTCTCTATTTTCGGATATATCTTTGTCTAACAAAATTAAACAAGTTTCACAATTAACGTCCGAATTCGAACCATCTTTGAAGAGGTAGAACACACATGCGATCAATTGGTATCCATTTGGAAATAGAAATATTCTGTATGTAGTCTAGCATGCTGTATTATTGTTCATATTACACAAAAAGACGTGTGGGCACCACACGACTTTCTTATACATATGTGCCTTTCAAATTATGAAAAGCTGTTCTAAATTAAGCTTTAAATAGTTTTCTCCTCATAAAAAAATACTCCTGTGAGTAAATGTATTACTTTAGGTCCGAATTTTGAAAATTCTTTTATACAAAAATTATTCAAAATCCTATTCTAAGTACTTCTAGTTTCTTAATAAATCTCTATAGAATGTATACTTTATGAGATATTTGCAAAAAAATGCTACTCACTAAGAGTAAAATTATTACTTCCGGTCCGAATTTTGAAATTTCATTTATACAAAAAATATTCCAAATCCAGCTCTAAATACTTTTGTACTCTTGATAAATATATAAAGAACTCATAATTTACAACATATTGAAAAAATCTAAAAGCTTTACTTCCGATCTGAATTTTGAATTTTTTTTTATACAAATAGTATTGAAAATTAAGTTCTGAATACTTTTATACTCGCAACGTACCTGTTTAAAAAGCAAAAAACTGATTTTCGGTAAGAGTAAAAGACCTACTTTAAACGTAGTAGCTGCCGAATAATTGGCAAAATTTTTTCACTGAAGTAAACTACTACTTCCGGTCTGCCGATCTTACTGAAAATCTAATCAGATCTCAAAATCTCGTAAATACAAAATTTGGAATTGATATTTATAGCAGTTTGACCGCCATTGTGGTCACACACACACACACAAAGAGAGAGAGAGAGAGAGAGAGAGAGAGAGAGCGAGAGATGGAGAGAGAGAGGGAGAGAGAGAGAGAGGGGGGGAGAGATTTTTTTTTAAAACCACTTTTTTCGGAATATAAATACATTTTGGCAATAATGGTTCGTAAAGACAGAAATCACACTATATGTGATCTATAGCATAACGAATTTAATAAATTATAAAATACCAACCAGGATGCCTATATAATACGATTAACTTAAACAACAATAATATAGTAGTAGTATATTGATTAAAAATTCATTATGTTTTTATTAAATTGCTATTAAAAATTTGGAAGAATAAAATTTTTGCATGAATAGTCCATGTGATATGATTTTAATTACGATACAAAATTTGTATATAGAATTTAATTAAGTAAAATAAGACTAGTCCAGGTTTTACTACAATTAACAATGATGTTTTTATAGCCACGAATAAAACTCTCATTTCTGGGTCTACTTTACAGGTTAATCAGACATCCACCCATTGGAAACCAGCGAGCACCGATCCAATTCACACTATTCCTTGCTCGAATTATATACAAATACCTTAACTTTTTTCGTGTACTGGCATTGATAAAACGATTCAGTATGTTCACACTCAAAAGTGTCATCACTAGTATACACAATAGCGGTCTTCACAGACTGTTATATTATGATTTTTTAACTGGTTTATTCTACAAGGTCTGCCCAAAACAATTACGCTTAAATAGCGATTTATTAGTGAGACATATTATCTCCGGTAAATTTACAAAATGAAGGAAAATTAATATGAAATATAATGCTAAAAGTCCTTAAATTAATTTTAAAATAAATACCTTAAGCTCTCATATAATTCATTAAATCCCTATAGTCCATCAGTAATTCTCTGCAATCGTTTCTTGATAGATTAAAATATATATTTTTAAAAATAATTGGTAATATTCAAAAATGTTTTACAATAATCTTGAATTATAACTTATATTTAAATGATTAAATGAATACACTTTGTACACATAGCATGTGGTTATTATCAAATCAATACCACTTTATACATCCTTTTTAATGTTTATTACTGCTTTGCTGATTGCTAAACACAGAATCTCTTTTAACTCTTGGTGTGACGGCTTTCATAGATTCCCCTCTCCACCAAACAATAATATTAAAGATGTCTTTTTAATTCATGCTTCAATATTTCTCCACAACTGAATAACATTTTACCAATATTTGTAACCCTGAACTGCTAGGCGCCTGTGCTGTGACTTATGATGATATCACTCTGCATTCACTAAGGAGAAAAGAATCAAGCTCAACATTCCAAAGGAAAATATACGATATATATTAAAAAAACTGCATGTTTTTAACCATAAAGTATAAGAAGCAGCCTAGGGCATGAAAATGTATACATTTCGTTGTATTTTTAACAATGTATGTTCGATCTAGTCATGACTATAAAATATTGTTTTTTTTTAGTGTACAGTTAATATAACATATAAAGACATTATTAACCTTTTTTGCAAATTCAAACGTATCCATTAGTTTATATTTGTTATATGGGCTAAATAATATATCAAGAATAATTGACATGAATTTAGCTAAATTCCTACTATAGCTATCATGGGTCTTAATAAATATCTAACCCCCTTTCTATTCTCAGTTAATATGGTATTTGCAATCAGCACAAAATCAGCTTACACCAGAAGTTAAGTTATAACGGCGCATCAAAATGATGTTTTCATTGATAACTGAAAAGCAAAAATGAAACTTAAACGCGGTCTGCCTCGATTCACGAGTTATGAGTGAGAAATGTAAAAGGGAATAAGAGAAATGAACATAAGAAACTTACGATATTTAAAAATTAGTTTAATAAATTTGGAAACAAAATCTATCACATGTCGATAACTAAGAAGAAAAATTACCTAAAGGACAACATCAGAAAATAACGGTGTTAGCCTCCATAAATAAAGAACAACATTTTTGAAAACCTTTACCTATAAAACATATATAATTTTTGTATAACGTTTGTAGAAAATCACAACTGTTTACATATATTACTAAATAAATATTTATAAAACAGATTTCGAGATAATAATGTCTGAAAAGTAAACATTTAACCTCACAAATTTAATGCATAGATATGATAATAACATTGACGGTTAATGAACAATCCAGCATAAGAGATAAGAGTTATTCTTCCGAAATATCAAACTGACTTGAACCATAAAATTACTAATTTAAGAATTGTTTTAATTGTCATTAAAAGAGAATATAAGCAGGCATTACCTACGAAGAGTTAATTTAATTAAAAAAATAGGAAAAGTTCAATTCATTAAATTAATATTGCTTTTTAAAGACTATGCCTATAAAATTAAAACATATTTTGTCTGTTTTATATATTCTAGTTTTATATCCAAGGTTATTATTAATTTTGGAATATAATTTTACTAAAAGAACAAAATTCTCATTCAAAATAAGATTTATTATAGTAAGTATTAATGATATTATTATCAATATTATACTAAATTATTTATGAAATAGTTGATGATATTTTAACCTATCAACATGATATTTTTGTAATAATAAATCATATAGTTATTATAATTGTGTAAATTAAAAGGAAAAAATACAATTTAAATGGGTTTATAAATATTATTTATATTAATAATGTAGGGTAAATCAACAAAAAGTGAACAAATCAACCTGGTCTTTAAACTGTCCTTGAAACATGAAATGTTTACGCACCACTTGAGTAGGACAAGGGAATTGATGAATGAGTTTAAATCTGTTTGGCCGAACTTTATATATACGTAAACTTACAGAAAGAAAGGCGTTATATATATGTATGTATTTAACAAAATTATGCATTAAACGAATGCAGATGTACTTGAAGAGTCACTCATTATCTTCTCTAGTGTTATCGATAAGGTCAAACCCGTTGAGTAGTAAACAAATATTACTGTTTATACGAATGGTAAAATAGTTTATTGTAGTGTTTAGTATCAGTAAATTTCAAACTAAATAATTGTAACATTATGCACTGCTACTTGAGGTTACCGTTGGTGGTGTTTAGAAATTTGTACCTGCAGAAAATTATTTGATCTCGAAAGCATTAGAATACAGTTTATACTATAATACTTCTGTGAGAGGAGCCTGCTTAACGCTACTTGATTGAAGTATGTAATTTTCAAAGAATAAGATAATTGTATAAAGATTTTGTACTTATTATATGTATAGGTATATACAAAGTCGGAAATAAATAACCTCAATTTGTAATACGAATTAATATTCCTTTGAGGTGAACAAACATTAAAAGGAGTTATCAATTTGCATTAACTGTTCTTGTTATTTGTTGGAAAGGTTAAGGGGGCTTACGCAGAGCTGTCTAGTTACTGCGGTGAGGTAGGACGTGCGGGGGGATAGTTTGCAAATAAAATAAAATAATGAGAGTAGGGATGTCTTTTCGCAGGCCAGGTTCGTATTGCGTACGCTTCGTTCCAACCAGTGTCTTGTAATAAGTCCCGGTGCAGAGATCTGTGCATTATTACTCCCTCGCTTGAAATGAACGGCGCATTAAAAATTCCATTTCTTGGAAACTATAAAGATTTAGCAAGCTGATTGTTGCGTTTCATATATATATATATAGTGATTTAGCGACGTATTTCTTGGTTTAGCGGTCTGTTTTATTTAACACATGAATTAACAATTAGTTAAGATATGATAATAATAATAAAAATGATTGCGTAAAAAGTTTCGACAATATATTCTTAAAATTGTCTTGCTCAGTTTGTGTAAATATAGAAATACATATAAAAAAAGACTGTATTGTTAATGCAACTAAAAAAAATAACATATTTTCAAAAGAATACGAAGAAATATAGTAAAATGCTCCTGAAAACCTTACCTAAAAACATTACTATGACTTTGACATTGTCAAAGTTTAATGTTATTATTTTTGTTTTTTTGTTTATTATGAGAGATACTCCGGCAAAAATAGGATGGTGAGAGACACAGGGTGTGTCATTGCGGATTATTTAAAACTGGAAAGTAGATTTTTGACAAGCTACTTCGTTTCTCTCGTTTACAGAATTGTTTCTCTTTGCATTAATAGAACATTCAACAGAATATGAAGGAGTTACTGAACGATGAACACATATACTCCAAATTTAGCAACGACCCAACCCTTTGATTTCAAAGAGCTAATATAATGACTTAATTAAAAAATGAGCAACCAAACACTTAAGTTCGCCCAAGACAGCAGCTTCACTAAAATTAAATAACGCACAACCGCCAAAAATATACGGCTTACCCAAATTACATAAAGAAAATACACCTCTTAGGCCTATTGTATTGTATTCCAAGTCTGTTTTACAACGTATCAAAATTTTTGGCAAACATAATTTCTAATGTAACGAAAAAACAATTCTACATAAAATAGTATATTATGCATTGAGCATTTAATGATAGCTATTAAGACACGAGTAAGAAAATTACGAGTGTCTTAATATCCATTAAATGCGAGTTGCATACACTATTTTTTCTACGACCCCATAATAAAACATTATTTTTTGAACATTCCATTTCATAAATTGAGCGTAAATTTTTCCATACATCTTTGCGAATTTAGCTGGTAATAAATTGTTCGTGGCTACTAAGGCTTGTTCCATAATTTCTGGTGGAGTCAAATTTTACATTTCACTGTCACTATCCCTCATTTTTTCCGTTTATACTTTCAAAAAAGCACATATTCTAACTACTTACTAGTAAATTGCAGAGAACTGTCACATTTGATTAATTTTTATATCTGTCAGATATGCAGTCGCCATATTGGATATTGGAATTTCGCAAAATAACATTCTATTGCCCCAATTGCTCGGACTTCAAGCTGCAACTGAAGAACCTCCATGAGTTAACCGCAACAGTAGATACGCTACAAAGGGAAATACGACAGATTAGAATGGGTACTATGCAAAAACCCACTAAGCAAGGTTCTGAAGTGTTCCAGGCTGAGAAAGTAATACTTGAGGTTGCGGAGAGAGAGAGAAGGAAAACTAATCTTTTAATTTTTAATGTTCCGGAAGATAATTCTGGTACTAAAGCCGATCAGCTTGCAGCAGCTGTTGTGATTGTTGGTGAGATTTTTCAAACCTTAAATATTTCCCTAACTTGTGAAGGCCAGGTGAAGGATGCTCTCAAGAACTCTAAGAACCTAAAAATCGTCGACGGACATAAATCAAGCAAGCTTTCAGAAGATAAAACCCATTTTTAAATGAGCCTATAATTTTTACCACAAGAAATGGAAATCCTCGGGATCATTAATCTACCAGGGTGAATTTGTCAACGTAGGAAGACGTATCAAAGCATACAAAATGGGCGCACTCATCACATTACGTCTTGTTTTGACCAAAAATAGGCGCGTGCAATCTTAACTTATCATGGCCATTACTACCGCGCGAGCAGACTGAAAACACACACGTGGCGTCTTATTTTGCAAAGTTTCAAGGACATTTTGAGACACTCTGTTCATTAACTTAATTTTGAATTGGCGTGCCGACCTCAGCGTCATCTCTAAAACCTCAGTGTCCACGTTCGGAACTACAAAAGTGAAGGGGGTTATTTCTCGCGATTTTGGAGCCTGACCTCGGGCGGATCTAGAGTCGGCTAATATTCACTACTCATTAGTACATATAAATTTAGCAAAAACTGTCAATAAAAAAATTTGAATAACATTCCAACTTTACAGAAAAGCTCTTTTCCTTGGTGTTAGGAATAAATATTTTACACTATGTAGCAGGACTCAAACCATAAATGTTATTGTAGAAGAACACATTTGCTACAGGAACTGGTCAGGGTCGTCAAGCAGTAGGAGGCTGATACTATTGTTGAGGGTTTTTTCGAAAAGCATCGAAATGTATGGCTTAATTTATGAAAAAATGATTGCTGATGGAGATAGCAGTTGCTATAAAAAGATTTTAGAGAACAATACGTATTCGATTTACAATATAGTAGTAAAGAAAATCGAATGCCGCAACCATCTACTTCGTAACTATTCAAGGAAGATAGATGAGATGTGCAAAGATCCAAAAAAATGTACCTATTGTCATCAGAAAGAAAATTCAGGCAAGTTAGACCTACCCACGTATTGAAATTTATATAATAGTTGTCGATACTTGTAGGCAAATGGACATCGATTAAGATGGGCTGTTGTGAAAGCCATATAATATAGAAAAAAAGAAGATGTTTCCCTAACAAAAAATTTCGAGCTTGCATAGAGATATTAGAAATAGTATTAGTCATGTACTTGATGAACATCAGAACTGTGTTTCTTTACAATACTTCTGCAATGAAATTTTTTGTCCAGAGGGAATTACGATGGCCAACCTTCATAAGACACGCAAGTTTGTTATTTTTAATAATAATGTAAAATTATGACATTATTTTCTTAAACTTTTAGAATTATATGAACAATTACGTTTAGCTACAGAGCATATTGTAAGACACGCAAATAGTTTGATATATAATGTTAACAACAAAGCAGTGGAATGTTTTAACTCTGTAATTGCTAAGTTTATTTGGAGGGAAAAGAATTAATTATACGCAAAGACGTTCCTATCAGTCCAGATGTTCGGCAGCGGTAGTTTCCTACAACACCAAGAGATCCATATACTCAGTTAGAAAGTATATAAAGGGTGGAAGCCCAGGAAATTTTACCAAACGCTTAGAAATGCGAAATAAGTTTAGGCAAGAAAAAAAGCAGCTAAGAAAAGAGTCAAAAGCGAACGCAAGTTAGAAATTATTCGGCGAAGACAAAAATTATGGAGCTCAGTGTCAAAGACCCGATATGACAGAAACAGAATTTGACACTGCGAAGGAATCCTTTCTTACAGCATTACATTTGCCAGAAGAAGAAGGGATTATATTAGAGGCAGAAACAAGGGCCAAACAGACTCCGAATTGTGATATGTTGAACGAAGAAAACGCTTAACTGCCTCTAAATTCGGGGAAGTATTCAAACGGCGTCCTTATACAAATTGTAAGAGATTGGTAGAGAGTTTGCTATATCCAAAAAATATAATTGTCCAAAGTTTGAATTACGGGAAGTAAAACGAAAATATAGCCAGATCGTAAGCTGCCGGTAAGATTGGAAAACAAATTGATGTATGTGGAATGTTTATCGATTCTAAATATTCTTTCCTATCGGCAACACCGGACGGCTTAATTGGGCAAGAAGGAATTTTAGAAATCAAATGCCCATGGTCAGCTCGAAATATGTCACCAGAAGATGCTATCCAATCAAAGATGATCACGTTTTGGAAACCAAATGGGGATGTTAACATAGCACACAACTGACACTACCAAATTCAAGGACAGCTGCACATAACCAATCGAAAATAATGTGTTTTGGCCATATGGACTTAAGATTCAAACTCTATTTAAAGATGATATTTTTTGGTCAAAAGCCATGGAACAAAAATTGGTTCAATTTTATAATGACTGTATACAGTAATGCGCACACTGCTACGTTAATATACGGAATGGGGAATATGGGTGGGGTATGCCTAGCGTAGCCGCATACTATAACACCCTGGCTAGCGAGAAAGTGCGGTGAACGTATTCACATACAACGCAAAACATTTGTCATGTGAATTCTTCAATGTTATTTTTATTTGTCCCTATTTCCTAACATCAAAGTAAATAAAATACAATGTAAATAGGATATTTTAAATGAAACGAATATTTAGGAAAGGAGAATAATATTAAATATCTCTAAAATAATCCCAAAAATAAATAAAACTAAAGGTGTCTCCTGTATTATAAAATAAAGCAAATATTTTCCTGATTAAAACGAAACTTAAAAGATATTCAAAATTAACTAAAAGAAATAAATAAAAGTAATAATTCAAAGAACTAATTGAAATTGAAATGCTCGAATCGGCCTCCACCTATTTCCAAACAAAGAGCTACTCGATTATAGAAATCCCGCCTAACATTGCCGAGTACATCTGGTGTAATTGACTCTAAACAATTAGTAATTTTTAATTGTAATTCATTTAAATTGTTGGCCCGTTGTTCTTCAAATGTGTAAATCTTTGATTTTACATAGCCCCAAAGAAAAAAATCGTTCGGGGATAAATCAGGCGATCTGGCTGGCCAACTAATTGTTTCTTGTTTCGAAATGATTCGATCACCGAAAGTGGCTCTAAGATATTGTCGCGCCATCATACTTTTGTGGCAGAGCAGCCGTCTTGCTGAAACCATACACTTTCTAATTGAATGTTTGGTATTCTCCGTAAAAAGGGAATAACATTGTTTTCTAACAGCTCAAGGTATTTTTGTGCGTTTAACGCCCCGTCTATAAAGAAAGGACCAATGATATTATTTCCTAGTATACCAACCAACACATTTAACTTTTGGGGGTATTGTGTATGGGCGGTATACGTAACATGTCGATTAGTAGGTGACCAATATCGCACTTGCACAGAATTATGTTTACCATGCAAAGGAAATGTTGATTCGTCTGTGAATAGTATATTTGATATAAAGTCTTCATTTTGTGCAGATTTCTCGATAATATTTAGGCAAAACTGAATTCGCTCGTGATTGTCGTGCGGAAATATTTCATTTGTTTTTTTAATATGATAACAGCGGTATTTATTTTTTTTGAGAATCCTCCCCACAGTTGCACGCGACACACCCACTTGTCGACTTATTTGCGTTGTTGTTTGTGCAAAGTTATTTTCAACGCTAGCGCATATCATTACGTCCCGTTCTTCGTTCGCATTTTCTTTTGGTTTCTTATGTTTAGAAGGTGAAACACATCCGAATTTATCAAAATTATTTGCAAAGCGGCGAATTGTATCAATACAAGGAACAGGCCGATTTTCAAAATTATTTCTAAAAAGGCCTCTAATGGATAGAGTCGAGTGACCTTGATGATACCACTTTACGATTTGTACTTTTTCCGCTAATGAATACTCCATCCTGTTCTGCGCTCTCCCACAGGTTATATGCATGATAGAAGGACTAAAAGAGATATGACACTCCCGTGGTTAAAATTCGTTCCTTCTGCGCAATGACGTCATGCGGTGACGACCAACAACGTAATTACACGAGTTTAATACGTAAAATTGTACATTACTGTTGATTGTGGATTAAATGAGGCCTGTTGACACAAAAGTTGGTAAATGAAGTGCAATGTCCTCTAATTGGATGTTATATTATTTTCAAATATGACCTTGGGATTAGCCGCAAATGTGATATTCTCATTTAAAAATCTGGATTTATAATATTGTCAACCATCCACTCCGTCCAACTAAAATGCCAGATATCCATGGCCTACTTTGGTCTAAATAGATAGTTAATAAATAATACAGTTTGCACATAGGATAATAATGGGTTTCATTTAATAAAACAAAAACATGTAATACAATATTAACATTTTAATGTATGATTTTGTCAAGTTTTCTTTTTCTAGATTTTTCTAACTCTTGAAGATTACTATTTAACTGTCTTATTCTAAAATACATTCGACTTCTAAAAAATAATGTTTTTACATCCACATGACAATGTATATGTTCGCTTTCCCTTATCAAATACTGAAGATAATTTTTTGTTATAACTAATGTGTCTTTATTAATATCTTGAAAATTTTTCTCCAATTTTTCCAGTTTTTCCATAATTTCTGGAGATGCTTTTGTCAATCCTCCTTCAGATAATTGATCAGTCCATGTAAAACTGGCTGAAGTAGATGTGGAAGTGGTTTGAGGAAGAGTAACATGTTTTAACCTATGACAAATATAACCACCTAAATTTTCAAGTCCGTCGTAAATTAATTCATCTTCATCAGCGAGTTCCATGTTATGGTCTTGGTCATTGTTCAGGTCACGATCTACAAAAACATTAAATGAACTACATATATTAATTATTAATTTTGAATCAATACTAACCAGTCAATAATTTCGAACATAATTCACTGCTTCTTACGTTTTCGCCTAATTCAAGATTCAAATCTGGAGTATGATCTTCTTCAGTATTACCAAATGACAGCGACCCATCATTTTTTCCCAGGATATATTTTCTTAGGCGATATTTGAATTCCAAAGCTGTAGGGTGATCATGGAGGCCTCCTTTGGCCCTGATTACACCAAAAAAGTTTTCTAGAACATCTTGGTTTAGTCTATACGTCAACAAATATTTAATGTTGAATTTATTTTGCATTTCATGAAAGAGAAGCTTTAAAGATGTATTGGTAATTAGAATTCCTAAAAAATTTATGCCAGCTACAAATTGACATGCATTGATTTATGTAGCATTTATACCCTTTTGGAACGGCAAAAGCTGTTTTTTGTTGGAAATTTTCATAGAAAGTACGGTGTCAGACATCTTATCCAAAATGATATTTTGTTCATTCAAAGCTAAGCCATATGCTTTTGTTCTTGCTCGTGAATCAGTTTCCGGGACTCGTACATTTAACACATCAAACCAGTCGTTCACCTAAAATTATAATTTTTATTGATAACTTACCTAATGTAATTATTTTATAATATTTTACTGTTTTGAAAAATTCTGAACACTGCGCCCAATTTGTTGATGATTTGAAACGACCTAGCATTCCACATCTAGAGATAGCAGTAGCAATTGTATGTGAAAATAACTTCGTTGCAAACTTCACTTTCTGCCTAGCTGCTCCCTTAACATTCAGCATTTCCTTGTTAATTTTGTGTGTAATTTTTAAATCTGAGCAACTGGTTAAATCAATCAATTCCTCAATAATATTTTTGTTTACTTCTTGTCCTTCCAATATAAAACCTTGATCCACAAAGTGATTTCGTATCAACTTTATTAGATGCGGAACGTCAGCAAATACAAATATTTTTTCATCATTAGCAGGATTGAGGAACCACGTTTTTGAAGTATTAATTCCTATCTCTGAATGTAAAGCACGGTTACCGCCTCCTAAATCGCTTGTCATTGCCACCACATGAAAACCTAAATAATAAAGTAATTTAAGTGATTTAACATCATATATAATTACCTGCAGATTCAACATAATTTATTACATCAAATATCTTATCCTTGGTCAGTTTGCAGTCAAAATCAAAAAATATTGGTTGCTTCCAACTTTTAAACAACCCTCTGAGCATGATCACTTGGACATAACTAAACGGTTTTATTGTTTCATCATTTACTTTATCATACAAAAACTGTTTTTTAATTTTCATTTCATCGAACGATAACACGCATACTTTATCCATTTTAGTCATATCTGAAGTTTTAATAATATGAAAAATCTTTTTTAAAATTCCTGGAGATATTAGTATTTTTTTTAGCCATGATCGAAGAGTTGAAACTGCTGGAAATGGAAATCCACGTTTTAACATAAGTCTATAAGCTTTAGGCCCTGCTGCATGAATAGCTATTGCTTTTGAAATATCCTCAGCTGACCATGTCAATCGTTTATTAGGAGTTTGTATTTTCCTTATCTGCTGAGGGCTAAATAATTTTTTCAGCTGGTTTTGTTCTTTTTCCATTACTGCTAATTGTGCTTTAAGATCAGCTATTTTTGTATCCCTGTCGTCATACTCCGTATTTACTCTAAAACAAAATGTAAGAATTCAAGAAATAAAATGTAACAATACATATTATAATAATAGTAAGACTTACCCCTTGCTAACACATGTATCCACAAGCTTGTTATTGTTACCATCACCTTCTAGAGCATCTGCATCTGGAGAAGAACCAGGTAGGGCCGGGTGATTATTATGGGTACCACCGCCATCCGAAGAAACAGTATTAACTGCATGTGTAAAAGAACTACATCAACCCAGAAGAATAATGCAGGCATTGTTAGATTTACATAAGTTAATTTATAGTATTATGAATACAAAATAGTACAATATTACCTGTTTACAACCGAATCAACAATTTTCTTGCGTTCTCTGGCTTCTCTCCTTTGCTGCCTAAATTTGTTACATTCTGAAGGCAAGGTTTTTGCCTTCATGATGTTTATACTTGGTACGGCACTCTCCTTCAACTGACGACAGTTTTTTGGATTGTAGTTCAGTAATTCGTGTTTCAAATTTCGAACGTAGTCATCGTCTGTGAAATGTGTCGAACAGATTCGAGAATTTTCAACGTTGAAACAGTCGGCACGAGAACAACAGTTCACCCATACACTTCGCGTCGGTTCCTCTTTAGGAAAACGAAAAAATTGTACATTTGGTCCAATACTTTTTAAATTGTTATTGACGGAGCAACCAAACACTGCGCACCGCATTGTACTTAGGTTAATTAATTACCCAATAGAAATAATTTCTAATTTCACAAGTAAAACGATGAGTAAAACGTCAGTCATGTCCGTCATATCACCACAACATGGTCACCACTTGACGTCACCGAGCAATGACCGGTGGGGGAAACATGCGCAATGTCATATCTCTTTTAGTCCTTCTATCATGGGTTATATGCAACTGATTCCTCTTAGGTTCTTCGCTGTCTGATGTACACCCCCCACTTATATTCTCCTCTCTCTATATTAGGTTTGTTCGGGTTTAATTTTGAACGGTTCTAGAACGGTTCTAGTCATGCGCGTTTATGTTCCCGTCATGCGCATTTACGAAATCTAAAACGATTTTGCAAACGCGCCTGACGGGAACTGTTCTGGAACCGTTCAAAATTAAACCCGAACAAGCCTATTAACGTAGCCTTGTGAGCACTACTGTATTACCAGAGTTAGTAGACAGTCGTACACAAAGAAATATGGATGTAAGAGAACCTGAGTTCATATTGGCTGCCCAAAAGGAGAAGAGAATAAGAGTGCAAAATAAGTGATGATGATATATAAGCTCGTTGCATAATATACTATTATCTATGATCGTGCAAAAAACTGTTACTTTTTTTGACTGATGTCACTGAAAAAATTAACTTTCATCGAATATATAAATTTTACACGTAATATACCTAACTTCCATCTGTCATAATTATTAACACCAATATTTTCAATTTATTCATGTTTTAATTACAAATTTTTAGCAAATACGTAACATGTTCGGTGCACGCGAGCTGTAACATTCTCGGTCTCTTTTGCCTCACTCCGCGCCGTGTATTGCAAACTGCGGCCTTAAACCCCAAAAATTATTTGACAGCTCACTTATATGAAAAACAATTATTTTGAAGAACTGGTTTTCGTGTAAAAAGTTAACTTTTATGGCACTAGTGCAATAAATTCATCAAAATAAATAAATTTTAAGAAACTTGAAGTAAAAAAGCGTACGATCGTAGATACAATTTTGAAAGATACACCTGTACAAAGTCTCGTTCCTTGCTTATGTTTTAAACTGGCCCGTGAAATAAAGAATGACTTTCCTTTCTTATGCGAAGTATAAGAAAGTATTCTAATGACGAAAATTCGCAATGCACTTAGGTATAAGATAGTCGTGTGGTGCCCACACCTTATTTTTATTTGTAGTTACTACTTAAATAAATATTATTTTGTAAAAAAAAATCAATAATTATATAAACATGCACGCCAAAAAGTATTATTTTGAGTCGAGTAAATCTGTTTGAAATCAAGACTTCTCTGTTTTGTATATAAGAAAGTAAATTTAGTTTTAGTTTGAGAAAAATTGCATTCAAGTGAGCCAATATAATCGTTTCAAGCAATTTATATATCGTATGAATATAATTTATTGAGAGTTTTTTTTCTTAATTTAAAAATATACTTTTTAGCGTGTGGGAATAACAAACCGATAACATAAAATGTAGTAAAATACATGGGCTTAAAATATCCTGAATACAGAAAACGGCTACTTACGCTTGCGGCCGCACAAATCGTTAGAGGCGCCACGTCCCTAGCGCAAATTCGGCCGCTGTAAGGCATTCGTTAAAATCAAATATCTAGCAGAAATTTTTGTTTTTCTTATAATTTTTTTGCATTAAATTGAATACAAAGAATTAATGAAGGCTTCGATGGGAGTATTTTTTTATAATTAAAATTATTTAGAACTACATTTTACCCCTGAAGTTCGCCAAATTTACAACATCATAACACAGGGTCAGAAACTTTATTTTAAAAACTAATTTCAGTCAAGCCTGCATTGAACCTTTATTTATTTGTGTTATGAATTTCATTTTGATATTTCATAACTGAAAGCTGTACGATGATTTTAACGAAACCTTTTTAAGTCGTTAGTTTTGTCGTTGCGTGAGGCCCCTTAACGCTCTCATTTCTTGATCTTCTTAGTACATAATTTGAACTATAATTATATCTATCATAGATTCAAAGATTTTCCTAATGAGATAGCTCAATTGAAATTGTAACAAATTTATACTTATTTGTATGCTTCCAAACCATAGCCAGCCACCGAAGCGATTTCAGTAATTTTCAAGTGGCATCGTTAAAATATTTGAATCGGTCTTGCTAGTCCGAGATCCACAAGAACGACTTATATTTTCTACTGTTTCCAGACCACAGAAAAAAAAAACGTCCCTATTGATTAGAAGCAATAGGGACGAACAAACCTCGCAACAAAACTAAAATCCATCTGCATCCCAGCAATAGCGGCTCAGAACCACGGAATTACGAACAATGGCGGTCAAATTGCAACGTGTACACCAGATACGTCAGCTTGGACACACATGAAAGAGATATTCTTAACCGTGTACTAGGACACGAGATTATCTTTTGCAAGTCAATAACGTTCAATCTTTGACAATCCAGATGGGCGATAAGCAAACACCATCAATTTCTAAATTAAACCATATAAAATATTAAGCAGTGCATATTCATCCTCGAATTTTCAAGCCAAACTCCAATAGATAATTTAATTTTAACATGAGACTTGGGCGTGACGTTGCAAAATAAAAATAATTGGAATTAAACAAATACATGAATTATAGGGTACAAAAGTGAAACAACAAATGCAAAGTGAAACAAATCTTACTTAAATTATCGACTTAATTAAACGCAATGTTAATTCAGGGAAAGACACAATAAAAAAAAAGATGTTTAATTTAAAGTTTTTCGAAATACAAATGGCATCAAAGGTCACGAAAATAAATAATAATGTAATTAATATGTAAATCTTAATTCAAGAGAATGATAGGATTATACAGGGCTAACCAAAAATGAAGAATAGCTAAAATAGCTGAAAAAACCACAAATAAACAATACATATTTGCAGCAAAATGAATTTTGAAATGTAACAATAGATTTAGGTCTTCGAGAGCATACTCTAAACAAACCGCTCCATCAATCTTTCCAAAAGTTTAGACGGATTTATGTTTTCTATTTTTAAAAAATTGCGCTGTGTAATTGGCACTGATACCTCCTGCTCTAACATGGTGGTATTGTTCATGGTACAGGTATATAAGTTATGCCCTCGCGCAAGTTTTCATGAAGTGTTTTCGATATTATAGTATGTCTTGAGTTAAAAAAATTGGTTGGGTTATTTCCATCGTTTGTGGAACTTTGATATTCCTTTTCTTTTTTGGTCGTGTTCTTGTTTGGCCAGGATTGTCGCCTCGTTCCATGCAATGTTGTGATCTTCTTCCCAAGCATGTTCCGCCAGCTGCGATTTTTCTGTCTCCCCTAAGCTGACCATTCTTTGGTGTTCTCTTATTCTGACTCTTAGGGGTCTGCTAGTTTCTCCAATGTATGATCGTCCACACTCGCATGGTATTTTGTATATGCAATTCTTTGTTTGCTGGTCTTCGTTGTCGGGTTTTGTTCTGGTTCGATTTCACTATTGTTGTTTATTGTTTTTATGGCCGTTCTAATCTGTAGTTGTTGCCAATTCTTCTGATTTTTTCCGATAGCCCTTTAACGTACGTGATGACGGTGGTATGTACTTTTTCTTGTTGTTGTTCTTGAGTTGTGTCCTGTGGTGCCCGGACCTCTTTGGCTTTCGACAAGGTTTTCTTAGTGTCACCATTTCATTGAAGCATTTCAGTGATGGATTTTTGTTCCTCCTCTCTATCTCTTTCATCGGAGCATATCGTTTGTGCCCTATCGTATAGGCAGCGTGCGACTCCAACCTTAACATTGTGAGGATGGTTGGAATCGTGATGTAGGTACTGCCCTGTGTTTTCGCCAACTTGGAAGTTGGCGAAAAATTCTGCCAACAAGAATTCGGAATGGCTCTGGGTTCCCCACTATCTCTAGTATTGAGCAATATCTACATGGAAGACTTGGAACAGAGAGCTATGGATTCGTATAACCTAAAACCAAAGCCGTGACTAAGATACGTAGACGATACCTTTGTCATATGGCCACACGGGGAAGATACAATAGAAGGATTCCTGCAACATCTGAACAGCTTAGAAGAATCCATAAAATTCACCATGGAACCGGAAGCTTACAATAAGATTCCATTCCTAGATGTCCTGATCAACAAGAATGATAATGGCACACTAAAAACAAAAGTATATAGAAAGCCTACGCACACAGGCCAGTACCTACATCACGATTCCAACCATCCTCACAATGTTAAGGTTGGAGTCGCACGCTGCCTATACGATAGGGCACGAACGATATGCTCCGATGAAAGAGATAGAGAGGAGGAACAAAAATCCATCACTGAAATGCTTCAACGAAATGGTTACACTAAGAAAACGTTGTCGAAAGCCAAAGAGGTCCGGGCACCACAGGACACAACTCAAGACAACAACAAGAAAAAGTACATACCACGGTCATCCCGTACGTTAAAGGGCTCTCGGAAAAAATCAGAAGAATTAGCAACAACTACAAGATTAGAACGGCCATAAAAACAATAAACAACAATAGGTCCGTTCTACCCAGAACAAAACCCGACAACGAAGACCAGCAAACAAAGAATTGCATATACAAAATACCATGCGAGTGTGGACGGTCATACATTGGAGAAACTAGCAGACCCCTAAGAGTCAGAATAAAAGAACACCAAAGAATGGTCTGTTTAGGGGAGACAGAAAAATCGCAGCTGGCGGAACATGCTTGGGAAGAAGATCACAACATTGCATGGAACGTGGCGACAATCCTGGCCAAACAAGAACACGGCCAAAAAAGAAAGGAATATCAAAGTTCCACAAACGATGGAAATAGCCCAACCAATTTTTTTTTTAACTCAAGTTATACTTATCCATCGTCAACAATTACACGTCATGAATTATAGTATGTTTAATGTATTCTATTACTTGATTGAATCTAACAAACAACGCGCATTTTTATATTCTCGTGGACATACCTTGCATATTTCTACCATGATATTAATCTGCAAAATCGATGAAGTATCCTATCGGTAGACTCTCCCATTCTTGACACCCCTAATCAACCAATACTCTGAAGCCAAGGCGATGGAAACAATTTTGGGAAGTTGAGAGGGAAATTCCGCTTTATATTTGAATCACCATTTCTCTTTTGTTAATTTACTTATAAAAAAATATAAGCGTAGGAACGTACGTTTCAAAATAATGCATTTCTGAACATTACTTTTTATTATCCCTTTTATATTTAAGCGAATAATAAGTAACGATATTTATTTTCTCGTTATTTTTTTTCGTAATTATCGTTGCAATTTGCAGTAATCGTCTCGTAATTTTCGACGGTTTTCACTCGAAGCTGTCGCATCGTAACGGCACACAATGGTACCTGTCCGCCTTCTAACAAGGCGTACGGAATGCAAAAGAACAATTTTCGGCTTATATTTCAATCAATTTACATTAAGGGATTTCGAACGCACGGTGTGTATTTCCCATCTACTTTCACATCACATCGCCGTCATCTCGCATTCAATTTTCCGGTTAATTGGCGACGTTGACGCCTACGCACGGGTCCCTTCGCTACTCCCGCCGTCCTCATTCCCAGCGTCCCACAAATTAAGGGATGTTTCGGTCTCCTTTAGAACGCCTTATTATATTTTTAACTGTATCGATTTGTTATTTTTTTTCTTGTGTTATAATAAAAGGAAATTGTTGTAATTAACACTGCCTTAAGTCGATGTGACCAGGAATTATCTACAGCAAAGTTGCAGAATTTTTTTTCATTGTATTTTACCACAAAAGGTATTGTTGTATTTCAAATTTCATTAATATCTTTTTGCGAAGTAAGCTTTGTAGCATACGGAACATATTTTGTAATTGATTAGTATTCTTATAGCCTAACCTTTTGGCAGCTATTCATAAATAAGTGATAGGGCTCTAACAACTTGGTTTTAACACAAAACGTAATTACAACTATAAAAACAATAAACCGACAGGTACATAATTCAAAAAAAAACATAATTGAAAAAACCTTATAATATTTCCTGAATTAGAATTATATAGTGGGTTCAGATCATATATCCGAGTGTCCACCTATTCTTTATTCTTATGGAAGTATTACTGTCTAGGCAATGGTTTTGACCCTAATCAGTACGAATTAATTTCGCAAAAACTATCAAGCTTAGTGTGTCGAGGTTTTCCAAGCATATTGACATATTTCCGGAAGCCACACAAATTTTTATGAGGCTATAACTTATTTCTTGATATGGGAAGATATATTAAAAATTATCTAATGAGTAGGGGTGCTAATTAAAATTAATTAGCATGTGGGCCCCACAATTTTCATAAGAAAAATAAATAGCGTAACTTACCACTGAATATGTGTATGTCCCTCTATGACGGCACTTCGGATGACCGTTCATGCAGTAGATGGCGTGCGTAGTTGCGGCGACTCTACCTTTAATTTTGTTTTGACAGCAAGGTGGTTCAGTGTTAGTGAAAATTGTCCTCATGTCAGGTGTAAGGAAAATAAACAATGAGAACCCTTGCAGAATTGTCATTTGAAATATTTATTTGTCAATTTCGGTGTTTAACTTATATACATATATACATGTGACAAAATACAAATACAATATTGATAAATAAAATTGCCTTATATAAATTCTATTAAATTAGGTGGATTTACGGATAAAATGAACAATAAGGGCATCGATTTATACTTGTAAGAGCAGTTCGTTTCAATTGACACATAACCATAACCATCGATCCATCACAAAACATAAACAAACGGAGTATTAGGCATACTTATAATTTAAACATATGAAATTACTTATTATGAATATACAAAGTATTTGAAAAACTATGTTGACATTTATTTCCTGATTGTTTGATTGAAGTCATTTATATTAAATGGAACAAATTGATGTCTATAAGAGTTATATAAAAGGAGCTTTTGTTCGGAAATTTACATTTACGCCTAAATCGTTTGAAGGTAAAACGATCTTGATACGCGGTTTGCGGTTTGTACGGTGATTTTAATATTTTACATACGGAATTTGTCGTTTATTTCGCGGTCCTGAAATAGAACGAACATACACATATATTAATTACGGTTTGCGTGAGATTAGCTTCACGAAGCCTGAAGCATATATGACAGGAGATGGTCACGGCGTCGGAGCCTGACCCAAGGAGAAAGTATCGGATGTTTGTTCACGACTTCTGAGTCTGACACCAGGGTCTAATCGATGAGAAGGTATTGGAGAGAGTGCTTTCTCTGAACAGATTAATATCGGCTTTATATATCTTCTGGTCATGTTACGTACGTGCAGAAAAACAGGTAAAAACATTGAATTTTACACACGATGCATGAAACTAAATATCGCGTGTACACAAGCGTGACGTGGGCGGCTGGTACCTTTCCGTCTTAAAAACATACGTTGAATTGCAATTATTGAATGAACTATTAAAAATGCGGCAAAATACACACAAGGAAAGCTCATTGAAAATAACATATTATTTAAAGATTTGTCTTAAAATGACATGTATATATAATTAATAATTATAGTTAAATTAGATATGAACTTAAAATGATATTTTAATACATTAATGAAGTAGGAACATTTATGTGAGAATCGCAGCTGTTTGAAGGAAAAATTTATTTTTTCCGGAAAATTTTCAACCAAAACATGAGGGCATAATTAAAATGTGTACGTTATACAATTAAAACAAGTTCCAATCGTGGGCAAAGGTTACCTCAGTATGTGTGCCAAACTGAACGTCAAATGCTTCACATGGTTTCTGAGAAAAGTGCGCGTGCGATTTTAAAAATAAGATTTTAAGAAAAACGTCTTTAAGTTTGGCATACCTGCAGCACTGATACGGTTGAACTCATAGTGCATAACAATTGATTACAGAATCCCACCTATAAAGACTATAAAGACCACCTTCCTTAGCTTCGAAAAACGAAGGACAGACGGGGAAGGGGTAGCAAAAGAATCGCCGAAGCCAGTATACAATTCCTATAACAAGGAATCGGCAGTCAGAAGTATATTCATTAAAATTGCTTTCTAATTTTAAGAATATTTCAAAGTTTTAAATTGAAAGCTTCACTAACTATTAATCAGCAAAGCCCTCAACTTAAAATTATATTTTTTTAATGCGAGTTTTTCGAATTTCACATAATATTTTCGTGACACTTACTCGAGCGTCCGATTACTAGAAAATCCAAAAATCAATGAATTTTTCAAATTTCTTGTTTTACGGACAAACATTCCTCTTACTTGTGGTATTGTTTTTCACGAAGCGGATTGTGTTATTTAGCTCTTAGTATACGTGATTAATAGCAAAGGTTTACGAAGAAATAATGTCTGCAAAGAATTTAGTTTTGATAAAAGAATTTACTGCCTCATATGATATATAAGAAATTGTATTGATGGAAATTTTTGACCTCGAGATTTTTGCAGATGCCCACGTTTTAAATCCCCATGGTTTTTGCAAACATGTCTGCGTATCTTGCAGTGGCAACGATAGTGGTCAAACAATTAAGGTTATCGATACTAAACTTTATATTTAAGAGTATAATCCTCTTTTCAAGTCTGGTTAAATTTACACTCAAATCGGTAGAGCCAAAGTTGTAGTTTTGCAAATTATGCATTCTATACAGATTTATAAAGAGTATGAAACTATATATAGTTTTGTATACCATCATTTAATAAATCTGGCACAGAAATATCATTTTCACCCTTACTAAGAAACATTTCGAATAGATTTCTTAAGACGATCGAATTACTTAAACCTTAATTTGGTATATTGGTACAAAAGCGCATAAACGTATAAGAAAGTTATATTATTTTTAGGACTGATTTCACACACATGCATAATTGCATACACTGAAATGAAATTATATAAGAATGTATGTAATCACATTGGGAAAAAATTAAGACTAACCAGAAAGGAAATATTTTAAACAAATAATATAAACATCGATGAAAACAAATTATTATATATTGCAGAATGTTCTTTCACCATATCATTGCAATACTTGTGTTGACGTATGATTCAAATAATTAACTAATTTAATATACGGAGTGTATTTTGTATCTGCATATACAACATCAGTTTTACTCTTTTGAAACGTTCGAATTATTTAGGTTAAATCAATTATGTCTAGTGTTGATCGAAGTCAAGTGGGATGCTGTATCAGAAATTATTTGTTAATTATTAACATATTTCTAAATATACTGTATTAAGTGCACGCAAATTAACTTCTAAATCTGATTTGATTAATCAATAAACGTTATTATATTAATAAATTTCGTATATGCAGATATTCTGATGAAGAGATGCTTATGTATGTATACATGCATTACAAAGCAATATGAGATTACATATTGTCCAAATTGTATTTCATGATTAATGATGAAACCAGCAAAACTTTTGATATCCATGAATTACAGAACGAAACTGATTGTATGTATACTCGCGGCAAAAAGTTTTGTCGGGTCGTAAGACCAGCTATATGGAAGGTATCACTGGTCAACTCTAGTAAATTCTAACACGAAATAAAGTAGGATTATATTCAATTTTTATAGTACCCAAGTTTGAGTAAACATACTGAACTGCTTCGTAAAAGAAAATACATGTGGTATATAGAAGTAAATATGTTTCAAATATTCTTCATTTATGATTTATCGCACGATAACAATGATGTGTCAACATTACAAAGGAATCTTTTTGCTGTTCTACAAATGTTTAGGGCTTTCCGAATTCATTTTATTTTTCAAGGGCGAGAATGAATGCTTCATTAAGATCTGGGTTTTATAGAATTTTTAATTATTTATATTGATGATATTTAGGAGTATGTATTTGTCATTAATTTTTTTCTGCAATATACATTCTATTTATTTTAAAATAGATGTTTTTCATTATAATTTAATTCAAAATTCTTGATTATAATATTATATCTGCATTCTAAGACTTTTTTCTTCCTGGGGCATGTTTGCCTAATATGTATTTACCTTGGTATTTACAGAGCAATTGCTATGGGTGTTTAAATTTTGGAATATTATTTAAATCAAGATTTTTTGTAGCCCATATATCAAATACTTTGTTTTAATAGTTCAGCCACCTCTCTAAAGATCAATTATTTCACCATTCCTTGTTTTATTAGTATGGTAATTTCTCTGCATTTTTAAAACTACACATGTTAAAACGTCCGGGGTAAGTGTGATATTGCTATTATTATACATTTTAAAATATTTTCCTTTAAATAAATTGTCTTGAAAAGATTCTTTGTGTAATTTATTGTTTGCTTATTTATTGCTTTATTATGCTAGATGTATTATTATTAAAATTTAGTGGGAAATATTATTGGATTACTAGAGTTGCACCTTCACCTTCACGAGTAGCAAAGATATTTCTTCTTATTTTATTTAATATTTTATGGTACATGACATATAATTTTTAATTGCATTTTTTCATAGCATTTTATAAATTTGAATATCTTTCTGGAATTTTATTTCACCTTTCTTTTTTAAATTTTAGCTCAATTAAAGTTTATTATGGAACACCAAGTGTTTAGAGTAGTTAAAAGTGTTATTTTAACTATTCTAAACTTTATTTGGCCTAAAGATAACGAAGCAAACAAAAAGAAGTGTACATTCATTGCTTAACGTCTATTCGAGAGTTTTTCAATATATTACTTAATCAAAATTTGACTCTTTAGATGTTTTTGAAATCTATTGAAGTAATATTTAAAATTATATTCCCAACATATTATTGACGAGAAACGTATTCAATAAATTATTTCCTGTTGGACATTGTGTAACACCACCGTATATATTGGCTGATATCACTGAATTTGCTTAACTTATAGAGCAAAAATCAAAAACGATGAAGTTGGAAGGTGTGGATCTTTAATGCGCAACATGCTTTTGTGTAAATGCATTTTTGGTTGGATTGGGTTAAGTGTGGTGTGGCGTGCGTGTGCGCGCGCGTGCTTGTGCGTGTGACCACGATAGCCGACAAACGGCTATAGCTATCAAGTATAATCTCCCTCTTGAGACCTGAAAAGATTTTCATTAAAATGGGTAGAACGGAAGTAGTAGTTCACGTCTGTGAAAAAACCGAATTTTGCCAATATTCCGTTCACTAATAAGTTTATAAAGAATTCAAATATACTCAAAATTAAATTTGTAGAGAATTTTATTAAAAAGTTTTTCGAAATTCCTACCGGCAGTGTCTCTTATTCTTATCGAAAATCAGTTTTTTGCGAATATCTCACAAGTCATTCTTTCTAAGCAGGTTTATTAAAAGGTATAAATGCGTGTATAAAAAAAATCAAAATCAAAATTTGAACAAGAAGTAATTGTTTTACCAAGAGCACAACAGTATTTAGAAGCAGATTTGGAATATTTTTTGTATAAATGATATTACAAAGTTTGGACATTAAGCAACACTTCCTCTTTTTTTTACTCTTGGCGATTAGAACTTTTTTCGAATTTGCAAAGTATGCATTCTATAGAGATTCCCATCAATATTCAGTAAAATATCGATATCAATTAACGCGTTGATTTTTGAGTTAATTAATTGGCAGGTACGCAGAGAGGTACATTACAAGATTAGTACACGGAGTTCAAGAAATTGTGAAACGATTATTATTTATATCAAATGCAAAATAAACAATTCGATCAAACACAAGTCAAAGCCTAATGTAAATTAGAAATACTTAGCCGTTACAATTGTAGAAATTTATTTAATTTAATAATATGAGGTAGTATTTGTGTACACGTAGTATACAAATACTATATAATAATCATAAAATATAATACCTATGCAATCGTCAATTCATTTAAAGCTACACAATTAGAATAGCGACTTTGTGAAAATTTATCGCGCCAATAATAATAAAACAACAATAATTCATAGAAAAAGTGATCTTCTCAATTTATATTTAAAAAAAGTTCCAAAATAATAAACCTATAGAATTCGGTAATTAGTAAGATTTTTTTTTAAATGTCGTCCATGCTTAATATATGCTTTACGCTAAATAAATACATTAAAATATTTACCTTATTATTGTGACAATGTAAATAAGAAGATATGGAGTAAACAATCTCTATTTTCTATCATTCACGTCATATAAGTAGATATATCTTGCAAGTATTCTAATAGATAATTAATAAATATTATTATATTACATTTATTTCAGTTTATACTGTTTTTGAAATGCAACACATGAAATGAAAACTATAGTAGGATATGGGACAACGTTTTTGAAATACTATTCACTAACACATATTTGAAGTAGGTATCTATGAATATTTGAATTATATTAAGTCATATCAGTTCATGCCTCATTAACATATTTATTGAAACCCTGAAATGGTTAGCGAAACACATAGTTTTACTTTGCTAGCCCAAACTACCTTCTACGATATTCATTAGAACAAGTAACCAATTTAACGCATCCTGTATACTGTTTTTACTTATTTTTGATATAAATATTCCTTCAAACACGAAACCTAATCGATATGAAGTAGAGGAAAGAAATAAAGGCATTTACGAAATTGTATCAGATGTTCACAAATGTCCGAATAGCTATTCATTATTATACGAATATTTCTCACCATAATTACGCAATTGGCATTCACTAATGCCCCATATTAATTGGTAATTTGTTCTGAATGTGTGCACTCCTTTGGTATACCAGGACTTTTTCGCGGAAAACAACAAAATCCGCCTACTCATCACTCTGATCATCTTTTAGTTACGTTGCAGATCGATGCCTTTTATGTTGTGGTTTATTTTGCTTTGTCATGGTTTTCTTTTAACTTCCGATTGCTTTAAAATTCTTTTTTAGAAAGATATTGTGCAGTACCCACGTCTTTTATAATGATCATTGCAAGCTATTATTATTATATTATGGAAATAAAACATATATTTTAGTTCGCTTGTTAGATTGCTAAGTATTTAGTAAATTCATAGTAACAACCGTGTCTAAAACATACTAATAAATTTTTATTTAAGGATAAATTCTAAAAAACTACTGTAGTTACACGGTATATATTTTTAAGCTATTAAAAACAAAATCGTTGTAAAATTATAATTATAATTTTCACTGATATTTGAATTAGGTAAATTTAATTATAAAAATTTTCCTACGAATGATTTCGAATTCACCACCTTCCAATCGCTAGATACTTTATCCACCCGCTCCACCGAGGGTAATATGAGTTTGAACTTATAAATTGTACTAAATTATATCAAATAGAAGATGATAAGAAATCGGCAGTCGAACGTATTTACTAAATTTTAAATAATATAAAATTAGTTTCTCTTAGTGATTGAAAATTCTAATTATAATTTTCTGATTGGCACTAATAATATAATTAGGTGAAATCTGAGCTCCCAATTGCTACTCAGGTGCCCTATTATCGAGACAACCGATGGGAATTTATAAAGCGTTCTATATCATATGAGAGAGCGAGAGAGAGAGAGAGAGGGTGGGAAGCGAGGGAGGGAGAGAGAGAGAGAGTATGAGCCAATTGTTGGATAATCCACCAAAAAACAATACCTAATTTAGTTCTCAAAGAAAATGGTGGACGTGTGCCTTTCCTTGACACTAGAATCATTAGAAATCTATCGATAGATTGGTATAGAAAACCCGGCAACTCAGACAGAATGTTAAACTATCACTCCAATCATTCAAACAGCTAAAAATAATGAGGTGTGGCCACCAGACGACTTTCTTATACATATGAGCGCTTCAAATTATAGAATTTTAAGAATTCTTTTATACAAACATTATTCAAAATCCTATTCTAAGTACTTCTATTCTTTAAATAAATCTCTATAGGATGCATGACTTGCGAGATATTCGCAAAAAACTGATTTTCGATAAGAGTAAAAGACCTACTTCTGGTAGGAACTTCGAAAAACTTTATGAATAAACTTCTTCTTAAATTTAATTTTGGGTACATTTGAATTTTTTACAAATTTCTTTAAAAATAGTAGTTGACGAAATATTGGCAAAATTCGATTTTTTCACTGAAGTAAGAAGTTCTATGCAACATTATACAGCTATTAGAAGTAGTATTTTTAAAAGTATTTCAGTTAGAGGTAGATGTAACAGGCCCGCTTTATTTTAAATAAAGAAACTGTTAATAAAATAAAAAATACAATATAAAAAAATAAAAATGTAAATGTTTTGGTCTTTATATTCAGCAGTAATTTATGCAATACATATTTGCAGTGGATACTTAGTAGTTAGCATTTGTTTTTTACGTTGATATTAAGGTCAAATTCTTTGAGTTATCTTTTATGAAGTACTACGGTAAGAAAAATCCAAAAATGTCCGCTATCTAAGAACTCAAAGAAGAGCCTATAGCTATATATTGTGCTTGTTTGTGTTCTATATTTCTTGGCAGTACTAAAAATCAATATCGCTTCAACAGGGAATAGCCTAGGGCCTTTCGCAAATGCAGTATAAATAACTCTTTACATATTTTAGACATATCAATGTATGAAATCTGAATTTATATAGTGATAATAATGTAATAAGTATTTGCACCTGTGATTCCGAGAATTTTGTACCTTAACAATTGAATACGTTCAAAAATATTAAGATAATCATGTCATGGCTATGACAAATATGAAAATTTTAATATTGCTGAATATATGTTTGTCAATTAAAACTTTTTTTTTCAATATGAATTTGAATTTGAATTTATTGAAAGCTTAAGAATGTTTACAATTTTACAATTATATTGGTTTTATATCTATATCAATCTTATTACAATTTTATTATTTTCGTGTACTATATGAGCTCTCTTATTTTGGATGCACAATGGATTTTAAAGATATGTATGTGATATCCTAATACTCTATCAAAAGATAAATGAAGGAGTCTGCCTTATGCTTAGAGTAAGTAAGATATATAGAGAAAGCATAATGTCAGTTAGTAGACAAATAAAGTTAAGCCAAGTAAGGTTGATACGGGGGGAGGGGGGTAAAAATGTTGCAACCTTGGCGGATTGCATACCGATAAGAATCATGTGTAATAAAATGTACTAAATTATATAAATTCGAATACTATTGGTTTTTAATTGTTTCTAAATTAAAGCTAGTTCTCTAATAATTATGCTTTAAAACACAAATTTTCTTACAATAAATATTTGCTAGTGCCCATAAATTACTCGTAAACATTCAATATATAATTGAAATAAAAATTTTATTTCCAAAGATGCCTTTCAGAACAGTCAATAGTTCTGCAAGCAAAGAAATGTTTGTTATTCAACAATAAAATTCACTCAATATTTACTGTATGTATAACTGAAGTATAATAATAAGGAATGTGTATACGTACTTAGATATAAACAACTTACACAACAGCAAATTTATATACCTATATATTTATTACTATTATATCTACCTACTTCAACCTTTAACTAGTTGCTTGAATTTACATAAAATAGGTTTTATTCTAAAATTCTCTATTGATTCTAATTACAATATAATAATATCTAAAAACCTTTCGTCAAGTTCTTACGGATCTCTTGATGGAAGGTTTGATTCACTCTCACTCGTTGGCACAAATATTTAATAAACAATTCCACTGCAACCAAAGAATATGATGGAAATGCTTCACAATTTATGTTTGTATAGCACTTCAGAAAGGTATATTACTTGTTATAGTATATTTATAATGGTAATTCTCCACAAAATGCTTAGGTCTAGGTACTTTCGTTTGGAACCCAATTTTCTTTATCCACAGATTCCTTCTAATGGGCCCTTTTGGTATCCTATAAACAACGATTTTCAATGTTAAAATAAAAGATTTATATTGATCAAGGTATGGATGAAATTAATAACTTTATGTACCCACCTACTTGTGGAAAGTTATAATTTTCCTCTTCTTTGCCTCTAATTGCCTTGCACTCTTCTTGTTACTCTAATTTGTGCGATGGAAAGCGGCACATCAAACCATATTAAATAGAAAATACCAAATGAAGGACAAAACAGCTAAATCGTTAGTAAAAGAAAAAATGAAAAATAATGAAAATTCTTAACCTTAAACTAATTAACAACAAATGATAGCATTGATGGTATTAAATGAAAAATAAATTATATATGAACAAAAGGAGTTTGTAATTCACGATAATAAAGAATAATATACAAAATGTATATTAGACAAATAAGCAGGAACTGACCCAGCAATGGCGAATGTAAACATACCCCTCTCAACTTCCCTTTTTGTCGACAAGAGAGCGTTGCCTTCTTTTCTATCCTACTTGGCCTTATATAATACCTAATACCATAATATTAATTTGATGGGATTTGTCTACCTGCATTCTCTCCTCATTTCTGTATCCAAACGAAGTACATACTTATTAATTCAAACGATTGGTGGATTTATTGATTGGTATACAATATTGATGCGATATTATTTTCTGCTATAAGCTAATTTTATTTTGAATTACTTTACACTTAAAGTGTCTGAAGTAAGGCGGCAATATATTGTATATTTTGGTTCCTGTGTATATAATTTGTCTGAGCAACCATACACCCAAATGGTGGCAGTGAAACATCATGCCGCGCTGCTGTCCTTGTATTCATTGGTGTTGAAGATTGGCTTTCCAATATGGGTATTTAATTTTACGTATAATTGTTCAAAAGTTAGTAAAACAGATTCTTGAAACAATTTCTTTTAGAAAAATCTTATATGTTTGACATACATACACTATTTTTATTATGCCGACATAATGGTCCGGTCAGCATTCTCCCATATTACTATACCATAATTAATTGTAGACTCCACCAGCGGAAAGTAAACTATTTTCGACATCCTTAAAGGTAAAATATTTCTTTTTAATTTCGTCCATTTTATTATACATAACATATGTTTTATTTTCAGGTTGAACTATAATATATACTGATGAATCAAGGGTGAATGCAGGACACTCAGTAAATAAGAAATGGACTGACACTACTGTTTAAAGCAGCCGTCAAGCTTTTACTCAAGGACTCAGCACTGGTTTAAAATCACCAAGTGGTCTTGGGCCTCGATTTACATTACTTCGTGCTGGAGGCGAGGACAGTTTTGTTGTTGGTGTTGAATGTACATTTCTTTTTAAGAAAAATACTGCTGATGTTCATAGCGAAATGGCTGCAGATACATATGAAGATTGGTTCAAGAATAAACTGCTTCCAAATATACCAGGCAACTCGGTTGTTGCTCGGTGGTTTATACGAGAAAATTAGAAAAGGTACCAACAGTAGCATGAAGAAAAAACCAAATTATTTAATGGCTTACCTAGAAGAATACACCACTACATAACGACATGTTAAAAAGAAATTTATTAGCTTTTGTGTCAGAGGTTAGGTCTCAGTATGACAAAAACAAAATTGATGAATTTGAAAATAATAAATGTTCTTCGGCTTCCACCTTATTATTGCGAATTAAACCCAGTTGAAATGGTGTGGGCACAAGATTCTTTAAGTGATTGAAGAAAAAAAAACAATATGTGTACCTATTCCTTTGTATGGTCGTTGTTAGTCTTTTCATAAATGTTATCATGTATTTATTATAACACTCAAAAATAATTTTAAGTTATTTAAATTTAGTATAGTATTATCTACTATTAAGTTGTTCTTATAAATGGGATAGTGGATAATATATACGAAAATAATATTATAACATTTCGAATCTACCCTGTACACTAACAAGAATGTGCAAGTATATTTTCTTGTAGTCTAGAGAAAATAAAAACGTTTAAGATAGAAAGCACTTCATCCAGTGCTTGATCGCAGCAATAAAAATAAGAGTATATAAATAATAAAGCAATAGATGTTTAATTGCTACTTGTAGAAGATTATTTGCCGAAAGAAAAGACGCGGATAATTCTTCAATAAAAAATTCAGTTTAAGGGGCACCCAACGAAAAAGTTTCTGATATTTTGACAGGTTGTTCTTTAACGAATGTAAAATGTTTTGGCTTTCAGCAACTGAAATTTTGAGTTGCTCTTTTCATTTTCCCCCGTTATCTAATTATAAAACTAGTCTGGAAAAGTATCCCTTTGCATTATTCCATACGACAAAAAAGTCACGTCATTCTGTACAATTTCGAGGAAATGAGATACCATCTAGTTCAAATTTATCAAAATCAACTCTATCATCTCTGCGTGCTTCATATGTATTTGCACACGAAAGATACGCGTGGACATTGTCGGATAGTAAATATAAAGAAATTAAAGCAATAAAATGGGCCTGGTGACGTTCCGAAAATAATCTCTAGCAATGCGATCATTAGTGGAAACGAGTTTTGTGCGACTTGCCGGGAATATCCATAGCTCGGTCTTCGTCATTATAGTCCTCAAGTCCTTGAGATATTCAGTGACATGAAAACAATGTTTCTTTTTTGCAAGCGTACGGTCGCCAAGTTACCGCTCGCGTTGCCCTGGGAAAATATGCTTTCTGTTAGCATTCCATGCGAATGATGGTTTCGTAAAATTTTCTGTCGTCCTCGAGATTCGGCGAACCGTTTCGGACAATTATATAATGAAGTCTTGGGCCGGTTGTTTTTACTACAATCCGAGTGAGATTCAGGGATAATGGAAAAGATTAGGCGTGGGAATCTTAAAATATTGGATACATTAAATATAACGGTGTTGCTGTAGAGAAACAAAAGCGAAAGCCTGAGGGATATTAAATTATGTAATGTAAATCGTCGTGAATATCTTCAGCTAATGGATATTTTTTTGTTATGAAATGAATAGAAACTGAATGGAATATTCATAAACATTGTAGGTATGATGTAAGGTCTAAATTTTCCAACAAAAGGATGAAGATAAGGCGTTTTAATTGTCACTTACAATTTTCTTTTCTACATAATTAACAATTGCAAATTAATGTCTAAAGTAGCTTTGTATTAACTGTAGTTCCAAGAATAATAATCACTGTCGGAAACTGAGAGAAAGAGCTTCCATTTTAAAATATATTTTCGAACAAAAGCTTTGCTTATTTGGCAAGAAATTTTATTCATATAACATTTTTATTTTATTAATTTAGTATGCGAAATAAATCAGCTTACCCCAAAGAAGTCATTTAGGTAATTCTCATTAGCTTTAGAATTCGAAAGTTCCTCCGATTAACAAAAGTATATTTAGTTAAAATTTAGCAAGTAGTTTTGGGGATCAAATACAAAGTCATATACAATGGGAGTGTAAAGAAAGGAACAAAATTCGTTAAATCTCTACTTGTTGGGAATTTTCCTCGGATAGGTTAATTTTTATTTTTAAATGTCCATCTTTTGGCATAAATTATAGATTTCTATGCCTACCAAGGGCGGCGTGACGGAGGGGGGGGGGGGCAACTCAAAAAATTTAAATGGCAACGGTGGTCAAATATTACATCTTCGGAAAGATCGTTTCATTCTTTATCTAGTAGGGAAAGTTTTTTTTTTAATCGGTCGATTAAAACAAGGAGAAATAGCTTTCAATATTCCATGACTAATAATATCTGTTTGACTTTTTTGGTGTGATGTTTTTGTTTTGCTTATCGCATTATCGTGTATTAATTAGCTGTTTTATCAGTTTGGAGAGTCAAATTTTGAAAGAACTGCTTTAATACGTTAGATTTATTAAGTTTAAGTTAGGTTAAACAACATGAAAGGTTTCACTGAAAAGAAAGGATTTAATTGTTAGTTATGTGTAAAGGGCGGAATATATGCACGTCAATTCAGTTAAAATATGCGCATATATATGCATCGTTTTTCTCTGAAATATGCAACAATATGCATTTATTTGTCAAAATATGCAATTATATGCCTTGAATATAACATGGAAAAATGGAAATAAAGAAACGCCGACTCTTACAAAAATTATTTTTTTTAAGTAAAATTAAAAGAAAAACATAATAGGTACAATTTTCAACCTGAAATAGTATAAAATGCATTTATAACGATATATTTTTCAAAATTTTCCAATAAAAATGTTTGCCTTCTGTCTGTAAAAATATGTTTGTACAAAGAAAAAGTTCTTTCAACATCTACCGATGTGATCTGGCAATATTTTAATTTGGGTAGTAAGTTATAAGTATTACTTACTTGATTTCCTACATCACCGGGAACTTTTTTGCATTTGTCGGAAAAAGTTTCAACAATATTTATTGATTCTCTTAAACTTATATTCCTACTTTCTAACGAAGTTATTATATCTGGTACAAAACTAAAATTAACCTTAATAAAAACAAGTTCCTTAGCTAAATTTACATTTTTGAATAATGCTTGACTTTGCACTACACACTGCGAATTGTCTTCTAAATCTAAAACTATGTCTTTAATGGCTTCAAAATGGTCTGCATAGAATATCGCGGCCTTAATCCATGTTCCCCATCGAGTAATTACGGGCTCTGGAGGTAAACAAACTCCTGGCAATTTCTCTCTATAGATCTGCACTCTTAGAGGTGCTTTCAAAAACACTTTCTTTACATTTGAAATTAATTTGTTCACCAAGGGATATGCTGTTCTAATAATTTCTGCAACTCTGTTTATCCCGTGTAAAATACAAGTGACATGTACCATATTGGGATAAAATATTTTTAAGTTTTGGCCTACTTTAACCATATACGGCGCTGCGTCAGACAAAAACACTAAAAACTTCTCTACTGGAACTGGATTTGGTAAAAAAAAATTTGATAGAGACTGCTGAATAAATCGAGTTACGGTCTCATTATTTGTTTTGTCTAACTGTTTAGAAGATATTAAATATGGTTTCCCTGGCTCATTTTCTTGAAGCCCTCCAATCATAAGATGTGCGATATATCGACCACATGAGTCTGTGCTTTCATCAACAATAATATAAAAATGTTCATCGCCCAGTGTAACTTTAATTTCTCCCATTACGGTTTCGTATACTGTTTGCACATTCTTCTTTCTAAGTGTGGATTCGTCAGGGATGTTTTGATTACAATATTTTTGCAAAAAATCTCTGAATTGTGTATTTTGCAGTTTCTTCAAAGGTATATTTGCTGCGACTAAAGCTTTGCATAAGTCTTGATGAAACACCTCCTTTTCACTCTTTGGTTTGACATTTTGAAATGCGGTTTGCACACACTGCTGAACAGGCACTGATTTATTTTTCTGCAACTTAGCTTTATGCATAGCTGTTTTCAAGTGTTGATCAATTTGGAACTTCTTTTCACAAACAATGATTTTGGCACAAACTTTGCAAAACACTTTATCCCCACTAAACTCCAACTCAGGAAAATTTTTAATCCACGAAGCGGCTTTCGGCATTTTAGGCGTTTGAAATAAAATATTTTCGAAATCACTCTTTTCACACTGGAATCTATCGACAAACTAAACTATACAATATAAATATAAAAGAATAGACCACATCTGCTCTCCATTAGGCAAGCTGATTACTTGGAAATTCCTAAACACCCAATAAATGCCGGCAATAAACCATATAATAATAAAAACTATACAATATAAATATAAAATAATAGACCACATCTGCTCTCCATTAGGCAAGCTGATTACTTGGAAATTCCTAAACACCCAATAAATGCCGGCAATAAACCATATAATAATAAAAACTATACAATATAAATATAAAAGAATAGACCACATCTGCTCTCCATTAGGCAAGCTGATTACTTGGAAATTCCTAAACAGGGTCGCACTTAATCTTTTCATAAAACGAAAAACATAAAAATATGCACACAAATTTTATTTTTGCCGAAATATGCAATTTTTTGTGAAATTTGTTAAAATATGCAAAATATGCAAATATATGCACTTTGCATATATTCCGCCCTTTAGTTATGTGTATTATATTACCCAAACCAAGTTCATGAAAGAAAGGAATATTAAGCATCGATACAGGACTCTTGTCACCATAAGATCCACCTTCACATTAGCCTTGAAGGGCTACTCGTCCTACAAAAAAGATCCATATCGAACATGCCGGGAATTCGTTCTGAACAACGGAATAAGTCAGAGATCAGTGATAAAATATTTAAAAATTAAAAAATGGCGATGATCTAGATTACCCCTTAGAGTTCTGGATTAGCAACATCTACCCTTAATGGGGAAGTTAAGCGTCAAAATATTGTGCCCCAAAAATTCCCGCTGAATGCGACAACATCATACGCAGAATCCACAAAAAGTCAGCGTTCGGTCAGGACTAGTGGATGGACCCAAAACCATATTTTTAGGAGAGAGAGATGTGAGCTTTATTCTGTCACAAATTCGCATCTATCACTATTATTGCTGCGCACTTTATTATATGGTTTAATGACTGCGTAGTTCGTCATCCCCGGTGCGCATTTTACTTGGTGATGTGGCAGTGACAAATTGTTTTTGTGTCTAGTGTTGTATGTGCGATAAACATTATGTTCACTACACACACCCCGATTTTCCTGTACATGCTTTACACAGGCTTATTGAGTTTGCCACAGCGAGAGGACTGATAATTAAAAGTACGATGTTTCCTCATAAGCAGATCCATAAAGGAACATGAATCTCGCCGGACGGGCGAACCATCAATCAAATAAACCACATATTAGTGGCAGCCAGACAAAGCTCAAATATAATAGACACTAGAACAATGAGAGGAGCAATAGCAGAGTCCGATCATATGTTGGTCAAGGCGACATTGAGGGAAAGAATCGACAATGCAAAATCAATACCCACGAAGAGAATAAGAAGGTGTGACACGGATAAATTGAAGGATGAAAAAGTGAAAGAAACTACCAGCAAATGATCAAGGAACGTATAACAGAGTTAGAGGTAGCGGAGGCCAATATAACAGTAGAAGGAAGGTGGGAAATAATAAAAGAAGGTATCACAAAAACAGCAGAAACAAAGGTGGGCATAGAATGAGAAAACCAAGGGCATCATGGTGGGACGAAGAATGCAGAGAGGCAGTGGATAAAAGAAACGAAGCTAGAAGTAAACTAATCCAAAGACCAACAAGGAACAGAAGGGAAAAATGCGAGGAACTGAGAAAGAATACCAAGAAATTAATGAGGAAAAAAAGAGAGCACTGTTGGATTCCCAAATACAAGAACTGGAACAATCATATCGAAAGAAAGAAGCTAAGAGGCAATGTGCTAAGAAACACCAAACAAGACTTCCTCCCAAGGCCATCTATTTGTAAGAATGCAAATGGAAAATGTATAGTAGAGACAGAAGAAGTTATGAAAATTTGGCGCCAACACTTTGCGAACCTATTGAAACAAGGGGTGAGGGAAAAGGACAACTATGAAAAGGAAGAAATATCAACAACACAACCACTGATAACAGACCCTACCTACGAGGAAGTAATAAAGAGTATATGAGAGTTGAATAACGACAAGGCACCTGGAATAGATATCTCGGCAGAATTAATCAAGAACGGAGGAGAAACACTAGCCAAACAAATACACAAACTGATCATCGAGATATGGAAAGAAGAAAGAATGCCAGGAGAATGGAGCACGGCGATCATATGCCCCATTTACAAAAAAGGGAACAAACACAACTGTAAGAACTACAGAAGAATAACTGAACAAATATACATAATGCAGATGGTATAGTTATTCCATGGGCGATCATGACTGAATTTATTTAAAAATCAACACTGTAATAATAAGAAAAAACAAAAACGTGATTACAGAAATTAATTATTTAAATCTAATTAAGCGCGTAATTTGCCGAATATACAACAGTTTATGCATAGATAATATAAGTAAAAGTTGCATGTTTTCTGTGGTCACCTTCTTACCCCCGAAGTCGCATATAACATAAAGTAGAAGGCAGGTCGATGCATATTTTATTCCGAAGTCGTACTTTTAAATACTCTCATGCTTGTTTTCAGTTACACAGAATTATTGATTTATCGATGGCAACTGGAGTATTTGTAAATTACATTTTATATTTACAAATGTAAATTTTGACATAATTAAATGTTAATTAAGGCGCCTCTTATTTGCTTAGGTGGCATTTCTGAAATCCATTAATTTACATTTAGCCTCCAGGACAATCTGCTCGGGCGAAGTTTATGTATTAAGGATGCTAATTATTGAACGCTCGCAGCCAGATCTACAAATATTTTTGATATATTCCTGGCATGTCAACATCTCAAATTCTGAAATAATCAACAAAAAAACTTATTTGTAACTCAAAGAGTTGATGTAATTTTAAAATGTATTAATAAATAACACGTTCTATATTCTTGGATTTCTAATTTATAATATGAAATGCAAAATAGAAATAAATGGGAATAAGGTGAAAATTTTGAAAATACTTTCATTTAAAATTTCAATATCCGAATTATTACACTGTGTGCGCGCGCCTACTGCATAAAGCCTCGCAAAATAACATTTAATTTTTTTGGTTTTTATTTTTTAATATTAAGTCATTATAGCAATACTCGTATAATATTGATCTGCCACCTAATAGTGTGATTTTTATACCTATTAACAAATATGATATTTTGAGTGTAATAAGTAAAGGGCGGAATATATGCAAAGTGCAAATATTTGCATATTTTGCATATTTTAACAAATTTCACAAAAAATTGCATATTTCGGCAAAAATAAAATTTGTGTGCATATATTTATGTTTTTCGTTTTATGAAAAGATTAAGTGCGACCCTGTTTAGGAATTTCCAAGTAATCAGCTTGCCTAATGGAGAGCAGATGTGGTCTATTCTTTTATATTTATATTGTATAGTTTTTATTATTATATGGTTTATTGCCGGCATTTATTGGGTGTTTAGGAATTTCCAAGTAATCAGCTTGCCTAATGGAGAGCAGATGTTGTCTATTATTTTATATTTATATTGTATAGTTTTTATTATTATATGGTTTATTGCCGGCATTTATTGGGTGTTTAGGAATTTCCAAGTAATCAGCTTGCCTAATGGAGAGCAGATGTGGTCTATTCTTTTATATTTATATTGTATAGTTTAGTTTGTCGATAGATTCCAGTGTGAAAAGAGTGATTTCGAAAATATTTTATTTCAAACGCCTAAAATGCCGCAAGCCGCTTCGTGGATTAAAAATTTTCCTGAGTTGGAGTTTAGTGGGGATAAAGTGTTTTGCAAAGTTTGTGCCAAAATCATTGTTTGTGAAAAGAAGTTCCAAATTGATCAACACTTGAAAACAGCTATGCATAAAGCTAAGTTGCAGAAAAATAAATCAGTGCCTGTTCAGCAGTGTGTGCAAACCGCATTTCAAAATGTCAAACCAAAGAGTGAAAAGGAGGTGTTTCATCAAGAATTATGCAAAGCTTTAGTCGCAGCAAATATACCTTTGAAGAAACTGCAAAATACACAATTCAGAGATTTTTTGCAAAAATATTGTAATCAAAACATCCCTGACGAATCCACACTTAGAAAGAAGAATGTGCAAACAGTATACGAAACCGTAATGGGAGAAATTAAAGTTACACTGGGCGATGAACATTTTTATATTATTGTTGATGAAAGCACAGACTCATGTGGTCGATATATCGCACATCTTATGATTGGAGGGCTTCAAGAAAATGAGCCAGGGAAACCATATTTAATATCTTCTAAACAGTTAGACAAAACAAATAATGAGACCGTAACTCGATTTATTCAGCAGTCTCTATCAAATTTTTTTTTACCAAATCCAGTTCCAGTAGAGAAGTTTTTAGTGTTTTTGTCTGACGCAGCGCCGTATATGGTTAAAGTAGGCCAAAACTTAAAAATATTTTATCCCAATATGGTACATGTCACTTGTATTTTACACGGGATAAACAGAGTTGCAGAAATTATTAGAACAGCATATCCCTTGGTGAACAAATTAATTTCAAATGTAAAGAAAGTGTTTTTGAAAGCACCTCTAAGAGTGCAGATCTATAGAGAGAAATTGCCAGGAGTTTGTTTACCTCCAGAGCCCGTAATTACTCGATGGGGAACATGGATTAAGGCCGCGATATTCTATGCAGACCATTTTGAAGCCATTAAAGACATAGTTTTAGATTTAGAAGACAATTCGCAGTGTGTAGTGCAAAGTCAAGCATTATTCAAAAATGTAAATTTAGCTAAGGAACTTGTTTTTATTAAGGTTAATTTTAGTTTTGTACCAGATATAATAACTTCGTTAGAAAGTAGGAATATAAGTTTAAGAGAATCAATAAATATTGTTGAAACTTTTTCCGACAAATGCAAAAAAGTTCCCGGTGATGTAGGAAATCAAGTAAGTAATACTTATAACTTACTACCCAAATTAAAATATTGCCAGATCACATCGGTAGATGTTGAAAGAACTTTTTCTTTGTACAAACATATTTTTACAGACAGAAGGCAAACATTTTTATTGGAAAATTTTGAAAAATATATCGTTATAAATGCATTTTATACTATTTCAGGTTGAAAATTGTACCTATTATGTTTTTCTTTTAATTTTACTTAAAATAAATAATTTTTGTAAGAGTCGGCGTTTCTTTATTTCCATTTTTCCATGTTATATTCAAGGCATATAATTGCATATTTTGACAAATAAATGCATATTGTTGCATATTTCAGAGAAAAACGATGCATATATATGCGCATATTTTAACTGAATTAACGTGCATATATTCCGCCCTTTAGTAATAAGTAACATGTCATTTTCCTATTCAATAGGCAAGATCGGTATAAACTATTTCTTGATTAAAATGTTAGTACAAGATTTTGTTTCAGTTTTAATGTATTTATGAAATAATTCATGGTATATTACTACACAAACTCTATAGAAAACTCTATAAATATGGTGTAAGGAATAAATTACTTAAGTTAGTTGAAAGCTACTTAAATAATCGTTTTCAAAAAGGATTGCGTAAAAACTGATACTCAAATTATAATTTTATCACTATTGGTGTGTAGTACTTTGTTTTTTGTGGCACACATTAATGACCTACTTAAATACTTGAAAATGCAGTATCCAACGTTGTATGAGAATGATATTAATATTTCACTCAAGTATACATACAGAAATTAATTTGTATATTAATAAATGTATGAATGCACATCTACACCAAGCTGGCATTGCGAACATCAACGTATAGACTAGCTGTTTTGATCTTACATAGATCAGTGTACAAACGTGCTGTTCACAATGCCTTACAAACTTAGACAACCTGCATATACAGGATGTCCAGACAAACGAAGACCGGAGATTCCTCAGATAATTTTAAGACAATTTAATCCAATTCACCCTAGTCCGAAAATGCTTCCTAAGGTCATAGGCGTCCGTTTTGGGTAGGTAAACGGTTATTTTAACGCATAACTTTTTTGTCTTTAACTTTTAAGCATTTGTGACACTAGATTATTAAATTTTCAGGTATTCTAGTACTAAAAGGTACTCTTACTTTAAGTCGGTAGGATACACCGTTTTCTAGAAAAATCGATTTGGAAATTTTTCGTTTTTTCGTCATTAAAATTCAATTTATTATTTTTTGCACTAGTTCGCTCTGAACTGCCAACAGAAATAAAACCTATGTTTTTAATTGTCAAATTGTTGTCAGTTCGCGAAGTTGAAATGACGAAAAAACGAAAAATTTTCAAATCGATTTTTCTAGAAAGCGGTGTATCCTACCGACTTAAAGTAAGAGTACCTTTTAGTACTAGAATACCTGAAAATTTAATAATCTAGTGTCACAAATGCTTAAAAGTTAAAGACAAAAAAGTTATGCGTTAAAATAACCGTTTACCTACCCAAAACGGACGCCTATGACCGGTACTAGAAATTCGCAATTGATGGAGGATAAATAAGCATACCAGTTTTTGTTTTTCTAAATAGAAGCGTTCGGGAGATATTAAAAAAAACTAATTACAAGGCGCCATCTTCAAAGAGCTCTAGCTCCCTTAGGAAGCATTTTCGGACTACGGTGAATTGGGTTAAATTGTCTTAAAATTATCTGAGGAATCTCCGGTCTTCGTTTGTCAGGAGAGTTTCTGGACACCCTGTATAGTCGACTTACCTACCAAGTGCCTATGAGAGATTCGCAGCGGCATCTGACACAACGGGACAACACAAGGTAACGTTGAACCCTACGTAGTACAACTACTAGTCGGGCAACTGGAGATGTACGTGCATTCAATAAACTCGTCTAAAGGCGGCGTACCTATTACAATAAAACGCAAAAACTAATTCTTAGAGAATAAGCTCTCACACAATTAAATCACTCAAGTATATGTACATACACAAATTAATTCGTATATAAATAAATGTATGAATGCACATCTACACCAAGCTGGCATTGCGAAAAACAACGTACAGACAGCTGTTTCGATCTTACATAGATCTCATCAGTGTATACACACACAATGCCTTAGAAACATAGAATACCTGCATATATAGTCGACAAACGTACCAAATGCCTATGAAAGATTCCCAGCAAACATTATAAAATGCTAATACATGAGTCCAACATATATAACATACAGGGTACAAAAAAAACGTAACAGCACTCTTGAACTATAAGCAATTAAACAAACATCTGTAAAAGTCACTTTCTGACTTTAGTCATAAATATTACTCTGAATAAAAGATATTGATATTTTAACGTGAAATCTAAATTTTAACTTATATATAGGGTTTTAATTAAAAAAAAATATCTTTTTAATGCCACTGGCTACGTGTATATATTCTTAAATTATGAAGCAAAAGCGGCCTTATCAACTACAGTAAGCATTTTTTTATTATATTAAGCAATTAAGAGTAAATTTACTTTTCTAAATCATTGAATCACCCTATATATACATAATTAAAATTTAATTGAAAATCTGCATTATAAATCGAGGTACGTTAGTAGTACATTGTTAAGTTGTTATATATTAATAGACGTCAATCATTATTAATTGCTTTTTCATTATAAAGCTATTGTAATATTATATAGTATGTGATGTCCTTTAATAATGACTACTTGAAAGTGTGCTTCAAGGTTTTAACTTCATTTTTTTTTTGGATTTATTTACCAATTTTATTTTTAAGTAAACAATTTATATACTCAACACATCAAACCCTCTTTTTATTCCTTCCTTTATGTATGTAAAATTGTAAGAACTTTATATGGGATACAATCTATATTTTTAGAAACACATTTACTTCCTGTTAAATACGCCATAATATAAAAGGAAAATACAAAGACGTCGCGACGTCGCCTCGCGCTGAAAAAATTACAGTCATCGTCTTGTATATACGCACCTTTACAAAAGTTCTACGCTTATTTTCGCTTCTAAATGTCGTTAAGGATAACAAGATTCTTTTCTACAGGGATTTGACTGAGTGTGCAGATGAAGTATATTTATTCGGGAATACACATGTCTCGTTGAATATAAAATCCCCATACTTGTCGCATCTCTGTAAGCAATCGCGGAAGAAAGTATTAATTCGAGAGTTCGATTCCAATATGTAAAATGTTCTTCTCACGTTTTATCATTCGTATCCTTTTACTTCTTTTATAATACGTTTTCAGTTTCATATATATAGCACTTGTAAGACATATCGTGATTTCTTTCCGATCTTTTGTAACTTTTCGTCAATCGACATAATAAGGCATAATGACGTTCTTGTTTTAGGTTAAGCCGCATTCTGTTAAATCCTCAAATGTCAAATAGTAATTTATTACGTTGAATATTAGCATAGTAGTAGGTACGTTCTTCTTTCATAATAGAATATACATAAAGGGATTTTAAAATAAATAAATCATAAATGAAAGGTTAGTTATCAAGTACTTTCAAAACGTAAGCTATATTCATGGTAGGATCGTAAATCATAATGAAGTGTTCTGAATCTTTATGCTGATGATATGAAAATTGGTCTTATTATTGGTCTATCTATAAATAAAATATGTACACTATAGAGTGATTTGAATATGAGGGTCAAACTGATGAAAATTATGTAAATTAATTTTAGCAGTAGAAAAAGCCCTTGAACGGTTGACTAAACTGACATCAATTTGTATTTGTCGATTTTCAACTGAGATATGGCGATTTTTCGTTAAAAATTGTACAACATTTGAAAAATTGCTATGAAATAACGATTTATGATGAAATACCTATTATGGGCTCAATTAGTAGAGATATCTTTTCATTGCGTAAAATTGATGTTTATTTCGGCATTTCTACGCAAGTTCTTTAGAATTACATACCATTCGCTAAAGTTAAAAATCCTAAAAAAATTAAATGGAACAGCCTGTATATTTATATGTCATTGAAAAGTACTTAAAATTTACTAATTAAAAATATAGACTTTGTTCCACCTGTGGGAGGTATTGCAAATATTAAAGGATATTATATCTGAATAAACTCGAATACAACTTAAAAATATGAATTGCCATGACTTGCACTACGACTATAACTAAAATTAATTAAAAAGAGTTTCTTCTATTTTCCTTTTTCAAATAAGTATTTCTTATTAAAATTTTAAAACTCATGAAAAGTTTGGAAGTTCATGAATTAGCAATAATATAAAAAATATCTTAGATGCTGTGCGTCAAAAATTGTTTAAACGTTAAACTTTTTTATATTTATAGCTTCAGTTTAAAGGGAAGTAAGTACATGAATTTACGCTAAGTGAGAAATGAAATATTTAAAATTGGAATTGATATATGTGATCTATGTTTTGGGGGGAAATGACTGTTGACTGGCACAAAGATATACAACCAAAAATACCAAATATGGGACTGCCATCAATGCATGCTTTTCAAAAATTGTTAACGATTTGAAGAAACTGGCAGTATTCCGTATGAAAAAGGAGCCGTGTTACTGCTGCCGTAGAGAACGCTTTGTTGTGCGTTCAAGAAAATCCTCATGCAAGCTTGCGTAAAATTTCTAGAGTCCTTGATGTTAGTAAAAACTTTAATAAGAGAACCTTAAAGAAGATATTGCGAAAGTTATAGAAGCTTTCAATAACGTATGTACGTTATTGAAAAGATACTTGTAAATACTTGTATTGACGGTTTGCTTTTCAAGTGGAGTTATAAATGAATTTTAAAGTAATTTAGTAGGACAATAAACAATTTTATGACATAGAGCGACTGCGATATTTTAACTATTGTTAATTCATGAACTTCTAAACTTTTCATTTTATGAGATTTAAAATATTAATAAAAATTACTTATTTGTAAAAAGAAAATATTAGAAGTACCTCTTTTCGATTAATTTTAGTTTTGCTATTTGTAATTAAGTCAAGGCAATATTTTTAAATCGTAATGGGGTTTATTTCCGATATAATATCCTATAACGTTTGCAATATCGGCCACAGACACTAGAATGTCTATATTTTTAATTAGTAAACTTTAAGTACTTTTCGATGACATATAAATATACAGGCTATTCCATTTACTTTTTATTAAAATTTTCAGCTTTAGCGAATGTATGCGTATGTAATTCTAAATAAAATGCGTAGATATGCCGAAATAAACATCAATTTCACCTACTGAAAATATATCTCTACTAATTGAGTCCATAGTAGGTATTTAATCATCTATCGTTATTTTATAGCAACTTTTCAAATGTAAAATTTTTAAGGAAAACTCGTCATATATCAGAAAATTTGATTTCAGTTTAATCAGATCTTCAAGGCCTATCATAAAATGTAAAAAAATGCATAGCATTCTGTTTAAAAAAATATAAGTTTGTGTTTGTTCGTCGTTGTCGAACACTCTGTATATATGTAAATATTTTTAAATTGTATAGCTTATGATTATCTATAATTTTTGTATTAAAAATTATTCGCTATCTACGGGCACCCGGTATATAATTAATATATACCTCATTAATAGCATTGATTGGTATCAATGGTCCTCCATTATTTTGTTCTTTTGTAAAATAGTCGATCAATGATGTGACTAGCATCTTGCTTTGCTTACATAAAGCCTTCGATACCGAAATATAATATGAAGATGCAAAAACTGATAACTACGACTAATACCAAACAGAAAGCAGGCAAATAATTAACAAAAATGACAAGTACAATGGCAGCAGATCAGCGGCATCAGCGGTACTGAAGATAGAAATGGCAAAATGACAACATCGAATTTTACTCTCAATATGAAAAAAAAAAGAACTGTTGTTACGCCGGAACCACGTCGCACTAAGATAGCAGACCAAATTAAGCTAAAGAAAACGGAGAATCACAATAGGAGATGTTTGAATCTGGAAAACGCAGGGCCGAGCTAACTCTGTCGCAGACGGCGTGACGGTTCAGATAAACTAAAACACCTAAAAGTAGAGCGTCGGTCGGCAACGACGCGAGCGACGTTGTCCGGGCACCAGAATACTATGTTACCTATACGATAACCTACCTGCGCCTCCGATGAGCATCCACTGGCTGTGTTCCTCCAGCGGGTTTCCTATTGATCACCCTGTATAGTCGTTTGCACCTATTCAACTGCTTGTCACAAATATAATCGACGAAGGTAAGGTTTGTTGGGGTAATAATAATTAAAAAAAAGAAATTATGATGTGAAGAAAGGTGCTATATTAATAAAATTGTTCTTCTTATTTTTTTTTTTGGAAAATAATTAAAATGTTGACAGTTATAAATTGAAATTGTATGAAACAATAAAATATGTTTTTTTTTTAAATATATAAAATGTTGACAGATAAAAAAAACAATAGAACCTCTGCGCCTCGGCAGGAGGATGGTCGGCGTAGAAACGTTTCCTTGCCTTACAGGCCAATATACATTTGTTATTATAAAACGCCACCAACGGCGAAGTTCCGAATTAAATAGATACAAGAAAATAAAATAGATTTACGTTAGCGCACAAAGCTTAAAATAATTTAATTAATTCAGTGAAAGGTAAATCGTGAAATTACATAGACAAAATTTTGAAATAACTAAATAAGCTGTTTACATTTACTATTCAATCAAAAGACGCTATTGAAAGTTACAATGGAAAACCAGTATTAGCACAAAAGAATCTACTGAGCTTCGGTATTTAAATTTTCTACAATGACTTAACTAATTTCAATAGCTCAGAAAATTAAAAAGAACAAACGTGAAAGTCAAATTTCTAATTTACGGTAATAAACGTGCTAAAATTATTATCAAATTCAAGATTAAAATTCAACACATCAAAGAGAAATATTATTATTACGATAATGAAAATACTAGAATTACTACTAATTTAAAGATATAACACTCCAAGGAGATATAGTGCTACGGTAATGATTTACTAAAATTATTATTTAATTAAATATTCAACACAACCAAGAGTTATATTATAACGGTAATGACATTACTAGAATTATTATTGAACTAAATATTCAACACAACAGTGAGAGCCCTTATCAAATCTTCTTAGGGTCACTCTGTATACAGCAATACCAGTTTGCATAAAAATAACAAAAAACAAAAACGGTAATTTAATTAGGATTCACACGTGACCTTGCAGTTAACTAAGTGGTGCATTAGTTATTTTAGCCACTCAAATATTCTTAGGTCAAATATAGGTAAGATAAAGTCCTGCACTCTGGCATAAAGTCGTCGTCAATCAGTCAAAAGTTACGGTGAAAATTACAACAATAGTCGCACTTATCTGTCAAGACGGACGCAGGATGGCCGCAACGGTAACGAAAATGGCGGAGGGCCCCTCGATGGAAAATTCCACTTCAACAGACAAGATGGATGTATAGGTGCAACTACTGCAGCAACAATAGAAACCACCACGCTCTTCAACGATAATGTGGGGTGACAATACCAGAAAAATGGCTACTGAGGGCTTTTGTGCCCGTCAATAAGAATCCTATTAAATTAGAAGAGAAAAGAAACAAAGATAAAATTCCCGAAAATTAACACAAAATTTCAATCACTTACCCCAAAATGTTAATGGAGATTCCGCGATAACGACTACACAAGTCACTCAAAAGTGCAAAATTTAGATACAAAAAAAACAGCACGTGGCCATTCGTAAATTTCAGGTAACGATATTTCGATAAAAATCCACGATAAATAACCAAAACTAAGGTATCGATATTTGCTGCTTATTCCATTTAGAGCCGCTTCCGCGAAAAAATCTACATAGATAATGTAACAAAGTTACTAAAGGAAAGTAAGCAGATTGCACACAATGTTCTCACACGAGAATCGACTATGTAAGTGCCATCAAAAACGGGAACCTTCTTCCATATCTAATGCGCGTCAGCTACACGCATCCTTTCCGAAGTAACAAGCACGGAAATATCTCTGAATGAAAGGCGGGAGAATTCAAATAAACATAGTAGGCACAAAGCTAATTTTGACAATAAAGGGAGTCAACACCATGACATATAATTAAACACAAACAAGACCATAACTTAGATGAAGATAAAATAACAGAAACAATCCTTCGATGTACGTAGAACTTATAAAGTCGGCAGTTCGAGAGGGAACTTCATGCTAAACGTTGGCAATGCGAGAAACGAACGTTACACCTTGACAAGGTAACCAACGTTTGACAGATAGAAAACAAAACAAACCTCAGATGTAGACACTATTTAATATGCAAGAAAAGGGATTCTGCAGGTAACTATTGAGATTTCCAAACTCTTAAATCACGCTACAAACGGCGGTTAAAAAAAAGACCGACCTCCCAATGTTTTGCAGTTAAATCCGCGAGGCCATAACCCCCCAAGGAAAGATAACGACAGAAGCGCAACAAGGCAGTCAGGGAAGAAGAATGCTTGCTATGAACAAATCAGTCCACGGCAACAATTTAACGTATGCCCGTTAATACACAAGATTTCCCTATTTAATACCCACTTGCATTTTTAGTGACATAACTACGAAGGAAGAATATGAATCAGACGTACAAGAGAGTCTATGTCTAGGGGTACGCATAAACACGTGAGAAAGTAAATACACGAGCCTGTCTGTTGTCTCGAAGAATTTTAAGGCCACAAATAAATGCACTACGTAGAGTTCGGAAGTAATAAATAAGCAGATATTGATAAAGCTTAAACAAGGCGTAAAAAGTAACTGCAAATGCAGAAAATACAAATTTACAGGTAGGTTAGAATAAGCTAGAGATAAGATAGTTAGAGGTAGTTACATAAGATACAGAGTTCTTACACCTAAAGAGTGTATTTGCCCGATATTACACATTACATATCTGTCAATCTCACGGTGCGTGACTTAGGCCTCCGAGGGCACAATAGTAGGTTTAGCACACGCACAGACATACAGCAAACGATCCTTTCACACGGTGAACCAAACGATATACAGGGTGCGCTCAAAAAGTCTCGCGCTCATACATATTCTACGTACTTAAACAAAGACACATAATCTTACGAGAACTATATACAAAAGTGAATTTTACATCATAACACTGTTTATGAGTTGTTAAAAGTCCTATATAATGTGCTTCTGTTACGTTAAGCAATCCGATAATTACTAACACCTATTGTTAAGAACTTAACATATTTTATTTCATTTTATATTATTATTGTTTCTTGCTCTATATATGAATGTTTTTCTTTAGTTTGATGTGTTATTATATTTTTGTAATGTATGTTTTGTTTTTTAACTTTTAATTATATTGTCACTTACAACGTATTTTTTACTTACAAATATTTTGAGCATACTGATGCGGAGCGGCTATCGGACGTATAGGCTCAGCGGCCGAGTTTATTGTCTGCCGGTCGGGTTACACGACTATACACCGAAGGCGATGCAAGACCTCCTATGTATACGTACGGACGGCAGTGTCTGGCATGTGCGTATATACAGCTTGAGCGCGCGGGGTATGATCACCCGATACCAGTCGATATTCTTCGGACGTATATTCGGAAAATTGATCTCCGCCAGCTGTGTTCGCCAGATATAGATATTTAGATCAGTTGCCTACTGGCTGCAAAGAGGAATGCACGTAGGTTTTTGTGATATTTTATGGTATTTCTGTTATACTTATTTATAGTTTTTTTTTACCATGAAATTTCTATTTATTTATTTTTCTCTAGACATCTTAGTTTATTCTGCAGATGTTTCAGGCGGGTTGTTTTTATTTCATTCTAAAACCCAGTTGTACTGCTATAACTTTTTACACAACTACATTATTATTTAATTTCATAAGGATAATCATAATTACGTTATAAGTATTACAATCTTCGCGTTATTGTCGACTTAGTTATCTAAGCAATCGTCATCACTAAAAGAGAAAATTTAATTTGTTCTTTTTGTCAATCTGCGAAAAAATTATTAGATCACTATGAGTTCGAATATGAGCAGGCAATGCTAGTATGTTGTGCCGTAACTCTAATATGTATTATCGGACCACGTTTAGATGCGAGTTTACGTATACCATCGGGTGATCATACCTCGCGCGCTCTTGCTGTATAGGGGCCCATAGCTTCTCGAGCGATACACGTGTATATATGCTGTAATCTTATGTTCTATGCAGAGCTGCCCCGACATATCGGCGCACACCGAAAATAAATGTGTATTTGAACTGAAATTGAGTTCTATTTTACGGTACTTTCAAATAGGAAGTTTCCTTAACACCTATAGTACTAACAAAGTAGTTCATTAAAAATAAAAATGTAGGTTATTAATAGTTATTATTATTCATATAAATTTTAAGTGGTGATGTTGTCATGGATCGCCAATTGCTTACGTGCATTAACTGACTCCCCGATATCAGTATACAACGTTTAATCAGTCCCAAGCTTTAACAAGGTTCATTTACCTGAAGAGGTATTAGTTAGTCTTTCTTTATAACATTTAATTATAATTGGATGTACGAAATTCCAAAAAAATAAAGAAAGAAAAATTCTTGTTTCAGACATTTTCGTCTCGTCTTTAATGCGCTGTATTAAAATATGACGGTGCAGAATTATGCAACACTATTGTTCCTAATTATAAAGTCTAGAATCATCAACGCGTACGTGCGTACAGGCATTCCTCTAACCGATCACGGTAAATTGAATTATTTATCCATTAAAAGTACTTTGTATAGAACCCAACGCATATATGGATCAAATGCGAATTCTCAGAATTAAAAATAGTCTCGATCTATCGCTATCGTTAATCGATTAAGATTAAAACCAGTGCAGAGAAAAAAGACGAACAGATTGAGCTTAATTTAGTACACTAGTAGTATCCTTCCTCTCTTCAACGATAATTAATTCTAATCGTATGGTCGCTCTACGACTTATTAGAAAGTTCGGAGGGATCTGTAGTCCCTCCGGGCCCCCTTCCACAAACTCCGCATTCGCCTTTAACATCACCCTTCCTCCCATTAGAAAACTATGCGATGTTATCTCTGAACTCGGGCGAGTTTAGTTCAAGTCCAAAGTTAAACTCACGCCGGCAGAAGCTGGCCAGAATCTGATACCTGCCAGTTCCTGGTCGTTTATTAAATTTAATATGTTTCTCCGTGTTATCCGTTACTGATGTACATTCTGAGTATACGCTAAATAACGCAATAATCTATATTAAACATCTATAATGAACTAATTATGGTCGCGGTCTGTGACTTCTCTCTGTTACATATTATGTTCGTTGGAGACTGCCTCTGGAATTTTTTTAGAGCCGAACGCGACGGGGTAGCCTTTTCGTTCCGCCTCGATAGATGCAATATAGAAAAAGAACGGAGTGCATAAATTCCTCCAGTCGACAGAATCTTATCGATGATATTCTCTATAAATAAAATATATCATCATTTACGGACGTAATATGTTTGAAAGACTTCCTTGTACAGAATCTACTACTAATAGTATACTATACACTGTGTGTCAGCCAAATGGAATAAATTCGCAAATAAATAAAAGGGAGCGTGTTCAGAAAACGCTCGGACAACTCAATTGGTATTTTTAGTTGTACATTTTTTTCAACAGAAAGTTTTTATACATGGTGTGTCATGTAACCAAGGAGGATAGAAAGAAAGAGTGAGCATTGTCGATAAAAAGTGATGCCGAGGGGTATGTTTACATCCGCCAACGGTAACCGTGTGAAACATTATCTGCTTATTTGTCTAATATATATTTTCTATTTCATTCTTTATTATCGTGAATTACAAACGTCGTATGTTCATATACCGTAGTCGACAAATTTTAATTTCTGACACGAAAGTAGAAAGAGGAAAAGGGCAAGACGAACTAAAGTAAACATAAACATATAGCGAGGCTGCCACATACACTCGGAAAACGTTCGCTATCAAACGTGAGGTTCCCCCGTCACTACGTCGGTTCTCCCACCACTGTTGGCAAGCAGGCATCGCTGCATATTATAAGATCATCTTCTGCATGGGATAGGTAGGTAGTATTGCTGTAAACCGAAATTAAAATTTGTCGACTACGGTATAATTTATTTTTTATTTAATACCTTCAATATAATAATTTGTTATTAATTAGTTTAAAGTTAAGAATTTACATTATTTCCCATTTCATTTTTACTAAGTATTTAGCTGTTTTATCTTTAATTTAGTACTTAGTATTTAATATGGTTTGATGTGCCGCTTTTTATAGCACAAATTGGAGTAGCAAGAGAGTGCAAGGCAATTACAGGCAGAGAAGAGCAAAATTATAACTTTCCACATATTGTAGGTAGGTACATAAAGTTATTAATTTCACCCATAATTTGGCGAATATAAATCTTTTAACATTGAAAATTGTTGGTTATAGGATACCAAAAGAGCCCATTTGAAAGAATATATGGATAAAGAAAATAGATAGGCCAAATTGGGTTCCAAAGGAAAGCAGTATACTTTGGTCTAAGTATTTTGCGAAGAATTGCCAGTATAAATATACTCTATACTCTGTTCACTCAACATATAGAGTGCTTATATTAACAATGAAGTTTATAAAATCTTTTAATTACATGTTCAAATTTTGGAAAACAACAATTTACTAGTTTATATAAATTACTAAACCGATTTAAATTTACAAAAAATGCATGTTTTGTCTTTTTAGATAACTAAAATAAGCAAATCTCAAACATAACCCATATCAACAAAATATTCGTAAATAGGGCAATTCAACGACCTGTTAAATCAAATTCAATATGGCCGTTGTTGGTAAACAAACAGATTTGTATCATTAAAATTTGACTATAAGTGCTCTTATTAAACAATTATCTTATTAAATTAACTTGCTAAGTCATTATTTAGTTATCAAAGGCTAAAACTTATAATTATGTGACCAGAACGTTCTGTATTGCAGTATGCTTGAAAGAAGTGTTTCAAGAAAAAAACAGCTGTAATTATTGCCTGCTTTGAAGTTTTCATTGGAAAACCAGATAATAATTTAGTTCAGCAGCAGTACTGTTCTATTTATAAGCACGATAGAAATTTTAATAGCAATAACTCCTCAGGGAAGTATGTGCTACATTAGTGAAACTCGGGATGACATACATCTGAAAAATGAATGGAAGAAGTAATTTTTGCAACAATATTAACCCAGGATATGTTCTAGGAGAAAGATCATTTTTAATAAAGGAAGCATTAGGAATTCTGCAAGAGAATTTTAGTTATTCCAGCTTTCACTAATGGAAGAACTCGTTAGCACCTTAAAATATCTCATTCCAGTATCGTGTTAAAAAAGTGTAATAATATGAAAAAATTAAACAGTGTTGATAAAATTGTGATTCTATTTAATGTTCTAATTAACATATTGCTGTGACATATAAATATTTATTTTAAATAACAATATTGCCATATAATTTATATGCTGTAACAACATACTTTTGTGTGTATTACCACACGTAGGGTATAGTCTTTTGTACACCTTATACTCTTTAAATTATTCTTTACACACCAAGAACTTATAATTGGTTTTGTGTTTTATCTTACATTGTTTTGTCGTGTACCTTATAACTATTGTGGGTCCTGGCAATGTTTGTGGTTCCTTCTTATTTGCTGATGATTTTTCTCTTGTTCATTATAGGGAAAAAGGTAATAGTTTTGTTCAAAGAAAAAAAAACTGTATGTCTATTCAACATAATCATGTATTTTTTTTATTTTGTAATTTATGGATTCAAAAATATAGTTTCCTTTATATGCACACCTTTATGCTCTACACAAGATACATAATTGAAAAATGCTCATATCATTTATACCTAATGCCGGTTGTAATGTATGTAAATCTTTTGTTTATTTATTTATTCTATCAAACAAAAATAAATATTTATCCTGCAAATGAACAAATGTAAATTTTTATTGTACATTTATGAATATACTCATCGACGTTATAATATTTATGGATAGGCTTCAATTAATTGCTTTAGACAACCATTTGCACGTGTTGTATCGAGCTCTTAATCTATGCCTTGTGAAATTCTAATTTATTATTCGCTTAATTTGAAAGAAATTAATGATGTCTAGACAATACGATGAAGAAAATGCTCATTTTCACGTAACATCTCTCCAACTGACCAACACCATTAATCCTGTTTAGTTGTAATTCCAACTATATAAATTTTAAAATAAATCTTACAGGATAAATTATTTACTTGTCTATTTTTTGTCCAACAATACATTGATTAATCATTCGCACGTAAAAATCAATGTCTGTCCAACAACTCGTATAACTTCATTTTCAAAAGAAATAATAAACTTACTTGTTATCAATAAATCTATTTTGAATGTCCATTATGAACGCTTCAAATGAATTCAAATGTATTAAATAAAATAAATTCCTGTGACTATATGTGTTAAAGAAATAATGAAAAACTACAATATAACAAAAAAAACTATTCTTTAAGAGATCTTCCTTTTGTAAGTGTTTTGAGAAGTTCACCTCTCGGAGGTGTTATCAGAAAGTCCTTCCTCTCGGAAGTGTTATCAGAAAGTCTGTCTTGTCGAATCTTGTCTTCCTATTTATAGCGGCAAAAATAAACTATGTTGACCATTGCGCCCTCTAGTCCATGTTTAGGTTGGTACTGGAATACACTTTTCCCGTGAAATCGCTGCCCATATGTTGCCGCCTTGATTCACGCACACATACACATTTTGTTCTGACAGTTCACAATTCACTTAAACGTCAACATAACCTTCCAATTCAAAGGTCCCCTCTGCTTTGCACATGATTCCCAATGGTAGGTTTATTCTTGTTACTAATACCATCCTTCCTTGTACTCGTCAATGAACCTATTACCTTGTTCATTGTTTGACACATACTTTTTCTTTCCATTTATTTATGTTAGTTTTACTTTTCTTTTAGCCGGAGTTCGCCTTGGAAAAATGGGAAACACGTCGAAGATAACCATTATTCCGCACTGCCTTGTCCTTGTAGAACACGTCCGCCTCTAGTCCCTGAAGTATTGTGTTACGAACAAACCATGAACACAGATACCTTTTTATTTGTGATATCAGCTTTTAAATACAAAAAATATGTCACTGCTGATTGCTTCTATGTTTAACATATTTTTATATCCTTTTTTATTAATCTAGTATTAAGCTAAGGTAAATTTTATTCTTTAATACTATCTATTTCATAAACTCTCATAACATTTTATTGCCTTATGCATATAAATTTCATTTCTTTTCATGATTTATAACCCATGCTTTTTGTGTATCTTTTCTACAAAAGAAATATATTACTTATATTTATTTTGTCTTTATTTTATATATTTCTTTATTTAATAAATTTTTATTCTACATCTTTTGTTTATATATTTATTTAATAAATTTTCTCTTGCATATTTCATCATTTACTGTTATAATAAAAATTTGACTATAAGTATGCAACTTTGTATACCTTCATGTAAGTTTTGTTGCATCGTTTTACTCAATAATATTTAAATAGGACTTTTTATTATTTTTATTTTTATTTCTAAGCTTAAACTAATTCTTAAATCAATCTCTAAAACTATTCTTATTTTACAAGTTTGCGAGTTCACGGCATATCCCTTGGTTATTATATTTTGTTGTGAATCGTCAACAAAGATTATTATAGCATGAACGACACATATAATAACCATTGTGAAAACTCGCACAAATGATTATTAATTTTCTACGTCTATATAATCATAGAGCATAGATATGTGATTAACGATACTTAATGCTAAATTTCTTATAGCTATTGCATTATTTGATGCTTCGCATTTTAAAACAAATTCTTCATTAATATCGGGTAAATTTACTATTAATGCTTTGCAAAAATTTTCTTTCACTTCTTCAAATATTTTGAGAGTTTCAGGAGTCCATTTAAATTTTACTCCCTTCTTTATCATTCTGATTAATGTAAGCATGAAGGCAAAATATTTCCTTTCATCCTTTTGTACTTTGCTTCTTTCATGAGTCTTTTTAAACTTGACTCCTTTCTTTCTAATTACAAATAACATTACTAAGAATGAACAATCATTTATTGAATCATTACGTATTGTTGCCAGCCAAAAAGTACGCCTCCGATCGGTCCTTTTGAACTGTTCGATATTTACACACATTGTTAATAAAAATGTAACGCTCTGTTGAGCTTCAAAATAAGGTGAGTTTCTAGAATTTAAATATTTTGGTAGTATAGTGTCCCTTTGATCACTTATACCCCTTTTGTTTATTTCGACTACAGGATTGCTAAATGTTGATTCTGTTTTTTCTATATTTTTATCTTTTAACATTTCTTTAATTTCTAATTTGACTTGTTCTTTGTATTTATTGGGGACAGGATAATTTTTAACTTTAAAAGGTTGTGTTTCATCTACTTTTAGCCTGTGTTCATAGCCTTTTGCTAAACCAGGTTTATTATCAAATAACTCTTTATACTTGCTGACAAGATTGCTCACATGGCTTATGTATTGTTTATCGCAATTTAAATTCGTACCATCCCTATATTGCGTGAAGTCCTCACTTTGACGATGCTTCACAGGATGTGCACACTTATTGTCTAATAAACTACTATCCATTTTATTTGTGAGATTTTGTTCAGCATTATTTATATATAAATTATTAATTAATATTTCATCTTCCTGTGTTTCCTTACACCAGGAGATTATTGAATTTTTAATATGAAATGTTTTGTTTTCCATATTTATTTTTGTACCATATTGACTTAAAAAGTCTATCCCCAAAATACAATTGCTGTTCAAATTAGGCACTATCATGAATTCTGTTAATAAATTTAAACTACCTATTCTAACATTTATCCAAAAAACTTTATCTATAGTAATGATGTGTTTCTTATTTGCATTTATTAAATTTACTTTTCTTATAGGCATATAATATCCTAATTTTTCTATGTCTTTATCTATAATACTACTATCTAATAAGGATAATTGCGCTCCTGTGTCTAATAATGCTTCTATCTCTTCGTTCCCTATTTTTACTGTTATGTGTGGTAATTCCGTCGTGATTTTCTTTAGATCGTCAAAGTTATATACGTTTTGTACCTTCTTTTTCTTCTTGACTGGCCTTTCTAAAAATCCAACGAAGTCGCATTTGAGTATGTAGAATTTACCCATTCTTTATTTGTCGATAATTGTCTTGAATCCTTGGGTATTGCACCTTTTGATTCTGTTTTTTCCTTAGTACTGATTTCTTTTTTCTCTTCACTTATTTGAACATTGTTCACTCTTCTTTCCCTCTCAGGGTTTCTTTCTTTCTTCTCATAATTCTGTTCTTTCTCCCTCTCATTTTCATAGTTTCTCGTTTTATTGTATGTATATGGATTGTTCCTATAGCTTGGCTTATTATATGTATAAGGGTTGTTTCCATAATTCTGTTTACCCTGATTTTGATTGTACCCATTTTTATTGTACTGTTTATCTTGATTGTAACTAGGTGTCTTGTTTATATGTGGATTATTTCCATTGTTGTAGTTATTATTATCATTTCTGGGTGGATCGTTTGTATATTTGATGTTTCCATAACTCTTGCTGTTTCCCTTCTCATCCACATCGTCTAATCTCTTGACCAGTTCCAGGAGTGCTTCACTGTTATCTATTCCTTGAAGTGCCACCGCCTGTGTAACGTTGTGGTCAAAGTGTGCTGCTAGCTGTGAAACAATATCACTTTCTTCAATGGCTGGTTGGATGTATTTAAGAAAAGAATATTTTCTTATGATGTAGTTTTCTCTAGAAGATCCAGCTCTGTATTTGCCAAACACTAAATCGTGTCTAATCTTCCTCTGCTGAGTCTGTCCCCAGTACTGTCTCACAAAACGAATCTCAAATTCTTTGAAATCCACTACTTCATCTATTATCATATCGTACCACTGAAGTGCATAATCCTTCAAACAACCTCTTATGAAATGTAGCCTTGACATCTCATCAGATATTCCCCTCATGTATGTTTTTATCGTTCTCATAAACGCCATTGGATTATCTTTGTAAAATCCTGAGAATTTTGGTATATTCTCCGCGCTGCCAGGTATTTGTGTCAAAGATACACTAGGTGTACTAACCCCATGTACTTTGTTCTCTAACCCTTTTATAGTGTTTTCAAAGTTTAAAGTTTTGTTTTGTAGGGTCAACATTGTGTCCGTACAAACACCATATTTTATTTTACAATCTTCCACTTGGTGTGAAAGTTCTTGTATTTGCTCTTGATGTTGCACATTATTCCCTTTCACTTTATTTTCAAGAGAATTTATTTTCTCATCAACCTTATCAAAATTAGCTTGTGTTTTGGCAGATCTTTCGTTGATTTCTTTTATTAAGAATGTGCCTTTACTTTCACATTTCTTTTCGTTAAAGTTTATTTGTTTATTTAGAGTTGAAACTGACTGTTCTAACTTTGATTCTACTTTTGCATTTAATTCTAAAGTTTCTCTTCTTAACTCTGCGAAACCTGTGTCTATTTTAGCATTGAGTTTTTCTAATCTTTGATTGTTTTCCTCAAATTTTTTGTTCATACTCAAATTTAAATTTCTATCATTTTCCTCTATTCTGCTGAATAGTTTATTGAAAAGATTCTCAAGTTTTTGTTCACCAGTTACGCCACTGATGCTTTCTGCTTGTGTGCTACCATCAAGTGTTCGATCCTCTGATTCAGGTTTTTCTGACTCTGAATCAGAAGATACTGGACGATTGTCCCTGTATTGTGTGAATTGTGAACCTTCACCATTATTCTTATCTTTATCTGCCATTTTTATCTTATTCCTAACTTATAAATTAATAACTAAACTTATCTAATCAAATACTATTCCTCCTTTTTTTATCCCTTTCTAAACAAGAGAAATTGATAATTCACCAGTAAATGAAAATTAAGGTAATCTGTCTCTAACTTGGACACTGAATAATTATTCTATTTACTAATAAATAAAAAAAAATGAAACAAACTTTGTACCCATTATTTGTACAAAATAAATTATTATTTTTTTGTTTATACATTTAAAAAAACAAAAATTGCATTGCTTCACAACGTTAAATGTTATGTAAATAATTATTGACAAACGAGAAAATGAATACAATGCTCCACTATGTTAAGCAACATTAATTATATATATATATTTTTTTCTTCTTTTAAACAATTATAAAAATAATGCATTGCCTCTCTATTTTGGGCGTTAAATAAATACATGATTAATAAACAACAAGAAAAGGAATACATTGCCCCATTACGTTGAGCGCCATTTAATTAATGCTGTGACATATAAATATTTATTTTAAATAACAATATTGCCATATAATTTATATGCTGTAACAACATACTTTTGTGTGTATTACCACACGTAGGGTATAGTCTTTTGTACACCTTATACTCTTTAAATTATTCTTTACACACCAAGAACTTATAATTGGTTTTGTGTTTTATCTTACATTGTTTTGTCGTGTACCTTATAACTATTGTGGGTCCTGGCAATGTTTGTGGTTCCTTCTTATTTGCTGATGATTTTTCTCTTGTTCATTATAGGGAAAAAGGTAATAGTTTTGTTCAAAGAAAAAAAAACTGTATGTCTATTCAACATAATCATGTATTTTTTTTATTTTGTAATTTATGGATTCAAAAATATAGTTTCCTTTATATGCACACCTTTATGCTCTACACAAGATACATAATTGAAAAATGCTCATATCATTTATACCTAATGCCGGTTGTAATGTATGTAAATCTTTTGTTTATTTATTTATTCTATCAAACAAAAATAAATATTTATCCTGCAAATGAACAAATGTAAATTTTTATTGTACATTTATGAATATACTCATCGACGTTATAATATTTATGGATAGGCTTCAATTAATTGCTTTAGACAACCATTTGCACGTGTTGTATCGAGCTCTTAATCTATGCCTTGTGAAATTCTAATTTATTATTCGCTTAATTTGAAAGAAATTAATGATGTCTAGACAATACGATGAAGAAAATGCTCATTTTCACGTAACATCTCTCCAACTGACCAACACCATTAATCCTGTTTAGTTGTAATTCCAACTATATAAATTTTAAAATAAATCTTACAGGATAAATTATTTACTTGTCTATTTTTTGTCCAACAATACATTGATTAATCATTCGCACGTAAAAATCAATGTCTGTCCAACAACTCGTATAACTTCATTTTCAAAAGAAATAATAAACTTACTTGTTATCAATAAATCTATTTTGAATGTCCATTATGAACGCTTCAAATGAATTCAAATGTATTAAATAAAATAAATTCCTGTGACTATATGTGTTAAAGAAATAATGAAAAACTACAATATAACAAAAAAAACTATTCTTTAAGAGATCTTCCTTTTGTAAGTGTTTTGAGAAGTTCACCTCTCGGAGGTGTTATCAGAAAGTCCTTCCTCTCGGAAGTGTTATCAGAAAGTCTGTCTTGTCGAATCTTGTCTTCCTATTTATAGCGGCAAAAATAAACTATGTTGACCATTGCGCCCTCTAGTCCATGTTTAGGTTGGTACTGGAATACACTTTTCCCGTGAAATCGCTGCCCATATGTTGCCGCCTTGATTCACGCACACATACACATTTTGTTCTGACAGTTCACAATTCACTTAAACGTCAACATAACCTTCCAATTCAAAGGTCCCCTCTGCTTTGCACATGATTCCCAATGGTAGGTTTATTCTTGTTACTAATACCATCCTTCCTTGTACTCGTCAATGAACCTATTACCTTGTTCATTGTTTGACACATACTTTTTCTTTCCATTTATTTATGTTAGTTTTACTTTTCTTTTAGCCGGAGTTCGCCTTGGAAAAATGGGAAACACGTCGAAGATAACCATTATTCCGCACTGCCTTGTCCTTGTAGAACACGTCCGCCTCTAGTCCCTGAAGTATTGTGTTACGAACAAACCATGAACACAGATACCTTTTTATTTGTGATATCAGCTTTTAAATACAAAAAATATGTCACTGCTGATTGCTTCTATGTTTAACATATTTTTATATCCTTTTTTATTAATCTAGTATTAAGCTAAGGTAAATTTTATTCTTTAATACTATCTATTTCATAAACTCTCATAACATTTTATTGCCTTATGCATATAAATTTCATTTCTTTTCATGATTTATAACCCATGCTTTTTGTGTATCTTTTCTACAAAAGAAATATATTACTTATATTTATTTTGTCTTTATTTTATATATTTCTTTATTTAATAAATTTTTATTCTACATCTTTTGTTTATATATTTATTTAATAAATTTTCTCTTGCATATTTCATCATTTACTGTTATAATAAAAATTTGACTATAAGTATGCAACTTTGTATACCTTCATGTAAGTTTTGTTGCATCGTTTTACTCAATAATATTTAAATAGGACTTTTTATTATTTTTATTTTTATTTCTAAGCTTAAACTAATTCTTAAATCAATCTCTAAAACTATTCTTATTTTACAAGTTTGCGAGTTCACGGCAATATGTAAGTCATAAATGATTTTGTATTTATAATTATTTATGGCACTATATAATCTTAATTTATTCCTGTACAACGTGGCCATTATTTTAGAATTTAAATAAGCATTTCGTTACAGACAAAACACAAAACTTTAATAATGAGTTAAATTTATTTATTAATATATTTGAAATCTATTTATATTTTCTTGAGTCCTACACTGTTATACATTGTACGCTAAATATTTATAATAAACTTTTATAATCTTACACATAATATTTCTGTATGATTAAACTTATTTTCTTATTACTATTTATTAACTATTGCGTCTATAATAATTAAGTGAAACTATTTTAATAAATAAATCTTGTAAAACAAACCTCTGATTGTTTTGTAAAGGTATTGTAAGTTTAAAGGCAAGTTTAAATAATTAATCCTTAATCAGTGCATGACTAGCTTTGTTTTTCTTCGTATACTGAGATAATAATGCACCGACATAACTACAATGTTCGGCTGTTATCAGCCATGCATGTAGAGTGAGCCAAAAGTATTGATTCACATTTCACAATAATGCACTACACATCCATTGGCTTTTAATTAACTTCTTATAAATGTTTCACCTAATCAAAAACGTACTTTTCCACATAAAATAAATAAGTTGTTAAGAAATGTAAGCGGTGAGACTCTTGAACACTGTCATTCGGTCCGTAGTGTAATAAGTATGTATTAAAACCAAATATACCATCTATTAAATTGTGTAATTTCAAGAATGAATGGATTCATCTTCGGTGGTTTCACATCGTTTGCATTGTGTTCTTGCAAAATATTAAAAAGACTTGCAGAGCAGATACTTGCAGCTTCGGCTGTGAAGTCAACTGTCTTAGAGTCAGCTGAGCATTCTTGTTGATGTTTGCTAAATATATTCAGTACACTCTTTTTCTAGCACTGTAAAATTTCTCTTTACTCGTTTCTTCGTCAGTTCTGGCTGCTTTTTGCACAGTACTGTATAAACAGGTGAACATAGTAACTTAAATTCAACACTTCTAGAAAGCTGAAACATAATTAACCTATAAACCATTTGCTTTGTTTACGATTTATAAATCTTACCTTCAATATATCTTTAATCGTTAATAGACTCTTTAAAAATACTAAGAATAATAATAATAACAACTTAAACAAATACAAAAAGCGCAAACACAAGGAACAATACAAAATACAATATAGCAAAGCAAAAAGTATACATATATAACGAATATTTTAAAATTACAGACAGTTATTTATCTCAACTAGCACACTATATGCTCACTTGTTCTACATTGGCAAATACGTATCTTTATCCTTCTCTAAAATTGTGATTTTGCTGCATGGGTATAGTCACAATCATGTGATATAATCACAGAAAGCAGATGATTTATATCGTGTGTTTTAGGATTTGTATGTAACTCTCAGAGCCAATAGAAAAGCAGTATTAAAAATCACGAGTTGTTCACGCGTTTTTTGCTACTCTATTGGTTCGGTGAATATAGTATAACTACTATAATATACCTTAGTGAAGTGCTATACAAACATAAATTGTGAATCAAGTGCATCATTTTCATTGGTTACAGTGGAATTGTTTATTAAGTATCAACGAGTGAGAGTGAATCAAACCTTCCATCAAGAGATCCATAAGAACTTAACGAAGAGCTTTTATATATTACTATATTGTAAATAAAATCATAAAATAAAACCTCATATATGTAAATTCAAGCGACTAGTTAAATGTTGAAGTATGTGGATATATAAGTAATAAATGCATATGTATATAAATTTGCTGTTGTGTAAGTTGTTTATACTATTTGTTGCTCAGAAAAGACTTGTGCGGCTGATTTTTGGTTTGGAACCCATGGATTCGTGTCGTCCGCTATTTACCTTGCACAGAATATTGACATTTCCATCTGTGTTTGTGTATAAGTGCTCTATCTTTGCTTTCACACATAAAGACAGATTTAAAAGAAACAGTGACTTTCATGATTATCCAACAAGAACAAAGGATAAGTTTAGTGTCCCGCTGCATAAATAGGCGGCTTTTCGGAGATCCCCCATGTATTTCTGTCTGTCTGTCTAGAATGGTCTTCCACAACAAATCAGGAAGAGTAGTAATATTAAAATATTTAAAAAAAAAGATGAAGAATCTGTTGGTTGAGAGTTGTTTGTATGACTATGGTCAATTTTTGTAATGTTTGTTTTATTTGGTTTGTTTATTTGGTGTTTTTTAATAGAATGTACTGGCTGTGTGGTGATATACCTTTATACATATGACGTAGCCGATATCACTATGTGATCTATGGTCAAATAAATTTATTATTATATTATTATTATTATTGCTAACCTAAGTATGTATACACATTCTTAATTATTATATTTCAATTTTACATAGAGTAAATATTGAGTAAATATTACAGTTGAATGACACACATTTCTATGCTTGCAGAACCATTAATTGTTCTGAAAGGCATCTATGGTAATAACATTTTTACTTCAGTTATGTATTGAAAGTTTGCGAATAATTCATGGGCACTAGCAAATATTTATTTTTAGAAAAATCTATAATTCGTTTTTTTAAAGTATAATTATTAGAGAAGTAGGTTTCATCTATAAACAATTAAAATATAATAATATTCGAATTTAAATAATTTAATACATTTTATTACATATGATGCCTAACGGTGGTATGCAACCCGCCAAGGTTGAACCATTTCTACCCTGCCCGTACCCCACCTGGCATCACTTTATTTGTCTATAAACTGACATTATGCTGTCTCTATAAATCTTACTTACTCTAAGCATGTAACAGTGGCCAATAAAAATTTTTTGATTTTAAATGCAGCACTTTTTATATTATTCAATTTTTGGATTCTTCAGAAAATTCTAGACATATTTCATGTACATTTTCCGATACCTATGTTCAATTGTTTCGGAAATATTAAGCGTTTTCAGATTTACTGCAAAAGTTAACATTAAGGGAAGAACATTATTTGATTACAGAAATTCACTACAACACACTCAAAAATCAATAAGCAATCTGTTTATTTCTTGATAATGTAAAAAAAAAAAAAAAAAGATCCTTTAATGTCAATGTAGAAGATGTTCAATATGCTCGCTGCGAATGTCTGTGCAACATCCTAATCTTAAACGGAAATTTCTTCTACCGTTACTCAACATCTCATGCGTGACCGATCTACTCGCAAGCGTTATTTGTCTTCTTAAGTCAGCTAAGTCGAGGGGTTTAGTTCTGTATACAATGCTTTTAATATATCCCATAAGAAGTCTAATGACGTCAGATCAGGAGATCGCGCTGGCTATTGAATCAATCATCGCCTTCCTATCCATTGATTTGGAAATATTCGGTTGAGGTACTGCCGGACATTGATTTGGTAATGGGGTGTTCCATCTTGCTGAAACCATATCATATTCGCTGGAACTTGTGGGTTTGCTAGATCAGAATATAAGTTTGTCAAAGATTGCACGACGTTATTTTGGAGTAGTGCTAAATAATTATCGCCATTCAAATTGCCATCAATGAAAAAGGAACCTATGATATGCTCTCCAACAATTCCAGCGCAAACATTAAGCTTTACAGGGTATTCCGTATGTCCTTCTCTCATCCAGTGAGGATTTTTCCTCGACCAATAGCGGCAATTTTGACGATTAGCATGACCGTGATGTGTAAAGGTGTACTCATCAGAAAACAAAACATGTTCTAATTGGATCACATTGTTATCTAACATGGCCATCATTTGTTCACAAAAATACGTTCTCCTATCAAAATTGTCTTCCATGAGCTCCGGAGTTGGTATCATTTTATACGGGATGCATTTTATTTTATTTTAATGTTCGAATAATCAATGATTGGCTAACATCGAACATTGTGGCTGCTTATCGACTAGAAGTATGTGGGTTTTCCTTAAACTCAAGTATAATATCCAATTTGTTATTATCAGTTATTGCATTGGCAGCTGCTTTTTTTATCTGCCTAATATGTCCAAGCAGGCGAAACTGCTTTTCTATTTTACTAATTGTCCCTTGGGATATAGGCGCCAAATTTGGAAATTTTTCATGAAATAAGCGATCAACTTCCATTTGTCGTCTGTTATCTTCATAACCAATCATCTGTAGAATTGTTACTTTGTGCATTTCTGTTAAATGAACCATTTTTCTGATAGGCAGTTAACGAAATTCAAACGACTATAATACTAACAACTAAAGTGTCATGCAGGCAGACGACAATTTGCTAAGGCCAGGCGTTTTAAACAAAAGGATTGACAGTTTATGTTTCTTTCATGCCGATAAAAAAGAATGTTCTTTTCTGTTTTTTTTACATTACGTCTTTCCCCTTTTACTCGTAGGGCATCTTCTACATGTTCTTCGGACTTCAAATTTTTCACATTCACCAACATTATAGTCTTCTTTATTTGCAGCTATCTCCTAATACACATCCTGACTTCACATGTGATGCGAAGATTCGATAATCTGATTTCCTTTTCAGATTTAACCAATTTCTAATTGTTAAACGATGGCCTATGGCCCTCTTTTTCAGAATGGTGGACATTTCTTCTGTAAATTCTTGTCCTTTGACCTGATGCACAAATACTATATTTTTAATCAAGACTATCCACATCTCCTTTTATATTATTATAATAGGAGATTAATACTGGTTTACTATCGATAATGTCTTCTTGGTGGTGAACAGAAGAAACTAATAGAAGGATTTATATTTCTCGGTTACATAAGGTATCATTGTCATGTTATGGGTAAATCCATATAAAAGTGAGCCTACTTTCCACGTTCATTTCTGAAGGAACTCTGGAGGAATGTTCCTCTTGTTTCCTTTCATAGTTCCTACATCAATGAGTTTTACTTCCTTCAGTGCATCCAACAAATCTATGGGAAAAAACAATTTCTGGCCGTTATGTTCCGTTTTGTACCCATAACTGGTCTCGCAAGCCAAAGTACCTACTAATTGAATTGGTTGAGAGTACATTTTTAGATCGTCGGGTAAATCATCTCCGTCAGAATCTTTGCCACTATAAATATTGGGGTTTAGTAAATATTCTTGCATCCGTGTGAGCCTTTATTAACTATATTATGATCCAAAATACGAATGTTTTTACCATATGAAGGCATCTTAGACCATTTGTATATTTAGCATGGAAATTATTTAATGCTAGAGGATGGACCTCTTTCCTCAAGCTGTAGTTCTTCATCTGCTCTATTTTAGACTTGGTATCATGATCACTTGGAAGATTGTCAGAACTGGAGTTTAAGTCGCTTTCGTCCGAACTAGCGCCTTTTAGCCAATTCATATATATTGCCTTGTAATTCCTATCTTCATATCTTACCCTTTTTGAGTTGAAACAATGAGTAAGGACTCTTCGTCCTTACTCATTGTTCCAAAATTGATAAAACACAAATCAATTTTATGTTAAAAACAGAATTATTACTTTTATATATTATATATTTGTAACAAAAATAGGTAGTACTCAAACTATAGAAAAGTTCAAGCACTATTAAGAAGATATGATTGAAGGATGAGTAATTCCGCTCAAACACAATCATTCAATTGAAAAAAGCCATTCTTTGACTACTGGAAAAGATATAAGCATAGTTTATAAAATTTTTACCTACATTAAGTCTTACTTCTTATTTATTCTCACCACCCTTGTCATAAGTCTTATATTTAAAGACCTCCTATGATTACATGGAAAGAAAACGTTTCAAAAATTATCTCCGGAATTTTTACCCTCCTCAACATGAATTAATTTCCTTCAGGAGAATAAGGTTGACGTTTAATTTCAATCTACGCTCAAATATTGTGCAAGCTCGGCTGAATGATAAAAATTTAGCCGAATCTAATTCGGATATGTCAAGGCGGAAGAAAAAAAAGGAGATGAGTAGGGTGTCACAATGTAAATATAGGTGGCGTTGTGATGTCCTGAAAATGAAATGTAAATAAAGTACCTTTCCCTTTTATGAATAATACATTGCGTTTCGGATTCCCCAAATTATTTCGTATTAATCTTGTCAAGAGATAGAGAAAAAGCGCTGCCTTTTTCTTTATACTTTTTATTTAAATTTGAAACAGAATTGATATCATGTAAATTTAAACGGAATTTTCTTGTTTCTCAAAAGTAGGTGTTGCAATAAATATTTAGATTATGTTAAAAGCTGTTTTTAAAGAGTAGCTTAATAACGTATAAGGTTATTTAGTGCAAATTCTAAGAATAATGTGCAAAATTCTTATGATTTAGACAAGAATGCTTATTATTATGAACAAGGAAATTTGATGATTAAAAATTACTCACATTTTCTAAAATATCTTTTTGCTAGATTCACTAAGAATACACAAATATATTATCTTTGAATACGATCTTCTTCCCAAATTTAATTTTTGAAAATATCAAACAGATTATTCAATAATTACAGACGCTTTCCACAGTCCTAAAACATTTTAATTCGATAGTAAATATTGCATCCTTTATTCGTGGCATATAAATTAAGGGATGTGTTGTATTTTGGTTAAATAATATAATAATAACATTTAGCCTTCTTAAAGAGCTCAAATTGAGTTCTGTTTTTTTTATTATTATTTTATTGCCTTGATTATTTTTTTTAATAATTTTATTAAGCAATCGTTTAGCAGTATTTGCGGACACGTGTTTAATTATGCAATCACAATATTATTATAGTGAGAATAATCTTGGTACATTATTCTCCCGAGAATATTTTCTAGTATTTTGTTTCTGTTTGTTGACAATGTATTTTCTAGTTTTGACACCTGTCACCAGTATTATTGCAAATTGGAAGCAATGAACCATAAGCGATTTAGTACATCATCAGTGGAAGATGTAAACGCATAGATTAAAGAAAATTCGTGCAAAAATACTATGGTTAGTAATAATTCAATATGGAAACAATTCCAATCATTTGGCGACGAACGGGGTTACAAATTAGAAGGAAATACACCAGTCACAAAACTGGCAAACATTTTGAAAGACTGGGGATTTAGTATGAAAAGGTCCAATGGAGAAGATTACAAAGCAGCCGTTATTAAAACAATGTGGAATAAAACCGCCAAATTAATGCAAGGGTTGTACTACAACGGATTTAGTAGAAAATTAGACCCCTTAAAGATATCGAATTTAAATCTGCGAGAGGTAAACATTGCTTGGGATAAACCGTCTTCTTCAGGATGGTACAAAAATATGCCGTTGGGGGTGAACATAATGTCGAAGTGGATGAAAGAATCGGCGGACATGATTGGGCTGGACACTAGAAAAATAAAAATTACGAACCATTGTTCAAGGAGAAGTGCAGTGTCTCATCTAGCGAAAGCAGGTGTTAACGAGCAGGAAAAAATAAAAATTACGGGCCACAGCTCATCTAGTTCATTGAAATCGTACCTGCAGTTGAATAATGAACATCATTCAAGTTTGATTAATAACCTAAGAGACAAGGGAGAAGTTATAACTTTTAACACAACAGAACAGAAGAATGTTGCAAAATCCACCACTCACGGACAAAACATTTACAATAATGGTGTATTTCACATACAAACTTTTAACACTAATTAATTTTGTTAAATGTACTGAAATAATATTAAAAACTTATATTTTTATGCTGTATTTTTTATTTAAACATAAAAAAATAATCTTTCGAATACCACTCGAGATTGAGAATTAATTAGAAAATAATTCTCCAGTCTTTCTCAAACTTGTTGCCATTCGGGAATAGCCACTCGAGCCCTACGGGCTCTCGTGTCTATTCCCTAGCAACAAGTTTTCGAAAATCTGTCGAATTATTTTCAATGTATTCTCACTCTCTTGTGATATGACTATTGAAAATTTTCGATTTTCAACGAGATTTTTGCAAATATGTCTGTTTTGCTCCGTGTTTTTGTGTGTGACCACGATAGCGGTTAAACCTTACATTTAAAAGTATAAGAGCATATGGTACAATTTTTATATAAAGAACAATGCAAAATTCGAAACGAAACACTTTTACTCTTATTGACAAGAATTTTTAGGTAAATACCAGGCAGTGTTTTTAAGTTCGCGGAATGGAGGGGTTGGATGGTAGTGAGAAAGCTCTTTCCTGTCGTAAATGTTCAGTGACTCCTTATGTTTTAACACAATCACATCAGTAGTATTTAAACTATCGTGGACCAAGCAACCTAATCGTGAAGAAAGCGTGGAAGTTCTTTACAAAACAAGGAAAGTCTGTTCATATCATACTGGAAGAGATTTAATCGGCATAGGGGCTTTCTTTCCTAAACAAAACTATTATCTTTAAGTGGCACACTCTCTTTAAGCAGGTTAGGACATCACTTGAAGACGACCCACAGTCACGGCGGCCTGTTGAAATAACCATTCTAGAAGTATCCGATACAACGATTCTTATAATTCTTTATGATAATCTTGGCATGACTAAGGTCAGCTCAAGATGGACGCCGAGAATGCTCACACAGCCACAAGAACAACAGCGCGTGGAATGTTTTCGTGCGTTTTTGGAGACCTGTAATAAAGGCAGGCATGTTTTATTGACTCGAATTTATACTGCAGATGAAAACGCAGTAAAAGCAAGGCTTTGGTCAGTGACATAAAATAAGCGTACCACCACCCTAGAAGTGCATTTCTTTATTATTAAACCATATTAACAAGCAAGTATGAGATGCACCATACGACATTTCTATGCGCATGTGTTCTTTAATTTTTATACAAAAGTTATTCCAAATTACGTTTTAAATACATTGTATTCTTTTTCTTTCTTTTTCCCTATTTCACGAACTTAAAAATGCTCCCAGGTACCTCATAAATTTTGCATTCGGAACGGATTTATTAAAAGAATAAAAGTATTTAAAACTTAACTTGGAAACTTGCTTGTTAATGAAGTTAATAGTAAGGGATTGTAAATTATTTTCAATACTTTAGCATTTAAGTATAATTCTTTTTAGTTTTTTAATAAATTATTTGTCAAATTATTTCTATTTTTAATTCAAGATTATACATCAAGTAGTGGTAGTAGTAGTAGTTTAGAATTCGTAGACTGAGGACGTAGTTCTACCAGCTCTGCAAAAGTACAGTGTCGAAAAGTAAAATATTGTGTAGACTGAGGACGTAGTTCTACCGACTCTGCAAAAGTGCAGTGTCGAAAAGTAAAATATTGTAATAGAAATAAAACACAAACAATTGTTTCAGATTTACACTATATTTAAATTAAAAACACAACAGCTGTTTCGCCACACTGTAGCTTCTTCGGGTGATTAGTTTGTAAAATAATTTAAAATAATAACGGGCCAGGCAACTAGTTGCTGCTTCTTTCAAAAATTCAATAGATTCGGCCTTTACTTGATGTAATATGCACCACGTCAGTGAAGTGCCTTTATCAAACTCGCCTGTTACACACCTCGCTCGCTTGGCTCATAAATCAGACTGGTTCGATAAAGGATCACTTTACTGACATGGTATATAAATAATAAATGTTGGCTTGCATAAGTTGTCACTAGCTGACAGCTGACAGGGAAACGTGGTTAATTGTACCATCACAATTAAAACATTCAAAAGTAAATTAAAGATTTCTTTGCCTTATTACGAACATTTTCAGCTAGAATTTAATGTGCAACTAGGCAATTAGGTAAAGTTATACTCATAACGGTTATTTACCTTGGCTTTCGCCTCTGAAACTAATATCCACATTAGTGATGAAGTGATGAAAAATGTAACTTCATGCTTTTTTACACAAATAATTATTAATTATAGCTTTTATATTGTTTTATTATATTTACAATTATTAAATACATTTCTTTGATACACATTAATAACATACTTCACTTAAACACGCAGATTTTGTAGTTAAAATAATCCGTTTTATGATTTATTAACAACAGAACTTTATATTACCTGAATTCGAAAAGAAAATTTATGATTTCCACGGGATTCCAGGAAATTATATTATAAGAATTTTCTCCTTGAACATTTAAGGCGCACTTCACTAACATGATTTTCAGCATTGCTGGTTTTTAACATCTTTCACTTCAAGTGTTCCTTTACGTGAGATTTAAAATGCGTATCTCTAGGTTATCCAATCTACTTTTCGTGTTTGTGCGCGATAATCTCCCGAGATTTTGAGGATAAAGTTTTTGTATGGTTTTTATGTCCGCGAATGCCGCATTCAACAAATATATTTTAAATGGAACTTTTCGTAAATCTAAAAATAAGTCGTTAACTAGGCCATCATCTTCTTTTTGATGATATATGTGTATATATTTAGTCTGGTTATATTGGTTCAATATATAGATATTGTATTATATTACTATTAACTATGCCACATAATATAGTGCAATTTTTTTGTAAAAGCTTGGAAAAAGGGCAAAACGTTCTTGATATATGTTTTTAACATAATGATAAAACTACTTATGTACGAGGTGTGGCCACCACACGACTTTCTTATACGTATGAGCGTTTCAAACTATACAATTTTAAGAATTTTTTTTACAAAACTTATTGAAAATCCTATTCTAAGTACTTTCATTCTCTTAATAAATCGCTATAGAATGCATACTTTGCAATATATTCAAAAAAAGTGCTACTCGCTAAGAGTAAAAGTGATACTTTCAAATTTCATGTATACAAAAAATATTGCAAATCCAACTCTAAATACTTCTGTACTCTTAATAAATATATATAGAATGCATAATGTATGACATATTTGCAAAACATCGCTATTCGGTAAGAGTAAAAGTGGTACTTCCGGTCCGAATTTTGACATTTTTTTTTATACAAAAAATATTTAAACTTATGATTTAAATACTTTTATACTTGTAATGTACCTGCCTAGAAAGCATGACTTGCGCAATCTTCGCAAAAAACTGATTTTCGATTAGAATAAAAGACCTACTTCCGGTTTTTGTCTAGAATTTAATTTTGAGTAGGTACATTTGAATTCTTTATAAATTTGTTTAAACTTAGTAATTGACGAAATATTTGCAAAATTCGATTTTTTCACTGAAGTAAACTACGGTCTACCGATTTTACTGAAAAACTAATCAGATCTCAAGAGGGAGATTATACACGTAAATACAAAATTTGGAATAGGTTTGACTGCTATCGTGGTCACAGACAGGCACACAGGCGCACAGAAATTTTTTAAAAACCACTTTTTTTGGTATCAGGGGACTTCAAAACGTGGACATCTGCAAAAATCTCGAGGTCGAAAATTTTCATCACAATACTTCCTTATACTACGTATAAGAAACTAACAATTCAATATTATCAACACTACAGGCCTGTAGCATGTTTCTCATATGTATTACTCCTATTGCATACCACCTGCCGTGTTCAAGCTACCTGTGGGAGCTTGTGTCCCACTATATCTTGAAACAAACTATGCACTATCCAACAGAATATGTATATACCGACGATTGTGATTTCTTGCCTGGGTAAATTTGTAATTCGATCTCTGGTATAGTTATCATAATCAAATATTACCCATATCCGCTTGGCAAAAATATGCTTTGCAATGGTAAAAAAAAATATTAAAATCACTTCAATAGTTCAGGAAATAATATTTGACATACATACATAGGCAAACCACACAAGTTTGTCCATTATAATGATATTTGATATTCATATTTGAAATTATTTTCTTATGGAAGTATGTAACAAAAAAAAAGATAGTTTACACACCACGCATTCTAAACAGTTTCTTGTGAATAGTTGCTACCAGACTCGTGCTCGGAAGATAGAATGAAAGAAGTAGACAGATCTACGGGCGTAAATAATCACATATATACATAAAGCAGATGTCATCGAATGCAAAAAGTTTTTTTAACGTTTGGTGCATGTATATTTGAAAGTGAAATGGAGTCGCTGATATGTATATAACTGCGTGTGGTTGTGTGCGCGTTCGTGCCTGTATGGTCGGCCATTTGAATAATGTATGTCGAATATGAACTCTCTTTTCTCAGTGTCAGAACTCAACTACCTAGTGTGGGACGCTCGGAGGGCCCTGCGAGTGTGAGTGCGTTTATATGTGGAATAAATCAGGCAAAGTTAAAGACGCACACTCACACGTGCAAAAACGGTGAACACACATATGTATGTGTGTACACATTATAGCTACCCTCTCTTATGAATATAAAATGAAAACGGTTCTCGGAAGAAGAAGAAAAGGGACGATAGTCCGCGCTTAATCGACTTAGACCGTAATTTGCTGATTTCAAACTACCGGTTATAGTATTTTCAGCTAATATTATTTAGATTATCCAGTTCTTATGTAACACGTTTTTCTATTTCTCATAGATGACATAATCGATATTTTCATATATGTTGTTCAAAATGAAGTTATGATTCCGCAACGAATATTTCGATTTATAACAAAAATTGTGGGAAATAAGCAAACATTTATAATTTTAATCTGTTCTGTTATTAATATTTTGTGGCATTTTTCTAGATAAACAATAGTAGTGGAATTTCGAATTTTTCACTTGCGAAAGGTTCAAATCTATTAAGAGGTCGACCTTTTTTTTTGATAACCTTGCATGCCACCCCTACTCGAATTGAAAGAACTATTGATTTCTTCTTTTTTGTGTCCAGTCGACGAGGTATCAAATTTCAGCAGTTACGAAATCAGCAAATGAAATAACTAAAATATAATTTTAAATAAAAAAGTAAGGAAGGTTTTTTTTTAAATAGAAACAAGTATAGATTATTGAAATTACTATAATGAAATTTTTCTTTGCAAGGTTAGCAACCTTATGACTACTAGGTTTTTGTTCAGGCTTTCCAGTTCTGGATTCAATTACCCAACAATATCGGTTTTTTCCTTGTTCATGAGAAACTGTTTCTTCTTCTTCATTACATACTTTGAACATAATATTATATAAAACATAACCATATTAGAAATGAGTTTTTTTAGGCTTCAGTAGGGGACACCGGGGTTGGTTGTAACAATTCTTACGTATAATTTTTTATAGATCTAGATAATAAGACAATTACGTTTGTTTCAACACATTTATTTTATATGAATATTTATCTGTAAAAAATATAAAAACGAACAAATTTCACGCGATACAAACATAGTTATTAACAATAAAAAAAAGTGATTCCAAATGTCACAACTTGCCCCGACCTGGGGTTCGTTGTGTCACTTACGGGGCTGATTGTGACAAACCCTTCTCCTTTATATATCGTCGTCGGAATTGCAGTGAATGCAGACGAAATATGGATTTTTATCTGTACATTCTTCATGAGCCCATTTGAAGCAACTGGTGCACTGCAACCATTTTTCTTTTGAACGAGAGTTTGAAAAAGGTTCGCTACAAATCAAACAGAAAGTTTCATCTTCATCATCAGAACTACTACTAGCATCAATGGTTTTAGCTTTAGCCTTAATTTTAGCTCTACATATATTTCTCTTGGCACCGGATTGTTTACCTTTTTTCTTTTGTTCTTTCAATTCTTTTCTCCTTTTGTCATTTTCTAATTCCTCCTTATTTGGAGTATCCGTCCAAATTGCTGATCGGCCAGGTTTTCGGCCCTTTCATGTAACTACTCGTTTTTCAGCTTTGGGTGTTGGTCTTAAATCTTCTGGAGAAAAATATGTCGTGATACAGGAAGGTCCAGGTAAGTTTACAGGAACTAAATCTGTACTGCGTGCTACTGGAAGTGAATTTCCTTTAGACGGTGAATTGTTACGGGTAATTTGGGTTTCAATATGGTTGGTTTGACTACCAATCTGTATTTCTGGAATAACTTCGTTCAGAGATACGTCTGCTTTCAAATCATTTTCCGGATTTGGACGGTCGGTAACAGCTGCAGGAAGAAACTCATCATCGGAAAAGATATTTTTATTAAAGGGAAAAATTCCAGCGGCTGCAAACCCAGCTTGAATATTTTTTGGCGTTGCTGCCAAAGGAAGAGCGTCTTTCGCAATGGGGGGTATATCATAAATTGACATAGTTTTTCCTGAGTGATTACGCATCCATGAGTCGCAAGCACTATTAATATATTTTTTAAGAGGCCCATATACCGACCGATCCAATGGTTGGAGTTTGTGAGAGCAGTGTGGTGGTAGAGAAATTACCACGATTCCATTTTCTTTGCAAAAAGAAATACCTTTTAGTGAGAGGTGAGATTCATGATTATCCAATATCAAGAGAACCGGTTTTTCCCGAGATGACCTGGCATGTTTGGCGAAGTGGTTTAAATATATAAAGAAATCATCTTCAGTCATCCAACCAGACGGATTGGCAGATCCAATGCATCCTGGAGGGCCGTTGTTAACAAAATAGTCCCTGTAGTTTTTTCTTGGAAACAAGAACATTGGGGGAATTGAATTTCCGTTGGCACTAACAGCAAAGCAAAATGTTACTAGCGTACCCCTTTCAGCGGAAGTTACAGAACCCACTTGTTTTATGCCCTTTCTTGCAATAATTCTGTCTGACCGTTGCACAGTAGTTAAGCCCATTTCATCGACGTTGATTATGTCTTGGGGTTCAAATTTGTAACGATCTACGACCTCTTGCAGAAGAGAAAAAAAAGCATTCACGTTTGTCTTATTGAAGCTTGTAGCGCGACTAAGGCTAGTCGATTCGGGAGTCCGGAGAGATAATGCTTGATGTCGCTTAAGGAAACCCGTAAGCCAGTCAGCAGAGGCTATTTCATCTCTGATCCAGTTGTTACGGACAGTTACATTATTCTTAACAGCAAATTCGTAAGCTAATCTACGAACTTCTTTTGTGGATAATCCAAAGTATAATTTGGATTGATGAATCAGGTATTCAACTAATTCATTTTCCATTTCATCTGGTAACACACACGATTTCGTCTATATCCTACATGCAAGGGTTGCTGCAAACCTAGAAATTAAGGTTTTTTTATGGACATCCCTAAATTAAAAAGAATAGAAATCTTACCATCATTATTTCGCTTTTGTAGCTTTTTACAAAATCTCTGTAGCGTCATGTAGTTAATATCGAAATCGGTGGCAACTACTCGCAAAGATTTCTTGTTTTCCAAAACTTCTTTTGCTGCGCATTCAAAAACGTCCAAGGGTGTTTTCCCCCGGTTGGTTTTACGTTTATATGTCCTCATTAATTCTAAAATAAATTAATAAGATAGGCACTATTTATGTACTTAGTATGGGGTAGGTTGTGACAGTCACAACCTACCCCGCTGCTAATATCACAACCAACCCCAAATCACATTTTTATTTTGTCCTCTTAGTTCTGCCCACATTTTAATAAATAGCTGAATAACCTTATTTGAGTGAGAAAGAGCATACCTGAATTAGTATTTTAACACCACAATACCAGTTCTAACTGTTACTATAGTCACTTTATAAAACAATATTTCAAGTCGCTAATATTTACTAGGACACCTCGAAAATACAGAAATCAGTCAAACACACGCGGTACGTTAGCGATCGTGCATACAACCATACTGAACACACAAGAACTAACGCTCGTTCTATTGAGATGATCGTGACGCGGTTGACATGTATTGAGCAAGAGCAAAAGCCTCTGTCACAACCAACCCCTGTAACAACCAACCCCGGTGTCCCCTATCTGGTAGTGACAAGTCCTACTGACACACTGATGATGTCTTTGTTTTGCCCTATAGAGGAGTTCCGGTGCAATTAGTGCAATTTCAAAATTTGACACCGTTTGAACAGATTAAGTATTTTGTAATCAAAAAGGAGTTGGATGTACAATAAGACAGTGAAAATAAAAGAAAAAATTATTGAACTTTATAACAAAATTCAAAAAAAAAATTATGTGTCCATAAGAAGGAGACAAAAACATATAATAGGACATTTTTGAAATAAAATTATGTTAAACTTTATTCACCATTCGATCTAATAACGGTATAATGGGTTTAAGGCAGACCACTTCAAATGCATATCTTTGTAACCATTAAAGATATAACAAAAGTAAAAATGGCGATTGGTAGTAATTTTTACGTAGAATTTAATAATCTTAGTTAAAATTTCATGGCACACTTAATTATAAAGATATAACATAAACTTTAATTTTAAGAAGGTAACCATACCAAACCCTATATCTATGAAATTCGCAAAAATAATCATATTCATGAAGTCATGGCCAACTGCGACTGCCATTTAAAAAAACATAAGTTGATGTCATATCTTGATTGGATTTTTTATTAATATTATTAAATTCTACCTAAAAATTACTATCATGTGCTGTTTTTAGATTTGTTCTACCTTTAATGGTTACGAAGATATAGATAATTGAAAATTTCGGCTATTTTAAAAATTTTTTAAATTCCTTCCAAATGTCAAATCTGAAAATGCTATCAAATACTTCTCAAATTTCTGAATAACTTTGTTAATTTAACCGATCCTGTATCTTCAATATAAAGAAAATTACACATATAGGGAAGTAGAAAATGGACAGTCTCTATACTAATACGACCATTCTGGAAACTCAATAGCTCAAAATATACCTATTCTCATTCGAATAAATATTGTAAATATCTTACAGTTTGAATATTTTGGCATTCATTATACTTTTTGTCGAAATATCATCTAAATATATCCTAAGAACCCACATAACACACGATAACTACATACTACGAAATGCGTTTGGATATATACGATTACAATTAATTAATATACGTACATACATAGGCATGTGTGTCTCGAAGTTTTTCCCACTATTCATTGGGAACCTTTCATTACAGTGTTTCCCGTTGTTAGGGCTGTATTATTATATGTATATGCGATTCGATGAATATTCGGGGGTCGAAATTTATCATTCATAGCAACTTGATTTTACGCAAATTGAAATTTCAATTTAGAACATTCTGAAAGTTGACGGACCCCTTTTCGACTCTATACACATAATTATATTAAATGTTTAGAATGACAAAAATAATACATTCTGGCCATCTGGACTTTGATCTTTACTGTGTAACCTGTGTAAAGATGTATAAAATGCTTATATCTTAAATTACTATATTTTATCTTATTGTGCAAGGTGTTTTAAAATTAAACATTCGATTATCAAATTATTTTAATGAAAATCATTAATATTTTAGCAGTTACGAAATCTGCAAATGAAATAATTAAAATATAGTTTTAAATAAAAAAGTAATGAAAGTATTTTTTAATAAAAACAAGTATAGATTATTGAAATTACTTTAATGAAATTTTTCTTTGTAAGGTTAGTAACTTTATGACTAGGTGTTTCCTCAGGCTTTTGGATTCAATTACCCAACAATATCGGTCCTTTCCTTGTTCATGAGAAAAAGTTTCTTCTTCTTCATTAAATAGTTTGAACATAATATTATATAAAACATAACCATATTAGAAATGAGTTTGCTTAGGCTTCAGAATCTGGTAGTGACAAGTCCTACTGACACACGGATGAAATTTACTATGTCCTTGTTTTGTCCCTATAGAGGAGTTCCGGTGCAATTACCTACTGCAATTTCACAATTTGACACCGTTTGAACAGATTAAGTATTTTATAATCAAAATGGAGTTGGATGTACAATGAGACAGTGAAAATAATAAAAAAAAAACTTTTATTGAACTTTATAGCCAAATGCAAAAAAAAATGCATGTGACCATAAGAAGGAGACAAAAACATATAATAGGAAATTTTTTGAAATGAAATTATGTTTCATGGTAAATAGTATCTATCACCTTTGGTTTGAAAAAGCTAATTGCTCTGAACACTTTCAATTGATAGAACAGAAAACGAAATATATTTAGAACTGAAAAACTTCTGAAGAAATTAATGCTGCTGCGTAGGGGAAGGTAGTTGCTTCATTTGTTGCATATTTCTTGTTGATATGGCACACATATTCTTGATATGCTTTCATAAATACTCCCAAATAATGAGTCAGTACTGTATCGAAGTACAGATTAATGAAGAAGCGAATAAACTTACTTTTTGGATATATTTTTAAAAAATTTGTTGCCATTATCTTCATTTGCGTTTTTTTGTGACAGTATGGTTACATTAGTTACTAACACATAAAACATCATTATCTTATCAAAGTGATATTATTTATTGACATACAGTACCTTCTATTGGTTAGTTAGTTAGTAGAGGTTTTAATTTTATTTATATAATTGGATAACAAGTGATCTATAAAATACAAAATACCTTATTATTTCTTCATTTTGTAGTTCAAGTCGAATAAAGGAGTATTAATATTTACTAGCAATACTTTCTCAAATATATCTTCTGTAAGATTTGTTTGCTTTGAATGAAGTACATCCTTGTAGATAGAAAACGTCCTTTCTGCATCGCAATTGGTTATAGGTGCGTCCTGGAAATATTCTTTTATTTCAGCGTATTTAGCAGTTAGTTTTTGTGTCATTGTCTCCATACACAATTGCCGCAACGTTATTAAATCTGGATTTCTATTAAAAACTGCGTCTAATTTTTACCGAAGGCCACATCCGAAGTCACTTGGAATACTTTTGAAATTATTAATTTCCACATCTAATGTGGCAAATTTGACAATTTTCAAAGTGTTCCTGAAGGAATAACTGATTTTTTAAATTTGGGATTTGTGTTAGTTCCTTGCACTCAGAAATACGTCGAGCATAGTCATTTAAACATGTAACGAAATTTTTAAACTATCGAAATCCTCTGCACAAAAACTAGTAGCTTCCAACCATGTTCCCCATCTAGTTATTACTGGCGAGGGAGAGAGTGACAAAGATGGAAGTTTTTCCCTGTAAAGAGCTACTCTCAATGGCGCTTTTCTGAAAACTCTTTTAAAAGCGGATACAAGTCTGTCAACTTCCGGATACCTGTCTCTGATATATTCAGATTCTGTGGAGAATATGTGCTACACAAGTAATATGCAGCATATAAGGAGATGTTTCCTTTAATAGTCTGCCTGTTTTTAACATATATGTGGCACTGTCACTAACAAATAAAAGTATTTTTTCGCTGTACCTGTCGCATTTACCACGCAGCGTCCTAATATATAAACAGTTTCGTGGGCACTTATCCATAGGTGCTGATTTGAAAGATGTCTTCTAGTGCATTCTACTGTTTTCGTGAAGCACTTAGAAACACAATATTTGGGTAAGGTGTATTCATCAGGAACATTTCGACCAGTATATTTTTGAAGAAATGTTTTGAAAGTGGTATTGTCAAGTTTATTTAATGGGATATTAAGAGCCATTAAAGCTTCACAGAGTTCTTCGTATAAATTGTCAGCTTCCATCGGGTCCAGTTTCTGTGTATGTTTTAGCGATTTTAAGTGACGTACGTGCGCTTTTTGGGCATTCTGTAATGATATTCTACGGACTTTGCAATACACTTCAGAATCACTGATAATGGAGGACATACAATCAGTATGACCCTTAAGCCATTGTTTCACGATGCCATTCTCGACGTTCTTCTATATAATAATAACATAAACAAAGTTCTAGATCTAAATAAGTGATAACTAAAAATGTATGCGCATGTTATTGAAACTTAACAAAATTCAGTGCACACTTACGTCAAGATAATTGGGGAGAAGCAGATTCAATAAAACGATATTAAACAAAAACTATTACAAAAATTACCAAGTATGTAATTAACAGTCAAAACAATGACAAAATGAAACTAACGTAAGTATGAATAGGTATATACATATATAACTTTATTTATCTTACGAAATATAAGATAAATATAATAAATTGTAATAACTAGTCACCCTTCTACCTACGCTGATGAAGAAAGAAATTTAGGAGTAAGAATGGACTTTTTTTGTTGTCGTTTCGCGTCAACAACAGATGTTACAGTTCACCATATGAATAGTGCTTTTCAGTAACTGCGTGTTGTTTACATTATTTCTTTGCTCTGTCGTAATTTAAACCTGGCACGTCCGGTGTATAGTCATCAGTATTCATTTCTCATTTATTGAGTTTGCACTAAGATTACATGTAATATGTATTACTGAAACAGTAACGTCTAATATACATAAAAATATATATATGATAAAAATCAAAAAATATTTGAAAGTATATAGTTTAGTATGAGACCATATTATATCTAGGTAACATACCTCTTAAAAAAGCTGTAAAATATGAAATATCCCTAGACCGTAAAATAAAACTAACCATACACGTAGGTACATACACATTTTTTCGAATTATCTATATCCTGTACAGCAAATGAAAATAACGGTTTTCGTGTTCATTTTGCCTAAATTTGCCGCACAATATAAAAATTATGAATATTTGTTTTGCGTGCGGTCAGTGAATAATAAATATCATTCATTCGTATGTAACATTCCCATAAAAACGCTAATTTTATTATGCATTCCCTTACTGCTAATGAAACACACAAAAAAAATATAGCATCAGCGGTAAATAATAAAAATGTTCTTTTTGTTTTCAGGTTCTCCCCGCAAAAGAACCATTTTATTTTCCAGTGACATTTCATCGAAAATACGCGCAGGTAATTCTTTACTTATTTCAATCTATTTATTAGCTAACTTAATGGTTTGACAGAGAACTGTATTCAATAATTGAAATAGGTAGCATTATTTTCGTTATTTTCTAGTACATCATTCAGGTAACTTCATAAATTCATACGTGGACAACATACGAGTTACTAGCAAAGAAGATATTTCGAAAATTTTAATTGGAAAAGATTGGAAGATTTGTGATATACCAATCATAAATCTTCCAATATTTTCCTATTTCAATTATTCTCGAATGGTGAAAACACTTGGTACATGACGTTCCGAAGTCGTCCTACGTTATGGCTTCCTTCATGGTTCCACTAGATCGACACAAAGCATATAATCTTTTCCCACTGCTTTCATCACCGTTTACTTCCAAACTTAAATATATTTAAACTGTTAGTCTATGAGGTAGGCGGGATAAATTCTCGGCCTGACAGGCTTATACAGGTTCAAACGTGTCTAAACTCCGTCACGCCATGCATGCACATACGCGAGGTGTACACTATAAATATGACGGTTCGAAGCCTAGTAGTTTTTAGTAACCAGCCAACCAACGTGATTAGCACACGAAAATGTCTGAAGTAACGAAAATTGAGTACCGCGAGGTCACTAAATTTCTAACAAAAGAAGGCCATACATCTTATCACATTAAATAACGTTTAGACGGCGTTTATGCTGATTCATCTCCTTCGTATTCAATTGTAAAAAAGTGGGCAAAATGTTTCCGTTTGGTACAAGAATCGCTGGAAGATGCTGATCGGTCGGGCCGACCAATTGAAGTCATAACGCCTCAACAAATTTCAATTATGAACATTTAGTGCTAGAAGATCGCCGTTTGAAAGTGAAGAAATTAGCAGTGATAATAAATATTTCCGAAACATGGTCGATGAAGAGATCACTTGTCATTTTCAGCCGCAACCTGCTCATATGTAGTAGTTCTTTATCCTTCTTGTTACATATTTGGTCAATAAATTCCTTGCCATGGTTTTACCTGGGAATTAATGTTGATGTTCTTGTTTAGCCCAGTCTTTGATGGTGCTTCTGGCTAAACCTTGGATCCTATTTCAGACCAATAAATTTTGTTTCTAATACTCTCTGAGCGACTTCATCACCTTTCTTGTTGCTGTCAATTGCTCTGCGTCCTAGACTCGGACAACTTTTACTGTAATCTCATCGGTCAGTCCAATGCCAATCTTGACGACACTGCTTGGCTAATATTCCCTCAGCTTCATTTGACTGTTAAATATTATTTGGATTCAAGTGTGGTCTATACTTCTGCCTGAAAATGATTGCTTCCAGTACCAACTACTGTTTTTGAGCCGTCTCTATACCAGGCTAGGTACCGCCTTCTGATATACTATTGCGATTTTTCCTAGAATGTTAACCTCAAAATCTCCCTTCGTTAGTCAATGGCATGTTGACCACTTTTAATTATCTAGACTTTTCGAATCATATTAAATTTGTTCTGTATTACCTATTTCCACTACTTTAAAGATTTCGATTATGTTATTTATATATGCTATTACCTGTTGCTCCTCACTGAAAAGATTACCCTTAGAATCAATCTAAAGTTAACCTTTAAAAGTTAAAAGCATACCTCTCCTCACGTCACTGTTTAATTCAAAATAATTATATTGATACTTCTTGGGTATATCCTAGTGTTCTCAGTTATCTATATTCACGAGAACCTCAAAACTGTATAAGTTAATAACAATTTTTAAATATTTCCCCTTAATCTGTCTCGTAAGCTGCTCTGTTACAGGCGTGTTAAAGATATGTAATGCTTCGAATATTATAATAGGTGAAATTGAAAATATCAACATTAGAACATGTATAATTTGGTTAGATATAAATTATTATTAATTCAGTCAATTGTTTTAAATAAGTGAAAAATGAAATATGAAAAAGAAAAGCAAGACAAGTATTGATTTCAGCGAATTATTTGGAATTATGCTGTTTTGATTCGAGAAATTAATCATGAAGAGAAGTAACAAAGAAAGGATGCATTTAAGAAGCATATGAGTTACTGCACGACAAATATAGTATTTGTATCTCTAAATTGTCTTTGAGGTTTATAATACGTGTGTAATGTAATAATAATAATAATAATTTTAGCTGTGTTTTTCTAAACTCCACTTAGGCTTTGTACCAATTCTATAAAATTATGCTTGATATTTTCAATTTTATTAAATAAGAATTCAAATATTACTAATTTATGTCCCAAAATAAAATGAAAATTAAATAATTTTACCTGGCTAGCTCATGTTTTTATCCCAGGATAATTCAGGTAGAGAGATCAAAAATAATCCTAGGGTACAAACAAAGAAAACGAAAGTATTCTAATTAAATACCATCTGTATGTACAAACATTTGTAACTATTAATACGAATATGAAGAACATATGCAAAATAATATTAAATTTAGTTAAAATAAGCAAACTATGATAATAATTTCAGAACTCATTCAATATTGAAGGATTAGTTGCAACTATTTAATTATTATCGTCTCTACAAAATAATACATAATACATTATTTGATTTCCGGTGCCTTTCCGTATCTATATAAACACAAGCAACATAGGCATAGATGAGAAAACAAATTATGCTCACATTGAACAAACAAAGTATATAATATTTGGTTAAATTATTATCGACAAGTAATTTACAAATATCTAGGTATTGCCGTATCGAAGACAATCATATGATAATCAATATTTTATTTAATATTGATTATCATATGATTTGATCAAGTCTCTAAATTACGAAAAAAATTAACATTTTAGTTTATTTAGCACTTGCATATTAATAACTTTCAAGTACCTTTTTGATTTTTGTCTTTTTTTCTTCTTTATTAACGGGACAAGTAGATTTTCCCGTTGTCGCTTCGGCCTAGTGAGATACCTCCTCCGACGGTAGATATGCTTATTTAACTGCTGTAGGCATACCTATATTTCACCTATTCTTTTTCTACAGGTGAACTTACACTCAACTTTTTATATGAATATATATTAACCTTTACACGTTTAATACTTATTAGTCGGTCGACCTCTTTATATATTCTATATTATTTATGCAGTTCAAGACGACAGTCTAATATGCTGTCGACCGCTCTTGTTGAACGTTCCTGGCTGACTTTTTTTTTTATTAATTAGGAAACTTTCTACATACTTTTAAAGGTCTAATTAAGACAGTCTAATACGCTGTAGACCGCTTCTTTGGAAGGTACCCTGGCGACTTTTTTTTCTTGAAGTGCTCGACCTCTCTTCCAAAACTCGCCGTTCTCCAGGACGCACATGCAATCCCTCTTCCTTTTTCAGCTTTACAGTAGTTAGAGTTCCCACATATTTTCACGTTCCAAAATGAAATATTCACAAACACTCGGCGTCACAAGTCTTACATATAATACAAACATTTTCTTATCTAAATAATGCTTTCCTTATACATAGGTTGATATACATTTAAAATAAACAACTCAACAGAAATGTATACAAGGTTTCTAACATACATGTTAGCAAAAGTAATTTTTTATTCATATTTAAAAATATAAAATATTCGAATTTAGCGGTGCAGTTACAGCTTCCTCTAATATGTTATTATATTTTACATTGCTCAAGCAATTAATTAATATTCTTTTATTCGACGTTGATTCGCTGCTAACTGTTAATAGTTATAATTACGTTGGTTACTAATGAAGGAAGAAAATTGATAAGTGTTTCGATGTATATAAAAAACTAATTTTTTGTCCGTTACCGTCATTCTTCGGAGAGAATATTATTTTACGTTTATATTAAATTAAATTTATGTAAGACATAAGAACCCATAAATTATATTATGGCAGTTAACTTACTTATTCACTTAGGTAGGCCTGGTTTATTTTGAAGAAACTTTTCTACGGTCCCAGTACCTGTTACAAATCTTAAACTATACACGAGTTTGAACTTCGACTCTAGAATTCGCCTGGGTAATATGTTTCTGTCGAGCTTTAAATTTATTTTTATGACAGAAACCTTTGAAACGAGATATAAAAAAGAACTTTACTATAAAGCTTATTAAAAGTTTCGAATGATTTTTAATATGCCTGCACAGAATAATTATGTAAACATGGTGGAAAGTTTATAATTTATTACCGTTTACGATGTATGAAAACTTGATGGATGATATTTTTCAAATTAATTTAATTAATAAGTTTAATCTTTTTACCTATTAAATTTATTTAAGAAGGTACTCTAGTTCTCCTCACTGATACATTTTTACCATTTCTTGTTGAGTTGGTGTTTATTTGCCTATTAGAGAACATTTACATTGTAAATAGTATCAATTACTTATTGTTATACTTACTTTATATATACAGGGTGAAATTGAAAAAACTACAATCCCTAGTACCACGCGATAAAGGGTCATAAAATAGAAAACAATTCTTATACACTAATGTCCGATCGCCATTTATTTCCAAGATTCAGGATCCCAAATTTGTCTGTATTTTGTTTTAATTCTTCTTAATGAGAGCTGTTAACCTAATTATTTCAATAATTTATCACAATTTGTAGTATTGCTGTTTAAAAAGAAAGCTTTACATGCTTCACTATAACAATTATTTTCATTCAATAGCTCATAACTCAGAACAACAAAAATCGATACTTGGTCGACATGAGCTTTAAAAATAACTATATATAACATAACAAAAAAAAAACAAGTGGATTTAAAAAATATTTTTAAGGCACCTGCCTCTAAAGATATTCAAATTAATAGCCTTCCTCTTGGATACACTTTTCCACTCTTTGTGTTAATAATTGACGACAACTTTCATAATTGCCTGGATTATTACGGAATCTATCAGCAAACTCGATAATTCTATTCAATACTTGCTTTTCAATATTTATTTCTACGGCATACACTTCTACTTTTATAAACAAAAAAAAAACGATAATTGGTCCATTTCGATTACCCACGAAATGGACCAATTAGATAATTGTCGATTATACCTGCCCACCCATTAATAGAAAACCCATACTGGCAATTTCGTATTACGGTCTGATGACGGTTTTCTTCACTCCATTAAGTGCATGTTATGTAGGTTCAAAACACCATCACAACTAAAACCTGATTCATCGGTAAACAAAATTAATGATGGAAAACGTTATCCTTGATTTAGCAACCATTCACAATATTGTAGAAGGAGTAAATAATCCTGTTCCAATAGGTGATAAACTTTCTGGAAATGAAACAGGTTCTTTGAGGACTTGTCTAACTGATTCGTTTCGTACAGATAAACTTATTTTTTTGATGCGTGTTCTCGGATTATTTTCTATTATTTAGAAAACATCTTCTTCATTTTCACAGTGCGATGAGTTTTCGTAAGTTAACTGTAAACTTTCGATTTTGTGAAACAGACATCTTCTCCCAAACGTCTGTGCACGTCAATAAATATTGAACTTTCGAAGAATTTGAGAGAGCTTCGCCATAACATATAATCACGTCCGTGTATTCTGCAAAAGTAAAGAAAACCATTTATAAAATTAATTTTAAAAAACGACAAACAGCAAAACTAAACACAAACGTTATCAGAAACACGACAAACTTCGATCAATTAATGCAATATTAATTTGACAGATGTTATAATTACATAGCCAACAATGATAATATTCTAATAATACTTGAAACTAATAAACAAGAACTTTAAGATTAACTTTAAGATATTGGTATATAGGAACTTTTTTTGGTATGTTTTGGTCCTCTATGTTCTGTGCATTGTAGTTTTTTCAGTGCCATCCTGTATCATCATACCCTGATAACGCGCCTTTAACTTTATCTCATGTTGATAGATGTTGGAATAAGTTTAGAAAATTACGTATAATATTATAGCAACACTCTAAAATATCAGAGGTAGCCTACCTCTAATGTACTTGAGACCCTCATTTAACATTAGAGTCCATGTATTTCTCAGGAACTACTGGATCGATTTACTTAATTTCTTTTTAAATGACCTCGTGGCTTGGCAAAGTGCTAAAAACTGCAAAATTTGCATAAACTGAGGGTGACTGTCTTTAGAAAATCGTTAATTTTCACGGTAGAAGTGCATAGTTATATTACAACATGTCCTACAAATAATAGTTTTTTCGTTTTGGAACGTCAGTAGTGTAAAATCGCTTTTGATGCCATAACACATCGTCAATTTTTAAAATAGAAGGTTATATTATTCTACAAGTCAAGCTCTACCAAGAAAACTTTTCTGTTTTTAAAAATTGGGATAGATCAGATTTTATTTAAACTGTCAAGGTTCAGAAACTTTTCAAAAATTCGGGTATCTGTCAAACCTCATGCACTTTATGTCAGATGGTTCAAATCCGACTGGCGTAATTTATTTTGTTTTTAATTTAACAGTCAGTTTCTGTGTTGTAAATAAGAGTTGTCCAAGGTACAACCTATGGGCATTTCGGTATTTGTTATATTAATTACTGCATTTAAATTATTCATTTCAATGGCAGGACATTATTTGTCTTTTTATATTACTATTTTTTTTTATTTCATATTGTAAGCAGTTAAACATTTTTAAACCATTAACAAAAACATTATTGTAGCTGATCAATTTATTTTATCTGTATAAAAATCCTTAATATTTCTTGTGTTATACTTATATGTATAAACTAATTTCTTAATATGATGGTGTAATACCTTGTTTATTTTTATAAATAAATAGCATAGTCTTGTATAATATCATTTGTCGTACATTCATTAATTTTAATGTACTCAGCATTAATGCAACTGGTGTATATTTGTTACACTTTAGAATTGCTCTCATCACCCTCTTTTGTATTTTTTGCGATTGCTGAGATTCATAATTATTTAACTAAAATATTAAAGTAATACAGTACTCCAATTGTACTGCAATTATCGATTTATATAGAGTTAGCTTTATATATGTTGACATATTTCGACATATTACCAACTTCTTTAGACATTTTATTTAGAATATGCTTTGTGTTTTCGTTTAAATGTTGATATATTACTTATTATCCTTAAATATTTTATACTGTTTACTCTCTTTAAATAATTATTGTCAGAATTAATGATGTTTCATTTATACGCACTAAGTACCTATGATTATAAATTTTGATTTACTTATATTTATAATTAAACTGTTGGTACACAACCATTTATATAATAAAGACAAGTCATAATTTACATTATCCATCATATTATTTAAGTCATTTCCATTAACATACAACATTGAGTCATAAACAAACACACATAATTTACTATTTTTATTTTTGGTCTTAAGCAAAATATCATTCATATACAAATTATAAAGTAACGGTCCTAATATTGTTCTTTGTGGTACACCGTACTTAATGCTACGCACACTTGATGTTGTCCCATTAAACACGTTTTGGTATCTGTCAGTCATGTATGGCGGCACCATTTCAGAATAAATACCTTTGAGGCAATGACTTCCAATTTCTTTAATAGTAGTTCTCGGTCAAAAACACAGCTAACACCATTTTATCAATTTCCATTTCCCTCGACCAATTATTACAAATGTTGACCAATACTGTTTTACAAGACTGTGATTTTTTGAAACCTGACTAATTCGATGATACATGATTACACTATGATGTCACAACAATATCAATTTGTTTTTTCTCACATTTCCAACACTTTTTCATATGATGGCACTGTATTTATAGGCCTGTTATTAAAATTAAAAATAAACTGTTGCCAGTAGTGGATTACATTTACAAAATTATTTTAAGCGGAGATTATTCTTGTCGGTCTTGCAATAAATTTCAGTTAAGATTGCAGACAAAACGATTGAATCGAATAATACCACTTGAGAACGTGAACATTGTCAAGATAAATAAGGGAAATTGAAATAAAATCTTTATTAAACTTTCTGTAAAATAATATTTAATTATTCGTGCATTTGCATCAGCACATTTTAACAGAAAAGCGGCATTTTCATTTTTAAATTTCTTCTTTCAATTTCCCAACAACTTTACCGGAAAGGAAAGCCGCAATTGGGAAAATAAACAATTTTCTGTCTGCGGAAAACACAAAAAAAAGACTGTCCCACGAAATCAAATCCAACAGCGAAATCCGGGCCCCTCTCAAAAACTGTACGTTGCGTCACGTCGTCAAAAACAGGAACGACAATGATTTATGGTGAAAAATGGGACGTTATCGTTGTCGCTACGGAAGACCCCTAGTCTCTGCGTACTCCATCAAGGTCGTCTGTAATTAATAGGTCAAACTGTACACGTATTTATACGTTACATATGTATACATACATACATTAACACATGTATCCGCTTCATTTAAAATTACTATCCTTGCTGTGTAGTACATTATGTATGTTTGTAATTTGTACATTCTTTTGTCACGTCCATCGCTTACACATTGTAATTGAGGTTTACATAACATTTGCATAAAGATCCACTATTATTGGACACCTATTATTCTGTCACCCGTGCAGCATACGGGTTAGTTTCAATGGACGTTTAACGTATTGCATTTCATTTAATTACAACTCTTTTGGGTTTGTTGTTAAAGTGGTACGCAGCATTAGCTCTCCTACAATCCACGTAATTTTCATTGTGATTTAGTTAGCCAATCCTAATTAATTAATGATGACGCTGATATTGTATACAAATCAAGCGTCTTCATGTAATATATCTCTATTTACTTATTGAATGCGGGGCTAGTGCTGTGTGTATTTAGGTAACGTGTGAAAGCGAACACGCACATACTTGTCGTTTGATCTTGGACAAATACCTATTACAAATTATGCTTTCTTTTAAAAGGTGTCTGTCTCATTTGAAACTATTGGATTTGAATTGTAAATAAACTGAATAATATTCTTTAACGCTGTTTTTTTCTCAACCTACAAATGGGAAAAGGATATCATTCTTATGATCGACTGAACTGCTTTGACATGAATGTTATTTCTTCGGTAAAATTTTCCATAAAATTGACACATAAACCTGGCTCTATTTCTCGAATGACACGTTCATATTTTCTTTGAGGTTATTGATGGTTGCTGGCTTATAGGCGTACTTTCTCTTTTATATAACCCCAGAGAAAACAATAAAGAGGTGTAGCCACAACACGACTTTCTTTATACATAAATTATAAAAAAAAATCTTTTTAAAAAAATAAACCTGTAAGTGTGTTTTTTCAGATCCGAATTTTGAAATTTCTTTTATACCAAAATTATTCCAAATACAGTCCTAAATACTTTTGTACACTTCTGCCGTGCCATAGTAAAACACTGTATATGAAAAATGTGTTTTTTACGAAATTATGGAGATAGCTAAATAGTGTAACATGATACTTAGGGAAAACAACGCATAACTCTAAAAAAAAACACATTTGTGCAATGGTAAAACGCTATTATGTCTTTAAATTAGTTTTTTTCTAAGTTTTTCAGTTGTCATACTTTGGCAAAACAAATTAAAATACCATACAGCGTTTTAGCTATGGAAGTGTATAGAATTTCTGACTACAAAACGCTGTATCTTCTTCATATAATTTCTTTGGCCGTTGTTTCGATAGGTGAAGTGTATTTGTAAGGTTATGTTTTCAATTGTGCTGCTCTTACCGAAGGAAAAGTGAAAGTGGCTTCTAGACGCAAACTTTTGGTCCAAATGGCCCTAGAACCTGATAATCAACAAGAAGTTTCTCCAATAGACGTTTTCGCGAACTTTTGGAGAACGTGAGGCAAACAAACTCTAATGTACCATTCTGAATTAACAGTATTTTTATCCTCCAGTGCTACAGTGGAAACACAGCCAGTAATTCCAAAAAATGTGGCGATCATCTTCTTGTTTCGACATTTTTCAGGAACAACTTTTCTTGGAGCTAACTCATTCTCAAAGACCCAAACTGTCGATTGTTGCTTTTTTCGGGATCATAGCAGTATACCCATGTATCATCACCTGTGATGATGTACACCAAATGAGATAATCCACGGTTAAAGTGATCTAATTAATGTAGATCTGCACAATCTCACACGGTCTTCTATATGAATTGATGTCAAGTGGTGTGGAATCCACAGACAATAAAGCTTACGGACCTTCAAATGTATGTGTAATGTTAATTGCTTTCGTACCAATCTTTAAAGTTGATTGAATGCTTCTGACAGTAATACCTATGCCGGTCTTTTGCCATCATATTCCGAATAAGAGTAATACTTCTTTCGTTTTTGGCTTAGGAGCTCGAAAACTGTCATTTAAAGAATGTCGACAGTGTTGAAATTTATTGTACCACCACTTTATGGTAGCGAAGCATCAGGACTTGTCACCGAACACTTGACTGATTTCTTCAAAACATTCTTGATGGTTAAGCCACGCTTGAAATTATAAAAAGTCACCGCTCTATAATGTTCCTTGTTCAGTCCCATAATTTATTGGAGAAAGGAGTACTTTAAACTAATGTAACATACACAGACTAAACACTTCAGATTGGCAACTTAATCCTAGACTTTATCCAGAGTACTCATCCTTGTTTAGCAAACGTAAATTTCAATACTCTACTATCTTTGTCAGATTCACTGAACTTGGAGATGAGATGGCGCTAGCATCAATTGAAATGTTTGTTATGCTCTGGTTATATGTCATTCAAAACTACATTTCAAATTTGACACGTTTGACATATTTTTGCAATCCTTTGTCGTACATCGTATTAATTATATGTTGATAGAAATATGGTGTACAAGTGTTTAGTGTGCGGGTTTGGGCAGGATGAAGTTAAGAAATTGCACAGGTTTCCTGCAAATCTCGACAAGTGAGTATAAATATTGTACAGTTGTTCTTTAAATATGTATATTACAAAATTTCTTAGTCTTCATATTAGGTCTTTTTGCATATTATTTTTCTTTAAATTCAGGTCAAGAATATGGCAAAAGGCAATGGCGATGGTTTTTACAGGAGAAAACCTCTAGAATTATAGGATTTGTAGTCGTCATTTTACACCTGTGTCATATAAAAACAAAGTGTTTGTTTTGAAAGGATATGCTGTTCCTACATTATTTCCAGCAATTCGATATACGCCACAGATAGCAATAAACTTACAGAAGCAGAGCCACAGCTTAGAAAATCACCAATTCGTATTACCACAGGAGAAGTTTCAAAGCTCTCTACAGAAACATTAATCATATTGTTGTCAGACGATATAAATGCTAGTATAAAGATAGCAAAATTACATATATCGAATATGACGGAAAAAAGAATTTACTGTATTTGACCCTCCACATTTATCAAAATGTACCGCTTCACTATTTCGAAAGCACACTGTGAGTCTTCCAATAAATTTGGGTTCTGAAGAGGTAGTCATGGATGCAAAGTTCTCGGACATTGTAGAAACATACAGAATTGATCAGGAAACGCCACTACATTTTCGAAGTATGTATAAATTAAAGCACAACCACCTGAATCCTGATATCGTATCTGCAATGAAAGTTAAAATTGCTGCACAGTTAATGAGCAGAACTGTGGCCGCCTTTATATTTTCTCTACTAAGCAAAGGTAATATGTTTTGATATTTTTTAACAAAGCATATGCAATAAGTATAATAAAACATAATGAAGGCATGTTTCAGTGTAATAGTTTTTTGAAAATGTTTAGCATATATAGTATATTAATTTTCTATTTTTCAATATTGCATTTTTGTTTTGTTTTTGAATTGCTTTTATGTTTTTTTGTCTTAGGAAATTTACCACAGCGATCAATTGCCACAGCTACTCTTATCCAACAAGTAGACCAATTATTTGATAGTTTTAGTGAAAGTTCTCGTTCAGCAAAGGTAATATGTTTTGATATTTTTTAACAAAGCATATACAATAAGTATAATAAAACATAATGAAGGCATGTTTCAGTGTAATAGTTTTTTGAAAATGTTTAGCATATGTAGTATATTAATTTTCTATTTTTCAATATTGCATTTTTTTTGTTTTTGAATTGCTTTTATGTTTTTTTGTCTTAGGAAATTTACCACAGCGATCAATTGCCACAGCTACTCTTATCCAACAAGTAGACCAATTATTTGATAGTTTTAGTGAAAGTTCTCGTTCAGCTCCAGATGGTAAGAAACTGCAGAGATGGATATCAGAAGAATCTCCTCACGTCACTTACTGGCAGAATATATATCACACAGTAACGAATTGGCACTTTCGGAGGATTACGAAAACCGGTCACGTAAGAAAAGAAATGCCTCCATCACAAATTGGTTGGCTGACTTCTATTCGGGCAATACAGGGTATTTGGTATTTGGTAAAAGGCAAAGGTTTTTCTTATCTCCGTCCGAGATCTTTAAATCAAGATATGTTTTATTGTATAAGTATATGTGTCAATAAAAACTATTATTATATCCCTATGTTTTCCTTGACAGTTTGTAACGAACTTCCTCGTTAATTGTACAAATTAACATTTTTAGGCCCATAATTAATTTATTTATCAATATTAAATTAAATATATGTGTGTTATTTTGTTCAAATATTGTATAAAATGTTTTGGACGGACCTGTGTATATATTCATATGTAATTATCATTCATGTTATTTGTTTATTTTCAATGGAAAAGTACCGAATGTATACGTCATGCTCGTAGTCGCGCATTTCACGTCCGAATCGCGCGCAATTTGTATGTTTTGAACGAGTTTTTCCTACAGACATAGGGGGGTTTACGGATATATAAAGGCCCCAGCAAGTGGGTCTCGTTCATTTTATTCTCCTATCCGACCGCCGCCTTTACCTTTCTCTACTCAGCCTTGATGGCGTGGGAGAGTCTGGTTTAAATCCTAGAAACGTATTATATTCAGGCCTTTCTGTGCCGTGAAATAATCGTTTCAAAATCCGCTAAACACATCCGAAAGTGTCTTTTTCATTCAGACCCAGGGTCGTGGAGGAATAGACATTTTACCGCTACAACCTATAAATCCCGTCAAAGTCAGGCTATAAATGCCGTGACTATATATATTTCCGCATTTAATATTTATTCTTTGTTTTTCAGAAATGTCAGATTTCCGATATTATTTGTAACGCGCCGTAAAAATTCAAATATATTGTTCGCGCTCTGTACCACAAATATAGAGATAATAGTACTTCAACGTGTAGCTATCGGTTAGACGTTCAAATCCGTGCCGGTCGAATAAATTTTAGTCGTAACAAACTTGCAAAGATTCTCCTGCGGGCATGACAATATACGGAAATTAGTTGTAAAATAATTTAAACAAACCTGAGCATACGTTTCACTTGAAATTGACCGACGTGTATTTTATTCCAAGTATCATTTTGTTTATGTTTTTAAATGGAATATTCTGGGACCCGTAAGTGATAATTCAGGGACTAAAAGTGTATCTACGTCCTAACTTAGTTTCATACGTGACTTATAGAGGTCATTGACGTATATTTGTTTTGTATAATACTTATGTACGTAGAATTTGTAAATTGTAAAATAATAATAATAAACGAAATTGTGTATCAATTGTATCGATAGTTTAATTACAGAACTGTTTAATTGTTTGACATTATTTAACATTGTTTTAGTTGAAATAAAAGTTACTAGTCTGTTCTTTTCAAATGAATTTCTACACGCGTTTTCCTTTATTTTTACCGTTTGACAATGAGATAGGGAAATCAGTATATTCAAGAGCAACAAGTTATATTAAAACAACAAGAAGTACTCACGTTTTTTTTATTCTCCGCTGTGCTAGTCGATGTGTATTTAGTCTTTTGTCCCCAAGGCACCACACTGTAACCGTCATATTTCTGTTTTAACTTAAACTGCCCGAACATATTGACATTGCTGTCACCGGTAAGACGTTTATCAGTCGCAACATTGACGCCTGATCATATAGGCAGCCAGGAGTGCCGTGTATCTTGGTGACATTCAGAAGACAAATTTTATAACCTGCTAACCTGCTCTGTTGTTACATAAGCTAATGGCACCATGTCATATATAAAAAGTAGGCTAGCCAGGTTATAAATGGCGCCCATAACGTTTGGCCGTGTTTTAAGAAATTTAAAAATTAAAATCCGACATTGAATTCCGCCGTGGTTCATAAAACTGTTTGACAAGTTTAACAGTTTTCCGCCAGAATACATGTATACTTGTTTTTTTTAAAAAAATAAGATAGGAAAATTGATACACAATTTATGTACATACATAGAAATAAGTTTTTATTAAAGGATAGTAAAACGTACATATTCTTTATTAACTGTGAGGGAGTAAAAGGATAGGAGAATAAATTGCAACTACAATACATTTTTTATTTTTTTTTAATTTGGTACATTATAAATTATAAAATGACTGATGTAGATAAAGGCAAAAATCCAAACCCTCTTGGGTGGATATATACCTTGAAAAAAGAGGACTTAAATGCCGCAGCAGAGTCTTTAGGGTTAGACGCTACCGGTAATGTCGAGGACGTACGTAAACGCATTAGCACCTTTTTGAAAGAGGGTAAAACGGGTTCCGCGAATAAGGGAAACACTCCACCGCAAAGAGACACTAACGTTCAGATTTCTTCCGCGGAAATCTGTGCTCAAATAAGGAAATGGGGGATTCATTTTAATGGCAGCTCGGACGCTGTATTTTTCCTGGAAAGAGTCAAAGAACTTCAAGTATGTTACGGGATTAAAGATGAACATATGCTCCACGCGTTGCCTGAGCTTTTTAGAGACAAAGCACTGCTTTGGCTCCGAAATAATAAAACATTATGGGGTACATGGGACGAGTTCTTAGAAGACTTTAAATTTCAATATCTTCCGCCTCGGTATAACTTTTCAATCGAAGAAGAAATACGCGCTCGTTTGCAAAAACCAAGGGAATCTTTTAAAGATTATTTAACCGCCATATTAACGTTAATGAGACGCGGCCAAGATATGTCCGATGGCGATAAATTGGAACGTGTATATGGTAACATGTCACCTAGTTACAGGATGTATATACATAGGGACGCGATACAATCCCTCAGACAATTGTCTAAACTCGCTGCCGACTATGAATTATTGCTGGAAGAGCAGGCGCGCTTTTGTAAGAAAGAAAGTGCGCTATCAGCACCGGAACGCCCGCCCAGCGATAAACCGAGTACTTCGCGTTCGCATCATTTATCATATGTCGCTCAGGATAATAAGCCTCGCCAATTTCCTGTACCGCCGTCGCCATTACAAAAATTATCACATCCGGAAAACCGCTGTTGGCGATGTGGCAAGGAAGGACATACGCGTGGTTATTGCCGTAACCCATTTAAAATGTTTTGTTCACGGTGTGGCAAGTTAAATGTACGTTCCGTTGACTGCCGATGCCAGGGAAACGCCGAGAAGGGCGGTCTGCAGGCAAAGACCGTCCGCAAGCAGTAAAACCGCCTGAATCCGCAAACATATGTATTAAAGACTCGACAGTGCCGGATAATCGCGTGTGGATCCGTGTACACATTCATAACCAGAGTTTACGAGCCCTCGTGGACAGCGGAGCGACTTCGTCGTTTTTGTCCGAATCACTAGTTGCCCGGTTGTTGAAAAATAATGAACAACGCGTCTTGAATAAAAAATCTAAAGTCCGCCTCGCAAATGGAGACGTTATAGAGTCACCTGGCTCAGTTTTATTACCGGTCCGCATGGGTAGCCGAACTACAGACGTTAATTTTGTAATTATGCCGAAGAGCCCGTGCTCAGTCATCTTCGGAATTAATTTTCTTAAGGAAATTGGGGCTGTTCTTGATTTTTCCGAAAGGAAACTGTACTTTAAGGGAGACAATGCAGTCTTTGCCGCGAGCTGTGGGATCTCCGAAGTACAGGACCGCCAAGAAACCACTTTAAAAAAATTCCTTGACCAAGAATTAAGTAAATTTACTACCGTGCCTGGTCGGACGAATTTAATACGTCACACAATCCGTTTGCAACCGAATACCGCCCCAATAAAACAACGATATTATCCATGCAACCCGAAGAAGCAAGCACTGATCGACGCCGAAGTGGACAAGATGCTACAAGACGGTATAATAGAACCCAGTAACAGTCCGTGGAGTTCTCCTATCGTCGTGGTCACGAAAAAGAACGGTGGCGTTCGGTTCTGCGTCGATTTCCGCAAAATTAATTCCGTATCGATTAAAGATTCATATCCTTTGCCGTACATTTCAAATATTCTTGACAAACTCCGCGACAGTAAATATTTTTCGACGCTTGATCTTAAAAGTGGGTACTGGCAAGTGGAGTTAGAAAAAGATAGCAGACCCGTGACAGCTTTCACAATTCCGGGAAAGGGCCTATTTCATTTCGTATCGTTACCTTATGGATTACATAGTGCGGGAGCGACGTTCCAACGCCTATTAGATTCGGTGATAGGTCCTGAGATGGCAGAATACGCATTTGTATATCTGGATGATATTATTATTTTAGGCAAGACTTTTGAGGAGCATTTGAAAAATTTAAGTAATGTTTTCGCGCGTTTACGGGAAGCAGGCCTCCAACTTCAACCAGACAAATGTACTTTTGCCAAACAGGACATAAAATATTTAGAACATGTCGTAACGCCGGACGGTATCCGTACAGACCCGGACATGATCGCTGCTATTTTAAATGTACCGCCGCCGCGAACCAAGAAAGAAATACGTGGTTTTCTGGGACAAACGTCATGGTACCGTCGGTTCGTACCCAATTTCGCACAACTTACCGTTCCGCTTACAAAATTGATTAAAAAAGATGTGCGTTGGGAATGGACGACGGAACAAGACGCCGCATTCGCCGCCGTAAAGAAAGCACTGACAGAGAGCCCAGTTCTCGCGTGTCCGGACTTCTCCAAACCATTCCAATTGCATACCGACGCCAGTGAGAAAGGTTTGGGAGTCGTTTTAATACAAATAATAGAGGGTGCCGAAAGAGTGATCGCCTATGCCAGTAGGACTTTAAGTAAGGCGGAATTTAATTATTCGACGACCCAAAAGGAAGCCCTTGCCGTTGTTTGGGGTATCAAAAAATTTAAGTACTATTTAGAATTTTACCAATTCACCGTTATTTCCGATCACCAGTGTTTAAGGTTCCTGAATGACTTGAAGAATCCGTCAGGACGACTCAGTCGATGGGCTGTTGATTTACAGCAGTATGATTTCGTCATTCAGTACCGAAAAGGAGCGATGAATAATTTAGCCGATTCTCTGTCCCGAGCACCGCTTCCTTTCAAACACGAAACCGATGAAGATACCTGTGCCTTGTTAGAAGAAACGTCTTGTTCTTGGTATAATAAGAAGGTTTCGGACGTTCAGTCAGATCCTGAAAAACATCAAGAATACCGACTAGAAAATGGCAATTTATACAGACACATACCTGATACTCAACATACCGAGGGAGTGCGCGCATGGAAATTGTGCGTAGCTACGCCTGATAGAAATTACGTCCTGAAAGAAATTCATGACGCTCCTGAAGCTGGACATCTTGGGGTCGCCAAAAGTATAGCGAGAGCCGCTTCGTTATATTATTGGCCAGGGATGTTTAGAGATGTCCGCCGCTACGTCAATCGATGTCGATCCTGTAAGCGATATAAATTTAACCAGGGGAAACCTCTAGGCCTGTAGTGAGGGCTGAGAGAATTCTCCTACCGTGAACCTGCGTGAAGTAAAAGTCTTCTAAAGGGATCAATGGGTATATCATCAGACCCATAATTTATCCGATGCCTCTAAGAAATTTACCGCAAAACTTACTCCAAAATTTGAAAGTCCCTCTAAAGTTATCCAGATCCTGTCCCCGTCTGTTCTTATGTTACAGGTACCAAACAGACGAAAGCCAGTGAAAGTCCATGTGAAAGACATCAAGATTCCGTCCGCCGACGAGCTCCATACCGATCTCCTACCTCCAATTCCGCAGGAGGCTGTGAGGGATGTTTTGGACTAGTACTTGCTGCAATCCGCCGCACCAGGTGTTTTGTTCCAAGGCATCATCCGGAGCTCATACTTTGTACAATCCGCCGTACCAAGTGTTTGCTCATGACACCATCTAGAGCTCGTACTTCGTGCAATCCGCCGCACGAAGTGTTTGTCCACATGGAAACCGTCAGGGGAAAATCACTGCAACCGCTGTAATAATTCCGGCAGCAGAGGCCTGTCTCAAGTTTTCGACGCATGTAATTGTCCGAGGCGATACCAGCACCAGTCCTGTTGTTTCACTACTTCCGTCACTAGTGAAGCCGAGATCCACCATGCCAATCTGCAACGTCAGAACAATCAGTGATAGTGCGTGCGTCATAGACATCGTGAGTGATGATAAACTGACGAGTGGTAGTTTTAGATTTTAAGTTGATAGACTGTCAAGTGTTAATTTTTGTTTTAAATTTAATTTTCCGTTTCTGGACTTTTGATATTTAGTAGTTAGGGTTCAAAGTTTTCTTTTAAGGGAGGGCATGTAACGAACTTCCTCGTTAATTGTACAAATTAACATTTTTAGGCCCATAATTAATTTATTTATCAATATTAAATTAAATATATGTGTGTTATTTTGTTCAAATATTGTATAAAATGTTTTGGACGGACCTGTGTATATATTCATATGTAATTATCATTCATGTTATTTGTTTATTTTCAATGGAAAAGTACCGAATGTATACGTCATGCTCGTAGTCGCGCATTTCACGTCCGAATCGCGCGCAATTTGTATGTTTTGAACGAGCTTTTCCTACAGACATAGGGGGGTTTACGGATATATAAAGGCCCCAGCAAGTGGGTCTCGTTCATTTTATTCTCCTATCCGACCGCCGCCTTTACCTTTCTCTACTCAGCCTTGATGGCGTGGGAGAGTCTGGTTTAAATCCTAGAAACGTATTATATTCAGGCCTTTCTGTGCCGTGAAATAATCGTTTCAAAATCCGCTAAACACATCCGAAAGTGTCTTTTTCATTCAGACCCAGGGTCGTGGAGGAATAGACATTTTACCGCTACAACCTATAAATCCCGTCAAAGTCAGGCTATAAATGCCGTGACTATATATATTTCCGCATTTAATATTTATTCTTTGTTTTTCAGAAATGTCAGATTTCCGATATTATTTGTAACGCGCCGTAAAAATTCAAATATATTGTTCGCGCTCTGTACCACAAATATAGAGATAATAGTACTTCAACGTGTAGCTATCGGTTAGACGTTCAAATCCGTGCCGGTCGAATAAATTTTAGTCGTAACAAACTTGCAAAGATTCTCCTGCGGGCATGACAATATACGGAAATTAGTTGTAAAATAATTTAAACAAACCTGAGCATACGTTTCACTAGAAATTGACCGACGTGTATTTTATTCCAAGTATCATTTTGTTTATGTTTTTAAATGGAATATTCTGGGACCCGTAAGTGATAATTCAGGGACTAAAAGTGTATCTACGTCCTAACTTAGTTTCATACGTGACTTATAGAGGTCATTGACGTATATTTGTTTTGTATAATACTTATGTACGTAGAATTTGTAAATTGTAAAATAATAATAATAAACGAAATTGTGTATCAATTGTATCGATAGTTTAATTACAGAACTGTTTAATTGTTTGACATTATTTAACATTGTTTTAGTTGAAATAAAAGTTAACTAGTCTGTTCTTTTCAAATGAATTTCTACACGCGTTTTCCTTTATTTTTACCGTTTGACAATGAGATAGGGAAAGCAGTATATTCAAGAGCAACAAGTTATATTAAAACAACAAGAAGTACTCACGTTTTTTTTATTCTCCGCTGTGCTAGTCGATGTGTATTTAGTCTTTTGTCCCCAAGGCACCACACTGTAACCGTCATATTTCTGTTTTAACTTAAACTGCCCGAACATATTGACATTGCTGTCACCGGTAAGACGTTTATCAGTCGCAACATTGACGCCTGATCATATAGGCAGCCAGGAGTGCCGTGTATCTTGGTGACATTCAGAAGACAAATTTTATAACCTGCTAACCTGCTCTGTTGTTACATAAGCTAATGGCACCATGTCATATATAAAAAGTAGGCTAGCCAGGTTATAAGTTTTCACTTATAAGATTATTATATTTCTCTTAATCTTATATAGAGTAGTAGTTTAATATGTCTAATAGGTCACCGTAAGAGGAATGTTATAATACATGTAAGTAAAAGATTAATATTTATATTTCGTATCACATAACGAAATTACACATAAGATGCTCAAACTATGGCCATAATTGTCACAGTAAGTAATATTTATTACCATAGCTTTAGTAACTTTTGTGTATGTTTCTGATACATAAATAACGTATTTAATAAGCGTATTCTAAAAACAAGCTCATTTCAAATTTCGCGCCAATATGCTGCTAGCGCCTTCTTCGTACCAAGTTCACTGATGTGTGACAAGGATAGAAGATCTTGGATATTTTTTTTCAAATAGTTGCCGGTCTGGGTTGTTTAGTCTGTGGTAACTTACCAAAAATTAGGTATATTTGACAACTGTCACTATAACTGAACTTGTAAACAACTGATTGAAATTGTCATATAAAATTTGTCGCAAAATATAATCGCCTACTAGATAGGCTCCGTGAAAAGGGAACATTCGTCGTAATCTTCTTTAATACAAAATAAATACAAACAATACTTACAATCTCAATTACTCGCTGCAGTCTCTGTGTGCTCTTTGGGGAGCTGTAAAGATAGGTATGCTCCTGCAGATAACAAATCATTTCTCATGCTACACTGTTCTGTAAAATGGATATGGAAAGCTTTTTCTTGTTCTATATACTTGTGTAAGTGACAATGATAACAATTTAGAATTACTGCATGCTTCGAGACATTGTTGAAATAGTTGATGTTTTTTGGGATTAGGAAAATTATGCCGCCCGGAATGTTTGTCATCGCAGCCTCTTATTGCACAGCTACGATATTTAACCGTCCTTGATGATGTTCTGAAGAAATAGTACATTTAAATTAAAAATACTGATTTTAAAATGTGTGTGTCGAATAACAACGATGACAAAGTAATTGTAACAAAAAATAAACGACCGTATTTCGTCTTGATAAGGACAGATTTATCACTTTAAATATCAAATCGGAAGAAAAAAACCGAAAAGAAACCTAACCAAACATGCACACAAGAGATTGATGGAACGGCATCTGGAATGGTCAGGCGGAAACGAAACTACCAAATACGATAATACCAACAGTAAAATTGAGTTTAGTGCCATCTCTGACTCTTTCTCCAACTAATTTATAAGTGACTATGTACGTAGACAAAAGTGAGGAGACTATAAGGACTAGCACTTCTCTTGGCCGAAACTTAGAGGTTGTCGGTTGCCTGCTGTGTCCTTTTCCTTTTAACCAAATTTAATTTCAATTGCAAAAGAATTAAGGGTTAAATTGTAGCAAAATCTCACGAAAACCTGACGCTGAAGCGACTCCATTAATATCCTCGAATATTAAAAGATAGGTAGTCGTTGTAGGACATTAAGTTTCCATGAATATATTGCAATGTTAACACAATGTTATAATTGAATATTTTATATTTATATTTAGAATTCATGTTGTTTGGAACATTGTATTATTTAAGTGTATACAGCGGATATTTATAGAACTAATGCATTAAAGCAAATACTGTAACTATTGTTGTCGTGTTTGCAATTAAAACCGAGCACGTATGTATTTCATGAATACCCACAGACTACTACTTTTATTAATGGCAAAATCACAATTACACACGGCGACTACACTATTTGATATTACAATTAATTCAGCATCGAGATAATGTCAACAATGGACACTTGTCGGCCAGTCTCTTAGATATGTATAATCTTCATGCATCGAAGGCCATTCCGTGATATACTCGCGAAGAATGTCTAGAAGAAAATAAACATCCATCTACTTTAGATTCTAATGAGAATATATGATTGATAACGTCAATTGCCATTTCATGCATTTTTATTTTTTTATTAACTAACATCAGACTATCGTTCACGATTTAAAAGCCGAGTTCTAAACCATAAATTCTACACAACTATATAACAATCTATAAATGTATACTCCTTTCAACATAATAAAATAAATATATTTCTCATTTGCGTATACACGTCCGTATGTAACATAAATATTTTTCTCTTGTCGATCTGTTTAATTATCTCACAAGCCAGATAAAAATATTACAAAAAGAAATCGTAAGCAGTCATTAATGCATAACTATTTGCCTATTAATTAACGCAAATATGTCATTTTTATCACTTCAGTCGTCAAAGTAAAACAAGCAAACACTGTTAAGTCATTAAACTCATCACTAGTTTTAATGGCTGTGAATTTAACTAAAATAATAATGATGTTTGTATGAAGATAATATATACATATTGTTGCAGTCATAAATATATACAGGGTTATGATAAAGTAACGCACAAAATTCATAAAACGTACAATGTTCATTTTTGAAAAAAACAGTTTATTTTATTCCGCGTTTTTTAACATAAGTCAAAAAAATAAAACGTCAAATTTGTCAAAGTTATAACGTCATCAATATTTTTTTAAATATGAAGCTTGGTTTTTTTTACTTTATTTGATAAATCTTGTTTTTCTGCATTATAAAGAAATAATTGAAGTAGGGGTCACATAAGAAAAAACTGAGAGAATTAATAAAAAACAAAATAAACTTTATTATAGTAATAACATTTAAATTAACTAAACAGTCCATTAAACCAAAACGATTTCTTACAGGAATTGTTCAAACTGTGTCCCGTTCACTATCTGACATAGGCCAAGACGATGGTAGACCTGATTTACAGAGTCTTCAATCATCTGCGGAGTTATACGAGTCATTTCATGTCTAATTTTTTTTTAATATTTAGTTTCTTTTCATAAATTCAAAAACTAGTTTATTTTGTTTTTTATTAATTCTTTCAGTTTTTTCTTATGTGACCCCTACTTCAAATATTTCTTTATAATGCAGAAAAACAAGCTTTATCAAATAAAGTAAAGAAAAAACAAGCTTCATATTTAAAAAAATTATTGATGACGTCATAACTTTGACAAATTTGACGTTTTATTTTTATGACTTATGTTAAAAGACGCGGAATAAAATAAACTGTTTGACGTGTTTTTGCATTTTTTTCAAAAATGAACATTGTACGTTTTATGAATTTTGTGCGTTACTTTATCATAACCCTGTATACACATATTTTAATTACACTTTCATAATATTTAATATATGCAAATAAATCTATTATTCCTACTTTCAGGCTTTTATTTATAAAATGCAATTATTGATTTGCACTAAACAGGTGTGAGTTTAAATGTATCATAAAATAATATTGAATGAAATCTCGTAAAAAGATTATAAAATGATTAAGACCAAACAATAATCACCATGGCGTGTCTTCCCCATAAACATTATTCATCCGCTTGTGAACTTCGTTGCATCTATTTCCTTCCCATGCCGTGAATTTTATTAGGTTTGAATATGAACTAAATTTGGTCAATGCTTATCAGAATTTTGCAGCCAGTTTTTGATACACAATGTGTGTTAATGTATCTTTCAGCTAGGAAACGTAAAAAACTTAAATAAAGATTTATCGTTTTCTTTAATTTGAAATATGAATGAAAGTAAGTAGTGGATTTTGAAAAAAAAAATACAAGGAAATCAATGTCAACCTGTACAAAACAAAATCTTTCTAGAGTTTTTTGCTATTGCGTAAAACAAGTCTATTTGTCAAATGTTACAGAAATATTGTACATTTATATCTTTAAGTGAGATATTTAAGTTTTATTATCATTTTCATTGTTCTAAATTCCTCCAGTAATTGATTAATGTATACTACTTACCTACCTATGTATAGGTGCATGTAAAGTGTGTGCGATGAAAGATATCAACACTAACACTACTTATTTTACGTATAAGCATTAATTATGTTCACCAATTTCGTGTGCAGAACGTGGGGCTTCTTAAATTAACTTAAACTGATCTCGCTTTAATTTAATTAAACTTTACGTGAACTTCGTAATTTACTTATTATTGAACTGGAAGAGGTTTAGTTACGAAAACTTGTTTCTTTTGCTTCGAATAGGGTTTCGCAATTATCAACTTTGTAACGGCAAGATAATTTATCTTTTTCCCGATTGTCCAAAATAGTTACTTTTACAATTATCTGTCGCGATACAAGCGAACAGTTGGCAAATGTAAATATTGAGGCTCTTCTGCACTGCTCTGAATAATGATGTTTCCGAATGATGGTAGGAAAGCACTCGATTCTGTCTTTATGTTTTAATTTTAATGCAATGAGACAGTTTCTTAGCTTCTTGATTTATTCGTTTAGTTCAACTTTATTAAAAGAAAACTCGTTTTCAAATTTATAATTTCAAAATATTATTTTAGTAACTGCAGGCATACTTTTTAATGAGTAAACTGTAAATTCCTAATAAGCAAAGAAACACATAGAGCAACTTCTAGTTATTTATTATTATACAGTACAAATAACGTAATACAAAGATGTTACAAAGTTAAAAAAATCTATTGAAAGTATCTATTTTTTTACCGAAATTTTCTACAAATTTAATTATTTTTATTTAATTTATTGAAAATAATAAAATGTAAAGGGTACTAGCAATAATATAATAAATCAGTGTGTTGTCTTCTTCTTGTCCCGAATGGTATGTATGTATGTATGTGTATAGGTACTAGGGTGGTCCTTATTCCTAGAAAAAATTTATTTTTTTTATTTTAATTTAATTTGATTCCTATACCTTATGAAACTATTTCAGTATTTTTTTCAAAATTTTTAACTAACATTTAAGGGTTGCTACCAAGGTTTGAATTTTAAATAAAAACTCAAAATGTCTGCATTTGTTGGATTTTTTTATTCATAAGTCAGGACATTCAGAATGCAAAATTATTGTTATTATTACAAATTAAGATATATTACTGAAATGCTTAAACCATTTATTATTAAGAAACAAGGGTTGATTTGTTAGTATTACGGTATTTTTTCCTATAATTTTTCACCAACAAAATCAAATATTGCTTTTGTTCTTCAGTGGTTGTAATCAATTTATTATGCTTTATAATTGGTGGACCTATAATTATGTGATACATAAATTATATTGGCAGAATAATCTAACACATGATAATATTATAGTAGGTATACCTTTTACTTTCTTATACGTAGTATAAGGAAGTATTGTGATGATGAAAATTTTCGACCTCGAGATTTTTGCAGATGTCCACGTTTTGAGGTCCCCTGATACCAAAAAAGTGGTTTTTAAAAAATGTCTGTGTGTCTGTGTATATGTGTGTGTGACCACGATAGCGGTCAAACCGCTATAGATATCAATTCCAAATTTTGTATTTACGAATATAATCTCCCTCTTGAGAACTGATTAGATTTTGAGCAAAATCGGCAGACCGGAAGTAGTGGTTTACTTCAGTGAAAAAATCGAATTTTGCAAATATTTCGTCAATTCGAAGTTTAAACGAATTTATAAAGAATTCAAATGTACTCAAAATTAAATTTGAGAAAAATTGTATTAATGAAGTTTTTCGAAATTCCTACCGGAAGTAGGTCTTTTTCTCTTATCAAAAATCAGTTTTTTGCGAATATCTCGCAAGTCATGCTTTCTAGGCAGGTACATTACGAGTATAAAAGTATTTAGAACGTACTTTTCAATATCTTTTGTATAAAAAAATTTCAAAATTCAGACCGGAAGTACCACTTTTACTCTTATCGAATAGCGATTTTTTGCAAATATGTCGTAAGTTATGCATTCTATATATATTTATCAAGAGTACAAAAGTATTTAAAACTATATTTGCAATATTTTTTCTATATACGAAATTTCAAAATTCGGACCGGAAGTAGCACTTTTACTCTTAGCGAGGTATGCATTCTATAGCGATTTATTAAGAGAATGAAAGTACTTAGAATAGGATTTTGAATAAGTGTTGTATTAAAAAAATTCTTAAAATTGTATAGTTTGAAACGCTCATAAGTATAAGAAAGTCGTGTGGTGGCCACGCCTCATTTTTTACTAAGGTCTTATGTTAAGATACTCAGACAGTACAAGCGTTTCTAACATGACTTGATAGTCTAAATAGGAAAGCCTGATGTAATTTTACATGCCCTCTGAAGAAGGGTAGCATTTGAGAAAAGTTCTTGTATTTTAATATTCCCGGTTGGAGTTGCCGCGAATCGATCCCGATGCCTGTCGATAAGGCAGTCTCCAACGTGTGCAACATTGATCTTCAAAATATTTTTGTTTGCATTCTAGAAGTGGAGAATTAGTCTGCCCGAAATGAGCATACTTTTGTGTGATTCATCCACTTCTTAAAATCAACAGTTATCCAACTAAGGAATATTTTAACAAATATTTATTTTGACTGTTTAGTGAAAGAAAATCATAATAATATTCATTTTTATTTAATAATTTCTATATATTTAATTATAGCTAATATGGAGTCTTTTTAGAAGCTTGATTTAATTATAGGTACTATATTCAAAATTGCAAAAACTAATTCAATATATTTTTTAATATAAGTATCGGAATTTATCATATAGGAATAACCCCTAGCAATATGTCCCTAAAAATTTATTTTCTCCCGGCCGATCACAGGGTATGAAAGGGGCTAAACCAAACCAAAACAGCACTCTATGCCGAACTTAATGCGAATGCTCATTTTCTCTTACGCCGACAATGGTTCGTTCATTCGACATTGATGTGGGCGAATTTTTGTAACTCCTTCTTTACTGGTATTTTATGGCATTTTTTCCTTAACTTCTGCAGTAAGGAAAATGAGCAGTTGGCTAGACTGCCTTTTCTTTATTTTTTTCGTCTTATCCGTAGGGAAGATTGTCATTATATTAGCTATGAATTGTCGGATATTAAGTTTGCTCAAGTTGCTTATAAAATAAATGCCACTGAACGGGCGCAGAAATGAGATGGGTAATCATAACATTTGTGATAATTTGATGTTGATGATAGATATAATACTAATAAATCTTAGAGAAAGAAGAAATGCAAAATGTAAATAAATTGAAATATTTTCTGTTCCATAAAAATTACTCGGTCGTATATTTATGTACGCAAGAATTACTATGATAAACATATTGATGCTTTCCTGTAAAGCTAGTGAACTTTGCGTGGAGGCAATTTTAAAAATATCTAATTTATTCTGTTTAAGTGGAATTTACATAAAAAATTTTATTGATAGATTAGAGCATGCTATTGTGCCTACTATTTAATATAGATTAGTACATACATCATATATCTATAGAGCAACTAAAAGTAAAAATACTCCATTGTATAACAAAATATGACCATTATTTTCGTGCAAACTAATATTTCCAATTATCAAAATTGACAGAGAACGGCAGCAGATTGGGACGAGGAATTGAAATATGAAGAATATAATTAAATAATTCACATAGAACTCACAATACTCCCTCAATACCAGCAAAAACCTGACTGGGAGCAGTAACGAATTTAATTTAATACTGATAATAATAAAAAGGTTTGATAAATAATATTAATCAGGATTATTTTTCCAGGTAGTCTAAAATGTTGTCAATCTTTTTTCTGATGTTCTAGATATTGTCTGGAGGAAATTTTGAAGTGTGACGAAATAGAAACGATGTTTTGACTAGCTGTATTTCACAATATTGGAACAAATAACTGTTTAAAAATATTTTTATGCACTAATTAGTTGATTTTCTAAACTTAAGCCGCCTTCTTCTTAAGTGCTGACCATATAATGTTTTTGATTTTCGTTTTTTTTTCTAATTTTAAAAAACCTTTTCAATTTAACAAATCAAATAAAAAATATATTCTACACTTTAATTTTTATTCTTTCACAGTGCTACGCCCTCTACCCTTACACGTAAAATATAGCAACAGTAGTCGAGCAGAAGGTGTAGTAAAAATGGCGCCATCGGAATTTAATACATATTCATCCGTACGTAATGTAAATGAGGACGTTTATCTAAACTAAAATATCTGAAACTCTGCACAACAAATACTTGTGAAAATCTGGGAGAGAAAAGGTACTAGCTCCCTGTTCATCCCCCACCCCAAAAGTCTCTTGACCCAGGAGCAAAATCAAAATTAAAGTCCAGTCAAACGACGAAATTCCAAACAAAACAATTTAATTTACAAATATGGATCTGTGCGAGTAATTATAAAACTAATAAATAAACGGGCGCTTAAACTTCAAAACCGTGACAAGAGGATCATGAACACAAGTGAAACAAACTTCAGCTTAAAAAAAATATCGCCAGGCAATAAGCTAAAATTAACTAAATCTAGTTGCAAATGAATGTACTATAGGAAAGAAATAAGGTAACATAATATAATATACGAGAATTAAAAATGTGGCCGAATTCTCGGACAGTCCATATAAATAACCACAAGTTTAAATAAGTGTGAGTTAGCACTAGGTATAACTAAACAAGTAGTCAAGATCTCGACGCAACATTGATTATACATCTTCATCAACAGGATCTATACATGTGTGATATTTATACACTATGTCGAAACAATGCAATTTTAATGAAATTTAAGATTTAAAGCAAGGTGGACGAAATAATTTTGGCTGAACGCTCAGATATGCAATTATAAATTCGACAAATAATTAAATACAGGACGATAAGTCCACGTAACTGACAAATGCTTAGAGTTACTAGCAAAATTACAAACGCAACTTAAAATTTAGTTCTTATGTCTACTCTAGAAGCACATTCTCATGCTTAAATAATTATCGCATGACCCTAAAGGCTCAAGTTACATGAAACCCTCCGGCAACAAATGCTCGGTTAGTTTAAAATCTAAAATTACCAAATAAATGTAGGACAATACTTAGGAATCATTTTCCATAAACTTAAGGTCGAAATTAAGATTGTAAACATACCAAAATTACACAAATTGATACAGTAAACAAGGAATTTGTAAAACACTTAGCTATACAGGTGCGATGAGAACAAAATTCACACAGTAGCTCGGTATTCCCTCTCAAGAGAATGACATGCAAGTGAATGACAAGTAGTTACACCACACAAAACTAAAAATACATCGACGCTACTTATAAAATACAACCGCTCTACACGCAAGATGGCGCCACGGTCTAGTAACCAGAACTTAAATAATGTTAAATAATTCACAAGTGAAACTGGCGGTAAATGTTACAAAAAAATTACACACAGACGCAAAAATGGAGGACTAAAACAAAGAGTTCTCAAACCACAACAAGTAATAGTGTCACTTAACCGAAAATAAATACCGAGAAGCCGGTACTGAGGCAGCTGCGAACCGACAACGAGTTCACTCTGTCCACAGATGTCGACACGGTGAAAATTTGGAATTAATTTAAGGAATAGCTCGAACACAAAATAAAATAATAATTCTGAGAATTATTCAACCAAATGCAATAAATTCCAAAATATAAATACAGCTTCGCTCAAAATTAAAAGAACTAGAATTTTAAAAGATAAACACAGAAATTAAAATCGTATAAGACCTACAGGATAAAGAAAAAACGTAACAACAGTAAACTTGGTTGTGGATTGATATAATATTTATTAATAAAGAGGATGGTTAAAATTATTGTATTAATTACAAAATTCTTTTTCGTTATTTCCTTTTATAAATTAAAGTTCTTGTTTTCTTTCCTAAAAAAAACAAAAAACAACATGTTATAGCCTTGCTTTTCGATATGAGCCGGGCGTTCGACTCGGTAGATCACGCTCTTCTACTTGCGAAGCTACATGCAATAGGAATCAGAGGCCCAGCTAATGCGTGGATAGAATCGTACTTGCAGGGTCGTTCGCAGCAAGTGAGGGTTGGTGCTGCGATGTCTGCTACGAAGTTGATTGGGAGAGGGGTGCCCCAAGGCACCATTCTGGGACCCATCCTTTTCAGCATCATGATTAACGATCTGCCACAGGGATGTCCTGCAGCAACCAGCATTAATATCTATGCGGACGATACCACCATCACGGTTGCTCACGAAAATGAACAGGAATTGGTGAGAAGAGGCATAACAGCGGCATGCAGCATTCTAAATTGGTGCACTTCAAACGGCATACTCCTCAATACTAGCAAAACCAGGTTGATCCAATTTTACCCAAAGACGAAATCAGTCGATACAAGCCTTCTTGTAAGGCTTGGGGGTAAATCCATCGAACAGGTAGACTGTGTCAAACATCTTGGATTGTACATTCAACCAAAACTTACATGGGAAACACACATAGATTGGGTATGCGCCAAGTTGAGTTCGGTCGTGTACATGTTCTTCGCAATCGGAGGTACTGTGTCGGGGGAAGCAGTGCACGAGATGTACTATGGACTTTTCCAGTCGGTGATGTCGTATGGACTGGTTTTCTGGGGTTCCAGCGGCCGCGTCAATCAGATCCTGAAGTTGCAGAAGAAAGTGCAACGATTAATGGAGGGATCTGCGTATAGGGCACATTGCAGACACTTGTTTGTTAAATATCAAATTATGACGATATTCTCACTGTACATATACAACTTACTGGTGTTCTCCCAACACTTGATACTACAGACGAATAATGAACATCATAGGTATCCGACCAGGGCCGGCGACCTAATTCGAGCCGATTATCAGAGACTTTCCGTATGTCAGACGGGAGTAAGTTATATGTGCGCGAAGGTGTATAATGCGCTGCCACCGCATATACGATCAGAGACCAGAATCAAGTGCTTTCGGAAATTGTGGCGGGAGTACCTTACCAACTATCCTCTCTACAGCCTGGAAGAATTTTTTAATTTGAGGAAAACGCCTTGACGTTCAGTGCGGAGAACAGTTTATCTGGTTTCTGGTTCTTAAATTACTTGTATGTTTATTTGTTTGTTTGGAAAAAGTCAGATTTACTTATTACTCATTCGAACTTCTTAAATGACACATCATATATGTATACTTCATTTGTATATTTAACTTGATGTAAATAAATATTCTTATTCTTATTCTTATTCTTAAAAATATACTTACTTGTAATACAATATTTTACATTCTTAAACTATAAGTATTTTTTCGTTTGAAATTTTTTATTTCTTTCATATTATTTACTATTATATTTTAATTTGTAAACATAGTTTTCTTGTCATCAGATTCTTTTTAATAACTCCGCTTCATACTAGTTATATTTATAATTAATTTGGTGGAATTTTATTAAAAACACAAAATTACAAAATTTTGTTCAGTTCTTTATTTTTTGTAAATTACATTTTAACTTTTGTTTTTGATATGTTTTGAATTCCGTAAATCGTATCAGAAACTCACTATGTGCATTATGTTACAAAATTGTATTACCTACTCCCTGCTTTTACCGAAATTTCTCATAGCGGAAATTCTATTTTAAAGTAAAAGTGACCATAAAATGAACTTACGTGGCATCCCATTATCTGCACTACACTTTGTACATTTTGTTATACCTATCGTTTTACATAGTTGGTGCATAAGCGTCAATATAGTCAAGTTAAAATCAATCGACAAGTCTCTTATTTCTAAGTGCTGTAGGAACTGGAATTTTATCGTGTGCAAAGCTAATAGCTAACTCGTTAGTAACTTCTACCTTCAGTAATTTTATATGTCAGGTAATTATATTGAAGGGTCTAATTGAACGAGAAAAGTATGTTTCGATATAGTATATGAGAAAGTATACTAATGATCAATTACGTATTACTAGAATTAAATTTACTTTAATATTCACCTTTTTATTAAGTCGTTTTGTTTTATCATCATTTAATTAAAAAAAATAATAAAATATTATAAGATTTTTGGACCAACGCAGCAAATGTATATTTTCAGACAGATATTTATTGTTTTTAGAAAATTATTTAAAGGCATTTTGTAACTGTGTCTATTTTGGTATGTTACCCGGGGAGCTTTCTGAGGCGGTAAAATAAATATATGAAAAAATGTGGTTCCCGCCTGCTACCTCTTGCCGAAGTTCTCGGTAACGTCTTCCTTCGATATACATACACAGGACGCTACTGCTGGAGGCACTATCACTTCACTACAACACTTTAGACTTGGGGTAATGGTAATATGTTGCAAGTGCTATTTACAGGTTTATTTACAGGAAGATATATAAAAGGAATGTACAAAAAGAAAGAATATACATACAAGGGTCCTAGCACTAACAACTAACACTGACACTACCGCCGACGGTACCTGAAAAAGAAGAGGGGACAGAACAAGTATGGCTGCATATGCCGTGGGAATAGCCGAAGAAAAAAAAGATGTATCGTTGTTGTGTCTACGATAGCCCCTGTTCTCCTGACCAGGTTGGAGAAGTCGATAGCTCGGTCGACCAACCTTACTGTCGACGGACAAGAAAAAAATATTAGAAAGAAGAAACAAACATACACTTGCCCCGGAGATCAAGCCATCTAACGGAAAGGGAACCTGGGCTTAACCCGATCCACATACATGCCAAGCCGGCGCAGGACGCATCGGGAACAGAGCGTTGAGATGATCCTGGTGTCGCTGTTCTTGGCGGCGATGGAGTTGTAGTCGTAGCGTAACCGAAAATTTCTCCATAGTAATGCAGAAGATCGATGGTAGAAGAAGTGCAGTTCGTATCCGTAGAGATAAAGATGTTCGCAAAGATGTAAAAGTAAAGATGATCCTATATAGATATAGAGAAGTTTGCCGTCGTCGATAATATGCCGAGACTGCGAAATTGGATCCGCTTTCGTGTCAGTCAGAGGGCGTTGGGTAAAAGTATGGCAGAAGTTGTATATATATATATAAGGGCGAATTTGAAACCATTCCTGGACCTGCGACAGTAGTGGGAGCATGGTTAGTCTCAAACAACGGCGTTATAAATCAAACCAGAGGGGATCGCCGGTAACATTCGGCCACCCTCCGGGAACACGCTGTTTGTGGTAGACCAAGTTTTTAAAACTTAAAACTATGATACGTACTTTTAATGTCTCTAAAATTGTCTTTGAAGTTATAACTGTACACACACTAAACACATAGCACTACCGACAATTCACTAGTCCGTTGCTGTTGGATCTGCGGCTGCAGTGTTAGTTTCGGGATCGGCTGCGATGCTGAAGCTGCTAGTGGGACCGGCTACGATGCTGGAACTGCTTGCGAGTCCGGCTGCAGTGCTAGAGCTTCCTGGCATGATTGTCAATAGGCAGCTGCTACTGCCTGGCATGCCTCTAGGATCGGTGCTGGGTCCGCAAACACAATCGTGTGTTCAATATTCGTCAAAAATATCGCCCAGACGTTGGCGCGCCATTTGTTACCGGGAGCTTCAACAAAATTTATCTGGCGTGAACATTTTTTTTTAATTTTATATACTTATTTTACCCCCTGAGAAAGCTACCCGAGTAACAATTGTAGTTTTTATTAAATGCATGTCTGTGTTTCTTGTTCTTGTTTCCTTACATCGCCTTCTTAGTTTCTAATATTTCTTCAAGTATTGCCCTTTTTTTATATCTAATAAAAAAAAAATTATTTTTTTAATCGTGCGCCTCGTGCCTAATATTGTATTTCTTGCAGATATTTGTTATTTGTTTTGTATAATTTTCTTTGTAATTAGTCATAAATATTTTAGACAAAAGGAAGCTTAGAGGACTCCCATTTTTCCATTAATTTGATACTACTATTGATTTAAATATATTCTAATTGTTTGACTATTTCTATTGGTTTGAGAGCTTCCTCATATTCGAAATTTATTAATTGTGGTAGCTCTGCACTGATGCATTAATGTGTGAAACCATCGTATTAATGGAGTTGTTTCCTTTGTGTAATTTGGGTTGTCCTTAAAATGCAGGTGATTTTGGTTCAGAGTAAGTAGTTTTTATCAATAAGAATTATGTTAGATCTTAATATTGCCTTTAATTTTGAATGATATTTGTTTGTGAGGAAAATACTGAAATATTTGTCGCAAAAATTTTAATTATTGGTTATTTTAAGTATTTTATTTTGTTTTAAATATTATATAATATGAAACAGTTAGTTGTAGAATATGTTACATTAAGAATCGTCTGGGGATTAAATTAACAAAAACAACAAAAGTCAAAATGTTAATATAACTACTAAAAGGCAAGGGACCAAAAGAAGATCCTTGCGGTAAACCAGAAGTTGAAAAAATAAAAATCAGGAAAACCTATTCTAAAAAACATTTTGAAACATCTTTTGCATCTTAGGAGATAATAAATTTTAAAATTGTAGACATTACCACATTTTTAACTGTTTACTGGGCATATTACATTTTAGGGTAATTTACATTTTTAAGCCGTGATTCGGGTCTTAGTGGAACATTTGAGTCATTCTTCTGAGATAGGTTATAGTAAACAGTTGTATTCTGCTAAGTTAAAAATTAAATGCAATGTTGTACTACTGCTCTTATTAAATAATTTCTTTCTTGAAAGATTTATACATTTCTTTTTCTAAGAATATTGAATCCACATAGATAATGGCAAGAAGAAAATATATAACTGCTCTTTTTTAACAGTTATGTGGAACTCATGTTCATAAATTATGTACATAACCAATACTACGAATATCCTTTTCTTTATCCTTACTCAAAAACGTTTAGCATTCATGCCAAGCATAAATTTCGCGCTCCGCTAAATTACTATCGTTAAATTTTGTTCACGCACCTAATAGTGAAAGCGAGGGCGATATCGTATTTACTCCTGAAATGAAAGAGAAAACAGAAGCGAAAGAAAAATCAATTGTGCTGCTGACAACGACACCTTCGAGACTGTAAAAATGTACGAAATGTACGGTATTTAAGTTCATTCTGTTCGCACTTACACACACATGCAGGTTTGACTACATACAACACGTATTGTGGAACGAACACGGTATTTCGCGAACCAGGCATGTTCAACACAAAAGATGAATATGCCATTGTAATAAATAGATAGCGACAATGGTTTACTGTTACATAGTGTTGTCGTGCGCTTACGGATGATACATAACATTGCCCTACATACGATACCAACGAGAAGTTCGTATTAATCCAACAACCATGAGGATTATACAGTAGCATTATCATAATATTATTTAAAATGACAGGGATTTTAGGATTAAATTCATTTTCAGAATTAATTTAATTATCATATAAGACCATGTGTAAAAATACATTAATTTTGACAAGCTTGTATAGGCGTTCATCATCACCTGCTTGTCAGAAGCATACATTTTTCAATATACTTGTGTATAGGAAGGAAAATATAAATATGCAATATATAAAATTCATAAAAACAAATAAAACTAACGAAATATAACCATTAGTCATCGACAATGATATCCTGCAAGACATATCATATTTTTTTGAGTAGTATTTCTTACATTATTGCCTTAAATTTTAATGTTGTTGATTAATTACATAACCATATGTGTGCTGATCAGTCTGCTTAAGCGGTTTTTATATGGTCCTATTACCTTTCCCTATTTATTGTCCGTATTTGGTCCATTTACACAACTCATGTGTACCTATATGAGTCCAACATGATGTTACGTCCCTTGTAATTAAAACGGGAGCAAAAATGCGCAACTGAACTAAAAGTTTATCTATTTACTTAACCTTTAGGGACAATTCTAACCTTTCAGTCACTAGTTGACATCTACTTCTGCATAGTCTCTTGATCAACATATTGCCGTGATCCCTACATTGGTCAGGCATTATAAGATAAATAAATAATTATGTAATAGAATAAGTAAATAATTATTAGTAGTAAGTGTAATTATGGAAAAATGTATCATGAGTTGCATAACCGCAACGGCGTAACATTATAATGTTAGGTAGATGACAATTAAAAATTGTAACAAAATTTATTTGAAAGGTATAAAAATAAATACAAAAATAAAGTTCATGTATTCTATATTTGTAGAAACGAGGAGCACAAGATACAATTTCAATATACAAAGACAGAACCAAATTTTATGCATTGTGTGAGAGTCGCATTAAATATATTGAGCAATAAACCACTATTAAAAATGAATAACGTACTAAAAATAAATAACAGAGAGAGAGTTATGATGAAAGATGGTGTAGTCAAAAGAGTTAGTCATTTGAATGCCGAAGTTATATGAAAAAGGTGAAATTAGATATTTACGACATGAAAACATCTTTCATCATGAATAGACGTAAATTTATAAGAGATTGCTATTTATTCGACATTCTATGGTCACACTTAACAATATGATAAATACCTGAGACTTATATCTAAGCATAATTTTAAAAGGAATATGTAAAAGGTATATTTTTATTCGAAACAATATAATGTGGAAAAAACTTCAGTAATAGCAGGTTAAATTCAGTTTTATCCAGGAAAAATTCCGGATATAACACGTTAAAATTGGTTTAATCTCATTAAAATCTACAAAGAAAAAACAATGTTCAATATTGTTAACAGCTGCATACAAATCAACCTACATGAAGACGAGGAAAGATGGTTAGAAGATATGGATGAAGTTATCAAGGTCCAGGTTCATAATAATATAATTAATAAAAGGAGCATTCCAGTCGTATGCAATATTTTTCCTATTATTTTCAAAGGAAACGTCTGCAAAAGAAAAATACGAATAGTGTTAAATAGTGGTAAAAGAATGTATTTAAATAATGATGAAAGAAGCAACGAATTCATCTATAAACATAATGAAGGATGGCGTTAATGTAAAGGAATGTACCTACCAAGATAAGAAAATCGCAAATGTGCATAGACATTAACAATAATAAACAATTTGAGTGCGTGTATAATTTGTGTAATTTCGATATGTCAAACAATATGAGTGCAGGTCAGCCTAGGGAGAACGTCAAGAAAATAAATCTGAGCAGGAAAATGCCAACATAAACGTTAGTGCGGAGATTGTGGCGCTGCGAACGAAGTATGGTTTTTTCTGATGACCGAAAATTAAAAAAAGCCGGGAAGGAGAAAAATACGAGAGAAGTGGCAGAGAAGCAGTCGATCTCGAGAAGTGAACAAGTTGCCGATCTCTAGCAACCGAACTTGTAAAAGAAGCGATTGATTTTTTCATTTCGTTCGATGATTGCAGGCGTGTAATACACCGTACAAAAAAATCATCCTTAGTAAAATGTATTAAGGTATTTTATTTTCAATAAGTAATTTTCATTTCATAACTAATTTTTGCCATTTAGTTTAATTTCATTTATTTTTTAATTATCACTATGATGGACCAATATAAGGAAGAATTTGATGAAATGTATAAACATCATAAGTAAGTTTCACTTAAAATAAATTATGCTAAAGATGCTATGTGGAAATATTCTCTGGAAGCACAGTTTAAGGCTTGTATCTGGGAATTGTCTCAATACTTTCTACTTTCTTCACTTCATCATTAAAAGTTATTCTTACCACAATTATATCATGGGTTGCTCTAATACAGCAAATTCGTTACATGACCCAAGTAGAATAATAGGAAACTGCCACAGACCACTATGCTCAAGGCAATAAAATCGACGGACAATTTAAAGATGCATACACACCTACGTGTTCACATTCATTCATATATTTTCATTTAATAAAAAAGTATACTTATTAAAAAACTGTCAATATGTTTGCAATAATAAGAAAGAGAAAAATGTGTAGATTACTAACAGGAAACGACGAGAATGTTATAAAATTGATTAACAAAAAATTTATATTCCAAACCATCTCTTCCGCAACCATTAAATTCCAGCATCGGATTAAATATATGTGCATAATGAGGAGTCTTTATAAGTGAAGTAGTACAGTGCATATAAATAGTAAATAGAAGACATAGATGATCTAAAATTAATTATACGTTGCCTTAATAATACTCTTAAAACTATTTACACTGGCGCCATTCATTTATTATAGCAGAATGTCACTTAAAAATGAATTTTTACATTGCAATAACTGAGTTGTTAACTAATATGCAAATTCGTTTAAAAGTCTGTGTAGACAGTAATAAAAATATTGTCAATATAAATACAATTTTTATTACATTTTAATAATTGTGTATTTGTCAAAACAACTAAATGTTTTTCCTGATTTAACAACAATATTATAAAACTTCTCAAAAAATATTATCTAAATTTGCAAATATATTTTTTTTTTAAATATTTCACTTGTTGTTAATACTGAATATTATCTTGGTCTATTTAGACAATTTTATAGTTATACCGAAATAGTTAACATAATAAGAATTGTAATTAATAACGTATTCTTTGTGTTGTTTATACTATATTAGTACGTAAGCAAGTAAATTGGCGGAATTGAATGCCCATAAGGTAGCATTTACAAAAATTATACTTTGTAAAACCCAACCCGTAGGCTTCCACGGTTGTCGTCTATACCTTTTTGGTTTTCGGGTTGAAACTCCGTCATCGTCCTCTCCAAACATTCCCATTATTACAGCAGCAAAATTCGTGAATCCATGGAAATCTAGAAACATCCTGACAACTTGAACTGAGACGATTTTATTGTCTCCATCACATGTAGAAATTCATGATACAAACTCAATCATAATAACATATACTATCACAAGTATACATATATACATTTATACGTAAACGTATATGCACATATGTACGAGTTGGGATACACAGCATACACTGTGGGTGTCATTACCAACAGCTGATATATTCTCGCGGGCATTTTGCGGTCCAACTGACATAAGATACGATTTTAGTTGTGAATCATTGCCAACAGCACCACGTACACTGAAGAGGCCTTAAAGGCCGAAACACGTGTCTGTGCGTTCGCTGTTAGTAACGACACCTAAGTGTATGCTGTGTATCACAACCCGTACATATGTGCATATACGTTTACGTATAAATGTATATATGTATACTTGTGATAGTATTATCCGTTAATGTAGGTTATACATTCAAGTATTTATATTCCATTTATAATAATATATGTCTTAAAAGTTTTAGGACAGAAGTAAGTCAATTTTTTCATTTTATTTTTTAATTGTTTTACATTTTATCAACATTATTCTTGTATAGTCTTAGTTCAACTAAACATAACATTTACATAACGGATAAAGGCGCATGCTCTTCTATGTCACGTAATTTATTTCTTCCGTGGCCCATCAGTCTTTGGACGGTAGCAACGTCGATTTCTCGAATTTTCTGAAAGATTCTGCTTCTTAACTGCTCCTCATTTTGGACTTTCCAACCCAGATCATATACCTTTTTGCTTAAATGAGACCAAATTTCCTCAACGGGCTTCGCCTGAGGAACAATTGGAGGGTTATCTGTCTTTGGAACAAAATTGATGTAGTTTGTGGCTAACCAGTCTCTTGTTCTTCTGGCGTAATGGCACGAGGCTGAGTCAGGCCAGAACAATATTTGGTCCTTGGGATGATATTTATTTATAAAATTTCGAAGACTTGTGAGGCATTTTCGTATGTAAATGTCTGCATTGATGGATTCACTAGAACTCGTCCAACATGCAGGCGTGAAACACCTGCCTCTGATATGGCACACCACACCAAAATCTTACCTTTAAACTTGACTTTGGCTTTGAATTTAACATTGTCAGGAGCGTTTTGTACATTGTCCGTATAGAAACCGTCTTACCTTTAATCTCCGAGTTTGACAACATGAAATATTTTTCATCGTCCATAACGATAACTTTTTCACAAATGAATGTCTCAATCACGGCAACACTTGGAATTTTTTTTCCAAATGAACGGCGTCCAACCAAGTGATAAATACTTCTACAAAAATGATATGGCATAATAAGCATCAATTAAGTAATAAATTTTCATTCTAACGGCAACTAGATTGGATCATGTTTACTATAAATTTATTTTATTGGATTATTTTCCAAAAACTTTTGACACATACGTTATACACGCTCCACTAAACCGCAACACTAAACACAATATAAACCACCCCTGGCCAACAAACGCCAGTTAGTTTTAGTAAATCGCAGCAGTAGAGGCACTGAAGATGTCCCTTAAACTAGTGGACAAAACGTCGACAGTAGAAGCACAGACGACGACGCGGTTTCAATCCAGAAACCCAGAAGATATACTTTGTAAGAGTTTGTAGGAAAATTAGATTTAATTCTTCAACATGTGACTAGAACACATTTATCTCAACGTTTTTCCAATAAGGCTTTGCCTTCATAGAACAAATATTTTGATGTCTCTTCTAAACATTCGTCCACTGCTTCTCGCATATATTTATTCGAACAAAAACAGCTTTCCGCACATGCTTTTTTAACTCAACAAAACATATTAGTCACTTCGTGACAAATCTGGGCTGCAGGGTGTATGTTCCACCTCTACAAAGCCACACTCATCGATTACATCACGGACTTACATATGACTGAAAATACTGGAGTGGAATTAAATCTTTTATAATATTTAAGAATTAACCAAAACCGAAATTTTGAATATTTTCTCAATAATAATGTTGACACAAATGAAATAATCTGTTTGTGGTATATTTATTTATGTATTGCCCTTTTCTGACATGCTAAATTGTTATTTAATCTGTCCATGTACAAAAGTATCTTTCTGACTGTATTCTCACATCTAAATAAACCACTGAGTTAGCAAAAGAGTTGTCAACGTAAAAATATTATTATAGTAATAATCTAAATAACTAACCACCGAGTCGATACATCTTTTCTTCAAGACAATTTCTTTAAATTGTAAACATGAATTACGCATATTAATTTAGGTTAGTAATAATAATAAATAAAAATATCAATGACAGAAGATAATATATTTTTAAGTATTATATGCATATCATAATAACCCTTTGGAATTGCGTTGAAGCTGAGAGCCGCTACATAATATTATAGGACATAATTTGTGACATTAAAAATATTACCCCACCGTGCAGGTGCTTAATAGTGCAATATTTTTTTTATAACTCGGTTTTACAATGTCCGTCGTCTTCCGATTTCCAATCTCCACTCGTTTCTATTTGCCCACAACTCGTCATCCAGACCCCTAAACCTCATTTCGCTGTCTATTCCTTCTCTCCAACTCCTCCGTGGTCTTCCTCGTTTTCTTTGCCCATTTGGGTTCCATTGTATTACTTGTTTAGGTAGTCTTTCGTTCCCCATTCTCTGCACATGCCCGTACCATACCAGTTGTTTCGTTCTTATCTCGTCCACTATCGTGCGTTCACCCACTGTCATAATTTCTCTTATTCGTTGATTTGTAACTCGTTCTCTGCTTGATCTCCCCGCTGCTCTTCTCCAATAATCCATTTCCGTTGCGGACAGCATTTTCTCTGTTCTGTCCTTGATTGGCCAAACCTCTGAACTGTACGTAACAATACTCTTTACTATGGTGTTATATATGAGCTTTTTGTTCTGTTTCGATATACTCTGGTCCCAGAGTATTCCATTTATTAAAGTTATCGCTTTTCTTCTTTGTACATTTCGGTCTTTTATAGCTCTGTCTAGTGTTCCGTCCGCTGTTATTTTTAGCCCCAAGTATTTGTACTCGTCACAAGACTTAATTCGCTGTCCCGTATTTAGTACTAGATCTTGTTTTATTCCACCAATGCACATATACTCTGTCTTTTTTATATTGACTTCCAAACCCCACTTTTTGTATTCTTCTATAAGTTTTCGAGTCATATATTCCAAGTCGTCATACTCCTGGGCCACTACAATTTGATCGTCGGCGAAACAGAAGGTGTATAAAATGGTGTCATTTAATGGAATTCCCATGTTTTGGCATTTTCTTTTCCATACTTTAAGGACTTGTTCTAAATAAATCTTGAAGAGCGTTGGCGAAATACAACAACCTTGTTTAAGACCTTTATTCACTTGGAACCCTTTTGTCAGTCTTTGTTTTATTTTGACTTTTGCTTCACTATTGTCGTACAACTCTTTAATAGTGCAATATACCGCAAAGAATCATAAAGAAAATAATTGTGACTGTATAACTTCCATATACTTAGGCAAATAAATGCATGCTATATACAGGAGAATGGCTTATCGCTGTAGTAAATTCTTCTAAAAGTTAAAGACGCTGTAGGTACCTATTAACGTTAAATACGTATTAAATATATTGGATACATTACAAAAAAATTATCGTATCTAATCCTAACAATTAATTTTGCATATTACAAAATAATGTCAGTTTGCATTATAAAGTTTATAGGAATTTGTAATAGAAAATAATAAAAGAGTTCCTAATTACCTAAAAGTGTATGCGTAGTAAACGTCTTATGGTTTAAATCTATCGTGATTATGTACTTTAGAAACAGGAATTCTTAAAGAGTATAACGCCATCACCGGTTTGCTGGCTTGCCGACCTCACGCCTCCCTTCAGACAATACTTCATTTCCCTGGATACTGACGCGCCTTAAAGATAAGCAGCTCTACTTGCACTTATATGTCATGTGGGTAAACACGCAGGCCCGGAACGGTCATCATTAGACAGATACCCTACTCCTACTTTGTCAGATGTTACGTATAATTGCCGTGTCGGTACTGTGCAAAATATAATTGCGATTATTCTAGTGAAAGTGAAAAGAAATAGAAAGGTATCTGAAGTTCAATATTTTGTTCAGTCGTTAGCTTTCATTAGATATCTTTTTAATTATCCGGAACGCTGCATTTAGTAGATTAAAATCAATAAAAGTTTGGTGACATCTCGTTTAATTTCACACGTATGAACTAATAATACAATCACGGAACATCTTTATTTACATAATGATTATATTTACGCATAAAACAAAGTTTTAACTAGGTAAACACGAAAGCTGAGTTTAATAGGTTTGATTTGAGGTTTTAATTTTATTCATTTATTTATTTACGGAGGACTTGATTTATTGCGGGCTAATATAAACATATGCCTATGTATTTATACGTAGAATGAACGCATTAAAATGTGTAACTTACAAATCGATATAGCGGATGAGTTATCGGCATAATATTACTACTTGATTCGTAAACGCACAATCAAGGTTAATGACGGGAATACGGTATTTAGTAATTATCTGACTCTTAAATGCTCCGTGCAGTTTGTATCACTAACATCTAATTAGGAACTATTCGTCTAGTAAATGCACAGATAAAATTGCATTGGAAAGGCGTTAATTACTTCTCGGTGAGTAAGTGAACCACCAGAGAGATAACTTTTCATTGAAAATTCTTCAGCTTATATAGGCGAAGAATAGTATAAATAACAATATAAAAATAGTATTTTTGAGAGTACGTAAGAATCACTTACATTAGAATGATATTTTATTTTAAAAAAAATCATTATGACATGATGATTCACAATTTTTTGTTTTCTTAAATTGACAACTTGGAAACGTGCTCCTTCATCTATTCTACTGCCAGAGAACAACCGAAGAAGAAGAATTAACCAAGAAATAAGGTTCGTGTGGCTGTGAACCAAACATACACCTTTAAATTACTGACTTAAAAACTCGCTTGAGTGCACCATTGCATTAACTTTTATACTACTTCCTTGGCTTATTCAGAATTAAATACCGGAGAGTGCATCTTCAAGGAATTTCTCATTTATTTTTACATTTTTTTAAATATATATACGCAGATTTACAAATTTTGACAAATGCAGCAAAATTTGGATCCTATAAAGTAGAATGGCTCAGTGCCTATCCACTGTTGTTGTATAAGTCGCCTACAGTTAGGCGACTGGAAGTACACCTGCTAAATAAAGTAATCTCATCAGGACTTGAATTTCGACTATGCCTGTTGCTCTCGTAATCACTGATATAATTTTCTTTTTCTGTCATTTTCAAGTTACAAAATGTTCCAGGCTCCAAAGCTCCTTTCGAGCTCTTTCCAACTGTTTCCAATTGATGGTAGAATGTGTTTTGACCATAGGATATTTCAATTCTTCTAATTATCATCACTAGTTTTCCGTACCGTGTCCATGTCCAAGTCTTGACTTCCAACTCTATCTTTCTCCACGTCATCTTCTTCTAATCAATAATTGTATCTGAAACTTTTCCATCCTTACCTAAGTAAGTTTGAATACATTTATGCAGACTGTCTACCCATTTTTTTTCTAGAGTACATGGAATCAAGTACGCGCGAGCCATGTAGATTGGCTGTAACGGGTTGTTGCATAAATAGAACAACTCCTGTTGATTTATTCTTTTATTACACCAAAGAATCGATAGAGATAACTTGCAAACGCCCATAACTTTGTATTCTTTTATTTGAGTGATCCCGATTTTCACCAAACGAAAAGCGTTTATTAGCGTTTCGATGACACATTTATATCAGTTTTGAGCATATCTTGCCTTACTATCTTTTTTATTTTTAATTACTGAATAAACGATTTTACATATTTAAGCGGAAATAATATAATGACAAATAATACCATAATGTCGGAAACGGTTCTGATATGGCCGTTACATGAACACATAGCAGGTCTTCCAAATAATTCAGAAATTGTCTCTCTAACAGATTTGTAATGGGTATCAACAAAAAAAAACATTTAGAAAGGAAAAGATAATTAGAAACAAATCTCGTACAAAGTAATCACCCAGAACAATCAAAACGACAACTTACCTAATTCATTACCGTACTTACTAAATGGATCTCTCGTCCACAAATCTTCAACAAATGCAGTAGCAGCTTCTTAGAAACAAAAATACAGAAAATATGTAACTACAACCTTTTAATCTTACTCGTGGCAATGGTTTTAAACACATGCTTTGCCTAGTGTCAGAAGATTTCTACAAAGATATGTACTAATATTTTCTCATGTTAGAACGGAAATGCAATTAATCAAAGACTTAACTACATGACAAATAAATCACGCATTCTCAATTTCTCATACGCATGTCTTAAGCCACATAAATAACTGAATTTAAAGTAGAATACGAAATAGAAATAATAATGCGATAAACGATAATTAGTCCGCAAGAAAATGGAAAAGGAAAAGAGTTTACAATAGAGGAGACATAATTAAGGATTTCATACAGAGCAGAGGAGATTTAGACGAGTCAGTAATTAAGAAGGGATGACGTCTACAAGATATTACAATTATAAATCGCAAGATGGCGCGGTAAGTCCAGAAAATGAATTAAATAAGGTAACATGAGATTTTTAATTCAAATAGAGTTTTAACTAAATTCATGGATATAAAGTTATACGTAAATATAAATAAATATGCACGAGCTACCAAAAATAAAAGAATAAAAAATAGCGCCCTAAATATAACTAATACTACGTTTAAAATGTAACAGTCTGGTACCAAAAAAATAACAACCCAACATCTATCAAGCACAGTCAGCATCAACGAAGAACATCAAGGCTTCAGGCAAAATAGATCAACAATCGACGCTATATTCACTGCGACAAATCATCGAGAAGTCCATAGAATTTAACAAACCTGCGTTCCTGTGCTTTGTTGACCTAACGCAAGCATTTGGTAGACTGCAATTAAAAGATGTGCTAAAGATCCTGCAAGAACGAGGAGCTAACAACAATATAATCCAGGTAATAAAACAACTTAATACCAACAACATTACAAGAATACAGTCAGACACCGCAACCACAGAGGAAGTGAAAATATCGATAGGTATCAGACAAGGAGATAGCCTTAGTCCGATGCTCTTCAGCCTGGTAATGGACCGCATCGTAGACCGGGTAAAAGATGTGAGACGAGGTTACAGAATGGGACAAACCGAATTCAAAATATTGTGCTATGCAGACGATGCGGTTCTCATAACGGAAAATGAGGACAACTTGCAGCGAATGCTATTCGAGCTAAACCGGGCCGCAAAGAAATATAACATGAGCATCTCGATACCGAAAACCAAATCCATGACCATAAGCAAGGAACCGATACGATGCAAGCTGGCACTAAACGACCAACCAATCGAACAAGTGATTAGCTTTGAATATCTGGGGATAATAGCCTCGAGAAGTCGAAATACGTACGACGAGGTGAAAGCACAAGTAAATAAAGCAGCAAGAGTGTCTGGCTGTCTGCATAATACAGTACAGACCCTTAGGAAGACCACCAAAAAGATGGGGTGACTCCTGGACCTCATCGTCACAGGACATTGAATAAAAGTTGGAGAAACAGCCTCAGTACCGGCTTCTCGGTATTTATTTTCGGTTAAGTGCCATTCTTGTTGTGGTTTGAGAACTCTTTAGTTTTAGTCCTCCATCTTTGCCTATGTGTTTAATTTTTTTGTAACATTTATCGCCTGTTTCACTTGTGAATTATTTAGCATTATTTAAGTTCTGGTTACTAGACCGTGGCGCCATCTTGTGTATTTTTAGTTTTGTGTGGTGTCGCTACCTGTCATTCATTTGCAACCTCCCTTATCGTGATAGCATTTTCTGATTTTTAAAATGAGAAGCCATCTTGGCACTTTTGATTTGGTCGTCTTATTGGAAACAGCGGAAATATTTCCGACTGTGGCTCCTGTTGGAATTGATGGTGAATAGTACCGAGTTCCGACAATTTGACACGATATATACGTGGACGCGCCATTTTTACTACGCCTTCTGCTCGACTACTGTCGCTAAATTTTACGTGTAACGGTAGAGGGGGTAGCAAGTCCTACTAACACTGCACCTACCTTCCTCGAGGATTACTGTGACGAAGTGAGTCGAAAAATGCGGGAGTTCGCTGCAAATTAATAATCAAGTAATCTGCAGATTGTAAGTTCGCGTGCCAGTGATGGAAAATATGTTGCAACAATAGATAACTTGCATTCGATATTTATGCTATTAATGTCGTCAACTTTTAAAATTATATTTATGTTTATAACGTCTTTTTTCGGAAATCATTCCTTTGCAAATTTAATATTATTTTACTGATAGGAAATTTTATTTAGTAACCTATCCCTATATCCCTATAAGATCTTAGACCCACTGAAAAGGTAATATGTGAATTTTTCCACCTCGAAATTCCTCTCGAAGCAAAACGACATCTCATATCCTCTTCGGAATTCATATCACTATAAATACATATCCTTTGCCTGATAAAATTCACACATGAACGGGCCTCATATAATAAGCGCGTATGCTTTTGGCATGCTCCCCGTGCTTGCAAAAGAAGAATAAAGTCCGTTACCGTTTTTATCCATTATTCAAGATGCCCTTTTGCAAACCAAAAAAAAATGTAAGGAAAACCATATCGAATAGTAGTCGCTCTTTCAAACTGTACGTGTATATATGCGCGAAGCAGAAATTCTGATCTCATTGTTACACTTTGTGTGCAGTATATATGTTGCATGCATTGTACGATCATGACATCATGTGGTGTTAATTGCTTTTATGTTTATGTGAAATAATTTAAGCGCTACATGTCGACAAGGACGGGGCGAATAACACATGAATTTAAATCGATGTCGTGTCGTAATCTGTATAGGTAATTTATACTGTTTAAAGTCTTAAGATATTTGCCTGTCATGTACTCTTAATATAATGCATATACGTACAGAAATGCTAATAAATCGTGACTATTTTGATCAAAATTTCTACCTACTCAAAGTGTATCTTCTACACCTGTAAATCCTTTCTTTGTTAAAAACTGTTTTAATAATGTATGTTGCCGGATGATTACTTTATTTTCAATATTTGTTTTAACATACTGTAACGAAATGTGTGTACATTAAATAAAAGAATCAGACCTCTCGGCGCGATAAAAACGAAATTGTCACACGCACAAAAAAAAGGCCATAAATCATCTCTCTCGCTGCTGGTAAATATCGTAAATGCAGTTATGAGTCATACGACGTGCATAGAGAACTAGAGCTTTCTCATACATGTGGAGAAAAAGCCGGACTGTTCTCGAAATCGTCACATACGTATATAAGGCGGCTGAACTCATGACGGGATTCATTGCGGGCGGAGTAGTTCGGGATAAAGAAAGTCCTTACGTAGCGGTAGCGTAGAAATAAATATAGTAGTGCCGTCTTATATAAATAGAACTGTTATGTAAATAAATACGGACATATTAGTAGTAGTAAATAAATACCAGTGATAATTAAATTGTAGTAGTTTAAGTGTGTTACGTTAGTTTTTATATTTTTATATTGTTAAATAATTTTAAGTACATAAATATACAGACTGTTTTAAATAAATAATTGCACGAGTTGTTTATTGGAACCCGAAAACGTTACAATTGGTGTCAGAAGTGGGATAAACAATATAGAAGTGCAAATAAATAAATAAATAAATAAATAAATGGCTACCAAACGTTTGGAAGAATTAAAGGTCTCCGAGTTAAGGACAGAATTGGAAGAAAGGGACGCAGATGCGTCTGGAAAAAAAACAATTCTCCAGGACCGGCTTCGTGACCTTTTAATAAATGAAGGTGAGGATCCCGAGAAATATTTGTTTCAAGTACAGCCTGATTTAAGCGTAATAGTGGAAGAAATTAAAAATGCAGTTGCAAAACAATTTGAGACTGATATGAAGACTCTAAAAGATGTTGTAAAACATTTCAAGACTCTAAATGATGAAATTGCAAATAATTCAAAAGCTTCAAGAAATGAAATTGCAAGTAATTCAAAACAACTCGAGACTACTTTTAAGGAAGACATTCAAGAGAATTCATCGAATGGGAGGCAGGAATTTTCTGAGGCCATCGAAGCCATGGAATAGAAAGTTGAGGAGCGCGTGTTCGGAATGGGGGACGAGTTTGGGGTTCAGCTTCAGTTACCAGCGATGAACGACTACGGTCCCCATGATATCTCAAGCGGAAGCCTGGAGGTTGCCCGAACAGCGAAGGTAAAGGTAAAACCTCCCACCTTCGATGGAAAGACGTCATGGATGTCGTACCGGAATCAATTCGAAGCCGTTGCAGGAGCAAATGGGTGGATGTCCCCGAAGAAAACTACTACCCTGATTGTGTCATTAAGAGGACAGGTCAGTGATGTTCTGCAGACCTTGCTTCCAGAAGAGTGTGAAGACTACCTTAAATCAATCAAGCGTCTTAAGATGAAGTATGGGCATGCGCACCTGGGACAGGTAGTCCGACGATTGGTGAATAAGGTGCAACCTAAGAGAAGAACGCTCCGATGCTGGAATTGGAAATGGAAATGGAAATGGAAATGGAAATGGAGATGGAAATGGGCCATGCGCATAGTAAATGCGCGAAGAAGCCCAAGAAAACCATAGCGGAGCAGCAAAAACTGAAACGGGTCGATGAGAAGAGGCAATCGTCGACTCAGTATCGTAGAGCCTCAAAATAAATAGCGCAAAGTGCATCTGTGCAACACCAAATTGCTGATGCTGTTGCAAGAAGACCACGTCTAGAAGACTGCAGGCATAGTAACAGACTAGAAGAAAATTTGGCCAAAACATTCAGAACTGCCGTGGTTGACGATCAGTGGCATCCTGACAATTTGCGGATTGGTCAAGAAGCTGATGAAGACCTTGGTTCATTGATGGTTTGGAAGGGAATTGGTCGCGGACCGGCTTGGCAAGAAGTGGCTCCTCGTTCACAGGGACTGGAATCCTACTGGGCTCAATAGGACTCTCTGAAAGTAGAGGATGGATCTACTCAAGTGTGTTGTGGAGAACCCAAATGGAGAAGACTGCGTCAGTGGATCCTGGCGAAGGTTGAAGGATGTCCACGAGCGAGTACGCCATCACACTCAGGATGTCAGCGACAGGACGAAGAATCGTTACCACGTGCAAGCCGAGAGAGATGGTTACGGAGAAGGAGACCTTGTTTGGTTGTATGATCCTCAACGTCGCCGATGCCTGTCCCCAAAGCTCCAAGAATACTGGGAGGGACCATACGAAATACTGGAGCAAATAGATGACGTCGTTAACCTAGAGAGCCAGCTTATGGGAATCCCTTGTCGATTTACGAGGACGTGCACTCGAGCAGGATGTGGGGAGGCTGGCAATTCTGAAACTGGGCTGCGGATTAGACCGTTTGGTATGGAAAATCGCAGGAAACATACTGGAGGTGGTGTTTCGGCGTGCTGGTATGGAAATGGTCGTGTGCGGCTGTCGGACCGATCAGCCCGTTGTGCAGCCTGGGACGGTGGATTGCCATTGCCACAAGACGGCTGGGTGCACCCGTGGGTCCCGGTGTGGATTTCGTCATCCGCCAGCGCCAAGAACATGGAATAGTGTGTTTCGGGACGAAACGCAGTTTTTAAGAAGGGGGCAATGTAACGAAATGTGTGTACATTAAATAAAAGAATCAGACCTCTCGGCGCGATAAAAACGAAATTGTCACACGCACAAAAAAAAAGGCCATAAATCATCTCTCTCGCTGCTGGTAAATATCGTAAATGCAGTTATGAGTCATCCACGCCGTACGACGTGCATAGAGAACTAGAACTTTCTCATACATGTGGAGAAAAAGCCGGACTGTTCTCGAAATCGTCACATACGTATATAAGGCGGCTGAACTCATGACGGGATTCATTGCGGGCGGAGTAGTTCGGGATAAAGAAAGTCCTTACGTAGTGGTAGCGTAGAAATAAATATAGTAGTGCCGTCTTATATAAATAGAACTGTTATGTAAATAAATACGGACTTATTAGTAGTAGTAAATAAATACCTGTGATAATTAAATTGTAGTAGTTTAAGTGTGTTACGTTAGTTTTTATATTTTTATATTGTTAAATAATTTTAAGTACATAAATATACAGACTGTTTTAAATAAATAATTGCACGAGTTGTTTATTAGAACCCGAAAACGTTACAATACGTTTGTTTTACACAAGTTCTTACTATTTTATGTCGTGCTCATCTATTTTCACTTACACCGTGAAGTAGCCTACTTCATAACTCAGGGTTGTTCTGCCAATTGATTGTACCATTACTGCAGGATCTTTTTTGACGTAAATTTATCTATAAAAAAAAGGAAAGTTGGTTATATGCTTTTATGACATTAGATTTTCAATAACTTTGCACACATAAGAGAAATTCTAGCGTAAAAATGTGCCAAAATTGTAACGTGTCTCTAAGAAGATGAAGGTAGTTTAATATTTAAAGAGTGAGGACGTATTTTTATCGCCTCTGCATATAGTGCAGTGTCGAAAAGAAAAATATTGTTATTTATTATTGAGACATTTGTGACATTGTGATGATATAAACTATTAGTGAAATGCATCGATGAATGAAATGGTTGATTGAGCATTTGTCAAGTGGGTCAACATATATAAAACAACACAAATATGTCATACAATAAAGGCTATGTTTGCCGAGTGGAATTCCGAAGAACAGAGAGAACGGTAAAGTGTTTCGTATGTGAGGAAGAGAGACATCGTAAATGTGCTGCTATGAGTGAAATATATATACAAAAAAAATACTTAGACAAGAAAAAGAAGAACTATGGAAATATTATATTGTCTGTTCAACTGGAGATTTATTCCAGCATCATAGACAGGGCACAAATAAATATAGGATGGAAAAATGTAACACCTACAAATAGTTAGATTCATTTTGCTTAAGAATGTAAAAATGCGGAAACATGTGGTAATTGTGCTGGTAGTCATTTGACGAACAAATGTGATAGCGTAATTATATATAAGTGTATAAATTGTGTAAGAACAGCATTTGATAGAGACTGTATACATTATAAACGAATAGTAGATAAACAAAAAACGAAAATTAAGTAGCAATTAGATTGTAAGTAGGATTTATTCGCTCAGTATTGATTAAATTGTAGTTTTTAAGTGTTAAGGACATTAGAATATTTGAACAATTAGTTCGTAAATATATTATAGAAAAACTTCTATGTTTCTATTTCTATATTTTAATAGCAATTGCTAATAAAGATTATTATTATTATTAAGATAATGATAATTTTTGATATAAAAATTATTCAAAATTCTATTATAAATGCTTCTATTCTCTTAATAAATCTCTACAGAATGCATACTTTGCGCGATATTCGAAAGGAAGTACTCCTCGTTATGAGTAAAAGTACTTCCGGTACGAATTTTGAAATTCCATTTATGCAAAAGATATTCCAAATCCAACTCTAAATACTTTTGTACTCTTGATAAATATATATCTATATATAATGCATAATTTACGACATATTTGCAAAAAATCGCTATTCGATACGAGTAAAAGTGATAGTTCCGGTCCGAATTTTGATCTTTTTTTTATACAAAAGGTATTGAAAATTAAATTCTAAATAATGTTATTCTCATAACGTACCTGTTCAAAAAGCATGACTTGCAGGTTATTAGCGATAAACTCATTTTCGATAAGAGTAACAGACCTACTTCCGGATCTCAAGAGGGAGATTATACTAGTAAATGCAGAATTTGGAATTGATAGCTATAGCAGTTTGACTGCTATCATGGTCACACACACACACTGAAACACATACACACAGTGTGCTCGCACAGAATTTAGCTTTATTTAATTTTAATTTTAATATTTAGTAGGTAGGCATTCCTGTAATGAGAAGGGAGCGAGGAAATCTTTTTCCCGTTTTTCTCTCTTTTTCTTCGTATGTGTTTATTCAGGGTTAGGCAAAAGCAGCGGCATATTATTTTATGCAACTGAGCCTCGGCCTGAGATTGTGCATTTATAATTATACTTCTATTTATTCTTTCTTTCTTTTTTTATACATACTTATGTAATTTGCACAATAATAGCATTATTATTATTATTATTATTATTATTATTATTATTATTTTATACTTTCCGAAAAGATTAGTTTAAAAAAACGCGTAAGTAGCCATATTGCACATAATTTATTTAATCGACGCCCAGATAAATGAAAAAACAAAAGCTTGTAAAACAGACTGTCGCAAATTATTTACGAGTTGCTACCTTAGTCGTTGCTCTGTTATTTATGATCATGATCACATATTTGTACGGATAGTTGATTCATTTACAAAAAGACCACTTTAAAAATAGAAAACTTTAATGTATCATCCATTCCCGTCCAAATTGAATGATCCTCATTCATATTAAATCCATTATGACCGCCCTGTTTCTTTTTTTTTTTTGACAAAACCTCGGACCGTAGGCCGGCCGGTGAGTAGTCCAGTGGCGTATCGATTTTTCATCGTTCCTGCTTTTGACAGCTGACACGTCGAGCGATATTTATATTCAGAGGGAGGTCCGGCTTAACTTCCAATGATACTGTAGGTGGTCATATATCGTCTCATATATAAGACCATGCACATCCAGGGTTGTAGGAACCTACCACCGCGTACGACTAAAAGAGAAAAGAAACTGCTGGACACGACGCTTAGTTTAGTCGTGCGTGATATGAATTTTCCGGACTACTTCCTACGGTATATACTTAGAGTGGAGATGAGACAAATTTATTGTTGTCTTCATTCCAGTTAACTTTAATGGGGAGTGATTCCCGAAGTCCCTCTTCTTTAAGTTTTGCTTTTTGTCGTGTCGTTCGCTTCACTTTGACGTGCCAAGAACGAATTAGGAGGGACCGCACATTGTCGATGACAGATTTTATCGATTTAATGCAATAATAACATGAAAAAAAAAACAACTCTGAAATAAAGAAGGAAAATAATATCAGTATCGATAATAACTTCTTTCTGTCGTTCTTATTTCGATGATTTCGAGTAAGATGGTTTATTAAGTGCGAGGAAACGGATTTTGTGTAATAGCCGTCTTATGAAAGAAAAACATTTTGTCAAAAGATAATAAATAATGAAGTAAAAATTCAATTTAATTTCGATATCTGTTTATCCGAAATATTTCTAGTAGATAATCTTATAGGTACATTGAAACGTGTCGTGTTATCATCTTTGATTTGGATATTCTATTAGAAGTCTCGTGAGGTGTTTTCATCATAAAAGTTGCTGGAAATAAATGGACTTTTCTTTCTTTAACAAAAGAAAAATATTCGTGAAGTTATCTGATGACTGTCTGATTTATATCATCACCTTCATATTATGTGCAATTTATAATTAGATGAAAATTTACATCTTACAATGTAGAGACGTTGAATTGAGTTTGATAAATTTGATTTTTTCTAATATACAGGGTGTATAAGGGCATAAGGGGACAGAGTATGATTAATGGAAAGATGTAATTTTATTAGACTCAAATCCAAAATATTTTGCGCAAATTCAAATTTTAAAAATTACAAAGATACTTTTAAAGTATTCGTCGCGCCACTGCACTTTAATACGACCGTAGGCTATGGACGGGTGGGTTAGTAAGTAGGAGTGTGAAGGCGTGCGAGGTCAGTCTCGTTCGATTGTTACGTGTGGATGTTTCGACTATTGCTTACACAACACACGAACTGAAATAAATTATGTTTTTTTTTAATTTACTTGCGTCCAATTAAAATAAAAGTTTCTCATAAGTAGAGTTGGGCAAATTTTGCAACACAAATTTGTTTTTGTGAGAAATAAGAAGTAAAAAGTCGTTGAATTTAATCATAATAACAGTAATAGCGGAAGAAAACGTAATATCTAAATAATCCGTCACAATAAAAAAAAATTTCGTTGTTGAAAAATAAGATAGTTTAACAGCTGATATTTCATATTAAGGTTGTTGAACTCTTAGCATGAACACCTGTTTAGAAATAGTAAACAATGCTATCATTGGGGTTTTTATAACGTCTACAGCTGTTATTGCGTATATCTATGCGTGTTTATTTACTTCGATGAAAATTATTACGTCTCCTCAACTTGTGTGGAACCGTCGACGTCTGGCGCGATACCTACGACATATAGACACATGTTAAATCCATAGACGGCACATTAAACACTTTTCGGGGGTCTTTAATTTTGGCGTTCGTGTCGTAATTGACTCACAATTTCTGGGATTTATATTCTACATAATTGTACCTTTCCATTTATCATACTCTGTCCCCTTATTTCAAATACACCCTGTATATTCGCTAATCTTATATTGTGAATGTTTAGAAAAATAAATACCAATTAAATACTCAGAAAACATGCTTGTGCATAGCTGCGGCTAATCTTAAGGAGTATATTTCTTTTAATGTATCAAAAAACTTTTTTTTTGTATAAACATTTGCAATTGGGCATTTGACATACATTGAATTGAATGCCATAGAGGTACGCGACTTGCTGAATACTTAATCCATCATAAAAATGTTGGGAATTAATTGTATGAAAACTTGGAAAAAATGGAGTGAATTCCTGAATATGTCCAAAATTAGAAAATGTTTTAGTGTTACCGGGCATCCAGAAAAGTAGAGTTCATAAATTTGATATCCCGTCGATTTTTCTTTATGAAGTCAATGAACAATTCGAGAATTTAGCAACTGTTGAAAATCATGAGACAGAAGAAAATGCACATTCAGATTTTTTTTACTTTCTTATACGTAGTATAAGGAAGTATTGTGATGATGAAAATTTTCGATCTCGAGATTTTTGCAGATGTCCACGTTTCGAGGTCCCCTGATACCAAAAAAGTGGTTTTTAAAAAATGTCTGTGTGTCTGTGTGTATTTTGTATTTACGTGTATAATCTGCCTATTGAGAACTGATTAGATTTTGAGCAAAATCGGCAGACCGGAAGTAGTAGTTTACTTAAGTGAAAAAATCGAAATTTGCAAATATTTCGTCAATTACTAAGTTTAAACAAATTTATAAAGAATTCATATGTACTTAGAATTAAGTTTGAAACAAATTGTCTTAAAAAAGTTTTTTGAAATTCCAACCGGAAGTAGATCTTTTACTCTTATCGAAAATCAGTTTTTTGCGAATATCTCGCAAGTCATGCTTTTAAGACAAGTACGTTACGAGTATAAAAGTATTTAAAACGTGATTTTCAATATCTTTTATATAAAAAAAATTTCAAAATTCAGACCGGAAGAACCACTTTTACTCTTATCGAATAGCGATTTTTTGCAAATATGTCGTAAGTTATGCATTCTATGTATATTTATGAAGAGTACAAAAGTATTTAGAGTTGGATTTGGAATATTTTTTGTATAAATGAAATTTCAAAATTCGGACCGGAAGTAACACTTTCATACGTATAAGAAAGGCGTGTGGTGGCCACACCTCAATTTTTTGCAGTGTGCTAAACATTTATTCTGTAAATTTAGTAGCCTTTTTGTTCGTAGTTATTAAAATGTTTTTGTAAATTATTGATTTCATATTAAAAAGTTTAGTTATTGCTTAATTGGTTCATTACAAATACAAAAATAAAATATATACGCAACTTATTACACTACAGTTAAACATCATTTTGGCCTAACGCTAGAACGTCGCCACTATCGCACGTATCTCCAAAATGTTTCCCTTCTGACAGTATTATTGACGGTCTGTAGTACAGATTAAATATATAAATTTGGGAATTTGGGGTTTTTGTATCAATTTTAGTGAATATTAGTGATCTCAGTTGCTGGTTCTTTCTTTCAGCCAGATTCTTCTTTTGCTTTTTTTAGAGGTGTCACCTGTTTCCTCAACTTCTCTTTCTATTTTTATAATCTTTTACTTTGTATATTCTTCTATATACCAATAATGTCGGTATTCAGAACATTGCAAGACCATATCAAAGAAATATATATCTAGATAGTGTTCATTAGCATAGTGTTCTTTGATAAAAAAGTAATATACGAAATCAACGAATAATCTAAAGAGTATAATAATATCTTCTTTTTCAGTCATCCTTATACCCCACCATTTGGTCTAGGATGTAGGAAAAAAAACCTGCAGAATAAAAAAAAAACCTCCATCACAGCGTCACAATACTAAAGGTCTTTAGTTGTTAAGATCCAAGCAACAGCCTCTGGAATTAAATTATGTAAATCTGTTAACAATATGTTTAACTGTTTCAATCTCAGCTCCGCAATCACAAACTGGACTCGCAATCACATTCCACTTGAATAACATACTATTGCACCTTCCATGACCCGTCCTAAGACGATTCAACTTACACCAAATTTTTCTTGGTTGTGCAAAGCCAGGTATTTCAATCAAAGGATCATTTATTAATTGTTTATTAAACACTACACATTCTAACCAAATAGATTTCCAGAGGTCATTAATCGAAAATTGTTGATTTAGAAAATTTTCCTTCTAAATTGGACTACGTGATTTCAATCTATAAGGTGGTAGGTTCTGAAGATCTTGAGTAATTAAATATAAATTAGGAAAATTTTGATATCTATACCAACAACGTTTTAAAGTCAATTTTCTTCTTAACTGATGAGGATAAATGTTAGCCAGGACGTTGAGCCACGGAAGTGGAGTAGATTTTACTGTGCCCGTAATAATTCGAAGTGTACAATTGAACTGAATATCTACTTTACCAACATGTACGCAATTCATTCAAACTGCACTACAATATTCAGCAGCAGAATACACCAATTAAGCTGTTATTTTATATTATGGGTTCCTCTTTCGTGATTTTTCTCTTCTTTTTTGTTTCTTAATTAATCGCATTTGGCCTTTTCACATTTTCTTCTTAACCCAGGATGTCTGACTACCTGAGAGGCAGTAAGTGACCGTACTGGGCCTCTTGATGCCCATAAGCCATGGCCAGCTGTCCTTACGATTTTCTTCCAGCTAGGTGCTCCATCGACAGCTGCTTTTGGGTAGAAGTATGGTGTGACGCTATAGCTGTGTCTGTTATTAGGGAGTCTTTTAAGAGGGGGGGGGGGGTTGGTATGCCTTAAAAAGTAAAATTAATATTTTTGTGCGTCACAAGTTCACTTTTAACTGATTTATTTAATGTTAAATACAAAGGAAATGAATAGTGAGGTAACAATTCTTGATTTGTTTTGTGCTGAATTTATGACCTTGCAGCAGCACAGGCATGGCACAGACACATTTTCTTCATAGAGCCGTGTTAATGGCACATGATTTTTTTACATTTTTCACGCGACAAGAATGTTTTGCGCTGCTTTTTGTCGTACTGAGAATTGCACCATGACAGTCGCTGGGAATATATTAAAATGATTTAGTACGATTCAAAAGACTGAAACTCACATCTCGGTCGCCTGGAGGAAAAAGCACTTGATCTGCAATCGGAGGCTAGGGGTTCAAATCTCACCCGTGGGTAAAATGTTTTTATAATTCATTTAATTAAATTACCAGAGAACAACAGTATAACATTTCAGCATAGTTTAAACAATAATATGAAATTAGTGGACTATATACAAAATATAAATAAAAACGAAATATAAAGTGTTTTATGTTGTCTAATTTAAATATAGCATAAACTACACTGCTAAATAATTGACGTGGATGTTGTAATAATTTCTAAAATTTTAATATTTAAATGGTGCTACAGATGTACAGTTTGCAAAGTTGTTTTACTATGACACAATGATATCAAGTTTACACAACAATGATAAAAGTAACTAATAAAATTTCTCAAATTTACCAAAAAAGAACTAAAGTAATAAACTAGCAATAGTAAAATAACTGCTCTGTCGACTATTGATAACTAATTTTAGTATCTTGTACGACATCTGCGTCGCTTTAGTGCCCTTACTCTAGTGGGCATACTTCTTATTAAATTATCGGCTGAGGTAAGTTACGCCAATGCCACGCATATTAGCAGTAGCTAATTGTTCTAATGTCTGGTGCGCAAGTGCGAGTAGGTAGATTTGTCTTGACATTTCTGCCCAGACGTATGTCATGCAGTTCATGTCTGGTGAACAGACTGGCCAATACATTCTCTCAATACCATGAAGTTCTATCCGTTCATTTAGAATCTTAGCACGGTGAGGGCGAGTTTTGTTATCAATTAGAAGTCTTGCATTGCACCAGCAAATGGTGAAATGGTCTTCATCTGGAGTTGTAGCCAGTTCTCGTCCTCTACCATGCGTGTATGCTGCGGACCCAGTAGATATGTACCTATTCCATGCACGACCTATGAGACTTGTGAAGCATTTAATCGTTCGGCTACTTCTTGGTGTGATAAGCTTGCATTTACCCAACCTACTAACTGATCGAGTTGTACGGTTTGTAACTGTCTTAAAGGCATTTATTTTTTCCAGACAATCACTTGTTGATATCTCGTTTATCAACAGCCTATTCATACAGACACAGACACGTTGACAAGCATGAGAGTAAACAAGATATTGTCGCTAAGCATTATAGCAGTTCATATGTTAAGAACATAGCAGTAAAATTATTTTCACATATACATTTTCGAAATTATTATGATATCTACTACAATTGTTGAGAGTGTAGTTTCTTCCATATTTGATAAGAAATATTAGGACGTCATATAGATTGTGAATATTCTTCAAATAACTTTACTATTTACGAATATTAACCCCATTTAGGAGCTTGCAATATATATATTCAAACTAAAATACGAGTATTTGCGGAAAACGGAATTTCTTGTTACAAATTCTTGTGCTTCGGGCGATTTGCTTTCTACATAAGGTTTGAAAAAGGTCGACATTGAGTGAATATGGAGGAATTCTTAGATCTTGCTTTCTATAGTGTTTTTCTTTCTTTATTTCCATTTAATTGTAACAAAGAATAATAATTAATGTCTATTTTATGCATTTTGTTATACAAGAAAGAAGTAACATTTAAGGTAAAGATAATATCAAAAGAAATGACACTAATACTTTCTGAAAACTTGGTTATTACTTTTAACTATCGTAACAGAAGGTTGTATCAAATACAAACACCTATACTCATTCCAAATTACATTTACAATTCTACCAACTGATAATAAACGAGAACATATTTAAAATATTTCAATTTAGGAATTGATTCTATTAAACATTACTAAACCATAAAGCATGAAATTTATATACACGTACTCATTATAAGCGTGGTGTCGACAGTTTTATTGCAAAATATTCCGTTAAGTTCGTATCAAGAGACATTTAGGAACATCAATCATTATTATCGCACGCCATTTTTACCGGGCGCATTTTGTGAACACGATTCCATAAATTCGGTGTAACTTCCTCGTTTTTTCCACCATTATCTGTTGCAAAAGGTCGACAACATCATACAGCGCTCGATAACTTGATGCATACGCATAAAAGCTTCCCACAAAGGACATGTAATTAAAATACGTTTATTTTTGATCAATGACAACAATTTACATAATGTATCTCTTCGTTATAGTAAAAAAAAATGGAGAACAAATACACACTGGATACTTTGGAATAATTTAAAATTCACAGTTATGTAAATGTGGTAGCATAAGACGATACAATTAAAAGTAATGATTTCTGGATATAATAGATTCAGACTTAAGGCACATTCGAGAATTAATTAGTATTTACCGAAGATTCTTAGGGTAATATGGAACAGGATTCTTTGTTTTATAATGGAGATGTAAAAGATATTATTCGACTTCTATCTCAGTTAAAATAGATAAGACAATACTATAAAAGAAGAGAGGGTCACTCTGATCACCCGTGGTTGTCCACAGCGGGACATACAAAAGCACGCAAGCGCACAAAAGCAATGGCAGGTTTTTCCATCGGAAACAATAGAATAAGTCTACTATTCATTTCTAATGGTTTGGTAGAGCCATGTATCTCTAACTATATTTAAATGTGAAAAGAAATCACCTTGTACATAAAATAAAAAAAAATATAAAAAAACAATCCATCTAAATTAAAATTTATTTGAGCCCAATTGTTCTATATGTTTATTTTGATATAATGCTCGACATTTGCATGTATATGAAGAAATGATTATTTTTTCTCAAGTAAATATTGGCTTACTATTTACACAAAATTTGATGCATGTAAAATAGCTGCAGGGACAAAAGGCTGATATGAAATAAAGTAGAACTTGACACAAAGAAAACACTAAAAAAAATGAGAGGAAAATGAATTCGTTGGTTTTAGGTATTAAATTATTTTATTGATTTGCGCAAAATTTCAAGCATAAATATTTAATGGAAAAACACAGTAATATTACTATCCTCTTATATTCTTTACAAAGGGTATCAGTTTACTCCGAGTACTAGTTTCAGCACATGGCCATCATCAGCTCAGAATAGTCAAAGAAAAATCAAAAAAATTCCATATATAATGCGGATGCATATGATATTATAAGAATAAAATACTCATTTTACTTAAAAATTAACACGTTAAAATTTCTCTGAAAAACGAATACAAAGACAAATATTACATTACAAGTTAAAAATTCAATACTTTTTGAAAACAAAAACATGACAGGACAAATGACGTTTCCAAAAGTATATTGAATATACTTTTAGAAACGTCTTTTGTCCTGTCATGTTTTTGTTTTCAAAAAGTATTGAATTTTTAACTTGTAATGTAATAATACAAAGACAAATATTACATTACAAGTTAAAAATTCAATACTTTTTGAAAACAAAAACATGACAGGACAAAAGACGTTTCCAAAAGTATATTGAATATACTTTTGTCTTTGTATTCGTTTTTCAGAGAAATTTTAACGTGTTAATTTTTAAGTAAAATGAGTATTTTATTCTTATAATATCATATGCATCCGCATTATATATGGAATTTTTTTGATTTTTCTTTGACTATTCTGAGCTGATGATGGCCATGTGCTGAAACTAGTACTCGGAGTAAACTGATACCCTTTGTAAAGAATAAAAGAGGATAGTAATATTACTGTGTTTTTCCATTCTAATCCTTTACAAAATGGACATTTACTACATAAATATATAAAATTTAGTAATACTTACTTCGTTTTCACAACGTTCTAAACCAAATAGAGAATGTATTAATACAAATGCTTCGTTGACTTGTAGCATGTTTGTGTTTATATTACAAATCACTGAGAGAACGAATTGTGTAATTTATTTCATTCTTCATGAACAATTTTCAATTAATATTGTCTACCACAAGAATGCAAGGTACTAACTACATTGTGCGTATTGTCAAACATGTTGATAACAAAATGTTACTATACAAGGGACTTTACATCAACAAACAACCATTACCATCACAAACATACCTTTAGAAAAAGCAAGCCAACTTCTGTCAGGCATGTGCGTTATATTATTTAAAAAAAAAGCTGTTGAAAAATAGAAACTAAGTTTCTTGCGTATACGTTACTTACATTATCCTGATAAGCACAGAAACTTTTGTGAAAATTGATAAATCACCGTATCAAACTTAGCAAGTTTTCAGAAGCTTTAATAATGTTTATATCTTTAGAGAAATTTGCCTGCTTTTATGTATGTATTTGGTGAGATTTCATAAACTTTTGTTCAATTAATATCTATACATATTAGAAAGTGTAAACAGCTGTATGACTAGATAAGGGAAAGTATTGTTATTAAAGAGAACTAAAACATGAGAGTAAACTAAATGTTCAAATAAGCAACACCAAACTTTTCATCAAAATCAAAAAAATATTACGAATGAGTGAGAAAATAATACGATTGCTAAGCATGCATCCTTATTTTCGCTAGGCTATGCTCGCATCCGAGCTCACTACTGCGATTTGCCTTCACCCCGACACTCTTTCTTACGCTACGTGCAGCATCACGGTCATATATCAGTATATGTCTACATGGTGAGAGTCGGCCATATTTGTTAGCAGAATTCACATATTCTGGATGAGTATATTGACACTAATGCTTTGTAACTTTATGTTCGCAGAGGGAGTAAAACGTTCAACACTGCTCAAAGGCGTTTTCGGAAATGTATAGCATTAACTAAACGTGCGACCACGCATGGTAAAGTAATGTGCAATTATGAAAATTTATTAAATTGATTTGTGTTTCCAGATTTTATATTCATTTCAATTTTCTGACAAATAAGATTTTAAATAGATATCATGACATACGAAATATCTCCTATATCTCGTCAACCGTTAGTTCTACCAAAATTTTCAAAGAATACAAAAGTTATTAGAAAGTTATTTGGAACAGGATTCGCGCAAAAAAATTTTCAAATTCCAAACCGAAAGTTTCTTCGCTAAGAGTAAAAGTTACACTTTTCAAAGAATACAAAAGCTATTAGAAACTTATTTGGAACAGGATACTAGCAAAAAATTTTTCAGAATCCAAACCGGAAGTTTCGTTGCTAAGAGTAAAAGTAACATTTCCGGTCACCATTTTCAAGAAATATCTATGAAAGCGCTTTCCAAACACATTTGTATTCTTTGTAAATTCTCGTAAAACTATCGGTTGGCCGGATATTTGCAATTATGAAAATTTATTAAATTGATTTGTGTTTCCAGATTTTATAGGTACCTATTCATTTCAATTTTCTGACAAATAAAATTTTAAATAGATATCATAACATACGAAATATCTCCTATATCTCGTCAATCGTTAGTTCTACCAAAATTTTCAAAGAATACAAAAGTTATTAGAAAATTATTTGAAACAGGATCCGCGCAAAAAAATTTCAGATTCCAAACCGGAAGTTTCGTCGCTAAGAGTAAAAGTAAAGCTTTCGGTCACCATTTTCAAGAAATATCTATGAAAGCGCTTTCCAACACATGTTACAAACAACTTTGAATTCTTTGTAAATTCTCGTAAACCTATCGGTTGACCGGATATTTGCAATTATGAAAATTTATTAAGTTGATTTGTGTTTCCAGATTTTATATTCATTTCAATTTTCTGACAAATAAAATTTTAAATAGAATCATAACTTACGAAATATCTCCTATATCTCGTCAACCGTTAGTTCTACCAAAATTTTCAAAAAATACAAAAGTTATTAGAAAATTATTTGGAACAGGATTCGCGCAAAAAAAATGTCAAAATCCAAACCGGAAGTGTCGTCGCTAAGAGTAAAAGTAACACTTCCGGTCACCATTTTCAAGAAATATCTATGAAAGCGCTTTGCAACGCCTTACCTTTTTTTGTATTGACACTAATGCTTTGTAAGGTTATGCCCGGAGAGGGATTAAAACAAGTTACACTAGCCTACTGACTTACCAGGATTATGAAAACCAGATTATTGAACACTGTATTTCCTTCGATTTTACGGGCACGGTTGTTTTTATCCAACTGGACGTATTTGTGTTGTAAACCTAGCGGGTTTAATTTCCAAACACGTCTCTAGTAAGTAGCTACAGTTTTAAGGCTACAATGAAGTTATCGTAAGAAGAAACAATATTTTGATAATATATTGATAGACAAGGTAGCGTCCTTCAGTTTTAATTTCTTTAATCTTTTCTGCCATTGAATTGTACTATTTATATAGCCATCATACTTATTCAACCCCTGGTTCATTATTTAAGAAAATATCTGTAGTTACTCAATTATTCAATAACATAGTATCTTCCTATTAAAATGATGATGAACATTAAGTTTTGTTTAACTATTTTATGCTTACAGTATTATTCTAGAGAAAAGCAAGTTTTCATTGTTGGAAATTCTAACATGGTATTGATAAATTCAGTAAATTAACATTAAGTCTTCAAAGTTTTGCTGCTATGTTAAACTTAGTGCAGTTCAACAATATTGTTAATTCTAATGGTGAAATATTGGTTGTCCATTTTGATTCTTCTTTTACCTTTAATAAACATGTTTAGGATGTAGTAGCAGCGGCTAGTGGGATGTTTGGTTTTGTATTCCGCAACACCAGGATCTTTTACTAGTCTCTCAACGCTGAAGACCCATACTTTACTATGCTACGTTCTAAAATGGAATATGCTGTACTTGTTTGGAATCCATATTATCAAACCCATGAGATCCCATTGGAGAACATTCAAAGATGATTTTTAAAGAACTTGTGGTTTAAAGAGCACAACGTTTATCCATAGAGAGGATTTCCTCATGGTATCTTACTGACGACATTTTCAGTTACTTCTCTTGATGATCGCCGTAATAACATAGGCCTCTCACCTTTTCGTACAAACTTTTACATAATCACATATACGCTAGTCAAAGCTTAATTTTTATGTATCTCATAAATTTTCCGGTAACTCTGATTATTTTATATCGTCCAGAGGTAACTCATTCACAGATTTCTTTGTTCAGTGTATAACAGGTATTAGTTCAGAAGGAATTTATTGTTCCATTAAGCAGCCTTTATAGGTGAATTTAGAATAATTCTTTTGACTGCTTAGCTACTGATTTATTGCTTTATTTTACTTTCATGGTGCTTTCGCATTTTCTTTCATTATTAATTGTGCATTTATGTTATGTTTTGATGTTATTGTGTTTTATTTTACTGTTCTATTATTTAAGTGTTACTATCTATTACGTAATTTGCTATATTATTGGGCTAAGCTGTTGGGCAATAAATATTTATTTAACAAGAAAATATGTCATATCTTTGTCAGATATTTTTCGAACATATTTATGTTTGACTTATTCTTTGAAATGTACAAATGCTCATAAAGGGAACAAATCGCTGCATCAACAAAACATCATACCAATATTTTAGTACCTATAGATGGAACAATAAGCTCTGTCAAACACAAACTACCACTAGTAAAAGAGATTATTTCTTTATAAATAATCAGAGAATCACAAATTTATAATCCGTAACTGACAATCTTCTTTCTCTTTCACGCTCTCTCTCGCTCGCAATGTGTGTTCATAATACGAAAATTATTTCCGCATTGTTTGCATAATATTTATTGACCTACCGTCCAAGGTAAACAGCACACTTGTTCAAATAATATCCATTATGTCTAACCATTGGTATATTACATGTAATATAACCATAAAATCGTAAAATGAAGTAATGTCCATATTAATAAATTATTTATTTATGTTTACCATTAATAATTCGATATTATTTACCGACGTAATAAAAGGAAAAGTCAAAGACTTTTATTGCGGAAATTAATAACGATAAATAAGTATTTATTGATTAATAACTGAAATACAGCATAATTATGCAATAATTGCAAAAACTTCCAATAGGCGCGCGTTATAATTGTGTGCTTAGGTGCAGAATTTATTTTCTAATTAGCATCTGCTTTACAATTTGACTAAATCTTTTGAACAACTAATTGGTTCTGGATCTCGTCGGTATTTTTTATTCCTTACAGTGTATTATTGAGATTATGAAAACAACAAGTAAGTTAAGCGAAACTATTTATTTTTGTCAAGGTAATATGCATAAATAGAAATCTAATAAAATTAATCTTAGTAATTAGTGATGTCACCTTTTAATGCAATTATGGGTTTTATGCGTCTCTATATAGACATTTGCATTTTGTAGAAGTTCGGTGTTGTGATCCCATTCTCTGGTGAGAATTTAAATCACTTCCTTGGTGATTGCCCGTCTGGTAAGTTCCTATATATTCCGTAATTCCGTATGGGGTTCCCCAACCATGGCAAATAGTATTGTTGCTTTTGACCAGGAAAATCGTAACATTCCTAGCGTAGTGTCACGATTCTAAATCGGGCATTAAAATGTACTCTGCATCATCAGACATCCTTTTTTTTACTGTTCGTTTGTACCAGTCCTGCCTCATGGTCCCCTCCATAGGCGCCCCATGCCTTTAGAAGAATTTAGAGACCACTCATTGGCCGTGTTTTTAACCCTCTCCATAAGCTAGTTGAATTGAACTGCTCTCAAGGGCATCCTCGGAAGAATAAACATTTGCCGATCAAAAACTGAAATGTTGAGAAGAATCATGCCTATAAAATATTACAGTAATCACAAGAAAATCCTTTCCACGCTTTCTAAATTATTTGAACTCACTCTATTTCAGCAGGAAACAGACATATTCCGGTTTTGTCTGGTCCAATGCATTCGTTTCTTCTTTATAGCCCGGGTGAGGCGATCTGCAATAGTTGCTATGTCTCTGGGAATGTGTGGAGTTTTCTACATTTTCTTAGGGACGTGTCGAAAACCTTGCTCATACTAGTAAAAAACAATTTTTCACTCATAGAATTCAGCAAAAGTAATTCAGTAAGAAATGTTGCATATATTTTGATTATTTGAGATAGGAAGAACTGGAAAAACGGAATTCGAAAATATTTTATATTACCTCAGTACAACAGCAGTTCTCAATAAACGAAAACTAAATGAAAAATAACCTCATTTGTCTAATAAATTACACAGACCACCAGTATTACCACTTATCAAAAACAATAATAAATAATTGTACCAGAAGCAATACCAAATAAGAAACTTAATGAAGGCCAATTTCTTTTCAGGATTTGAACTAGAAAATATTATAAGTATTGCCTTTAATAATTTGAGCACTTACAGTATAACATACATTAATTTGTTTATACAAATAACCCATTTGTCAAATTTCATTGTGAAATATGTATATACTACTATAAGAAAGGTATAATGGGTGCTAATAATTGACCTACACCATGCGATTCAGAAATGTTCATGTTATTAAGTCGGCAACTTGGAAACGTCTGTCTTCATTTGTTCTTGGATGGTAAGCACGGCTAGATATTTAATCACTTTAATTAATAATTAAGTAATTTACAATTGATATTATGTTTAAGTTGATTAGTTTATGATCATAATTACAAAACATACAACTAGACATTCCTTTAAACTGCGCTTTCGCAATTTCCACACTTGTTTGAATTTAAATTAATTGTAAAAGTTTAAATTAGAACACTATAGGCTAATATTAAAGGACTCTTTAGCAGTGACTGCGGAACGTAGGCATAAACTAATTAACTTTAATAGAATGTGAATTAGATATTGCATATTATTAATGCTATTTCATCATATTGGCAATGTTATAGTTATGATCACATGATTATAATGTGTTGCTTACATTCTAAATTAAATATTTAGACACTCTGTCGAACTAATGAAGGTAGACGTTCTAAGTTACCTATTTAATAACATGAGAAGTGCTAATTATCAATGCGTAAGACTATTACACACACGCGTTAGATCAATAAGGTAATATTTGCGATATAATACGAACTTTTTCAGTTGTCCTTGTTATAGAGTTAAATATCCTACATACTATACCTGAACAAAAAGTTGTTACTTAAACTTTATAACTTTGTTTCAAATGAGTTTCAACATGATATGCATACATGCGTACTAGCACATAGCTATAGTATGGCTGTTTATCAAACTTTAATAAACTGCCCATTCAGAACTTTTTCAAACTTGAACTTTATATAACTTGCTGTGTTCTGTAGAATAAAGAAGTAAAAGAGTACACAGGAAATGTGATATGACGGTAAAGTTTTCTGGAAATATATTGTTCCTCAGTGAGGACTAAAATGTTTCTATGCCAGCTTTTTATTTCGTTTAACTTAAAATAATTCATTACATATATATACAGGCTGTCCAGAAACTCTCCTGACAAACGAAGACCGGAGATTCCTCAGATAATTTTAAGACAATTTAACCCAATTCACCCTAGTCCGAAAATGCTAAGGGAGCTAGAGCTCTTTGAAGATGGCGCCTTGTAATTAGTTTTTTTTAATATCTCCCGAACGCTTCTATTTAGAAAAACAAAAACTGGTATGCTTATTTATCCTACAGAGATGAATCGATTCCATCAATTGCGAATTTCTAGTACCGGTCATAAGCGTCCGTTTTGGGTAGGTTAAAGGTTATTTTTAATGCATAACTTTTTTGTCTTTAACTTTTAAGCATTTGTGACACTAGGCGCCATCTTCAAAGAGCTCTAGCTCTCTTAGGAAGCATTTTCGGACTAGGGTGAATTGGGTTAAATTGTCTTAAAATTATCTGAGGAATCTCCGGTCTTCGTTTGTCAGGAGAGTTTCTGGACAGCCTGTATATGTGTGTGTGCGTGTCTCAGTAATTGTGATTTACGAATTACATTAAATAATTATGAGTGTTGAAGGCAGAAATAATAACGTCAGATGCTGGCGTATATCAAATTTCGTTTACATTTTGCTAGTTTTAGTAAACTTCACAAATTGGAAAATTTATTCATCGATCGAAATGTTCACATAGACGTGGATTCCTCTTAGTTTGAAGGAATATACCCAGCTACTTTTTTTCTTAATATTAAATAATACACTTTGATAATATGGCACTCTTTTTATTTATCTAATACTCAAAATTATGTATTTGATGACTAGCACAATTGCGTTGTCAATGTTTGTGCAGAACTATTATCTTTTATTATTTTGTAGTCAGCGATAACCTTTAGATCCCTTACCTCGTCAAAGCATTTTCCCTTTGTAAAATTAGCATATTATATAGTAGTAGATTGTAAACTTGTTTGAAATACATATATGTTGTTTATGGAAGAGCGGTAGTATAAACAGCAGATATTTCAGAAAAGTTTACAAAATCTTGGTTTGAAGCTTTTCGTTTCTACTACAATGTCATGCCGTAATAGTTTTGCTTGATGTGGTATAATTAGCTTTGCTCTTTGTATTTTTTATTTTGACGTATTTTACATAAATATACATTTTAGTTAGGTAATTAAATTGAATAAATTAATATTAATCAATCGAGGCTGCTACCGATTCCTCTATGAAATGATCTATTTTTCATTGACTGTATGAATCTCAATCCCCTCGACCATTTTGTGTCGTTATTTTCTTGAACCCAGGTTATTAACATGTCACGGATATCCTGGTTAGCCCTCTCAATATAGCTTTCACCCTGCGAATGCCTTATCGACCATGAACAATTTTAAGACCTGTTCAACAATAATGAATTGGCAAACTCGCGACCATTCTGTGTAATAAAAATGGTGAACCTACCAAACAGAAGATGTCAACTAAATTCTTTGCTACTTCTTGTGCGGTTTTTGTTTTAAGTGGCAACAAATTCGACGTTAAAGGTCGATTAAAGCTAATTAACGTTAGCCTCAAAATTTATTGTAAAGTTACTTTTGACGATCGTAATTCGTTTATCTTGTAAAGCATTATTAATAATTTTATAATGTAATAATCATATATAACGATAGTGATAATATAAATGTTACACAAGAAGTATTATAAGTAGTAAATATGCTATACCGAAAGTATACTGACAAAGAAATAATAATAATTGTTAAAGAACCAGATATCATTATTACAAAAGTGGGGGTTTAAATGGCTATAGTTTATGGATCTGCCCTAATAAAGAGTAGGTTTGCTTTGAAATTCCCAAGATGAATGTTTACAAAATAAAAGTAACCCTTATTAAATGAAACGCCAATTACTGCAGGTTGAACAATAACATTCGGATATGTTGTTAGACTATTATACAGTCTAACAACATATCCGAATGTATAATAGGTATTTACCTACGAGAAAAGAATAGAACAGGACAGATAATAAACTAGTGGGGAATAGGTATTATTTAAACGGAAGTTACCACTTTAAGGCAGGTCAGTTATGGCAATATTGACCAATCATAATTTATAAAATGAGTATTTTGAATAACTTGTCATATATCTGACAAGTTTGATTTTGTGTTCAGTGGTGTAACATACATATTGTAGGCATGTTTTTTTTATGTTTTCTTTAATACAGTTAGAATAAATGTTACTAAGTATATTAAAAAGAATAAAAGGAATGAAAAAATAATGCACTCACGATATTTCTATAATTATTATTGGACTAAGAACCTATTTTAAATGATTTTCGAGAACATACGAAGTGTACCTACATATACTCTATACAAAATATTTATGCACGCCTATGCATTGCGGCAGCCATATTGAGTTACCACTTTGGACAAATATTATTTTTAAGGAGACTCTCTCCTGTTCTAATATTTCCTCGTAGGATTTACATATTATATCTGTCAATATTCAAATTGCATTTTTAAATCCTACTTAAACCACAGCGACCAATAACGGCATGAAACGTCACAAATTTTAATGACGTCAGATGCTTGCGATGCCCAAACGACATGTTAACTAATCTATGTTAAATTTTCGTCCATGCAAGGAGAAAGAAATGTCATCCAGAATAACTCTTAACATGCGTTCGCTGTTCAGATTAAAAAAAACTTAATGGATGTTGGTGCAAGGTTGGTGCAACCGACCATGACTGGTGAATTATTCCTATGCCATGACTAATGACGGATTTTATTTAAAAAACTTCTTTTTTAGTATTAGGAATATCAACGCAATTATTTTGAATAGCTCCGGTCTACACTGAAATAATGAGATTAACGACATAAAAAACTTTACATTGAATCAAAATCATATTTAACAACATTTAACATCTTTTGTGGTTTTTTGGGATAAATTATATAGAATTGCCACCTAGGAGAGTATGCATTAAAATTTCAAATAATAAATAATCGGAACTAATCATAAGCCATACGTACAAACTATAGATTATAATTTTATAACTTCACTACGTAGGTGTATAGTATAGACAGATAATTTCGCATACTTCACAATAAATAAGCTCTGCGTCCATTGTATAAAATTACAATTTCGCCATTACTTCCCTCTTTCCTCGTTAAATTTGCATAATAATAGTACCTACCTATGCACTATCACGAGAAAGTGAAGAACGATGAAACTCCCGCTTAAAACTGCAAATTTAATTGTACGCGAACTTGAGGTGAATCGTAATTCATTCATATATTTTGGGAGATTATTCGATAACATCAGAACCGTAGAGTCCCGCCCCAGTACCTCATGTATAATTTATAATTCGATGCATGAACAGGTGTGCCGTAGCAAGGATCTTAAACGTCAAAGTGTCCGGTGGATGTGGTCGCCGAGTAAGTAATACTACGTGCTCGAATCCGAAATTCAAATGCGATGCCTCAGATGCGAGAGTGACGATTATATAACTAAATTACCTATTTACCAGCACAACGTATTTACATTTATAATTGTACGTTAAATTTTCTGTTCTATAGTGTTTTATAAATTATTGTTATTTATTTTATCGATTTATTATACTATAACGAGAGAGTTAAACTTATCAAATGCGTCTTACAAAGAAAGATTCCCGGATGATAAATTCAGACTATAATTAAACTCAGTAGGGACGGAGAACATGTCTAGATTTGATAATAAAAGACGTTGTTTTTGTGGAAAACTACTCTGAAGGGGTGAAATCATATACCAATTGCTTGCCTGCAAGTTGCGGATGCATTTACTGTGTGATAAAACGACGACATCGAGAGTTTCTATGAGTTAGTAGGAGAAAGCAATATACAAACTGTTCTTTTGGTCGAGTGTAGTGGGAAATTTTAGTACATTTTCACTGAGGCTAGACTGACTCGCGTTTAATCGGTGCAACAAAGATAGCAGCTGTACTTGTGCATTTCACTTGAATTTTGTTAACGGTCGAACTCGAGTCGACTAGCACATTTTTAAATCGCGTTTCGTCCATCTAATTTAGATCATTTACGCGCCAAAATTATTGAATTTTCGAACCATGTTACCCCGGAAATGTTAACAAATGTCCGTCAAAATTTTTATAATCGGTTGTGTTACTGCTCAGCTCAAGAGGGAGGCTTATTTGAGCATTTAATAAATAATTAAGCGCTTGTAGAAGTTCATTTTTCTTTTATTCTTAATTTCCAATTAAATTCATTGTTTTTGCGTTTATACTTACTGAAACATTTTGTTTAGTTTCATACAAATTTACTGTTTACTTTCAGAATTTCAGTTTGTTTCCTTTTCTAGTTTAACTATTCATGTCTCCACTAAGGTGGAACAACGCCTCATCAGTGAAGAAAGCACCGTCAAGCTCTACAATGTCATGGTTGTCGACAAATATCTAACACCATCAACAGCACACTAGACGCTTTTGTTTATTCGACTCTTTCAATTCCTGAACACTAGGAACATGATATGCATGAAATTCTAAGTTCCTCATCGCCTCCTGACAACTATCATACGAAATCTGAGGGTGTGTTGATAGTCTCCTCAAGTTTCTTGAAGGCTAACCTAGAATTAATTTTTTTTTTGTCTGTAACTGATACGCATTTAAGGAAACGGTCGTGTTGATACCTTGTTTCATTTTGATCAGTCTAAATATCTAATTGTAACTAGAAGACGCCAGCATTTACACATATATTGTATAAAATTTAGTTATGTCAAAGCTGTCTGGGGATTTTTTAACATGGTAAACTCCTTTCTTAACCAGTATTTTGTTTGATATTGGAAAAAGAGAAACATTTTCCCTGCAAATCCCGAGACTCTCTCTCAATAAAAGATAATAGTAATCGATGTCCCCATGCTGAACACAATTAGTTATGTTATTTTAATACCTAGTGGCTTAGGGAATTTTTAATATTGTATAACGGAAATATTATTGTTCCAACATTTCCGGTACTAATTACTTCATTATTCAATCAAAAAGTATCCTTTCAATACAACATAAAGAAATGTCGCCAATGCATATGTCCAATTAATAACGGATTTGATAAAATCTCCGATTTCCATTGATCAGTGTTCAAACGGTAATCTCCCAATCTCTCAACGGCTACCGTCAGTTAATCTATTAGCTTGCGCGAGTACAGTTCCCAATTTATTTCGATCATCAAGCGTCTGCATAATGAAGCAAAACAAAAAATGTAAAAAAAAAGTATAGATTCTCGTTTACAGACGCTCATACAAAGCGCACGATAATCATTCAATTTCATTTACACACGAAAGTATAGAGCAATAAACAGACGGGAATGGGGTATATATTGGACGCTCAATTAACGAAAAATCCATCTTTTTTTAAACCGCACTATTTGTTTTTATCTCATTCAAGAACGAACTACAATTAGATATAAAGTAAATGGATGTGTTTTGATGAATTTAAGCTGCGCTTCCAAAATAAACGAAACACTTTTTGCTCTAATATCGTAGTTAATGAGAGAGATAAATCACAAGCGAAAATTTATGTAGGCTAATAAAGCAATTCATGTTGAGTCGAGCGGAAATACTTAATATTCCATGGTATTAATTAATAGAGGAGCTAAAGTTAAAAAAAAAAGAAAATTAACTACTTTATATGAAACACAGTTTTTGTAATTGAATTCCATTCAAAAATATTTAGGTGAAAATTGCCAGGGTATTTATTTTATCTTAACGTTGGTTTTTTAGGAAACAGAGTAGTGACACTAACGGTCTATTCAACATGTCAGTGCCGTTTCAGTTTAGTGTCAGTGCTGGGTCAGTACCTGTCAGTGACGTGTCAGTGACGCCTACATATATATAATACTACTATATTGCGTGTGTTGTATATTGATAATGTGTAATTTTTCGTCCCAACTAAGAGAGATAGAATTGGAGTATTGCCTGTTCTGCACATGCGTCGACTGAAAATGTCCATTTTGAAATTTACGAAATGACAGATAAACAGAAAACATAATTATAACCTCTGATTTAAATTGACATCTATAACTATGATATTACTGAAAGCATACGCAAAGTTGTTTTTTATTGAATTCAGTTTTGTGCAAGTTTACTTCATCGGTGAATTTGTAGAATTACTCAGAAAATACGAGGTAGAATAAATAAACGATATCATGGCTGATTCCAGTGAATTATTAAAAGAAAAACTTGTGAAGTTATAACTTCTGCGTTGATTTTTACGTGCTTACTGGAATATGTGAAATTATATTATTAAATGTAAATACCGGTCCTTCCATTTTGACTAACAGAAAAGATTTTGAACAGAAAACCTTGTGAACTTATAACTCATACATTGATTTGTACATGTTTATTGGTATATGTGAAATTATATTATTAAATGTAAATACCGATCGTTTCATTTCGTCTTATTGAAAAGATTTTGAACAGAAAATCTTGTGTACATTATGAGTGTGTGCTTATTAATGTGTGTGCAATTATTGAATATAAATACTGCTTGGTTTGACTTACAGACAACAGATAAATAAATGTTTTATATACAAAATCGAATATATTCAGGTATGTTTTATATGTCAGATTGTATTATATTTCAACATATACTTTTGCTTGTATTTTTAAGCTTAAGAATGCAAATAAAATTACTGTATTTAATATTTTGGCTATACGTAAGAATAAAACAACATCTATTTTATATTTGTCTACGTACATTATTCAATATAATGTCGCATAATCAACAATGTACAAAACTAATTAAATTCCTGTATTTAATTCTGTGTCGAGATATACACTGAAACATGAATGTTTTAGCAAAAGTCGTGGAATTAATCACCATTACATTTTTGTGATTGAATATAATTTTTATTATTGTTACTTTTTTTTAAAATCTAGAATGATTAAGCCATTCACGAAATAAAAACATGATAGTGTTATTTACGCCCATATGGTAGCAAAGAATATAAACAAACATTTACCAACTCTGATACACTTCAAATTCTTTAGTGTCTGTAATAGCATATTCGTAATCATTACATTTTTCTTTATGTCTATGTCTCATAAACTGAGATGAGTAGAAATGAGACTTGCAAATAATTTATATTATTGCTTGTAAAAAAGTATGTTGATGTTGTATTTGATTCAATAATTACATGAATGAGCAAAGTTCAACTTCTACTTACGAAGTAAAAAATTAAATTTTATTTTATTTATGTTCAGAAATCTATTTTGTATATACTTTCTTGGAATTAAAACAAAAGAAAAATTATTATAAAATATAAATATTTGTATCAATTAATACATATACACAATATAAAAACAGGAATACTGTTTGATGCCGTGCCTACCTTGCTGTTCATAACTGCACTATTTACTTCCACAATGTTGGGAAAAGTTCAGAAGAACTCATCACACATTGTTTTGGGAAAATCCAAAATGAATATTATCTTTATACTGTACCATCTACAAGTTGTTTTAAACTAAAACATATTTTATTGGAAATTTAAATATAAAATACATTCTTTGTGCTTGATTACAATTTAGTGACAGATATTACGATACATATTTAGCAAAGTACAAATTAGAAAAAAACACTTCACTGTCTTATAAATATTACGATACATATTTAGCAAAGTACAAATTAGAAAAAAACACTTCACTATCTTATAAATAAGACATCATCATCACAATCAGTGATGCATCATAGCGTGGATTCCGTGGTGGACATGTCAAAACTCTTCAACTTTCTATGAACACATGTATGTTCTATTAGATATATATCAAAAAAATTAGAAGGTTGTGGCAAAAAGATTGATATGTGTCTCTTCTAAGAGGTTTAATAGAAGCCTTTTTATTATGAGCAATTCAAATATTTTAATATGTAACATAATAATATAATTACCTAATTCATGTAAAATTTACTGTGTTCTTTCTGTACATTGCTCCGATATAGATGAGAGTAATTCTAGAATACAAGAATACCACAATATCTAATACATTATTATTCTTGTATGTTGAGTTGAATAATTTAGGTGTTGTTATTATATCACAAATTTTTGTACATGACCTATAGAGGTGTTTTTCTTTCTGTTCACGATATCCCATTATAATATATTCAAAGAAACACAGTTGCAATGCAATTGAACTGATTGCGGGTTTTACTTAATTAATTTACAATAGTTACGATAACATAACCACAATTCGTACAACTTTTGACAAATATACTTCTTCAATATGATCGTTTGTTTGTCTGTAATTTGCACATGATGCCAGGACGATATTTCTTCATTCATTAAGGGAAATTAAATTATTTTTCCACTTTTGAAAAGGCACAATTATTAATTATAAACAGGTTTGTCGATTTTGAAACTATTTATACTTGTTTGACGATGTACAAACAATAATTAAATATTTATAGTAATGAATCTATGTGATAAACAAACAGACCTAAATTTGAAAAATTATTTGTAACGCATGCGTGGTTTGGACAATGCTCCAATAACACGGCATAGCACCATATGTTTTATACACGCGATATAGTAGTATTATACAGTGTGGAAATCACTTATGGAATAAATTCAGTAACTTCCAAACTAATGACATTTGTCGCAAACGCTGAAACAGGTCAATTTTTATTTTAAATTGCGCTGGTTTTAAATCACTGCACCTATTAGTGACGTCATCTTCTTTAGAGCTGTAACGTCATACGCATTTTTTTTTTAAATAGAATGCTATATTTTTTTATAAATTTGTAGATAGTACTATTAAATACCTTTTCAATGAACTAACACTAGTTAACTTTATTTTCAACAATTTTTGAGATTTTTACATTTTTACGTTCCAACCACAACAACAACAATTATTAAAACGTCAAAGTTTACTAATTCTTTTTTGATCAAAGCAAAATTACTATCTTTTTTGTATTCTACTACCGTCAGGTGCTATCAATTTCATCACACAGTTTTTCGTGTTGTTTTTTTTTTTTTATTTTTTTTTTAATGTAAAAATGCGTATGACGTCACAGCTCTAAAGGTTGGAACGTAAAAATGTAAAAATCTCAAAAATTGTTGAAAATAAAGTTAACTAGTGTTAGTTCATTGAAAAGGTATTTAATAGTACTATCTACAAATTTATAAAAAAATATAGCATTCTATTTAAAAAAAATGCGTATGACGTTACAGCTCTAAAGAAGATGACGTCACTAATAGGTGCAGTGATTTAAAACCAGCGCAATTTAAAATAAAAATTGACCTGTTTCAGCGTTTTCGACAAATGTCATTAGTTTGGAAGTTACTGAATTTATTCCATAAGTGGTTTCCACACTGTATATATGGACGCCTATTAACACATATCCCTGGTTCATTGATCGTGATATCAGTGAATTTAGAGATGGCAAAGTATACGGATTTAGAATTGGCAATAATTGCAATAATTTTAGATAACGAGAAAGAGCGACAGGTAGAACAGCATGATGCATGGATGAAAAGGGAAAGTGAAGGAGAATTTGCAACCTTATATAAAGTTAATTGATGGTAGAAGAAAATCCTTTGAGTAATTCAGAATGTCTGAAGATTGTTTTAACATATTGCCTACTAAACTAGAAATACATTTAAAAAAACCAAATACACACTGGTGAAGGGTATAACACCAAGAGGGAGGGTGGCGATTTGTTTGATGTAGGTGATAATAACACAAATATTTTTGATGTAAATATTTATTATTACAGAAGTTTTATTTAATTAATTTTCTTTAAAACCATTTAAATGTTGCTGTCAGATGGAGCTGAAGGTTCGTGTTGATCTAGATATATTGGATGTTCTTGTGGTATTTCAGCTGGTGATATTAATTGAATGGATATAGAAGTAGAGAACATTGATTGCTGATCAGATTGTGGTGATACTGTTCGTAGTAAATTTGGAAAACTCGTTGATGCAAATGTAGTTATTGCAGCATTTTTATTTCATACTTTTGTACTGCATTAAAAATTTCTGATTTCGCAAAGTTTAAACAAAACGGCTTCAGTGTTTTGAATGTTGAAGCTGTTCAGTTAAAATAACATCGTCATTTTTAGCAATGAGATATTCCATCAATTTCACCGTAGCTATTTCTTGTGGTGCCAGTTTCTTCCTTTTTTGGCTTCTGGCATGTATCTTTCTGAATAGTAGTGATCTTGAGAAGGATTTGGCCGCATTTCTAAATTTTCATCTACCTTTGATTCAAGGAATTCTTCACATTCAGAAAGGCTTTCTCAATCGTTTATCATTTCTAACGGCCAATTGACTTTCAATGTTTCCCTTCGTTCTTCTGTCTTTTTAAACGTAACAATATCACATTGAGAACAATTAATTATTGCTGAGGAAGTAATGAAGTGAAAAGAAAAAATATTAAACAACAATCAACCAAGTTCATCTAACATAAATGGTCGCTGGTTTCTGTAATAATTTCAGTATCGGGACCAACGTTATTTCAGTGCTTACTTCTGGGGGTTATTTGCGACTGTTTATTACGGTAGAATCTTTCACCTAATTATTTTTATACATTTAACATCAAGAGTTAATACGCACCCTGCAATCCATAAATAATACTTAAAGTATATTTCAATTAACGGTTTTAATCATTTACATTTATTATTAAATTCCCTCATTATTTAGGTATAATTAATGACTTTTATTCATAACTTCACAGATTTAAATAAACGAGCTCCGAAAAAAGGGACACAATCTATTCAACGTGTCATTCAAACGATTAACGTTGCTTGTTTCCATATATTTTCGTAGTCGTTATTTTTGAAATGTTTGGTAAATATAATGTTCCGGATAATTTTAATTTTAATTCTAAATACATCTGGCAGATTTAATTATCTCGTGATGTCATTTATAGGTAAAGGTCGGAAAGTGCAAAATTAATGTTAATTGGTTTTCGAGTGTGCATAATTTTAAATAAATGACAGAAATTTTATTTCGCTAATAATTATCATAAACAATAAACCTCATTCTGCTATTACACGTTCTTTTATTGTTTTCTACAGTAGTAGACCAAAGAGATGATAAAGGGAATGTTTTAAAACGAAAAATTCTTTGTTTCGTTAATTATTTATATTAGTTCTGATTTTATTTTTGGGAATAAGATTGTAATTATAATTTTATGCTTGGCACTAATAATTTTATTATGCACTTAAAATTACAAATTTCAAGCACTGAAAAACTAATTTTAAAATTAGTTAAAATTTACTACCCACGCTTGACTAGCGGATTTCTCTTAGCAGCTATAGCCATTACTTGATTTCATTTAGTATGGAACCCATAAAGCCAAAGAGCGCGAAACCTATATAGTATACATTATTACATTTTTCTATAATGTTTTAGAGTATAGAAATAGTCGTCATATTCCTTTCCGTTTGGGGACTCTCAATATAACAAGTTTAACTGTCTATGTACTAAAATCCTTTGATTCCTCTGAGCTATTTGAAACAATTTTAGGGATATCATGATATACCGTTGGCTACACTATGTCGTCACCTTAGTTGCTCTCGCGTTCTGTTTTCTCTGCATAATGGATTCGACAATTTTATGAAAGTCCTTTTACTTTCTTATACGTAGTATAAGGAAGTATTGTGATGATGAAAATATTCGACCTCGAGATTTTTGCATATGTCCACGTTTTGAAGTCCCCTGATACCGACAAAGTGGTTTTTAAAAAATGTCTGTGTCTGTCTGTCTCTGTGTCTGTGTGTGACCACGATAGCGCTCAACCCGCTGTAAATATCAATTCCAAATTTTGTATTGACGTGTATAATCTCCCTCTTGAGATCTGATTAGTTTTTCAGTAAAATCGGTAGACCGGAAGTAGCAGTTTACTTCAGTGAAAAAATCGAATTTTGCCAATATTTCGTCATCTACTAAGTTTAAACAAATTTATAAAGAATTCATATGTACTTATATTTTAATATTATATATTAAAATTGAGAACAATTTTATTTAAAACGTTTTTCGAAATTCCTACCGGAAGTAGATCTTTTACTCTTATCGAAAATCAGATTGTTGCGAATATTTCGCAAGTCATGCTTTTTAGACAGGTACGTTACGAGTATAAAAGTATTTAGAACTTAATTTTCAATACCTTTTGTATAAAAAAAATTTCAAAATTCGGACCGAAAGTAACACTTTTACTCTTATCGAATAGCGATTTTTCCAAATATTTCGCAAATTATGCATTCTATATATACTTGTCAAGAATACAAAAGCATTTAGAGTTGGATTTGAAATATTTCTTGTATAAATGAAATTTCAAGATTCGCACCGGAAGTAACACTTTTACTCTTATCGAATAGCGATTTTTGCAGATATTTCGTAAATTATGCATTCTACATATATTTGTCAAGAGTATAAAAGTATTTAGAGTTGGATTTGGAATATTTTTTGTATAAATGAATATTCAAAATTCGGACCGGAAGTAATACTTTTACTCTTAGCGAGTAGCATTTTTTTGTAATATCTCATAAAGTATGTGTCCTATAGAGATTTATTAAGAGACTGGAAGTACTTAGAATAGGATTTTGTATATTTTTTGTATAGAATAATTTTTAAAATTGTATGATTGGAAACGCTCATACGTATAAGAAAGTCGTGTGGTGGCCACACCTCATTTTTAATTATGTACTTATTTCTCCATTAATTTTACCATTGTTTACAGCATCTTCGTTTGGTCGTTTTGCAAACGAGCCAAAAGAACCTTATCATGTTAACGCCTGGATTATGAAATGTTCCAGTTTGCGATGTTTAAATTTGTCCATAATTGAATTGGTCTCTTTGTTAATACAAATATAAAAGAGACCGATTCAATTAATCACAAAACAGATACAAATAACTTAGGTGTGTTTTATTCCAACCTGTTACGCATTTGTGAATAGATTACATGGTTTTCAAATTATTTTATTTCTGCGCTTAAAATTTCCTGTACTTCATTCAAACAGATTTAAATAATTTCGGATAATATTAACACCGATAAGCTTTATTCAATTTGTTTTAAATGTCAAGTCTGACAGAGTGCAGAGTTTTAATTATTTAACAATAATATCTTACAGATTCCCCTTTTAATGGTTTTTAATATAATGTAAAAGTGTCACTGATATTTTAAACAACATTGATATTTTTTGCCAATGCCAACTCATTTTTGTAAGCACTATTTCATTTTGTTATGCATCCTTTTGAGCAAATTTTAATGATTATTACAGCACTCCTGATGAAGTCATTAAACATTAGCGAAATATAGAGTCTAAATGAACCAATTGAGTCAGTCATATTTAATAAAACTACATGGATCGATAGCCATGATATTTTATTTATGTCTATATCGGCAGTTGTAATGTAAAAAATAGTTTTCTTCAAAGACTTCTTAGTTAGTACTTACTTCCTCCTATTCTTTAGGCTTATGTTGTAAATGCAATTGGTGGCTTTTCTCACTTGCATATAAATGTGGCAAACGTCTATTTTTCTGAGAGATAAAAGTCTAGGGGTAATTAGTACATGTATACAATAATAGCAATATAATCTCCAAATCAAAGACATTTAGTCAAAGCTAAATGAAATATATTTTATTTGTGAAGTCGTAGCTTAAAATTTATTATGGCCACAGCTCTATAACCCATGTATATTCGTGAAACTAATAAATGAACCATAAATAAATAAATACACTTTACTTTCTCGGTGTTTGAAAAATAAACCTCGAAGAAAATAGCTTACGTGGTTAATTTTAAATCCTATTTACGCATGTACAATTGTATTGGATATGAAAATTTCGACTTGAAAATTTCTTGTTTCCGAACAAAACCGGCACGCTAAATTGGCAACGGGACCGTCCCTCTTAATAGGACAACGGGAAAAAAAAGGAGGAACAAGTAAGCAAGCCAAGCAAGGTAATAAGCTCGGAGTCTTATTAACTTCACAGTGAAACTCTGTCACGTATAAAGCTTTTGTAGTTCAGTACTACGGAGGCGAGAAATATCTTTCTCTACAACTGCGTTATTCATTAGTCTAGACGTCATGGGTGGATTATTTTCGCCAACTGAAATATAACAAGAAATAAGGATTTAATTAAATTTATTAAGTCTGTTCATCTTTTTCAAATTCTTCACATTCGCCTTTTTTTTGTGACATCGAATAGTCGCTCTTTAGAGGGGAATTTTATATTTTGTTTTTTCCTCATACATTCCACTTAGCGTCAAGGTTAGGTAATTAAATCAGTTGCAATAACATACAGGGAAAAATATAATTCATCCTTTCATACTCAGATATATTGTTGTGATAATTATGTGGTGTCAAAAAAGGATTGAATTGTATAATGAACCTAATATATAAAATGCCGAATAATTTTTATGAATGATGTATGTTTCTTTCAATATATTTATTTAATAAAGAAGAACAAGTTATGATGTGACACATACAAGATTTCAAATGTAATTACAGTTATTTTGTAAGCTTTATACAATGTTAATTATGTCATCATGACAGATGTCTATAATGTCTTAAAAAATATTATTAAGTTACATTAATATGATACATTTCATTAGAGCTTAATAGTTAATGATTTTTATCGACGACTAAACAATAAACTAGGTATTATATTAATCACTATTGGCTAATAATAACACTCATAATAACCGGAGGGAATAATGAAATGCGACGAGGGAATAATGGGCCATAACGTTACCATTATTCCCTGCATTCCGCCAATAAGAACATAATGTTCCTAACGTTGCCGTACTAACGATAGACAAGTCCGGCCATTTTACTAACTGTCTAACCGTCAAACGTCATATTGATATAGTAATCTGACATTTTCATTTAATTATTTTGATTTTTTTAGTAATTTTCAGTTAGTCGTCGATAAAGTAGTGTATACTAACTCGCAATAATGACTATTATTCCCTCGAGCTGAGTTACTCCCTCGCCGCTTACGCGGCTCGGTTCGTAAATTCGGCTGTCGGGAATAATAACTGTCACTATTGACTGGTTGTATAAACTACTATAAAAAGTCGTATTGCTTTGGAAATTTAGTAACTATGAGGGATAGAAAAAAACAAAGTTAATAGAGATGAGAATTTAAAAAGGTTTTTGTGTCAGCATGTTTATTTTTAGCATCTTTGAGATGCAATATAATGATAATTGCTTCATAAAAGAAAAATGTTCGAGTGAAATTGATTAATAACAAATAAAAACAGTAATTATATAGTGGTGATTTATTACTTGAAGCAGTAATCCATCCGATAAAAATAAGTTATTATCTATGTATTTAGAACGACGTACAATTAAAATCAGGAATAACCCAGTCATATTCTAGAAGGAGATATCTATATTAAAGATCAGGGATACCAGAAATTAGTGCATTTATTACAGGTTCCACATTGTTAAGGAAAGTAAAATTCCTTAAATAAACAAGAATAATATCCAACATCGAGACATATTTAGGAGAGCAGGTGATTTTCTAGACATCAAACAAGAACATATTATATGAGTAAGATTCTCAAACATATTGGATTGATACATCAATTACACGTCTCGGTGGTTTTTACTAGTTCCAAATTCATAATAAATTTCAGTTGAAACTTATATACCGTATGTGTCTATTTTCATTAGCTATAGAAATTCAATCTTTACATGCGATTTATACGTATACAAATAATACGTGGCAACGTGTGTCTCCCGGCAACAATCGACATCACAGCGACTTTCTCCGATCTTGCCACTTCTACATTAAATGTTTAGCTGCGAACACGTTCCGAGATATAGTCTGCAATAAAATCCGTCATCATCAAATGGCCGCGCGCGCGATCTAGTTGTTTATTATTATTTTCAGAATCCTTTTTTATTTACCTTATTTTTAATTTTATTAGAATTACGCTTTTGTTTGTGTCATTCTTAATAATTCTCTGCATTTACTGATAGGAAAAAGAAAAATCCTTGCAAGGCGTAAATATTATTTCTAAGCGCAGTACAAACATCCAAGTCAATAGTCCAACAGCTACTGCTAACTTGAGCTTGTATGATACAAGTTGTATCGGTCGCGCTCGCATTGAAGAGAAAAGTACGGGGTGCCATGTTGTCACGTATTGCATGAATTAATCGCCTATGGCTAATGAAAATTGACACGTGCTGTATGTTAGAAGTAACATTGATTGTAAATGTAAAGTTGATTCTTTATAAGTCGTAAATATTTATGCCTATCACCATTAATTTGTTCTTTTGTGAACAAATAGATGCTGTTTAAATGCGAAGGTAAAAACTTATTGTACATTCTTTCTCTAATAATTGTACCCGTGACATACATTAGTATATGTCATATTTGATAATAACTATAAAACTTATTAATGTGGACTAACCTTTACAATATTAGTTTTACTATAATAGGTATTCCTAGTGACAAATAATAACTACAAGTTTTTAATTATTCCAAAATACCTTCGATTATTTACTACTAGTTGAAAAATTCAACATATATACGAAACACATGGATTATTTAGAATTTAGATGATAGTTATTGAAAGTTAAAAAGAGAAAATCAATAGTTATTTTCGAACCAAGTGCGGGAAGACTGTTTTCCCGCATGAGCGCATATTGTAAGCACGAGCGACCGCAGGAAGCGAATGCTTTTAATTGCGCGAATGCGTGGAAGATGTCTTCACGCAAGTGGTTTGTACAATATTTTTTGTACGAACATTAAATTAAAGAAATATTGATTAATGTCATTAGTATCATACCTAACCTAAAGTAGATTACCTAATTAATTTAAGCATTTCATGTACGTAACTATTACTCACCTTTCCCTAAAATTAAGTTATTATATTCTTACACATGGCAAACATGAGGTATTTATTCTTATATTTATTAATTAGTAATAGTATATTTATTGCGTTTTTTGGTTTAAATACAAACAATTCCGAACTGCCAATATGAATGTCGATGTGGTTCAAATAGATGGCGCTTGAATCTTGCTTAAGATGTCGCTCAAAATGTCGTCAAATAGATGGCGCCACAATTTTTTTGGAAGAATTTTTAATTATTACACCTAGTTCCCCAACTTTTAATGAAGAATAGTGGAGGGAAGTAGTATTTTATAGACTAAATTTTATTACTACCAAGTTAGATTTTTTTTAAATGTCCCAAAGTGCCAGTGTTTTTTTCAATTTTTACAGTCGCCTCAACCGGGAAAACGTATTTCCCAGTCGAGCTACACATGCGCCAAAAGTCATTTTACAGGCGGTGAGTACAAAAAATATATTTAAATGCAAAACAGTTTTATAATTAAGTTTGAAAATAAAATATATAAAAATGAAACTAGAAAACTAATTTTGTAATATTGAATATTGTAAAGTAGTAGTATGGATTTGACATGAGGAAAATGCTTTATTCAAGAAAAGTCTGCATGTCGTATTAACTATTTGGGTATTAAAATAAATGACATTATATACACATAGTCGTAATAAATTAAGAAAACATAAAGATTCTTCAACAGAAAAGTATAATTAATTAGGTATCTTGCATTTTATTAGTTTATATGCAAAATTTCAATCAATTGAGAAAGTCAACAAAAATTATTCTACATGGCTGCATCTAACTTCCCCGCATTTTTTGTTCATTTAATAAATTCAGCCTAGACTGTATATATGGTTAGTTATTCATTTGTATCATTCTCCCTCTCCTGAATTCGGGCTCTTAGTATTTCTCGCAGGAAATTTTATTGGTCAAAATACTCCCCTTCGTCGTTTTTCGAACTCATCTGTCAACCATGCATTTCAAAAGCGTCGAATGAGAAGGGCAGGGCAGCCGTCTTGTTACCAAAAAATGTTACACCGCATTTCAAACAGTAAATTTTGCAGAAAAGGTAATAGATAGGTATCCAAGAGACGAACATAAACATTCAAATTCGCGTCAATAAAATATGCACAACGATTCGATGATAAAAGAATTCGCACCAATCATTCAATTCTTTATAACGTCGACTTTCCTCTTGAATGATGTAATTTGGATTTTGAAAAGCCCAGTATCGACAGTTTCGTGACAAAACGTGACCATTGGTGCATAAGGTTGTAACTGTATAGCAAAATTCAAATATTTTACATTTGTAAAGACGAATAAAAAATACTGTTGCTGACATGTATGTTAGAAACTGACTATTAATTTCTTTATGTCGTTTATTTAAATGTATATCAACCTATGTATATGTTACAGATTATCTAGATTAGAAAATATTTGTATTAAATTTAAGAATAATTGCGTATAAGGACTTGTGGCGCCTTGGTTTTGTGTGTATCGCTATTCCAACGTGTAAGTATATGGGAACTGGAAGGGGTACTAAATAGGGCCATGAAAACGAGGCAAAGGAAAAAAAGTCAGCTCGGAATCTTTATGCAAGGCGGTCGACAGCATCTTGGACTGTATTGAACCGTAAAATAATAAATATTCCTAAATTATTCTAAAAAATCTTAATGTATATCTTTATTGAAAGCGGAAATAGTCCACGTTCACCCATAGAAAAATAGTAGGTGGAAGTGGACCTACCACGATTAACGAATATTTCTACCGTCGAGGAAAGTCCCTCACTAAGCGGATCGAGGGCTGGAAAATCTTCGGTTCCAATAAAAGAAGAAGGAAAGAAAACGATAACAAAATGGGTACTTAAAAGTTATTAATATATGTGTGCTAAATAAACTAAAACGTCTAAATTCGTCATAATTTAGAAACCTAATCAAATCGTATGATAATATAGGATGAAATATATATACAGTGCGTTCATGATGAAAGGAACAAATTCGTTTAAAATTCAGGTAATTATTTTGCAGAAAAACGCTCGGACAGGTCGATTAGTATTTTTTATTGTGCATTTTTTTAACATAAGAAAATTATATACAGGGTGTCTAAAGAAGAACATATGCAGCAATCATTATTTTTTTTAAATGAAACATACTGTATATTATGCCATATTTGAATTGTATGGTAAATTCTCAACACTTCTTGTGTAACATACCATATCCCCAAAATCAGCGGTTTTCGGGATAATGACGTTTGAAATGTGTAAATTAAAAAAAAAATACATACATGAAAATCGATTAATTTGAAGTAGAGTTTTTTGTTGAAGATAAAATTTGCAATACCAAGTTGTTTTTGTTGGCTTTTAAAAAAACGTTCAAGGTGTCCTTGTTCAATTTAAACATTTTATTTCATTACCTATGTGTATTGTATCACAAAACTCATTATTCCGAAAACCGCTGATGTTACACAGAAATGTGTTTAATGTGTTTAGAATTTACCCTACAATTCAAAAATGGCATAATATACAGGGTGTTCCATTAAAAAAAAACAATGATTGCTGCATATGTTCTTCTTTAGACACCCTGTATATAATTTTCTTATGTCAAAAAATTCTAAACTAAAAATACTAATCGACTGTCCGAGCGTTTTCTGCAAAATAATTACCTGAATTTTAAACGAATTTGTTCCTTTCATCATGAACGCACTGTATATAATAATTTGTCTTAGAGACGGTTAGATTTCAGTATTTATAAGTGACTTGCCGACAATAATTCAAACAATAATACAGCCTGATATTATTAGCATTGTATGTTCATTTTGCTGTGAAGTTGTTGTTTTATCTATGCACATGTTGTTTATATTTGTATTGGCAGATACAAGTGTTGGTTTCTATTACAGGTGTTATTTAATTAAAATACTTTTGTTTTCTTCTTTGTACTGTTTAGTGTCCGAGAATTTTAGTTTTTTTTTGGCAAAGCAGATATTGGACAAAGATATTTCAAGTTGCACATACGTTACGAGATATTTGTATCTTGTAGAATCTATAGTATCATTCAAGTCTGCCTGTGACAGACTACAGGCTGAGTTTTAAACACTTCAGATAACTTTACTATCGCTACATTCGGATATTGTTTAGACATTTCTAAATTGCGTAACGAAAACCGCAATGCTCGATTTGACAGTCGTGGTCTAGCAAATTAATCGTTAAGTAAAACAAGTGCTTACGTGTGACAAAACTAAAGAGAGTACTCGGTTAAATAATTGACAATTTTATTGGCACTGCAATGCAATTACCGGTTCGTAAAAGTCCAGAGAAAAAATGCTAACAGCATAGTATGTTGTGCAAGACTGGATATAGACGTTGTGAAAAGTTAAATTGAAAAGACCAGACACACTTTGAACATTAAAAGTGTTATTAAAAGTTGCCCGAAGGAGAGACATATGTACAGCTTAAAATTGATTTATCGAGAATGAATCGATATGTTGCTTCATATATGCATTCTCTATAACCATTAAGGATACTTTATACTGATATTTTATTGCTACACATGAAATATTTGTAAATTGGTTTATGTACTGACTTATTCCTAATAAAGGAATGATATTGAAGTAATCGGCATTAAAGCTGTGTGTGGTGACTAACATTTTTAAACTGGTAATATTCAGCAATATTCTTTCTGAAATTAAATTAAGATAAGAGGGAAGTTTTTTACGTTTATCTATGAAAACAAAATACTGTCGCGACAATTTTCTTGCGTGACGTTTTTGTGGCATTTTTTCATATTGATGTTTGGTTCGAATCGCTAAACATTTGTTACTTTTACATTCATTTAAAGAAGAGAAAATGAGTGAATTGAAAGTTGAACATAGAAGTGTCATGAAATTATTATCAAAAGAAGGCAGTAACCCGAAGAACATCTATGAGAGAATGGTTAGAGTCTATGAAGAAAATATCCTGTCCCATTTCTAAGTAAAATTTTGGTGTTAGCAGTTCAAATGAGTGATTCCATTCACGACAACCCAAATTGTGGAAGACATCTAGAAGCACGGACTGAAAAGATTTGGTGTTGAATGATGTCGAGTAAAAGTTTCAGTTTTTGCTAAAGAAATAGGAATATCAGAAATGAGTGTTTCTAAAATTCTACACGAAGATTTAGGAATGGGCAAAATGTCGGCGCAATGGATTCCCAGCATACAAAAACTATGTAGAAGACAAATTTGTGAAGAGAATTTGACCCTATTGTCTCAATATGAAGACTTCTTAAATAGAATTGTAATTGGGATAAAACTTGGGTACACCACTGGGAACCTCCCACGAAACATAATGGTTCTCCACCACCCAAGATGGAAAAAACGCAATTTTCTGGGGAGACTATATTACGAAAAAACCAAGAAACCGTTAAGAAGTTGAAGACCCCACAATTTTGCTCAGAAAACTTTGCTCCTGCACGATAACTGCAGGATGCACAAGACACGAATTGTGCATTAAGGAATTGCCACATACACCCTACAGTCCCAACCTCGCCCCCTGTAACTATTATTTTTTTTCAGAGCTCAAAAACTACTTGAAAGGGTGTCGATTTTTATCGAATGATTAAAGAAACGTTGGAATAAGTGTGTTAGTGTTCATGGCTCCTACGTTTGTTCGTTTTCTAACTCGTTTCATTCATAGCTATGTAGATAACACAAAGATCTCCTCCTCGTAGTTATCGAGTAGCGGTGGGTTTTCCAAGGGAGAACCACCGCTACTCGATAACTACGAGGGGAATTGCGTTAATTTAGAATGTAGTTGCATAACAAAGACAATTGTTATAGCTAGGTAGATAACATAAAAATATCTCCCTCGTAGTAGTGGTGGTTCTTCCAAGGGAGAATTATTATACATATATTGCTCGGTATTCGGGGGATTTCTCCATTATCGCACTACTGTGTCGAGGAATGCACCGATCATTCGCACCCCTGGTGGTCATTGCATTGTAGTAGATTTTCCATTCAAATTAAAATAAACGCTTTCTAGCCTATTGTTGAAGAACATAGCCGCTGCTTTTGCAACGCTCAACTCCAAACAATTTCTCTCGCACCATTGAGTTATGCACTCGTTTATAACTCTCCCCCAACCGCGACACCAAGAATAGAAATGGACCCATTATCCATTCTTGTGGTATTCCCTTTGTCATGTTCCCATGTTATTAAAATATATGAAAGAATTACTTAGAATTCAAACTAGAATTTTTAAACACGAAAAATTAATTAACCGACCAGGAAAAACGAATTTAATTATCGTTTTTAAGAAATGATAAAGAATAACTGCACCAAGAAGCTTAATTGTAGACTATGGCAAAACGCAAACTTTAAATTTTGTGCTCTCTGGTGAGCAGGGGTTTCTTGGCCGGTTTTCTGCTGTCCAATCTAGCTTCATTTAAGCGCCTTCGAATCGTTCGGGAAGATACAAGAAGATTGCGAGCAGTTACGATCTCATTTTTTAGGATGGTGCTAGTCGTTCTCCTATTTTTGAAAGCGGATTGCCTAAGAAAACGCACACCTATTGCATTAGTGCACCGTTTTCGCCCTTGTACCGGCCTTCGTAAGTGAGAACCGGCCTCGTTAAATCTTCTACCAATGCGACTTAAGCTGGAATGGTTCCTTCCTATCACATTAGCAATATGACGCATCGAATATCCCTCATCCAGCTCTTACTGTTTACTCCACTGACAAATTTGTTTTGCGATTCATTACTAAAATGTATTACACTTGCACTGACACTATAAATAACAAAAAAGCTTGGTGGCTAAAGATAACTTGTCTTAATAAGCAAAAATTTCCGATCAGATTTTGGATGAACTTTTGCCAAAAATGCTTTTATTTGCAATTGTACTTTTAAAACGAAACCCTTATTGACAGTATTTCCTTGAACTGTACCAGTAGATCCTCAGCCTAATTGTAAGATAACTAAAACACTAAAAGTCATCATTATCTTGGAATAACACAATATATATGCGATGGTGCGTTAATTTTGTCCATGAGTTTATATATAGGACACACGTTTAGACCGTAACAGATAGATGCCTTGTTATGCCTGGAATTCACTTTTGTATTTGGGCCTTGTAAGGTTATGTGTTTCTTTTTTGGATTACTTAAAGAATTGTCTAGAGCACGTGACTTTTCGAACAACCCTCGTACATCTTACATGATTGTTTGCTCTCGGAGCTTTGAGTTATGTGAAATGCCTTTGACAGCTGCGTGTGCTGTGTTCTCGGTTAAAAAACCCTCTTTGTGAGTGTGTTTTTGTATCTTATGTCACGTAAACTAATTATCTTAATTCTAACTTATTTTTATCCTACCTGTGACAACATCCTTGTGCTATATGAGTTACTTTTACATGCCTGTTCTGGCCTTGTTTGCAACTATTTATTTATATCTTCCGATGCCTGAGAAGTGCCTTTAACCTGTGGCATTTGCGGGACCGTTGTAGTTGCCATAGATTTACATTCGTTGAGACAACAGTCCGGCTTTATTGTGTTCTCTGTCGTTTGTATTTATACGTCTTGTAGAACACGCACATGTGCTTCAGCCGAATGATGTTTTCCTATCATCCATTCCTCTCTAAAAATGTAATAGATGTTAGATAGGGAATACCTTAAAATCTTGGGCATACTATTAATTATTTTGCAGTTCGCTCTGTGCTTTAGCATCGAAATTCTATGTGATGATACATCCGTTGGTCAATCTTCGGTACAGCTGAAGGGGGTTATGTGTTGTTATCCTGAAATATATGTTTAGATCGGTTCTACTATCCGTTTTCTCGTAGCATATTAAGAGCTTGGAACTTCTATATATATTTACCTACAGGTTCCGAGGATCCTTTAAAATCAATTTGGTCTTTATCTAAGTTTTGTTTACTTTGTCACCTAGGTTCGTTGTTGTCAGATTTTCTAGTGCGATGCCGTTCAGGGCACCAACCGTACAACTGCGTGCGTAACTATTCGTTTTGGAATCACATGTTTTCGGATCACTGTGACAGGCTAGGTTTGCTTCCATCGCGGTCATTGTTGTAAATTGAGAGTTGCAAATAATTGGAAACTTCGAGATTTATTAGAGACATGTTACTGTCAATCTTCCCTCGTGATACATTTTGTGGTTGTTGGAAGGTACTAATCTTTCGTGCGATTCTAGGGTAATTTTCTTTTGTTTCGGTTTTGTGGTCCTGCGCAAAGATGGATATCCGTCGGCGTCGGGAAACACGCTTCACTTTCAAGTCTATTCTCGTGTGAGAACAATGTGCGCAATCTGCTTATTTTCCTGTAGTAACTTTGTTACATTATCTATGTAGATATTTTCGCGGATGCTGCTCTAAATGGAATAAGCAGCAGATATCGATACCTTAGTTTTGGTTATTTATCGTGAATTTTTACCGATATACCGTTACCTAAAATTTACGTATGGCCACGTGCTGGTTTTTTTTGAATCTAAATTTTGCACCTTTGAGTGACTTGTGAAGTCGTTTATCGCGGAATCTCCATTATCATTTTGGGGTAAGTGTTTGAAACTTTGTGTTAATTTTCGGGATTTTATCTTTGTTTCTTTTCTCTTCTAATTTAATAGGATTCTTATTGACGGGCACAAAAGCCCTCAGTAGTCATTTTTCTGGTATTGTTCATCCCACTTTATCGTTGAAGAGTGTGGTGGTTTCCATCGTTGCTACAGTGGTTGCACCTATACGTCCATCTTGTCTGTTGAAGTGGAATCTTTCATCGAGGGGCCCTCCGCCATTTTGGTTACCGTTGCGGCCACCCTGCGTCCATCTTGATAGATAAGTGCAACTAATGTTGTAATTTTCACCATAATTTTCGACTGTTTATCGACGACTTTATACCAGAGTGTTGGACTTTATCTTACCTAAATTTGACCTAAGAATTTTTGAGTGGCTAAAATAACTAATGCACCACTTAGTTAACTGCAAGGTCACATATTAATCCTAATTAACTTACCGTTATTTCTTTTGTTATTTTTATGCAAACTGATTTTGCTGAATACAGAGTGACCCTAAGAAGATTAGATAAGGGCTCTCACTGTTATGTTGAATATTTAGTTCAATAATAATTTTAGTTATGTCATTACCGTAATTATATAACTCTTTGTTGTGTCGAATATTTAATTAAATAATAATTTTAGTAAATTCATTACCGTAGCACTATATCTCTTTGGAGTGTTAATCTTTAAATTAGTAGTAATTCTAGTATTTTCATTACCGTAATAATAATAGTATTTCTCTTTGATGTGTTGAATTTTAATCTTGTTTTTGATAATAATTTTTGCACGTTTATTACCGTAAATTAGAAATTTGACTTTCACGTATGTTCTTTTTAATTTTCTGAGCTATTGGAATTAGTTAAGTCATTGTAGAAAATTTAAATACCGAAGCTCAGTAGATTCTTTTGTGCTAATACTGGATTTACCATTGTAACTTTCAATAGCGTCATTTAATTGAATAATAAATGTAAGCAGTTTATTTGGGATTATCTCAAAATTTTGATCTTGTAATTTCATGTTTTACCTGTCACTTAATTAATTAGATTACTCTAAGTCTTATGCGCTAACTTTAATCAATTTTATTTTCTTGTAAATAATTAATTTAGAACTTCGCCGTTGGTGGCGTTTATTAATAACATATGTATATTGGCCTGTAAGGCAAGGAAACGTTTCTACGCCGACCATCCTCCTGCCGAGGCGCAGAGGTTCTATTGTATTTTTTTGTCTCCAAAAATTTTCATTACTTTGTTAAATATTTATTAATTCATAAATCTTACAATCTTAACTGTCAACATTTTAATTACACAAAATATTTATATATATTAATTCTACTTTTTATAACTGTCATCATTTAATTATTTTTCAAAAAAAAATAAGAACAATTCTATCAATATAGCACCTTTCTTCACATCATAATTTCTTTTCTTTTAATTATTTTTACCCCAACATACCTTACCTTCGTCTATTATACTTGTGACAGCAGTTGAATAGGTGCAAACGTTTATACAGGGTGTTCAATAGGAAACCCGCTGGAGGGACACAGCCAGTGGAAGCTCATAGGAGGCGCAGGTAGGTTATCGATAAGGTAACATAGTGTCCTGGTGCCCGGACAACGTCGCTCGCGTCGTTGCCGACCGACGCTCTACTTTTGGTGTAAGTTTATCTGAACCGTCACGCCGTCTGCGACAGAGTTAGCTCGGCCCTGCGTTTCCCAGATTCAATCATCGCCTATTGTGATTCTCCGTTATCTTAACTAAATTTAGTCTGCTATCTTAGTGCGACGTGGTTCCGGCGTAACAGCCTACTTCAAGGTCGTAAAATTTGTAAATTTGGAAAAACCGCTACATGACCGCTTTAAAAGCATACTGTTCTTGTAGCATAAGAACAAATGGGTTGTGTGTGGTTGGTAAAATCCTAGCGGAAATTAAATAAAAAACCCAGATTTTTAATAGTTTGTCTTGCTATCAGTACTAAGTTCAGAGAGAACTTAGTTTGATTAGTAGTACATTATGATCAATCGTGTCAAATGCCTTGGCGGTATGAGTATACAGGACATCTACCTGTTCGCTTTTGTCCATTGGTTAACTACCACATTAAGTAATTTCAGCGAATCTATTCACTTCCCTCTGAGCGAGTCTTAATTTCTACGAAGTCATTATCATGTTTTGGGATGTGTTTTATCTAACGAATTATATAAACACATGCTTTCTTAACAATCATATCTGGTCATAGAAGTCTCACAAATATCCTTTTAATATGTTTTCAGAAATGTAAACGCAGCTAGACCCACAAACGCGAAAACCAAAAATACAGGTTTTTCATGAGCGATCAAAACATAAATTAAGATGATGCCAAAAATACGATAACTAAAATTAATAATTTAGATAGACTATGAATTAACTATAAATGCCTGCTGTTTGACAGCTCGACTATTATCTATATTATATATTACTAAAAGAAAGTATTACCATTGCCGGTACAGAGAATTTCTTCAAAGATAATCATACATACACAAGCCGTAAATTCCTATCGAATTATATACAACAATTACAAGAGCGTAATTGTTGCATACCATATAGTTTGTTTTCTTAACTGTTTTGTTTTGCATATACGTAAAGTCATTAACATTGTTCACGATGTTGAGGTTGTTAACAGCTAGTGTTCTTGTACAAAATAAATAGTATTGTAAATTGAGGTAACTCGGCAACGTTAGGTCGTTCTGTTGCCATCAACCTGTGCATATACTGCATTTGAATTCAGTTTTGTGGAAGTGTAGCCAGCCGTTATTAATGAACATGCACGGTCATTGGTAATTATTATTTAGTGGCCTCATCTGCGTGTGACTTCGTCGTTTATGTGAACATATGGGGCCGCATAGTGCAATTTACGGAACATTGTGCTATACCAACGGCCGGCCGCATCTCAATCGACATGGGTGACATAGTGTTGGATACAGATAAGCGCAAATATACATGTGTTATGGTACCCATACACGAAATGAAACACACGTATTGTTCGTTATTCACGTAATGTGGAATTCTTTTAATGGCTTACCTGGTTAATTTAATAGATAACATGATCTGTTTACTGTCTACTAATAGATTCGTGATTGGATGATACATGTTATTATACTTGGAAAATTGCAAATTGATAGTGTTTTACTGGATTTGTGTATACACTATTTGGTAAAAATAAATGTAAAAGCAACAAATTGTTTCTATTCGATTACATAATTTAGTAACTGATAAGTCATAACATTTTATTGTATGTATTTCATTTAATAAATTATAAATATTCTTGGTACTAATATTTAATTATAATATTCCATAACGTTTCTCTGACAATCTTTAAGAGGGGCGTTTACCAACAAATAGAAACTTATGCAACTTATATTACTAGCGGGACGGGTAGACGCAAGGGGGTGTGAGTAGGTGGAGGTAGACGATATTCGGTTTTGATCACAGCGCTTCGGTTTTATTCACAGATTATGTCGTGGGTTGAAAATTTTAATATATGTGACCTTCTCCGAGAAATGGGACCTAGTGTGTCAAAAAACGGGTTTGGACTTAAGAGTGGATTCTGGTACCTAAAAGGGTGTAGAATAAGATGAAATGAGTTAGATTTCTGATAAAAATTTATTTACCCCATAAAAACGTACAAAACGAACTTGGGAAAATCGATAAAAATGAGAAAAACATTAAAATTTTATTTTTTTGTTTTAAATTGTTTTTTTTCGTCAGTCTTCGAATTTTTTTGGTGTTTCGTGATCTGGTAGTTCGATTTTCTTCCGTTTGACAATTTCAGTTTTTTCTTTTTTCGGCGCTTTGACTTCAGCTTTCTTTTTCTCGTGATCCGATGCTTCGATTTTTTTTTTCTTGCTGGCAGGTTCAGATTTATTTTTCGATATTTTTTCCGCTTTGGGTTCAGTCCGTTTAGGAGCTACAAAATCCCGTTTCTGTGAATCAGTACATAAGACCCTGACATTCTCATACAAATACCCTTTGCGATCTAACGATAAACCGCTTGGTGCAATGAGCGGAGGTAATTCGTTTGGTAGCTCAGCCGTTAATCGCAGATTAAATCTTTCTTCATCCGAGTCCACAAGTTCTTTACATACAATTTCGTTTTGTTTGAAGTCAAAGTGGTGGTACTTGGTAATACCTAAAATGCAAAAGTTTAAAAAATTAATTGAAATGAATTTGAAAAATTAAAATCACAAAATCGCGACAGTTTACCTGGTAATCTTTTGTAAAATCCTTCGAAATGAGTATCCCATGTTCGCCACTCTACATCACTTCCATTCACAGCGTTGTTAAATTTATTACTGCTAGATCTATTGACCACATCTTCAAAATCTTGGTAATAATCTACATTTGAGCGACTATATTCTAGTTTCATTAATCCGAAAGAGCGATCGGGACTGAACTTGGTGTGGCCAGTTAGGAGGAAATTTAATGATATCGATTCGTTTAAGCCAGAATCCACTCGCCAGGCCAAATAATGCATCATTGCATTATTTTTATTCTGTGCTACGCAGTTATCACAAAATAAAACTAAATTTTTAAGGGCATTCTTCGTGAAGTAATCGTGAAGTAATCGTGAATTTGGCTAATGACAGCATTAGGTCCTTTTCCTATTTCGAACTCTTCGTCTAATAAATAGTTCGACTGAACGTTAGTGAATTCATTATGAATACCAAAAATTGAACATTTACGAGCTGCTTTGAAATATGCCGTTCCGACTTGTTGTGGACTGGATGGATAAGATATATTTTGTGCATAGTCGAAACTCACTACAAGAGTAGAATAAGCATCACTCATCTTGCAGCATTGTTGGTAGAATTCACGCTGGCGTTTCGCATGGTCAAGATGAGTAACAGCCATTCGTAATTTTGCTTCTTTTGTATCTGAATCAGATTCTTCCAAAACTCGTCGTAGCATCAAGGTATTCTGTTGACAGACGTCACAAAGATCAGTTTTCGGTTTCATAGGCGAGATGTAAGGGCAGTACTTCATCCAAATTTTGTAAAAAGTTTTAATTGCGATTTTATCTTCAGTAAGACAAACTTTCTCAAAACGACGATAAACAGCACTTTTTGTTTCACTGGATGGTAGCAGCATTACTTTACAGTCTTTGTAGTTTGGCATTCTACCAGAAAGAGGTATTGCGAATTTTTCAGCAAAATTTTGAATAAATTGAACGATACGAGTAAGTGATTCCGGTGGTAACACACGCGATTGCCGCTTTGAAGACTTGCCACTTAGTTCATGTTTTCGTTCAGAAAAGCCAACATTATCACTATGTCGAATCAAATTTTTATAACGTTTTAAACCAACATCGTAAATAAAACAAAACATCTTTCTACAAATATGAATGCCACGAAATAAGTACATTGTATCAACTCTGGATTTATTTTTTACCCTTTGGCCATACTTCTTCCGACTTTCAGTATTATAAACGTTTTCGAGCGATAAATGTTGTCGATGAAATTCCAAATGGCTCAAATGGACTAAATCTTGTTCTGGTTTACTTAATTCTTGGAAAAATTGCCGGCTTTGTATAGCAAGATTTTCTGGAATTATCTTATTACATTCTTTCGAACAACATGCTTCGGATTTTTCTCCGTACATCAAATCGATGTTCATCGACTCTTGTATATCTTCAACGGATTCCTCCAATTCGGATATAATATTGGATTCGGAAACATCATGCAAAAAACTTTGATTTTCAGTTAGTCCCGAAGTATTAGCACCGACACTTTCAGATAACGTCATATCGATCTCATCATCGCCATAAACCGAGTCTAGTCTTTTTAAATCATCATCAAAACTGTCAGAAATATCCATTAATTAATTCAATCAAGATTATTAGAAATATCCATTTTTATAAAAATTACTTCAAATTAACATCAGCTTAGTAACAAAATTACAAAAGAACCAAAATTGCGAAACAACTTTTGAGATATTGATAACACTCGTTATACAGTTGGCACAAGACTGAAGCGTCACTTTATTCTTTTCCTTTCTTATAGTTATTTTTACAATGTTCTTCGTATTAGTATACGCACATCATACAGTTATACAGTTGGCACAAGACTGAAGCGTCACTTTATTCTTTTCCTTTCTTATAGTTATTTTTACAATGTGTACAGAGCAACAACAATAGCAAAGGTATTGTCACACTAAAAGCGAAAAAAAATACGTCACCACATAGGCATGACGTCACCAAAGTCGGCACCCAATCATAACTAACCATACCAAATCGCATCTCCCAACTGAAGGCGTGTTCAAAGTGATAATGCGTTATGAAACTTTAAATGCGTTTTTCTCAAAACTTCATTTTCACACACTACTTCCCTTTTCTCGGAGAAGGTCACATATACATAAAATGAATCGTCAAATATTTACATTCTGAAATCTACTCGCATATTGGTATTACGCGTACTTAGTTAAACTAAATGGAATTAACAAATATCAAAATAATGTAAATAAAATTGTAGACTAAAAATTACTTACCTCGTATTTTGATTTTTCATACGATTTGCATGGTTACTTCTTTGTTTTGTTGATGTTTTATAATAAGCCAATTTTCGCTTCCCCATAACTGTTATATTATTATACACTCGAAGATTATAGGTATATATGACATTTCTTTTTAATTACAAACAGTCACTCGGATTTGAGTCTGCAATAGCAGACCGATTCCGATAGATTTTCGTCTTCGCTAGGACCGGTAGAGATACTGTAAAGTGGGGATAGACGACGCGATAACTTCGAAAAAACTCGCGTGAAATGTGTGTCACAATGTTTATACTATTTAATGTTTTTTATCTTCAAAAATAATTACGTACATTTGTTTTTTTTTAGATTGGACATCAAATGTGCAGCTGGCGCGTAGAGGTTGCTTTTACTTTCTTTATAAAAATAGATAATTCTCAAGAGAACAAGCAAAAGGTGCTATGATTATTAATTTTCCGAGCACAAAGAGGAATATGTTTTCAGCGAGAAATTCTTCTTGGATTGAGTTGGTCTTTACTTGATGTAAATCCATATTCAATGTAAAATAAAACAAACAAATGTTTAAGATTTACACTGTATTTAATAACAACGACAGCTGTTTCGCTACACTGTAGCTTCGTTAGGTTGACATATACAATAATAACTATCTACATACACTTGACTCTTATATATAGTGTGTGGATATTGGGAATTCTAAGAACTAATATATAGACAAGAACTAATATATAGACAAGAAATTGTTCTTTATATATTAGTTCTTAGAATTCGTAATATCCACACACTATATATAAGAGTCAAGTGTATGTAGATAGTTATTATTGTATATGTCAACCTGACGAAGCTACAGTGTAGCGAAACAGCTGTCGTTGTTATTAAATACAGTGTAAATCTTAAACATTTGTTTGTTTTATTTCACATAGAAATTCTTATCTTGATAATCTTTGGAACACAAAGACAAATTAGACATTACATCAAAATACCACTTGCTCTCAAGTTTATAGTTTTTCTCTTATTAGTGATACCAGTCCAAAGTCTGTTGTCAATAAAATAGCGGAAGCTGAAGCCCTTATTTTCGCTACCATTTGGATGCGAAAACGATGGAGCATGAAAAGGAATTTATCGCGTAATGTCCTTCTCTACTTTCATTATTATGAGCAGCAGTTGCCACTGGTTTTCATAACCGGCATAACTTCAACATTTTCCATTTGGGCGCAAAGAGTAAGTTTCATTATTGGATTAATTTTACAAGCAGTTACAGATGAAAATCTCCATTCTCGTGCACTAAATGCATGTACTATTATTTGTTATTAGTGTTTGTGACGAGAAATTGTGAGAGAAACTGTGTGAAATATGACTGTCTTCCGATCTTTTAGCGAACATAATTGAATCTAATTTCAAGCTGTCTGCTCAGATTACTAAAACATTTTCGCAAAATGTCGCTATCTAATGGAATTAGTTTAAATTTCATTTCGTCTAAAATATAATGACTATTCAAATCATTTACAAAATTTACAATTTATTAAGTCGTACAAGAATGTGAAACTATTAAAGAACATATTATTTAAAGAACGATTAACCAGTAATAACGATGTGAGCCAACTAACACGTGCAATAATCTGACGTTCTACCAAAATGTAATGATAATTCGTACTATACAAGGACTTATTCCGGGTAGCAATATCGTATAGTTCAATGAAGAAGGACATTTTATAACTTTTAACATTTAAAAATAATTGCATAAAGGAAATACAATATATGAATCCCCAAAAAAACCAATCCAGTTTTCTATTGACACAAAGCAACATATTGCTTTTTCGAGGTTACTATGCAGTTTACTAAAAGAGATATGTCTCGCAACAACATTTAAGGCAATACTTAATAACCTACAAGTATTCTATACACCACAGACATCTTCTTTAGCACCGACAGGACACCAACCCATTCAATTTCGTTGATAGCTTGTTAGGTATAAGTCATGTCTATCCTTTCTACCATACTTATCATTTTGCCGCAGCACATTCTATTTTCCAGCTTTCTTTCCTCTTGTATGTGCGTGGACTACTCTCTAGAAGGTAATTATTTTGTAATAATATATTTTTTATAATTATATTGTAAATATCAAAAATATTTCTTTCGGCAAGTCTTCTTGACTCGATATCTGAACATTAGAATTTTGTACTCTGTGAAGATATATCATTGTTTATTAGTGACTCCGTGAGTGCATGATAGATCAAAGCCCTAGAATTCCTTGTTATATTGTTCGATATCTAATAAAACTGTGCCGCAGAGTCTCAACCTATCACACATTTTATTTTTGTGTTGCTTAAGTCGTAGTCTATAATTACACCCAAGTACTTGTGTTGCTCTATGCCTTCTTGTTCTTCTATGCTGTCACCAAATAAGCATAGTAATAATAATATATAAGTAATTATTTGTTCAAAGGTTTTATATATCTTTTTACGAAAACTAGCAAATGGCAATTTGTTGTTATATCATATCTTAATATCCCCCAACAGCTTTACGCCAGAAAGCGCATTATCAAGATTGCTCTCGTGGTGCGACTTCAGCTCCGTATCTGTCAAGATGTGTGACGGCATATAGTTTGATTTTACAAAATATCACCGGCATGTTGCAATAGATAATCTTAATGCCATACCACCACAACCATCATTTTGCAACAATGTTCGTCTTTGATAGACTTTATTGCCATGTAGTCCGGTCAAATTAGACATTGGAAGTTACCTAAATTCCCACCAAGCTGAAAATCGGTAAGATTGTTTGAAATATCATTAAAAACAAAATTTGAAAGTTCCCCATCTTTCCCCTGTAAGGAAAAATTTTTATTCAAGGTCAAAGGTCAAAAAAATGAGTTTTTCGCGATTTTCAGCAAAACGGTAAGTTTTATCATAAAAATAACTCAGACAAAAATTGTAGATCATAAAATTATCTACAAAAAATTAATTAATACTTTTTTTTGCAGTTGCAAAAAATCGAGTTCAGCAGTTTTTCCGGCGCAGGTGGAAGTAAAGTGTGCACTGGTTCTAATAAATTGTTGACCAACTTCCAACCCCAGTCTGTAGGGTCTAGCTGATAACCAAGCCACACTTGAACTTGGTAATATACCCTAAAAAGATGTTGATGAGCAGCAACTGAGGTTGGAGGAAGACAAGCTAATTGTACTTGTTTTTTACTTTTGGTGTTTTTAACGAAACATGCATATCTATACTTATCTAAGCAGGTAGTTTTTTTAGGAGCTCCGTACATAGAAAGAAGAAAGCGAATGCCGTTAGTAATAATTTCTTGTCGAGTAGAATTACTATTTTTGAAAACTTCAGCACATTCAATTAAATTTTGTTTCTCAAATAGTTTGAAGACTGTTATTTTACCCCTCCTGTAAAATGCAGATGTCGTATCACAGCCAGTTATTGCGTGTAAAAATAGTACATGATTTTGACACTTTGCAAAAGTAGATAAACTTTTTGATGAATACATTTCCGATTGATGTTGAGCTTTTCCTGGTTTTAAGAAGAAAATAGTTTTTTCAGTTGGAGTTCGAGCAGTCAGTAATACGAGTAAGTCTATATCTTCACCAACAACAATAGTTGTATTTGTCAAATTGAATTGCTCAATTGCTGTTTCAATTATCAATACATCAGCATCATTATTAGCTTGTCTTACCAATATATTTTCCGTAGTAAATCTTTCTTTCAACATTGAAATGAACCGAGACTTGTTGTGAGTATTAGAAAGAAATTTTTGTTGGCTGGTTGGAACTGTCATATTTTCATCAAATAAAATATCAATTGATGAAGATGTTGCTAAAGTTCGACGACGCTGTTCTGCAGCTTTGGTATTTCTCGTGCAATCATTATAGCCATCAAATACGACAGTAACTCGGGAACCAAAATGTCGACGTACATACTGTACGTATTTATCTAATATAACGTTGAATGTTTGTTCACTATCCCATACAACGCGATGTAGTAGGTATCCTCCGTCAATGATGTATGTCGCATTTGTGTTGTTAATATCAAAGTCTACCTTTTCGAAACAATCGTAAATTGCAGACTTCTGTGTTTTACGCATCCCGATGTCATCAAATAACGATAGAGGGTACTCATGCATATTATGACGATTACAACTTTTACAACTTTTTGAATCGTTATATCTCAAAAACGGTAGCTCGTAGAAAAAAAAGTATTAATTAATTTTTTGTAGATAATTTTATGATCTACAATTTTTGTCTGAGATATTTTTATGATAAAACTTACCGTTTTGCTTAAAATCGCGAAAAACTCATTTTTTTGACCTTTGACCTTGAATAAAATTTTTTCCTTACAGGGGAAAGATGGGGAACTTTCAAATTTTGTTTTTAATGATATTTCAAACAATCTTACCGATTTTCAGCTTGGTGGGAATTTAGGTAACTTTACTCTTATTTTTTGGTCTAATTTGACCGGACTAATGTATTGTTTTGTCGAACACTAAATACTTTTTCATCGTGGAAACAACTGACCTGATGGTGCCGTAGTGAGGATAACACACGCAGCTATATGTAGTCCCACAACAAATATTATTTTTAGAAACTTCTCTGACCAAAAGCAAGGGACTGTATGCGAAACTCACTCTTATATTTTATATTATGTTATGACATAAATTATTCGCATTTGAACACTGCTTTATACAAATAGGCTTGAAAAAATACAATAAAGAAAATTTTTTTTTTGATATAAGAATATTTTAATAACAACTTTAATAACTCTTATTACTTTATTATTATTATTTTACAAAATGAATTATACTATAAAAAACAGAAACCACACACGTTGCATATCGCAATTAAGTACTAAATGAATAAAGCTTTTAAATCCAAATCTAAATTTAGGTTTAGAAACTAAAATTTTAATAAATCCGTGTTGTGTTACAAGAGAGTAGAGACAAAATTGTTCATTACAACAGCATTTCTTTCTGTGATTGATGCTTTTCCCACATTTTGTGTTTTATATGTTGAAAAATGATATTATTCTTTATTTTCAGTATTTTGTAGATTTTAAATTAAAGTTTGATCTGCAAAAAATAGTAGAAAAAATAGATATAGATAAATACAAATCTGTTTAAAGATTAATACTGTAAGCCATTACTCTGTGATAAATATATGTAATATATAACGCCCAGAAATTAAATTTAAAGTCTAGAAATTCATCCATGGAATAAAAGGCATTTTTCATCAACGTCTGTCTGACATTGCATTTAAAAAGTTTATAATATTTACTTCTTATGTCTTATATCTGAGAAGTGTATTATAGAACTTCACAGCGTTATAGTTAGTAGTTAGTAGCTACCTGACTAGTTATCAAGCGATGCAACGGAGTAACGCAGTCGCCATGGTGTTGAGTCTGATAGTTGTGTATGTCGGCGTGTTTCTGTACACAATTACTTTGGTGAACATGTAGCAAGCAAACTAAAATGAAAACATTTGTCAATGTTAAAATATTAGGTTTTCCAAATAGAGTTTTGCACGAGGGCCTTGCAGATACTTTGCTTAGTGCCCATATCACTTGCTTCTGAAGACGAAATATGACCCCAGCTACGGGAGACGCACCTCACGTCAGAATCCCGTATATGACCCAGAAGTGAAAGTTTGCAAAATATCCAGCTGTGGCCGCGTCATACGATACGATATGAATTACTTGCCGCACGGGAAACACGGCCGACACGAATTGTTTTCTTAATATGTCAATATAGCAGTGCCATCCTAGGCGAGTAGTAATACTAAGGCCCAGGAAGCGAGTCTCTTGTTCTGGTTTCATATCTCTTCTGGTGGTAAGACATACTTTTTGAGTTTTACCATTGTTTAATTTTAGACCATTACTCCTAAACCATTCTTCAGCCTCCGCAATGACATTATCCATTTATGACTGCAGTTTGTCACGTTTTTTATCACTCAGCAGAGGGGGTCGTGTCATCCGCATTCGTTATCACTCTTGCTCTAGAAATGTAAATCATTTACGTAGACCAGAAAAAGTATGGGCCACATAACAGAACTCTGTGGTACACTTTTAGTGACACGGACCGATCCCAAAACCTGACCTTTCCACGACACCATTTGCCAGCGATATTTAAGATAGGATTCTATCAAGTTATTCGCTACTCCCCTAATAGCATATAACTCCTATTTTTTTTTTAATAGAGTCGCATGTTCCACGCAGTCAAATGCCTTCCTCAGATCTAAACAGGACATTATCACCTCTTCTCCATCATCAAAAGCACCTGCCACATATTCCAGCATCTCGACAGTTGCTGTTGATGTTATGTCCACATCAACAGCAACATTTTCCATAAAACCATGTTGGTGGAACTGAAGGATATTGAACTTCTGGAAATATATCGTTAATCTGGTCTTAATCACTCTCTCTAGGATCTTCGAAATTGCAGGTAGTATTTAGATGGGTCTATAATTGCTCATCTCCTTCTCGTCACTAATCTTAATTATTGGAATTCCTTTCCAACTTAAATTCAACAGTAGAACATCCAGACTTCAAGCATTTGTTAAATAGTAGTGTAAGCGGTGCCAACAAATTTCGACTTACATATTTCAAAGGTTTTACAGACAAACCGTAAACATCTTTAGTGGTCTTCTTGTGCAGTCTTTGTGTGATGCCTGAACATTCTTGTTCGTTGTTGGAAAGAAAAACGACTTATTAAACAATTTGTAATCCTATTGCATGTACGAGTACATGTGTATATGGAGCTAGATCTATATATGCTGAGTGTATAATTAAAGATTTTCTTAATTGAGGAATATATCATACACTCAAGTATACCTTCTGTTCAGGTAATAAAGATGCAATGTATGCATCTTTGAGAAACCGTCCATCCATTTTTATTGACGGATTATGGATATTAATGGGTTAAAATTCAAATTCCTTTAGTAAAATAATAACCTTCCGAGCTACCGTATATAAACATATTAGCAGAACACTGAAAATAACGGATATTTCCTTTCCTTATAATGCAACCAAATATGCTCATGTATTTAAAACAACGTAAAGTAATACCCCAAGTATTAATTAGTTGACTTTGTAGAGACGATAAAGCAATTTTAAATGATAAAGTACAGTCTATTTACTCACTTCATATATCATGCTAATAATGAAAATGATTAATTCATGTTTGCGAAACATAATTAATTTTAATTAAATAACTTCTAAGTACAAATGAGACCACAAAAAGGTTATCAACCTAAAGCGAAAAATCGTTTATATGTTTACAGAAAGATCTTTAGCGCCTTATTAATTGAGACGTTCAATGATTTATAACCTCTTTTGAGAAAATATGAATTGAAGAACATTGATAATATACGGGCATGTTAATCCACCGCCCATGTATTAAGGGTCTAGCCTTAATACATATTTCTAAACTACTAAATCTTAAATAATTTTAAAATTAGAATTTCTTGAACTATTTCAAATAAAGTGTATACATAAACAAAATATATCTGCTCCTATTAACTATACTGTTTGGAAATACTTACAAAAATGCATATTGACTAGTTTTTACTCTCTTATACGTAGTATAAGGAAGTATTGTGATGACGAAAATGTTCGACCTCGAGATTTTTGCAGATGTTCAGCTTTGAAGTCTCCTCATACAGAAAAAGTGACTTTTAAAAAATGCCTCTCTCTCTCTCTCTCTCTCTCTCTCTCTGTGTGTGTGCGTGTGACCACGATAGCAGTCAAACGGTTACAGCTGTCAATTCTAAATTGTATATTTGCGAGTATAATCTCCTTCTTGAGATCCGATTAGATTTTCAGTAAAATCTGTACACCGGAAGTAGTAGTTTACTTTAATCAAAAAGCAACTTCTACCAATATTTCGTCAACTACTAATTTTAAACAAATTAATAAGGAATTCAAATGTATTCATAAGTGAATTTTAGAAAAAAATTGTTGTGTCGAAATTCCTACCGAAGTAGGTCTTTTACTCTTGTTGAAAATTCGTTTTTTTGAGGATATATCACAAATCATGCTTTCTAGGCAGAGAAAGATGAGTATAGAATTATTTAAAGATTGATTTTCAATACTTTTCTTTCATAAAAAAATTTAAAATTCAGACTGGAAGTAGCACTTTTATCGAGTAGCGATATTTTGCAAATACCTCGTAATTTATTATTCTTATTATTATTATGGATTCTATATAGATTTATCAAGAGTATCTTAGTAATTGATTTAATAATTTCTTAGCAATTATTTATTTGAATGTGGAAAAGTAGCAGCTGTCTACGTCATGATTATTTTTCGCGCGATCTTTTAGTTTCATGTCTCGTGTGCAAATTCAATATATTAAACTAGTTTTGTCTGCATACGTATGCGCTGCGGATGATATTTAAGGCCGACTTCCAGCACTGTAAATTCATTCCTGTTTCAGGTCTTTGAATCGTGAAACCTCCTTTCCTTTCCGCTTAATCTTACTTAGGCATAAATTCCAGGGGGTTTTATAGTTAATTCCAACATATAATCGTGGACCTATGTTTCGCAATTACGTCTCACAATTTCAACGTCACACAATTTTTAACGTCACACAAGTTTTTCCCTAAATAAAGAGAATAATTAGCTCTAAATGTCAAATGAAAATCGAACACATGTCGAGAAGGTTATTACCAATTTCCAAAACAAGTCAAACTTGTACTAATTAACTAAGATTAATAATAATTGTTAATTAAAAATAAAAGTAATTAAGCCTATGATTTTTGAACCGTTAAAACTCTTAATATGCGACGAATTTTCTCGAAAAAAAGTAATGCTATGCACTCTGATATACACTACTTGTTTTCGGCTTATCGACATTTTTCGTAATGCCTGGACCATGTCTCGTGATCTATTTTTTTCTATGTGACTGGTCTAAATAGTGACGGAGATTTCAATACTGAAGTGAGCAAGGGTCCCACTAACTTAATACCAATTATGGCTTCTAATATTCAAAGTAGTATCGTCTTGATAATCTAATTCCTGTTCACACATTTTCACTAAACCTTGCCTAATTAAAAAACTCATTTCTTTTGATAACTATTCAGAAATATTTGAGTAATGTGAATACGAGATGTCTAAAGTTTTACTAATTAAATAGTCGACAACTCATTGGACAGTTTTCTATCCCGTAAATGTGCATTTTTTATCAAGAAAAATAGTAATTCTGGGCAATTAAAATTAAACATGGTTCTAAGAATCTTATAACTACTTCCAATTATTTTTAAGTCTAACAAGTCGATTTTCTGTTTACTTCTATGGAGGAAGCGTTTTTCTGAGCACATGCCGTAAACATTATCTTGCTTTATATTTTTATCTTTGTTTATAGGATCATCAAACAATGTTTTGTTTGTAAAGTGTTGAGTGTATGCGTTTGACTTTACAAGTGCACCTTTTTGTTTTTATTTTGATTGAGATTTACTAAATCTATTTAGAACACATTTTTTATTGTAATGGTTTTATTACTAGAGAATTACGATTAACGAGAAGCGACAGTATAGTCGAATCCTTTGATGTTTCGTTTCCCACTTTCGCCTCGTCGAATTTTAGTGATAAACAATTGAGTATACTAAACTAAGGACAGGAGACACCAAGGGAAAACTAGGGATCGCGTGGTATTTGTTGATGGCATTGACGACTAACTAACCAAGCGCGCCTCGTCCACCGTCGTCTTTGTCTCTTTCCTTTGGCTGTGGTTCTCTGCTAATTACTATTAAAGAAGCACACGAATCTTTCGCAAAAATAATTGATTCGCTTTCGGGAAATGCGGATTCAATTCTTTATAAACAACTTTACGCAATCGGAAAAGTCCATGAGTTATTTATGCTCATCTTTTTCGGCCTAGATGACGACGGCTTTGCTATTCTAATCTGCGTCATAGATTTCGCAACTGCATTTGAATGTTTATGATTCATCTCCTGTTTTTTGAAGCCACTTTCTATCTTATTAACGATGTTTGCACAACGATTTCTGTCAAAAGTAGATTTTTCTCATTCCTACTTCTAGTGCAATACATCTGAGTGTAAACAAACGTTTGTCTTTGGCTAACACTCATATTCATAATATTTCGCGAGCCCTGAAGAGGATTTTTTGAGCTACATACTTTTTTAGTGTAACGTTGTTTTAACGAATTTTGACAAATTCTGTAAGCTGCACCGGTAGAGACGACCAATTTCAACTAGATATACTAACTTATTAACTGCCAATCATTTAATATTGTCATACAAAGCATAAATCTTGATGGCCAAATCGAACCTTGTAAAACACAAAATTCTGATATTGTATTTAGAAAATTAATGTAATCATATTTCATGAAATTATTCAAATAATTCAAAGAGTATAAACTGTGTGTTCTATTCAATAAAGCAAGCCCTTTATTGTTGAAGGGTTTTGCAATTTCTAATGACTTTCATGTACAGGTATCTATTGTAAGAGCGCTCATATTTAAATAAGTTATATATTAAGAATTAAGGGATGCACACTATTTTACTAAGATTATTGCATAAATGACTACATCCAGTACGTAGAAAGCTGAATAAATATAAATTTTGTGTGACAACGTATAAGTGTAAAATACGAGATCTACACTGGAAATCGTAAGTAATTTAAAGTTTTATGAGTTCACTTCGCGATAAAGTAGTACGTGCAATTTCAACCTAGAGTATGTGTAACTTTATTACGACCTTGCAATATAAAGCTCATAATAAAACCAAAATTTTGTACGTCTTGTGTTTGTTTTGTTTATTGTTGTAGGAGACTTAATGTATACCGCTGTATTAATACGTATTTTATAGGCTAAGCAATAGATCTCATAAAAAACATATCAATCAAAATGTGAAAAACATTGTTTTATTTATTATTCTACTTGCTAGTTATTTTGAATTTATGCAACATTTTTTACGAGTTTGTGGATACTAATTAATGGATAAAAATATAACTGCTATAGAGAATAGAGAAATATTAAGAATGCAATAAAATTTTACTATGGATAGAAACTTTAATTGTCGCAAATTCACGGTTTAATCTTTTAACTTTTTTTTTAACCAGGAAATTAGCTCCACACGGGTTCCGAAATTTTTGTCAGTTTTTCAAGAACAACGACTGAACTGCGTTTAATCATTGTTGATTTTATGTAATTTGGTTATAAGAATATTGCATGTATTATAAAATATTGTAATATGAGACAAATCAGTGGTTTTTTATTACAAGAAAACAGGTTCAAGTGGACACCCAATTTGATTAGTTGCATTTTAAAAGCTCATCAACAATCTACTTATTAAATAAGTAAATCATAAATTTATAACTTATATTTATAGGACCAATTAGTTATTCTGTCTGTAATAATAATAATAATAATAATATACCTGTATTGCCCAACAGACATACATCTAATTACAGGGAAAAAAATGTAATGTATGCTTAAAGTCATTGTAATTATTGTATTCAAATCGTAGTCTTTTTGCTAATTACTTCAATAACTCACTTGGGCAACTAAATTTGTTACCGACTAATTCTAAATTAAATGATGATCGGGGCAAAAGCGTCTTAGCTCACTACAACATAAACTGATTCTGGTTCGTGTAATAGTTATGAACTTATATTTTTTTGCAAATTATAACTTTCAAAAATATTTTAAATTTTATCTTGTCTCTTTGGCCTATCATTGAAGCAGGTAATACTGACGACGTCAATTTTAAAAACTGACGAAAATAGTCTAATTTTATAAATTGTAATTATATTGTAAAATTTTCCTTTGAAATAATAAGGTCTTTCACATAAGGTAATAATATTCTCGGCTATCTAGCAAATTTTGAGTCCCATAGAAAATATACAAACTATTATTTAAGGAATGAAAACGCATTTCATAATGCAAGCGCACACTGAGAGAAAGGAAAATGTTAATTCAACCAATTTCGAAATGTTGAACTGCAAACGGTTAACTCAACAAAAAAAAATGTTTACCCAAAGAAAAAGTGAATTCCCTGAACATTAAAATATTTTATGTTTGAAAATAGAGGTGTTCCGGCAAGTGTGTAGTTTTAGTTGAATAAATAGTATTTCAAACAAGATTTAAAATCTTTCTCCAAACAAGGAACTTTTGTGTGTTTTTTGTGCGCCTGGAATCGAAGTAAGTAGGAGCACGTGTTAGCTTGTTCTCTATCCCACACATTATCGAAAAAGAAATAGACTACCAACATTATGCAGGTAGCTATGCTAAAGTCGCACTTAACGACACATATGGGCAATTTATCCCCATGATTTTATATTTAACCATATTTAACAGCTTTAAAATGTTCATTCAACTATTATTTGAAGATACTGGTCTCTTGCTCATATTTAACTACACAAAAGTGTTCAAGTCATGCATTTTTGTGTGTTTCTGTCTCTTGGCTATTATTAGTTAGGTAGTAATATTATATGATTCCTATTAGATTTGTGCCCTTGTATTTAGTTAGCTTCTTTTGAACACCAAAAGAGAATGTTGTAGTTAACGCCAGAGTCGATGTCTTTTTTAAACTGAAAAGGCATAAAACTGAATGTACTATTAGCATTATTCAAATACAACCAAAATGATGAATATTTTATTTTGATAAATTTATATTTCATGTGATTTACCTACTTGTACTGCTTGTTATCCATTAATATGTATAAGTAATTATCTCATCAAATGAAAATGTTACTAAACTATTTTGTTGTACTTTAGGATAGTAAAATCTGCCAAATTTATTTGAAAATATACAATTTTCAATCGTACATTAGCAAAATTATCTTAACACTTGTATTTCTAATACGTTTCAAAATGCATATGTTCAAACCTAGCGTAAGAAGTAAATAAACTTGTCATATGTTCAATGTAGCATTCAGCCAAATAGTCACTCCTTCCTAAATGTTTATATTCAATGCGCTTGAATAATCGTCCTATAAATTTTGCTATTGCGTTTTGATCACAATTGTCTTCACTATTTAATAAAACTTGTTCTCTAGTTTTGACTCAAACGTAAAGACCCAAAGCATACTAGTTATAGAAAAACGTGTCCCTATACTTCCATACAGATAGAAATGTGAACTAATTTCAAAAGAGCCATCATACTTGTTCTGTGTTTTAATAGTAAAACCAAGTTTTGTCAGTTATGAAGACGCCACCAGCATATCGAGATCTTTAATTTTTAAATTTCTGCAGTACCTCAACTCACCATGAAACGCGTGAAACCATCTGATTTTTTGTTAAAATATGGGGTACTCAAAGGGAACAAAGCCCTTTTATTCCAACATTTTCGTTTATAATGGTATGACTTGCATATCAAGGCATTTTTCCAAGGCCATTAATGTTCTCTTAGTATGGCCAACCATTTCGAGCACAATGACTGATCAATATTAACTCCGCCCTACTTCTCATTTAAAAAGATAATGTATGCAGTTTGCACGTGATCCTGGTATGTATTTTGTCAAAAAGTACTATTTTTAAGAATTATTTGTGCAAAGGAGCGCCTATATAAAGATTTTTTTATGTAAAATTGTCATTTGTCCTGTTACTACAAAGAGTAAATGATCATCCTACTCTTCCTCCTTTCGTGGTGCATTCACCGACGAGAAAATTCCGTTTCCGATTTCCGTAATTATTTGTAACGTGCATACATACGGTTATAACTAATTAATTCCGTAAACTCGCTGGCTGCTTTCCGCGAGACGCATTCGTCATCGCAGAAAGTATCTTACATTTCCCTATAATTATCTATGAAGATGCATTCGTCATTCGATAGATAATTCCCATACCCTCACGCAAAAGGTCTGTGCACTCATAAGATTATTGTCACATTGTCATTAAACCATATATTATATTTTTCGTATAGTAAGATAATTTCCACGTGTATCAAATCATTTCTTTCTTAGAAACCAACATTAAAACTTCGCGTGGTCATTTTACCGAGTCTATGTATACGTATCCATCGATCAAAACCATCAACAATTTATATAAACTCTCGCACAGTAATAGAAGAATTATTCATAGTAAATAACTGCCGATATACATATTAAAATTTCCGTATTCGTCTTTTATTTTATCTTGTGATGTTAGAGTTAAACTTAAACCATGAATAATAAAATTTATGATACTATATGATTTCATTTAATAGGATAAATTTAAGTTTTAACTATGTATATTAATGTAAAAGCAATTCTCTATTTATGTTTATATTTATTTCTAAAAATCGTTTCAATTCATAATTTATTTTAAACGTATATAAATAAATCTAATTGCATTGAACCATTTTGACTTTTATTTGATGTATATAAAAAAAATTCGTAGCTATTAATTAGTAAGAGAGCTATTGGACCTACCGTTTTTTTATCCGACATAGGTTATCCGTAGAGCAAGACGTGCGTGCTTCTTTCTTTTACAAGGTGTTGGGGTTAATTAAGCACAAAAGTAATAAATCACTGCCGTATTAATTTACTTTGACACGTGAGATTGAAATCCAACGCATTTTAACAGTATGAGACCTCTGCTGTGTAACTAGGTAATTCTCAGGAGAGGAGCGAATGAGGCTGCCTATCTGCACAAACGTAAAAATGCCCATAACAATCACCTATTATTTAGTAAGATATCGATATTAATTAGCGTGTTAATGTTTACCCAGAAGAGTCGTTACAACATTTTAATACAAACCTAGTACTCGAGAGATGAAACGCTTTTGAATAAATGCAAGTTTAACATAACCTTTCCTAGATATAAAAACAAAACAAGAATATTCAAAATAAATAGATTTAATTCGGTTTGTTTCATTCTTTTCTCCGTATAACCATCCATCGTTCAAGGTTTCCACAGTATTCTACGGAGTTACGTTCTCAGAACGGATATTGTGAGAAAATTCTTATCTGACTTTTCATCGATTATTTGATCATTAGTCACCCGCAGTCGTCCACGGCAAATAAGCTGGACAATATGTCTCTCCGGTCTTAATAGAAAAGAGGAATTGATGGACACTAGCGGGTCATTTACATGCACGCAAACGGCAAACCATAGATTAAGGTCATCGTCTTATTGTAGCGGTCAGTGATATATGGAACCGATGGAGATTGAACGTCGCTTCGTAGCTACTTTTTCTTCATTTACTTATATCGACGGCGACATCTACATTCTCGACCAGTAAAGAGAATGGAACTTGGACGAGGACACAAGCGGTCAGCGTGAATCTATCAAGTAAAAAGTGGTAAGGATATAGGATGAAATCACAGTAGGTTTGGAAAAAAAACCGAGTTAAAATGTACCTAACAAATCGGAAGAATTTGACATTGGAATATTTCCGTTGCTATATATGTAGCGGCACCCGTACATATAATATTATCGTATTTATTAGGGTTAATTAGACTCGATGTCTCGCGACGATGATGTCATTCTCAATTACTTGAATGCGTGTATGTCGTTAATAATAAGATGAAACAGTCGCGAATCGTATAGATATGGTGGTAAATTTGTTCTTGTTATGTTATTAGGTGAAGTTATAAAAGGTGGAACAGATGTCTAGTAAAACCAATTATTGACGTAATTTACTAAAACGAAATGTTAATAATATACAAAGGTTTATTTGTACGCTGCCCTTTGAATTACATGAATTACAATGTGTATTAAAGGGAAAATAAGTTCTTTGTTATAGTATGTCACGAACTGTGGTGTTGCCTGCCAATCTGCTTATTGTACACCCTGTCCATATAAAAAATATAAAGTTCTCCTAAAGTACATTGCCTGAAAGTGAAAATTTAATAGAATTGAGGGTAATATGCACAGTAGGTAAAGCTTTTTAGGGTTTTGAAAAATTGATAACTTTCCTTTAACCCTCTATGGCCCAAGTTTTCAAACATTTCAAAAAAAAAAATTTAACTGCTATTTTTAATTAATCTAGTATACTACTATTGTTAAAAACCTAAAACTATTAATATAAATAAATAAATAAATAAATAAACGTTTATTGCCCAACAGTTTTGCCCAATAATAGGGCAATTTACAATACACAATAGTACTTATATAATAGAACAGTACAATATCATACAAAAGCATAAGAACTTAATCTAGATGCACAATTAATATAAGGATAAAACGCAACCACGTAAGAAAAAATAAAGTTATAGATCGGCAGCTAAACAACTTAAAGTATTAATTCTGAATTCACCTGTAAAAGCTGCTTGAGGGAACAATTAAAAATATCGCATGCAGAGCTAGTTTCGTTGTACAGTGAGCATCTAAATGAAATTGGTGACCGAGATAACAGGTTACTTCTGGCCTGGTTAATATAAAATGTATCGGAATCAGGTGAAGATTGAGGAGGTACATGGAAATTAAGTTTTGAGAGAAGTAGACTAGCGTCAATTTGTTATGTAGCAATTTATATAAAAATGTTAGACCTATGTTGTTACGACGAGCCTCAAGAGAAGTAACAGAAAATTCATTCAGTAAAATGTCACGTGGAAACCCTCTATTTGTATAGACGTTATGCTCTTTACACCATAAGTACTTTAGGAATCGTCTCTGAACATTCTCCAATAAGAGTTTATGGATTTCGTACTTCGGATTCCCAACATCCCACTAGCCGCAGCCACCACATCCTGAATATGTTTATTGAATGTCATTAACAATAGCAAAATATGTATGATAGTATAATATGGAAACAATATAACACGTAACTATTATTGATGTAAAGAAGGTAAAATAAATAATTCTATTTTAAGTTAACAATAGCAAAATATGTATAATAGTATAATATGGAAACAATATAACCCGTAACTATTATAGATGTAAAGAATTATTTAATTTATCTATAAAAATTGATAGTGCAATTATGGCATGTCAAATTTATTGATGGTTCAATCCTATTTGAAAAACCAGGATTGTGCAAATCTGTAGGCACATTAATGACAGTATTATTAATTGAGTTAATTCCATAAGTATTTACGATATCTTCAGACGAAACTGATCATGATTGTACTGCTGATGTTGATGGAATTTGATTCATATCAAAAATTCCTGTATTTATTGCAGGTGTGGTTGCGTAAGTAGATGTAGGTAGGCCTTGTAACATACATGCTATATTTGTTTTATTTACTAGCGAATCTTTGATATAACCTTCAACTACACTAGAAGATTTACAACCACCATGTTGTTTTAACTGAAGGATATTACCACCATTGACAGCTAAAACTGTAGCGGAGGTTCTACGGAAACAATGACCAGTATATAACTGTGGATTTTGTAAATTTAAGTAAAGAGCATTTTTTTTGGCATCTGTATTATTGTGTTATGTCCAATGTTTTGTCTAGTATATTTACCACTACATAAACCAATAAAGAATTTTGCTATATCATGAATTGGTCTAATTTTTAAATAGTTTTTAATTATTTTGATCCAAAGTGGCACCATTATGACAAACATTCGAGGCGAACCATTTTTGCTATTGCGGATGTGAATAATTATTAAGTCATCTTTCATGATGGCATCAGAAATTAATAAATTAGACAGCTCATCACTTCGGCATGCACCAGCAATACCAATTACAAGAGCAATCTACAGGGTCATAAATTGTCAATAATTTCAAAGCATTAATATATAATCATACTACCTTAGTTGGAATGTAACATGTGTCAGGTGCCTCAGTAAGGAATTTTATAATTATCTTGAGTAAATACTAATGAATTTTTGGGCTTATAATTTTCATTTTTTCTTTTTAAAAAGGCAAATAATTTAAAATATTTTGATATGTTAATATCCTCTTTTAGACCAAGTGTAGCTTTTAATATTGAATAATGCGCCCATAAAGTCGAGGCTTTTCTATTTTTAGAATATTCTTGAAAATAAGCAAGAAGTACGTTTTCAGAAATTACTGCTGTATTTTTGGAATTATACCATTTTTTAAATTCTGTATATGTTTTCATATATAGGTGTTTAGATTTATGCGGAAGCAAGTTCTCAACTGCCTGTTCTGCAATCTCGCGCATTTCAGGTGGTGTACATTTAAACTCTTCAGACATTATAAATGGAATGAAAAATAGTCTAATAAATTCTTGGCTTTTAGTTTCAGCATTTATGTCAAAACTTATTTGTCAACATCAAAATGTAGCCTACTTATTTGTTTATATGAAGTTTTATTATAAGGGCATTCTTACATATATGAGTAAATTTATTTATAATTATTAAGGTTTCAAGATCCAATTAGACTACTGGTACAAAAAATAGTATACATACTACGGTTGAGAGGACTATTATTGCTCTTGTGGGAATTTAATCTCGCCACTCGGGCAGTAATAGTCATTTTCTCAACCTTAATATGTAATATACTATTACCTTCTGGTTGCAGGTCAGTATTGTGTTAAAGAAATGCCGAGTGGAATGCGCATGCGTTCAAATCTCGGTTCAAGTCGGTTCAAACTAGTGTACGATTAGCAATTTCCCGCAAAGTCGTAATGCGTAATTTGTTGAAGTGAAAAACTACCAAAGGCACTTTTTGTTTAAATTCAATTTGACCTGACTCTGACTGACGTTTAATTTGAAGGGATGATTCGATTACATAAAGTATTGTTGAATATACAGTACAATGGACACCAAAACATGCTTTATAATGACCGTTGAATCCCTCATAATTGTACCAGATAATCTGGCATAATCCCACATAACTCCAAATAATCCTATGTTACCCAATATAATCCCAAATAATCCCACGTAACTCCAATAATCCAAAATAATTCCTGGAATTCCTACGGGGTGTACACCATAATCCCTCAGCGGTTTCCCCGTCGTTCCTAACAGTCATAATTTCAAATCTCCTAATTTTTATCTACAAACTCACACTTTGTTCAACTACTATTATTTCGAGCATCTTTGATACTGCTTTTACAATTTTTTCTAAGTTTTGAATGACTTTAAATATGTTAGATACGATGTGTCATCCATTATTGCTATTTTATAATTTGCATTTGATTCCATATTGAGTTACAATTAGGAGCGAAAGGTCTTTTCGAGATCGAGTGAAATAAATAAAAATATAAAAAAAAAATCGTTCTTGCTATTTCGAAATATATATTTCTATTTAAATTAATGTTTATTTCATTTTCATAGATATATTATCGCGTACCCATTAACGAATCTGGCAGAATTGAAAATTCATGAAAATTTAAACTATAATGAATTATATTGCACGGACGGTTTATGAATCGTTTTTAAATTGAAATAAATATATTTTTAAGTGCTATCACTGTTTATATGACGTGTACTATATATTAAAATAAAGCATGCAAGGCTGGCTGGCTTGCAACATGAAAACTATCCATCATCATTTCAGGATATATACACTTGTGTATTAATTTAATCAAAATGTAAGAAGAAATATAAATTTACACAAAGTTTTAATAAAACGCGTTATGGTTTGTGGTTACCTTATTTTCAGTGACGACAAATGTATCATTTGATTTCATTTGCATGCAATTAAACAAAAAATATATTAATATTTGCAATGACAATAAAAAGAATAACAACATTAATATTTTCGTAACAAGCAATTCCTTTAATCATGACATATAAACACAGACTCATTGCCGGGTATTATGTTGGTCACCTTGTTCACGAGCGACTTACTAAATATAGTAAAAACCATGACATTCGTTTTTGCAAACGCGGAAGATATGTTTTCGCTTGGCATTATGCATTCCTATCCATTTATTGTAGTATATAGATGAATTTAAGAACAGCACAATTCTAATGTGTTAAAACAAACGTTTTACTTTCTTATACGTAGTATAAGGAAGTATTGTGATGATGAAAATTTTCGACCTCGAGATTTTTGCAGATGTCCACGTTTTGAAGTCCCCTGATACCGAAAAAGTGGTTTTTAAAAAAATGTCTGTGTGTCTGTCTCTCTGTGTGTGTGTGTGTCTCTGTGTGTGTGTGTGACCACGATAGCGGTCAAACCGCTGGACATATCAATTCCAAATTTTGTATTTACGAATATAATCTCCCTCTTGAGAACTGATTAGATTTTGAGCAAAATCGGCAGACCAGAAGTTGTAGTTTACTTCAGTGAAAAAATCGAAATTTGCAAATATTTTGTCAATTACTAAGTATAGACTAATTTATGAAGAATTCATAAGTATTTAGAACTTAATTTCCAATATCTTTTATATAAAAAAAAATTCAAAATTCGGACCGGAAGTATAACTTTTACTCTTACCGAATAACGATTTTTTGCAAATATGTCGTAAATTATGCATTCTATATACATTTATGAAGAGTACAAAAGTATTTAGAGTTGGATTTGGAATATTTTTTGTATAAAAGAAATTTCAAAATTCGGACCGGAAGTAACACTTTCATACGTATAAGAAAGTCGTGTGGTGGCCACACCTCATTTTTTTCTTTCATTTAACAATTCGATGAAGTTGTAAAAACCTCATTATTTCGAAGAACGACATAAAATGTTAATTGATGAACTTTTGATAATTTGACAACAATGGTTAATATATCTAATACTCCTAATAAAACAGAACAAAATAATACACACGCGGAAGATATGGTTTCGCTTGACATTATGCATTTCTATCCATTTATTGTAGTATATAGATGAATTTAAGAACAGCATAATTCTAATGTGTTAAAACAAACGTTTTTTCTTTCATTTAACAATTCGATGAAGTTGTAAAAACCTCATTATTTCGAAGAACGACATAAAATGATAATTGATGAACTTTTGATAATTTGACAACAATGGTTAATATATCTAATACTCCTAATAAAACAGAACAAAATAATACACACGCGGAAGATATGTTTTCGCTTGACATTATGCATTTCTATCCATTTATTGTAGTGTATAGATGAATTTAAGAACAGAATAATTCTAATGTGTTAAAACAAACGTCTTTTTCTTTCATTTAACAATTCGATGGAGTTGTAAAACCACATTATTTCGAAGAACGACATAAAATGTTGTTGATTGATGAACTTTTGATAATTTGACAACAATGGTATATCTAATACTCCTAATAAAACAGAACAAAATAATACAAAATTGTATTTTAAAAGTACTTTTCTTATGAAAACTGGTCAACTTTCTACTGTTTTTACTTTCTTATACGTAGTATAAGGAAGTATTGTGATGATGAAAATTTTCGACCTCGAGATTTTTGCAGATGTCCACGTTTTGAGGTCCCCTGATACCAAAAAAGTGGTTTTTAAAAAATGTCTGTGTGTCTCTGTGTGTGTGTGTGTGTGTGTGTGTGTGTCTGTGTGTGTGTGACCACAATAGCGGTCAAACCGCTGTAGATATCAATTCCAAATTCTGTATTTACGAATATAATCTCCCTCTTGAGAACTGATTAGATTTTGAGCAAAATCGGCAGACCGAAAGTAGTAGTTTACTTCAGTGAAAAAATCGAATTTTGCAAATATTTCGTCAATTACTAAGTTTAAACAAATTTATAAAGAATCCAAATGTACTCAAAATTAGATTCGAGAAAAATTGTTTTAATAAAGTCTTTCGAAATTCCTACCGGAAGTAGGTCTTTTACTCTTATCGAAAATCAGTTTTTTGCGAATATCTTGCAAGTCATGCTTTCTAGGCAGGTACATTACGAGTATAAAAGCATTTAGAACATACTTTTAAATATCTTTTGTATAAAAAAAATTTCAAAATTCAGACCGGAAGTACCACTTTTACTCTTATCGAAAAGCGATTTTTTGCAAATATGTCGTAAATTATGCATTCTATATATATTTATGAAGAGTACAAAAGTATTTAGAGTTGGATTTGGAATATTTTTTGTATAAATGAAATTTCAAAATTCGGACCGGAAGTAACACTTTCATACGTATAAGAAAGTCGTGTGGTGGCCACACCTCATTTTTTGATATCATTCTTACCTACATGTCATTTCAATCATTCAAGAAAAATTGAGCTATGATATAATAGTTGAATTATAATGTGACACTGGTTCCCCTGCTATAAATTGTTTGTTATTTATCTTATCATTCTCAACATATGAACTTACACAATCAGGAATACCACAGATTAATGTGCTGGGACCATACCTGTATCTATTATTCACCGCTGATGTGCCAGTTACTGCAAAAACCCACATTGCAACCTTTTCTGAAGACAGAGCTATTCTAGCAACAAATTCCAACATTCTGCAAACATTCTAATCTATCGTGACAAACCTAACGTTTCATGAGGATATACAAATACAATTTGCGAAGGATGTTATTAAGACTCACGCCAGGCGTTATAGAGAAAACTTATTTTATACAAATCCATTAGTTAATTAAACTCCTAAACCAACAGGCAAAGATAAGACTTCAAAGGAATTGGGCAGAAAACCTGCATAAATAATCCTAGTAACCGTCAAAGGTATACCAACTACTATCAAGTGATTTCAGCCCACTTATATATTACTCTATTGTATATCTGAGTAGATTGTACTTTTGCAACTAACTTTATATAAAAAAGATCTTTAAAAACCCTTGCCTGAAAAAGAAAACGAATTAATGTTTGAGCTTTAACTTCGAATGGTATCGTAATATAAAATAGCTTTATTTTCAGAAAAATGAGCATTGCATTAAAGAAATAATAATTATTTAATTTTAAAATTTAAACAAAATTTGAATTTCGTGCCCTGTTCTATTTCGTTTAAACATAATACAATTTCTTTGCCTTAATTAAGCGGACATGGTTGAAAATTAATCAAAATGTCTAAACTCAAATTGCATTTTCTCTAATATGATATATTTGTAAAATTACGTATAACAAACCTCCTGTTTACTTTTGTACTAAATTATGCCAATGGAATTGTTTTATTTATTTCAAGAAAATGTAATGATTTCAAAACGTAATTTTCTTAACTTTGAATGATGTTGCAAACGAACAAATTTAATTGTTTTCCAGAGAACAGAAATGAAAATGAAGCGAACACAAATAAAGCGCAAACGACGGACATTCACAGTATTATCTAAAATCTGCCACAGATTGAAAATTAACGAGTGCGGATTGCAAACAATAATCTGTTTAAGACTGTGGAATGCGCTCACCGAATGGGCACACTGTTAGGTCAAATTTGCTACACTTACGTTCAATCGCAGTAAGTAATTTCCTGAGTTTCATTGAAATGTAGAGGAAATCACTAAAGTAATTTCATCTATATATGTTCCATTACACTTACGAATAAGAAGCAGTTTACGAAAGACGATTTGAAATGAGATCGTAATAATTATTCAATGTTCTTCAATGCTATAAAATATTAAACAATAACACCACATACTAATGGTTTTCTCACTCACATATATTATTGTAGATTTGAATGACAAAATAACTTAAGAGGCTACATTTGTATAGTGTTACACGATAACATAATTTTTGCTAAACGAATGAAGTACGTAAAAGTTTACACAAAACCCAATTGCACAAAAATAATGGAAACTATTAAAATATCACTTTGGCTAGAGAGCCAAATGTTTTTCTACCACTTCACTTTATGTTGACAGCTCAACATAGCAATAGGCTGTGCTAAAATGTCGTACAACTGTGATCATCATAAAGTTAATTTAGCTAATACCTAAAGCACAAATAGTCCAAATATTTGAAAACCAAAATATCTCTCGTAGATATACCATGTTTGAAACTTCAAAAAAGCGAAAGACCTAGAGCTTTGACTTAACCAAAATAAACCAATTAAATGAAAGTAGGATCATTCAGGAAATTATCACGCAAGTACGGTGTTTTTAAAAAATTATTTCTATAAAATTATCTACAAATGGGCTAGCTATATTACCGCACAAGAATGAAAGTTTGAATAGGCCGCAAACTAATTTGTCCCTATACCAAGACGATAGCTGTACTAAAAGGAATCCTTTTTGCAAACATAAAAATCATCGTCACGGATGACCAAACTTATTTTAGTCAGCCATTTCTGAAATGGGAGGAAACTGTTTTATAAATGAATAATATCGAAGACTGTCAAAACATCGTAAAACATATGGAAAAAGCCAAATTTGCTGACAAAGGCTCTGTTTGGTGAGATTTCTGCTGGATGTATTTCCGGGTCTTCGACGGAAAGACTAGTGGTTACCGCAGCCTTGTCCAATTGAAGATTTTAGGCCTAGCAAAGTTTATGTTGAAGGATAGCAAATCTCAAAACGAAGAACAGTTGAGACATAGGATTTATCTAAAAATTCGGAAAGTTGATGTTAAAACTCTCGAAGGATTAATACGAGATGTTCTCAGAAGGCCGTTTTTAAGGAACATAGAACCAATCATTTAATTTAGCTTATTAATGTCGTTATTTATAAGATTGTCAGTTATTATAAGTAATATAAGTTTGATTAAAATTGCTTTTATGCTTAAAAATTTAATGAAGTAATTTGTGCCAATACTTTAAGGAAATATGTTTAACGTTTTGAGCATGAATTTTGAGACAACTCTTTAGATCCATTGACAACTTAGATAAGGTAGACAAGTTCCAGAACATTATTTAAGAATATGACGAAAGTGGGGAAGTCCATTATTCGAAAGTTTCTTGAAAGGGAAAAAACTTCTCTCACTGCATTTTGTATTCACAGTCAACGTCATTAGAAGCACTGCTAAATAAGCATCTACAGTATCATAATCATTTTATTTGATCAGTAACTTTGTTCGTATAAATTTGGAAATAAATAATTTGGTTGTAAAGTGCATATACATATAGTAGTATTTGTATATTTGTAAGTATAATTATCCTCTCAAGATCTTATTAGACTTTCAGATAAATCGGTAGACAGGAAGTAGTAATTTACTTCAATATACCAATATCTTGTTAACAACCAAGTTTAGATAAATTACTGAAGAACACAAGAGTATTTTGAGCCTGAATTGGACCAATTTTTGTTTAAAAGAAATTTCGAAATTCGGACCCTTATAAAATAGCAGTTTTTGCAAATATTGCTCAACTTGAAACACTGTACAGAGATTTATTAAGAGAATAGAATAATTACTAATAAAATAAACCTGTGTGTAAAAATGTCCCAATTTTGAATATTTTTATAAAGAAATTAAGGCACTTACACACAGAAGCTTTTTTTATTAATAAGATACAGAATGTAAAACTTAATTTGAAACTTTGTATACAAATTTCCGAACGCGCACACGTATTAGAATGTCGTGTGGTGCCCACACCTTATTTTTATGTATAAAGTTATGTACGAGGTGTGTTAAAATATAATGAGACTGGCACTATAGCGAGCGATCTGGCAACGCCGTAGATCTTCAAAACATCGACCGTGTGAGGGCACTTGTGAGGTGAGACCGTCGTTTAACAATAAGGATGATTAGTGACGAGTTACAATTGAACAGTTTCACTGTCCATAAAATTTTAACTGAGGATTGGCACATGCGAAGGACATTCGAAAAAGCATGACCAGAGAAAGCTCGAAAGAGCAAATCAATGCTGATTTGCTTCTTTAACAGCTCAGAAGTAGGGTGATTTGTGTGAGACCTGCCATAGCAGACAAGCGTGTGCTCCTTCTTGGCAACGCCCCATGTCAAACGGCCATCTCCTTTACGGAGTTTTTGACATCAAGAGACATCCTTGTGGTTCCTCAGCCCCTCTATTCACTAGATCTCAGTCTTTGCGACTTCTTCTTTTTTCCCAAACTAAGAAGTGTGTTAAAAAACGTCATTTTGGGACTTTGGAGAACATCAGAAAGAATAGGACAAGCATGTTGAAGGCCATACCGGCTAAAGCCTTCCAGCACCGCTACTAAGACTAGGAACAATGATTCTGCCGGTGCATAGCTGTCCAAGGGACATACTTTAAAGGGAATAGTATTGCTAGCCTTAGCTAGTAGACATGAATCAAATTCATGCATTTTTGTCGTTACTTTTAAAACACATAACTTTTTTAAGAAAATAAATTAGTACAAAAACTGGCCTTGACATAATAAATTTATGCCTTTTGCATCACTAACCCAAATTTGACATTCTAGCAATATGAGGCTCTATTTTTATGAAAATATAACTAATTATAAAGAATTAAAGCAAATTTAAGGTATACTTAACTGATTCAAATTTCCCGCGGCCTTAGCTCATGACAAGTATTTTATTTGACAACTAACGATGTTTACTGTTTCATACAATATTAAATTTATACTTACGTGTTTAAATATCTTATAAAATCTTGTACGGATAATCTCAGGACGTGTAAAGGTTCGAATTTAAATGATTGTGCCTTGATATATGTGAATAAATTAATAAACAACTAGAATTTTATTGTGAAGACATGAAACTAAATAAAACAATGGATTTTTAATATAAATGGTAAGTATTTAAAAAATATGTCTTTTAACAAATACAAAATTAGACAATAAGAATAACAAAAGTACTTAAGAAATTAATTTCATATAAGGTTCAAACAATTAATATTATTTTAAATGCTTTTAAAATAGGAATCAAATGAATGATTATTTACAAATTATACCTTGATATATTTGATTGCAAACTTTAAATATGAATGTTATTTTATAATTTGATTACTATTTCTTCTACGATTTACAAAACAAAAGTACAAAAGTAGAATACTAAACATTGATTCTGATATTATTATATTTTATAGGTTATTCCAATTTAAATGTAAATCGATAGGTATATTAGCTATTTTCACGATACCTTCGCAATAATCTCTTGCCTCCTTGTTGTCGATGGCCTCAGTAACAATCCATGAAAACCTCCTTCTGGTTATCGGCAACTTTTCAACCTCCAAGTATAATTTCAAAGAGTACTGGATCTTCACAATATGGGTATTTCTTTAATATTTCCTTTTGGTAAGTTTAAATGAACAAATTTGTTATATTTATCACTAATAGCTTCTTTTACTTTTTCTGTTATAGGTCCTCCACGATCTGAATTTAACGGCAACTTTTCTTTATATATTTTGAATACGAATCTTCTTGTAAAATACTCATTAACTTGAATTAACCACTTTAATATATCTTTTTCACATGTAATAATAGTTTAAATCAATTACTTTTACTTTTTATGCGCTTTCAAATTAAAATTACGTCTCGTGTTTTTCATGGAGTGGAAGCGTCTCTTTTTCAATTATTTTTTATAATAATCATTATTCTTATAAATTTTCTATATAGTTAAATTTTATATACATTTGCCAAATAGACCACCCAATATACACATTTGTTATTTTTATAGTATATCATGTATAATTTTAAGGCCTTATCTTAATTCATTCATAATCATTATTTTTTACTCCAAATTTAAGAATAACAATGATTTATATTTACTAAATTATAACAAATCCTGTCATAATAATTTATAAATCTTATAATAAATTAAATTAAATTATATTCATTCATGTCAAGCCAAATATTTATATGTAAAACATTAGTACCATTGCCAATATGACATTGTAAGTCTCAAATAATCTTTTAAACATTTAAATTGTTTAAATAATGTACTGCTACAGTATATGTATTGTATGTAACGGTAAGGCAAAAATTAATCGATATTTTTATGCTGGCGTAGTTTTCCTATCCTTATCCTCTCTCTGCTTGGGGTCGTATTTCGATAAAACCTCGTTAGAACTCTGACAGACTATTTTATCTCTCTAATGAAATATCACCTTACGTACTGTACCAGACATAGTCATTTATTCTTAATAGTACGCGACTGTCTTTCGTTACATAGAGATGCACACAATTTTACACTAAATAAAAATAAAAGTTTTAAAACACAATGTTGGACAGGTGTGTACGCTTTGTTAGTAACGTCCCTTGTGTTAAATGAACTGCTGCTGTTTGTGCCACTCAACGCGCTAATTATAACAAACCCTTCGGCATACATGTTTTGTTCTCGGCATGTGTGAAGTACGAAACAAAAGCACATAGGTCATTCAATAACCAAATAGATTGTGAATGATACTTTATAATTTCGAGAGCTTGGATAATTGTAAGTAAACAAATCTTCCGTAAGTCTCTTTATTTACTTATTGTTATTGATACCGCCATGCGAGTTTTCCCTGCGTACAAAGAAAACGCGTACAGTAAATAATTGTATTAAGAAAATTAAACTTTTAGGATTCCACATATTTCACATAATAAAAAAAATAAATCGAGCAGAACAACCATGAATTAGGTAACTAAATATACTTACTAATAAAAAGCAACGTGTAAGTAACACAATGACATCTAACTGATACAAAGTCACAAACTAGCAGCATGCAAATGACTGATAGAATACTTCTCCACCTGTAAAATACGGAAGAAACGAATTAGCAACAATTACATTTATAGCAATAAGTAACAGTTTCCCTAAACATGAAATATGGAAAATAATATACAAAAAACAAACATGTTTTACCACAGCATTTACCCAAAAATTAAAGTATACTCATACTACAAATTTGTTCTTTCAGTTTGTAGTTTGTTGTGGTTGTTTGTTCATATTAATTTTATGATTATATAATTCTACTTTAGTTAGTTGGTTAAGAATATCATGAGGAGTATTCTGCGACTGCAGAAAATATTGAACGGCTTCAATTTATCTAATTGCATTTGATGTAGTTGGGTATTATTAATCTACCTCACTAACAACATTTTTGTTGCCCACACAAGCAATGATAGTATCACCACTTAAAAATTCCACCTTCACAAGACTGTCATCAATGTGGACGTATTCGTTGAAGTTATGGTCAGCTTAAGCAAAACTTATAGTCTTGTTGATTTTTTCAAACCATTCGACTAATGGTAGGTAGGTATCTGAATCAAATTCTTCTTCTCTCACGACAAAATTAACGATTGTTTGTCTTCTTACCATTTGGCATGCTATATGAACTCAGTTTAAAATGTCTACGAGATTAATACTAAATCTTTCGTTTCCTGTATCAATAGAATTTACCATCTTCGCTAGGAGAAGTTGTCGGTAGTTGCTTTATAAACTGTGTATACCACTCTGATCCATAGGCCGCAATTTCAAACTTGTATCGGATGGCATAAAGACTAATTACATTTTTAACATCGCGTTGCCCTGGGCAATTATCAATTAGTAATAATATTTTTCATTTTTCTGCGATGCTATTCGCAAGTAAACGTGTGACACACTTAGAGACTCGATGTTGAATGTCGGCTGATATTTGTTCATTTGGGAAAGTGAGTTTCATTTTCGGGGAAGTCTTTCATTTTACCGGTAAGTGTTGTTTTGAATTGCTAATAAATAGCGCGGTTCGTTTTATCCGAAAGATCGTTTTAAATGAGTTTATTATATTTGATCAAAATTAACATTGCTTTTATGGACTTTTGGTCAATACCTTGCAAGTGGTTCGTTATAACCCCGAGTTCGTTTTAACCAGGTTCGTTATAAGTAAACATTAACTGTATTTTCTTTATCTTTCTGAAACAGATTTTTCTGTTATAACGTGTTCTTATTCTAAAACGTCTTTTATAGTTTCTGCCTGGAAAAATACAAATATGTAGACAGTAACTGGTATTAGAGCTTTGCGGGTAAAGAAATTGTTTGTATTCAAATCATCGTCTGTATCAAACCATTTTAGAGTTTCTGTTACTTCTAGAATGCAATGTAAATTATATTAGTAACTATAGGTATATAAACATACTCGTGGTCCGCTAAGTTAATACGAAATAGTTCTAGTATAGTCTCAAACATCTTCGAACATGGGAATTTATGTACCTTAATAATAAATTACTATTAATACAAATAGTATATGTAAAAATGAAAATAAATAATATACAAGGAATACCTTCTTTCTTTTACCTATACATTTTTTATGTAAATGCAGCAAATAATTACATCATAGGGAAATTTGGATGAACTTGTTATTCCTCCTATGCATATAAGCAACCTGCTTTACATTGCATTGAACATAAATATTAAAATAATAAAAAAAGCAATTTTGAGTTACCCAATAAACTGTTGTGGTTTTAAACTGATACCTAATTATACAGAGTGTTGGAAATTTGCACCCTAGAATATATTTGATACACACATAAATGATAATCGTAGAAACAAAATTTAAATATCTAAAATAAAAATAATTTTTCTCGATATACAATTTTATCAAATAATTCATTACATTTTTAAATGATATCATTATGCTAACAACAATACATTAATGACGTATTTATGACAACCGAAATTTAAATCTGTTGTTGGTTTAATCCACTTGATAAAATTTAATATTCTCAAGTTTCACAGTAAACTTTATGAACTTCACAAACCAATTTCAGTGCGAATGGGGGAAGTGAATTTGCTATAATTTATTCAGTGGCACATGGAGTGTATGTACGTCTTCACAAATAGAACGTTGCAGTGCCGAAATGTATATTTTACACATACACAAGTCGTAACATACAATTCCTGTTCCTTAATAATAACTTACAGACCACGGAAATGAATCGAAACCCCAGCAGTGTTTGATGCAGTGGTGATTTCTGATTCACATGTTACGATTTCTAAAGCATTGAAAATAAGTCATGTGTGGCGCTTTAAAGGGATTGACGACATTTTCTCGATCCCGCACACCTTTGAAACGTACAGAAACTCACAAAAGATTAATTACGGTGGTAGCAGTTCGTATCTTGACGTACAGATCTAGACGTTACACTGTCGAGATTACATGATTACACCTGTCATATAGGCCTGCAACACGTCGGCTGTACTCTGAATATATAGAAGTAGTGTAAATAGATGAATGTAACGGTCCGCAAATATATCAGTACCGATGGACTGTAATCAGAGTATGTGTGCATTAAATTTGTTGTTTAAAGTGCGCTCACACTTTACAAGAGCACTAAATAATGTATACATTGCCTAGAAATAGTTAATACTGTAGCGAAATCTAAGAAAATTATACTTACGTTTGACATGTAATTATCACTACCAGTAGATTGCGTAAGAGCTACTGATCGTTGTAATTAAGAAGAAATAAAAATAATAATAAGTAAATTGATAATTGTATTTGTCGAGAAATTCCGCTATATATATATTGCAATAAATAATGTGCCCTCTGAAAAACGCTAAAATAAATAATATGAATAATCAATGTCTCATGATTATATGACGAATTATTAAAATATGACTAGATGAACAATTATAATTATGAAACTGCCTAATTCGATCTTCCCGCGTGAGACTCTACTAATAAATAATTTAAATATACTTTGAATCTGTTTGTCTACATACGATATAATTACAAGATGGTACTTACTTATGCGTTATGCCTTGTAGATCATTTTTCTCAGTGTGACAAATCTCTAGGGTCGCGTAAGTGTTCCGGTATATATGTTAGGGGTAAAGTTAGATTAACGGTTAAACTTAGGTTTACCCGGGTAAACTGCGAAATACCCAAGAAACATAGGTAAAGTACGAAATATAACCGACATTATAGCTATTTCAGGCTTTACCCGGGTAAATCGCGTTCTATCCGGTTTTGTGTGGTTAAAGTTTGGTGTAGGAATTATTATTGCGTCTTCTTTCACCACGTGCAGTCAGTTCGAAAATGGAAACCGAAGAGAGTGGACGTGTGCGTTTAAGGCAGCATTTTAATGAAGTTTCCAATGAGTTGGTGTCTTCGAAAAGAGCAAACAGTTTTTATTTTAGTAATGAACAATACCAGAAATGTTAGAATCAGTCAAGTTGGCAAAAATGCTAAAACCAAAACCACCCTACAATATCGATGTTTGAAGCGGTTCTGTTAGAGGTGTTGAAAAGCTTATTTCTCGTGTACCATCGGGTGAATCTAGCATAAAGTAACACGTTACAAACGATGAAATGTTTGATATTTTTCATGATGCACATTTGGCCATTAGACATGCTGGTAAACATCGTATGGAAAGTGAATACAAGAAAAAGTACAAGGATATAACTCAAGATGTTATTAAATTATATCACCGTTTGGGTGAAGGTTGCCAAAAGAAACTAAAATTTGCCAAGAAAGGACTTGCGGTTAAACCAATGGTGTCTTCGGATATGAACAGCCATTGTCAAGTGGACCTGATTGACTTTCAATCGCATGCAGATGAAGAATACACATTTATTATGGTGTATCAAGACCACTTAACAAAATTTGTTCAAATAGGTGCATTAAAATCGAAAAGGGCTGAAGAAGTTGCTAAGAGCCTGATAGACATATTTTGCATTTTTGGCGCCCCATACTACAATCGGACAACGGCCGGGAATTTGCAAACCGTGTTATTGAAGAGTTATGTTCCATGTGGAGTGGCCTTAAAACAGTCCATGGCAAACCGCGCCACAGTCAATCACAAGCCAGCGTGGAAAGAGCAAATCAAGATATACAAAATATACTCATGACGTGGATGGATGATGAAAACTGCAAACGATGGTCAGAAGGTCTGAGATTTGTCCAGTTAATGAAAAACAGGGCAAACCATGATGCAATTAAACGAGCTCCTTATGTCGCCATGTTTGGGCACGATATTAAAGTCGGCCTATCGACATCAGCTTTTCCAAAAGAAACTATTGAAAATCTATAAACCGAAGAAGAGCTTGTGGGAGTCGTCAGTGAATTTGGTGTGGGTGAACAGCCTCAACAAGAACAAAACGAAGACCAGCCTATGGATAGTGACCCAGAAATACATATCCCGCAAGAAGAAGATATTACTGAAAATGACAACATGCAGAAAGATATTACTGAAGGTGGAAATAGAGACGAAAATATGGACAATAATTATAGAGTCAACGCCAATAATATAGAAACTTAAGAAAATCAGACCAAATGTGCAGAATGTGGTGAGCCCTGTACATCAGTCAGTATGAGGTGTGAACTTTTGCTTGTGCCAAAAAAATTTACTTTCAACCAGACTAGACACAAAAAGAAATTTAGAAGATCAAGCAAATAAGATGAAAACCTTATCTAATTTAAAATTCACTCCATGTTTTGTTGGAGATATAGTCAGAGTGAAAGTTCCCGACGTTGATCGAGGGAGGGGCGATTTTAGAAACACTCATGACAGTTATCCAGAAAACCGACGACAATTTTTGTAAACTAGCTAACAAGGCAGGAACTATCGAGTAAATGTTTTCCAGGAATCAATTTTCTGTGTGTAGTGAGAAACTTGTAGATCTGGAAAGTGTATCACCGGAAAAGAAAAGTTTACGACAACTTGCAAGTGAACAGTCACTTTTAGGACGTCAAGGTTATAAACGTTGCAACTGTAATGCTAAATGCATGACCAACAAATATAAATGTAAAGGTATTGGAAATCTTTGTAACTGGAAATGTCATGGCAGCTTGTCTTGCTTGAACAAACAGATTATATTCTATTCTATATTGTATTCTTTACTTTGACAGGACACAGTTTTAGTGATTTTACTTTTATTCGTAAAATGTGTTTTTAAATAAATATGTTTTTCAAACATTTGTGACCTTGTTGTTTTTGTTACACACAACTTTAACAAGTGAAAATGGGTGGAACGCGGTTTACCCGGGTAAAGCGCGAAACATGTCCAATTTCAGTATTATTTCGTAGTTTACCCACGTTTTGTAGGTATCTCGCGGTTTACCCGGGTAAACCTAAGTTTAACCGTTAATCTAACTTTACCCGTAACATATATGTACATGGAATGTCCTCTTTATGCTGAGCCTATCTAGGAGGCGATGATATTTTGCGACGAATTTTGTATGACAATTTCTATCGGTTGTTTGCAAGTTTAGTTATAGTGACAGTTGTTAAATATACCTGATTGCTTACAAGTTACATTAGTTTAAAGTACTTCTTTCGCCAATAAATCATGGAACTGGAAATGCATTTGATGTGTTTCGGAAACGAGAGATAGCGCTGATTTTAGTTCCCGTTTTTTTCAAAAACTATACAATATATTATGAATTTCATTGATTGTATATATAGTTAAGTGTATTTAGAAATGATACAACGTTTTACTTTTTTTTTATATTTTATTCTATAAAAAAATATATTTAAAAACTTCCAAAAAACAGACAAAAAGAAAATTCGAGAAACGGCGACGTTGTAGAGTTAATCTTTATGTACTTTAGTGTTTCTGTTGTTTTCCTACGCTGAATATTAACGTCCGAAACGCTTATTTTTATAATTTTCCGTCCCTTCACACCCCTCACCCCTACCCATCCTGAACGCGCGAGATCACGATGATCGGTCGTGGCCACATGTCTTGATTCAAAACTGTCACGCACCTGATGCAGTACAAATTATCAATTTAAAGTTTTCGGATTTGTGAGTTCAGTTCTGTAGTGATAAAGCAGGCAGGAATAACATGCATAAAAGATACTCGACTAAGGGAAGAAACCACCTTCTTCTTATACGTATGAGCGTTTCATAATATACAAAATTGTTCTAAATTGTTTTAAATAGTTTTATCTTCTTACAAAAATAAGCCGAATTTTAAGAATTTTTTTAAATATAAATTATTCAAAATCCTATTATAAGTACTTCTTTTCTCTTAACAAATCATTATAGAATGCATACTTTGCGAGATATTCGAAAGAAATTGCTACTCGCTAAGAGTAAAAGTGTTACTTCCGGTCCGAATTTTGAAATTTCACGTATACAAAAAATATTCCAGCTCTAAATGCTTTTGTACTCTTGATAAATATACAGAATGCATAATTTACGACATATTTGCAAAAAATTGCTATTCGAGTAGAGTAAAAGTGTTACTTCCGGTCCGAATTTTGAAACTTTTTTTATACAAAAGGTATTTAAAATTAAGTTCTAAATACTTTTATACCCGTAACGTACCTGTTTAAAAAGCACGATTATTATCACCAGGTACAGGGGCAACTTCATGTAACAAAAAAAAGAATTCTGTGAATTTATTGTGTGGACCCCGAAAGACATACATGTTGAAAGAACTTTTCCAGACCAGGAACTATGGGAAAACAAAATGCTTCCAAATTTTTTTTTTTTTGAAAAAGTTCTCTTGCACGAAATTTTAAACCCCAGAAAATGCAAGTGGTGCTAAAATAAAAAAAATAATAAAAATTACAAGCACTGTAAGAATGTGAAAGGAACCCTCATGTCGCATTGTAATACAACAAATTTGGATTAAAATTATTTGACAGCACTGAACACTCCTATATTTTAAATTGAACTTATCTTTTGACTGACAGACTCTTATCCATTTATTTGCCAATTCCACATCTTTCAGGAAACTAAAATATTGTATACTCGCTCTCTTAATTTTCCGATTGTAATTTGATCACCCAAAACCTGCATAATATCGCATTCTTAGATGATAATAACTAATACGAGTCGATCGCAATAACTGATAAATTACCACTACAAGCACACCTACAAGTAACACACGTACATAAATACCCAAACATGAAAAGAAATCGCATTGACTTGCTACTTCGAAGATGACGTCATGACAATAAGTCAGATTTCTGACACGCTCTTATACTTATATCACGATGTTTTTGTCATTTAATTTAAAAATTACCCACCTATCTAAAAAAATGTAGTATACAACACACTTTGAAAATAAACTCTTATAAAACATACCATAGTTACTAGTTTTGTAAACCCGCCTGCGAAACGAACGAGGGATTTTCAAAGCCGGTAATTGGTCTGACTCTAGTCTTTTTGGACTTCTATCATATAACCTATTTTTCTTCACTATTTATTTAATTAATTAATTTAAATTAATTCCGGTAGTGTCAAATCATACTATTTTGTTTTAGTAACTCAAAACAGTTGTACCATATTTGCTTCTTTTACTATTGTATAATTTTAAAAATCATGAAACGATCCATCCACTAAACATTTACGTAGACAGTTCCACACCTCCCTGTGCCATAATCACGACCGTTCGCTGTAAAAAAATGAGGTGTGGCCACCACACGACTTTCTTATACGTATGAGCGTTTCAAATTATAGAATTTTAAGAATTTTTTTTACAAAAATTATTCAAAATTCTATTCTAAGTACTTCTATTCTCTTAATAAATCTCTATTGAATGCATACTTTGCAAGATATTATCAAAAAAGTGCTCCTCGCTAAGAGTAAAAGTGCTACTTCCGGTCCGAATTTTAAAATTTCATATATACAAGAAATATTGCAAATCCAGTTTTAAATACTTTTGTACTCTTGATAAATACATATATATATAGAATGCATAACTTACGACATATTTGCAAAAAATCGCTATTCGATAAGAGTAAAAGTGGCACTTCCGGTCTGAATTTTGAAATTTTTTTTATACAAAAGATATTGAAAATTATGTTTTAAATACTTTTATACCCGTAACGTACTTGTCTAAAAAGCATGATTTGCGAAATATTCGCAAAAAACTGATTTTCGATAAGAGTAAAAGACCTACTTCCGGTAGGAATTTCGAAAAACTTTTTAAATAAAATTATTCTCAATTTTAATTTTAAGTATATATAAATTCTTTATAAATTTGTTTAAATTTAGTAGTTGACGAAATATTGGCAAAATTCGATTTTTTCTCCGAAGTAAACTGCTACTTCCGGTCTACCGATTTTACTGAAAAACTAATCAGATCTCAAGAAGGAGATTATACACGTAAATACAAAATTTGGAATTGATACCTAGAGCGGTTTGACCGCTATCGTGGTCACACACACAGAGAGAGACACACACACAGAGAGAGAGACAGACACACAGACATTTTTTAAAAACCACTTTTTCAGTATCAGGGGACTTCAAAACGTGGACATCTGCAAAAATCTCGAGGTCGAAAATTTTAATAATCACAATACTTCCTTATACTACGTATAAGAAAGTAAAAACTACATGAAAAAAAAGCATGAGAGAAAATTACTATTTTCGTTTTGGGCCGTAATTTTCATCCGATTTTTTTTCTTTTTTGGATAATATTTAAAAATATTTTCTTCACATACGCTCTTTCTCAGAAATTTAAAAAAGCATTAATTACCGAAATTAAACAAAATATCTCAACTATTACAAAAAAATATAAAAGTAAGATGTTGCATCTCTTTAGAAGAGCATTTTAAGTCATATACTACTTTAAAAAAGGAAATAGGTTTTGCAATTTGTTTATAAACACGGGAATAATTTTCCGATACTTTTATCTCTCTTGCACACTTGGCCACCACCTTTCGCCTTAAGCTGTAAAGCATATTTTGAGGAAATCAGTCCAGTACTTGGTGACAAGTCGTGTAGCTACGCTACCGTAAAGTGGTGGTACAATGAATTTCAAACACAGTCGACTTCTTTTAAATGACAGAGTTCGAGATTCTAAGCCAAAAACGGCAGTTACTGAAAAAAAATATGCTCTTATTATTTGGAACATGACACTAGAAGACCGGCATGGTACAGTCAGAATCATTCAGGCAATTTTAGAGACTGGTGTGAAAGCGAGTAACATTATTTTACACAAACATTTGCAGTTCCGTAAGCTTTGTTCTCGGTGGATTCCCCACAATTTGATTCAACTGAAAAAGAAGACCGTGTGAGATGGTACAGATGTACAGTAGATCGCTTGGACCGTGGATCGTCTCAGTTGGTGTACAACATTATCACAGGTGAAGAAACATCTCAATGCCGTTCCAGTTATTTGTATACAATTAATTGACTTTAACAAAGGTCGGTGCAGCCGGGGATAATAGAATTTAGGATTTAAATATGCCGCCAATGGATTTTTTAATTCCTCTATATCTTAATATATATCTCACTGGAACCACGTCTGCTTCTTTATTGGTAAGTATTAAATCTTGCATCTTGTTTTAAAATGTATTATAATTCTTGGACATATTTTCTACTATCAGACTACAATCAAATTGCTGTATCTTCATAAAACTTTGACAAAACTGCCGCTAAATTATATCAGCGTGTGTATGAAATTATACTGCTTCCCTTAATTATAACTTTATATTTCACTATTTGCTTTTATTCAGTGATAATAATAATAATTTGGTAACGCTATTTACACACCACCACCCATGCGTTGTTCGTGTAGATGAGCGTCCTTTGATGCTCTTGTTTTCACCGAAAGTTTAATTTCAAAAGTAACTTTCTCATTAAACTGTTTCCATTGAACGCGTGGTTGATATAGATATGTAACCATATTTGATTATGTGTATGTTTGGTAATTTAAGATGAATTTATATGTTTTATAATGAATTTGTTTAATAATTAATACATTTATTGCATAATAATATTACTTATATTTTATAATTATAATCTCTCGTACTTACATGAAACAACAATAATAAATTTACTAATGAGTAGTTTCAATAGAAATCTATTAACCTTCCGTTAGGCGCGCTGATGTTTGCAACGTTAGTAGTCGCGATGGGACTGATAAACCCATGGTGTTGGTTTTGTATTTTTTCACTTATCTGTTTACCTTATGTATAGGAGATCCATTATATATAACATTTTAACATTAAGTGAACATACTACTTAACTTTTATTAGAAAGAAAATAATATTTTATTACAATGTACAATATAAGAGAACATTATACAGAATCCATTATTATATTTTCTGCGGTATTACAAATTAAGCAATTTTCACAAACTGTTTTCACATGTTGATTCAAACATAGGTACACGTGACATTTTTCACATGTCAACTTGGTACGACAGTCTTTTTTAGAGACTTGGTAGCAAGGCTGACATCGTTTCCTTTTTGAGCTGGTAGGAACAGAAGCAGTTTTAACGTTATTAGTAACTACTTGCGGTTTATACTTCTTCAACATACTTTTCAGATCATCCGGTAGTCTTGTTATTAGCGACCTCCTTTGTAGCTGCCCGGATAATAAAGTCAGAGCCAATTTTTTCAAATATGCCCGCCTATCTGAGTATTGATTACCATTCGCGAGAAAAATGACTCTTGAGTTTATTCCAGCTGTATTCAAAAGATGGTAAAAGATTACAATAGGCCATCTTCTCGTCGCTCTAGCCAGATTATAACTAGCGCATAACTTATCCACCACATCTACCCCAGACTTGGTATCATTATAATGAAGTATTATTTCCGGCTTTTTATGTATGTTATTAGACACTTCATTGGATGATACATGAAGACTTGATAATAGAACAACTGTCTTTCCTGCTTTTGCAGCGGCCGCGAAAAGCTGGTAACTGTTCATCAACTGTTACATTTTGACCAAGAGATAATTGTAGCTGACAATTACGGATAAACATTGTGAACATCTGCCTAACAGCTGCCAGTTTGTCAGACTTTCTGCGATCTTCTCTTGAAGCCCTCTCGTCAAAACGTATACACCTGATTAAAAATCTAAACCGTTTTTCAGACATCGCCATTCTAAACATGTTTATACTAAGTCATCAGTTGCCCACATATCATGAAGGTTTTAGCGCCCACCACGAAAAACATCTGCTAGATATAGCAAACCAAAGCATGCTTTCATTTCTGTAATATCTGTGAGTCGGTTATCTCTTTCTCGGTGAAATTTATCTTTCACAATTTGTATATAATTGTTAGTATTTGTAACTATCAAATCTAAAATATCGTCACTAAAGAAGAGTTTCCAGCATTCAATTTCGGTTTTAGCTTCTCTTGCCGCCTGTGTCACACCCGGTAACACTCTCATAATATTCTGAGGACGACTATGTGTCTTTTTCCAAGGCTGCTTTCTCCATTGTGTTCCATTTTTCCCTGAAAACAAAAATAGGTCTAATAATAACGCTTCTTTTCTAGCGTGTAGCTGCTCACCATAAAAGATATGTGTATTATCTAGTTCTAGATTCTCTTCATTTTCACTGTCCTCTACCTCATGATCGGTATCTGACATGACATCTCGCACTTCAACACAATCCTCTGTTTCTGAATCGTCACTTTCGTTGAAATCCTCTTCACCAAAGTCGTCATCATCGTAAAGTAGCCGATGTATTTCTTCTATATCGTTCGGATTTTCGAGATCAAATATGTTCTTGTTCATTCTAATTATTATAAAATTAACAAATGGTTATGATTATAGAGTTAATAAATAACGTTAGTAAATGCGCAAGCATAAACATAACCCTTCAATTAGCAAATGAGGCACGCTTATTGAATGGCAAAAAAAACAACATGCCTTGTCGCAGTGGGTCTACTGGCCCCAATTGATGATCTATACACAATTAGCTATCAAAAACACTAGCATCGATTGATGAAATCGAAATATTCGTGCAGATTCAGATAGGTTATAACGTACTGTTAGATGTCACAACACGATATACACGTGGCTCCATCTATTAGGAAGTAGTTCGCTTTTCTATAGATGATGGGATTATCAGACCCATGCGCGACTAACGAAAGGTTAAATAACTGTGACAAAGTATTGTACTATAACAATATACGAGGGCTGTTCTCTTTCCGCTGAGCCTGGTATAGTAAAACACAATTTATCTACAAAAAAACGTTTATTTATAATTTTCCAACGTATTCTCCTCCACATTCAATGCATTTTTGCATTCGTGAAAACCAGTCTTGAAGACATTTTCTGCAATCTTCTGGCTGTAGCTTTTTTTATTTTATTTTGAAAGGCATAAACCGCTTCTTTGGCCGATGTAAAACGTAAACCCCGTAATTTATCCTTTACTCGGGGATATAACAAGAAGTGATTAGGTGCTAAGTCTGGACTCTACGGTGAATGATCCATTATTTTTATGTTTTGGGCATTCAAATACTCAGTTGTTCGAGCGGCAGTGTGGGCCCGGGCGTTATATTGATGCAAGACGATCCCTCCTCTTGGAGGTTTTTCGCGAATATTTTGGTGAACCTGAGGCAAACAAACTATAGTGTACCATTCTGAATTAACAATACGTCTATCTTCCAGTGCTACAGTGGAAACATGCCCAGTAATTACAAAAAATTTGCTGATAATCTTCTTGTTTCGACTTTTTTCACGAACTACTTTTGTTGGAGCGCACCCAAACCGTCGATTTTTGCTTTTTTTCGGAATCATAGTAGTATACCCATGTTTCATCACCTGTAATGATGTTGTACACCAAATTGGACGATCCACGGTTATAGCGATATAGTGTAGATCTCCATCATCTCACACGGCCTTCTTTTTGAATTGAGGTCAAGTTATCGGGAATCCACCGAACCAAAGCTTACGGACCTTCAAATGTTTGTATAAAATAGTGTTAATCGCTTTCACATCAATCTTCAATGATGCTTGAATGCTTCTGACAGTAGTATGCCGGTCTTCTACAATCATGTTCCGAATAACAGCAATATTTTTTTCTGTAACTACTCTTGTTGGCTCAGGAGCACAAAAACTGTCAATTAAGGAAAGTCAGCAGCGTTGAAATTCATTGTAGCACCGCTTTACGATAGCGAAGCAAAACGACTTGTCATCAACTCGATTGATTTCCGCAAAACATTCTTTAGGGCTTAAGTCACTTTTGAAATTGTAAAAAAATCACCGCTCGATAATGCTCCTTGTTCAGTGCCATGATTTATTGACGAAAGGACTACTTTAAACTAATGTAACTTACAAACAATCAGGTATATTTGACAACTGCCACTATAACCACAGATCACTATACTAGAAGATAGTATAACTTAATAGTAAAAAGTTTAGACAATGTTTAGCGCCGCCTGCCAACTGCAGGCAGTACTAAAATGGATCAAACCGATGAACCGGGAAATTTAAATATTATATATTTCTATTCCATTTTGTATTTACCTTAATAGGTTTTATTCTTCACTTTAAATGTTCGGAAGTAAAATAGTAGATGTATTTTAAAGAAAAATAAACTACACTTATTGCTATAATAACTTAGTAATAAATTAGAAACATATCTTTTTAGTAACACTTTATTTTTATATGAAAATTTATTTCTATTTCAAAATATTAAGGAGAAAGCATTCTAAATTATTCTTACATTTGAACTTATTTATTCCTTAAATGGAAATCGTCGATCTTCTCTTATGTCATTGAATAAATTAGGATCTCATGTAGCTTCCTACCACTCATGAAAACGAATTGATGTTGGATGTGGAAAACTTTTACATTATGGTCACAATTTGACACATAACATTTTCTTGTCGGCATAATTACTAGGAAGTCTAGAAAAAAGTGCTAATAAATAAATAAATTACTCGAATTATGCAGAATAAATACTTACGTACATACATGCAATTTTAAGAAATAAGTTAATATTTTATAACTCTGATTAATAATTAGCATATATATATATAAATATTAATTAAAAACTGTCAACAGAAATATTTGAAAACTATACCACATGTAGTTGCCATAGCACGCCATAGTTACCAAACACAGTCAACAGCCTGCAAGCAGCTAAGCCCTGATGTATCACATGTGATCCTAAAATTTCGTCAACACATGCGCCACCTACCAACTGCAGGCAGGAGTAAAACGATGTCTACGCAATCTCAATTTAACATTTCCCCCCCTGACTATAACTAAACTTGTAAACCACTGATTGAAACTGTCATACAAAAATTTGTCGCAAAATATCATCGCCTCCTAGATAGGCTCAGGGGAAAGAGATCATCCCTCGTATATGGTTGATATATAGCTAATTAACGGGTGTCAATGGGGCTTAATTAATTATAGCCCTTGCAAAAGTGTGTCAAGTTTTTGATTTTATTTGAACTCTTCTTCAATATCTGAATTCCAAAATTAATTTTTAAAATTACAATCAAAATTAAAAAAGTAATACTTGCAACAATATAATGAGTATTTACTATAAATGTTTTCACTTCGGCAAGAAACTGTCATCACTGAACACTACGAACCATAATATATATAATATACGAAATATAATATATTTATTCAAAATGCGAGTTTAAGTTACCAAACAATAAACATTGACAATATTATTTTGCAGTTTTGACATTTAGATTAAATGTCACATTTTAAAATTTAATAACACTGCACTTGTTTACATCGACAAACAGCACCAAGAAACGATGCGGATGTTAACACTAGAAGCGCCGAAGGAGTCATTTTGACACTTTTCAAAATTAATTTGTCTGGATCTTTTGATCCAAGGGCCCTATAGGGGTGGGTATTTTTGACTTTCATTTTTTATATGTTATACACATGTACAAGGCATCTAAACGATCTCTGGCATACCATTCCTAATTTTTTATAGCTTCTACCTATTTGCGCTGAGGGGGTCATTTTGACCTTTACATTTTAGAAAACGAAAAATCATGATACATTGATTATGTATTTGTCTAAATGACAAATAAATATATCTGAACAAACATCGATAGATTTTCCGTAGTCAGAACTCATACAAGCAGTCGGATTGTCTCGGCGACCCCAAATCCAAATGTATGTGTAATGCATTTCCCTACCTGGGAAAAAATGGAAATCGCCCTGCAAATGCAAGCTACCCTGAATATGTGGTATGGCGTCTTATGGAAGCATTTCAAAACAAAAGCAGAAACGTCAGTACATCTGTAAAAAGGGAAGCTAAAACTACCATCGTAGGCACAGTAAATAGGATTCAAAAGGAGATTCCAGTTGAGGTAAAATCGCGCAAAGCACCTCTTTACGATACGAAACTTCTGCAGCATGAAGACTTGACATTGACTATATACCAGGGAAAGAAATAGAAAAACTGGTTCTGAACACCATGCACTCTAATATAGAAATTGGCTCAACTTAAAAAAAGCTACAGGAAAATGTTAGCTTTTATATTAAAACCAAATATGGAGTCGACATTATTGACCAAATGTTAGGCAGGACACCACCAGAGCTGCTTCACGTCGTTGGCCCGTTCAGATTTTTTACAATATACTTGACTTAGCTCTAATAAATTCATGATCTTATATAAAGAAAGTGCAGGGGAAATCATAAGCAGGCACCAATTTTTGAGGAAATTTTCTGAAGAACTTCGAGTAGCGTATCTTATTAAGAAATATATCCCTGATGTTGCTCATGAAACTGAAGAAGTTCCTTCAAAAATCAGACTTAAATGTTAGGTTGGAAAAATCTGCAAAGGAAACAAGTCAATGGAAAAAATGTCTCAAGTTTACGTACGGAAAATGTTCTGGGAATATAGTTAAAACTATAATTTGTGGCAATTGCCACAAATAGACCTTAAGCCACTAAGTATTAAACTGTTTTTTTTCCAATAAATAGACAAAAAAAGCATACAGTATTTAAAATTTTACCTAGCCAGCAACGTTTATACGAAGGAAAATTATTAGGTCAAAATGACCCCTCCAGCGCTAATAGGTATAAAGGTAATCCAGGCGTTTCTAGTGATAAACACAACACAGATCAAATCGACTGTCATTAACTATGTATTACAAGAAATCATGATGAGGATGCAATAGTTAGGAAATTTAACGTGATATTAGTTAACCAAGCAACATAAAATATAATATATGGTCTCTTTCTTAAGTTCCACTAATAATAGAAATTTCATATACAAAGTCTAATAACTTTTAATATCATGTATTTTTGTTATATTTTTTCGGCTACTTTGCTTTTTATCGCTATGCTAAGATCAATCCTATTTTGATAATAGCAGCGCCATGCTTAAAAAATTAAATGTATTTAGCTAATTTATACGAAGGGTTGTTCTAGCACGAAATAATAAATTTCAAGTTAACAGGAGATACTTGACACACTGGAACTGCCTTTGTTAAGTTTAGTTGGCAATGTTACATGTCTCAGTTCTCCAGTTGAAGTTAATAATACTTCTGGGTTTTACGAATGTACCTTAATGCTGTGCGCATAAAGTGGGATTAGGACTAAAGACAACGACTTAATTTTTCAGAATCTACGACGAACTATGTATTTTAGACATACATTGTCTTATCCAAGTTTACCGAATACATTTTGGGTTCAATAGGTAAAGATGCCATTTTATATTTGAGATTTTTGTAAAACACACTTCACTAGTACAATTAAAAGCACTCAAGTAATCAAAGTGGACGTAATATAATAATTATTTATAATTATGTACCTTTGCAAGAATATATTATTTGAGTAAACTGAAAAAAGAAAAATATAGACAGTACGAAACACAAATTAATATTATTTTTATTCTAAAAGCGAAAGAAAATATGTAGGGTGTAATATATTATTTATTGTTGAAATCATTCCTAGGCTTTTCCAAATTAATTAAAGAATTTAGCAAATTTATTAAATTGGTCAACTATAGATAATATCGTTTTTTACACATTGCACATTAAAGATGTAAGATTTAGCATGTTAAAATTTTATAAATATTTATAATTTAAAATTTAATTAGAAATTAGAATATTAAATTGAAAATTAATTAAAATGACTTTTTGTGTTTTAAGGAACTACTAAATCTAATTTACAAATGCTATTTAAAATATAATTAGTAATATGGAACATATATAACAATATAACTATAATTATTAAATAAAAGGAATTATCGCGGATACATGAAATACAGGAAAGAGAAAATTATTGGGTAAATTCCGCTGTAGAGCAACCGTAGACACGTGTTTCTGACTCATTGGCCGTCATCGGTACGGTGTAGCCAAGGAATAAGGTGGGATAACCTTGGAGATGTATGCTAACGGAAGACCATCGAGACAGACCACCATTTGTAGCTTCAGTTAGAAGATTCTCAGTTTTTTTTTTAACTTTTTGTTGTCCTCAAAACTGAAGATCTTCTAACTGAAGCTACAAATGGTGGTCTGTCTCCTGATGGTCTTCCGTTAGCATACATCTCCAAGGTTATCCCACCTTATTCCTTGGCTACACCGTACCGATGACGACCAATGAGTCAGAAACACGTGTCTACGGTTGCTCTACAGCGGAATTTACCCAATAATTTTCTCTTTTCTGTATAATTATTAACATAAAAAGCAAGTAATTTTTTAATTTCATATAAGTCGCTAATTTCAAGAAATCTGTGCGCATATATATAAGATATACGTGTGTACGATTCATGTGTATAACAATATATGTATATACATGAGGAAGATTCTTGACATACCGGCCTATATGAAAAATGAAAATTATTTGCATTATATCTAATAATTAATGAACTCGGTATACGGCCAAAGACTAGATATACGTATGTGTTTACTATGTATTAATGACATAAGCAATTAATATATAACAGAATAATTTTCAGTGTCATTAAAATTAAATTAAACTTAAATGATATTGACATTTTTCTTTTGAAATCAACTCATTATTTAAAAAAAAAAATATCTACAATTACCAAATTTATTTTAAATAATTCTGATGAAGACATATTAAGGAAATGTTAAAACGTTAACTAGTGAGCATTTTTTTAACATTGTTTAGAAGAGACCTCATATCATGAAATGAAACCAATATAGATTATTATATAAAGGACAAGAACATAAGGATAGTGATATATCAGTAACCTTTTTCTAAATATATATATATATATATATATATATATATATATATATATATATGTATCTATATAAATTAAGGAAGAGGATAAATTTACTGTACGTGCTAGATTGTCATTGGATAAAATACAACTCTTAATTGGAAGGGAGAATTGCGGTAGCGTTTGACAAAGGAGCATCATCACAATTTCGCAATATCGAATTTGTTCAAGGTCAGTGCCAGAAGCGTCAGATACTTTCCAATGCCTCTTAGAGACCATTCTACAGAAGAGTAGTTCCACAATAATATTATCTCATAGGTATCCTTAATATATCATTGAGTATTATTGCTGCAGCATTCATTTGTATGTCACCGATTTAGACTATTAGATTATGCTCAATATATATTCCATCGTTGTAACTTCTTATATAAATCCATTATAAAAAAGTATCACATTTCTTTTGCATTATTAATTGGTCATAATAAAATAAGATATCTTATCGATTTACTTATAATTATGACCCATCGTTAACATGTTCTTTGTGTATTCATGTGCGTAGGTAAATTAATATAAATAAAATATTACTATTATAAATTAAAGTAATAATGAAAAAGCAAATGTTGCACTGATATAAATATACGTAACTTATTGAATTACGAGGTAAGTGCCAGAAGTTTCCGGCTTGGGTATATTCTGGAAGGTATAGAAGTAAAACAAAATAATTATTATATATAATAAAAGCCGAGTAGCCAATGGCAACCAAACCCGGTCAAAATCGACGAAAATTGGGTACGCGGGGCGCAGAACTCGTCTCTGGATACGCGACATTGAAAGCTGCCCTTTGGCGTGAAGTTACCGACGTCCTTAAATTGTTCCTCGACGGAGAGATTTTCCTTCTAAGTGGAGCGTGTGCAGAGATATCGCCCGTTGAAGAGGAGCGTGCATACGGTGTTTTAACAGAAAAATGGCCTACGTCATGACGATTCACGTGACAACCGATCAAAATCGTAAAAATGTCAGGTATGACAGGCACGCGCGAAAGAATTGTAAAAGTTTCACATTGACGAAGAAATTTCAGGCCGTCGAGGTTTAGAGTGCGGAAAGAGGGTTGGAAACCAAAAGAGTGGACTTTTCCGCGACGATTGAGTGCACTGTCCACGTGCCAAATCTGTCGCTGTGGAAGGTGCGATTCATTTAAAGCTTTTCTGCAGGGTAAAAAAATCTCGCGATGACGAGTTTGCGTGTCTTTAATGACTATATATATTCACGTTCATCCATCGGTTGTCAAGTTTAAATGTCAGAAGGCCGACAAATATTACGAAGAAGAAGTGTATTTTTAATTGAAACGTTGTACCTTTCAGATACGTATTAGTGTTATTATTATTAATCGTTACTATTTCTTTTCTATATGAATATATGAACAAAATGCCGACGGATATGATAAAATAAACTTAAAGTGTATTGTCGCACGTAAGTACAGTAATAAATATAACGATTTTGCTATCTTTTATTAAGATATATTAATAAATACAATGACACTCTATTCATTATATATGTCATCAAAATGTAAATTTCATACAACGAAGAACTTGAAGCAAGCTTAAATAAAGAAGAACCGTCTGAGTTTTGCCATTTGGGCCTGTCAAATTACGTTAGATGCACACGAATTATACAAAACCTAAATGTCAACAGAATGTTGGAAATGTATCAGTGTTCAAGTTATAATTATATAAATTTGAGCCATTTTACGAATGGGATCATTTAATAACATTTCTCATCGATCTCTCTACGTACAAATAATAGGGCGACTTTTCTTTATTTGGCAGATGTGTCCGAAGCACTTCGAAATAAAATAAATACATCAAATAAGATTCCCATAAGCATGTATGTCATTTCGTTTACCAATTCAGTTATAAAAGCAAGTATTTAAAGTGTACATTTTTGGTTAAATGGTACGACAGTGTCTAGCATCAACCGTATAGGAGCTAGCAAGATTTTCGATTGCGTTTTAGAAAGTATATTATTAAAGCGTAATATGAAAATTAATTAATTCTCTCAATGACCTGTAAGTTTAAAACATGTTTTATTAAGTTAGCCTGACATTTCGTTCTCACAAGTTTATGTGTGAACAAATACAGTTCAACGAACTATTGTCACGATGACAGGTGGAACGACAATTTTGGTTAAACATCTTCATGTCAGCTGTCTGACTTTTCATTGTCATAGGTATGTGTCATCGAAATATCGTTACGATGACAGTCTGTCAGAAAATTTGAATTATACACTATTTCAATCGTAAACTTGACACAAAGCGTAGTACCAATTTTATAGAACTAATAACGTGAAACAACATTCAATTAATTTTTTTTTTTTTGATCTGTCGACGTTCACCATGGACTAGATGTACACAACTGATACAAAACCTGAATGTCAATAAAAAAATTTTAAATATCAGCGTTCATTAAATTATATAGGAATATTGTTCGCTTTGTGGGCAAAGTCTTAATAAATAAATTCATTTGCCACCATAATGTATAATCCATTTCTAGAGATATTTCTTTAAATTTAATCTTCATTCATTACAATAGCAAAGTTAACTACATAATTATCCTCCACTGTCATTCATTCATATAGAAATTAAAATACCGTAAATAGTATAGGTAATAGTGAATAGGTACAACCTAACCAACTAAAAAGAAGAAGCGTATGCGGTATCATAACAATTAAATTAACATTATGAATGACATAGGTACTCCGACAATTTTATGTATTATGGTTAGAGTTGTTGCCGATATGCCATACGATTTTTTAACGCATACACATAATCTGACATTACGTCAAACCAGTGAGCTGTAGCAGTGAAATCAACTGTTCACAGGGACAAATATTATACGGATCTAAATTCTAATTAGCTCCCTTATTTTCAGAAATAGCGTACCGAAAATAGTTATACCGTATTTAGTTGTTTTTTAATGAAATCTGTCTTATGAATTTTAACTAACATTTTTATAGGGGAAATGATTATTAACATTTAACATTCATTAAAACAGCATGCGACCAGCATTAATCGCATTACCAATGAGATGCCCTTGCAGCCTTACATTTAATATTAAAAAGATATAAGTACAAGCGAAAAGGCGAATCAAGCTCAAAGAGCTCCATACATCACTATATCTAACAATGGTTGCTTTCTGCAAACACGAGAGTTGCGAAATTGTTCACATAATTCTAACTTCTCTTTATTGAAATTTAAACGTTCTTTATCATAAAAATTAACACAAAAACATTCATAAATTTACAAACTATATTCAACGTAATGACTATAAAAACATCATCAAAAATAACTCAATAATAATGAGTAGTATAAATACATCGTACCTATACTTGCCCATACTTAATTCAATATAATGATTCCTTTCTATAATTGCTTCCTTTGCGACGAGAAATCATAACAGAATTTGAATTTTGAAAAAAATTTCAACATACAAACTGACATCGAAAGTCACAATTTTTAAATATTGTACTAAATTTTTCTATTATAAAAATGCTTTAAAAAAGTGTAATTTCCAGTACGTTAGATTTATGTTATTAAATTTTGACAATTTTTTAATTGAATAAAATTGATGATAATTATAACAAACGTCAAAATATAATTATTTTATAGGTTACGAAGATAACTGACATAGAGGTGGGCAAAACGGCTCATTTCTTTGACTCGGTTCAGCTCCTCATTGTGAGCCGGATCACGGAACCGGCTCATTTGAACCATGTGGATCCGTAATAGCATACCGTTCATGAACGTGTAGTACACATATAATACTCGGCGCCGCGCGCCGTCGTCGACTCAAACGAACCGGGATGATAATTTCGGCTGCGCGCACACCAATTGTACAAAATGTTTGACAAACAATTTATTTGAAGCTAAAATGCACACAAATTTGACAAATTATTAGGTTGTTGTACACAAATTAAACAAAATATATGTAAAACTAAATTATCAATTATCGGCATCTCAATCTCGACATAATACATCCGCTTGACTTAACATTTTTATAGATATACAGGTTGATTATTGTTCTTTTAATGATTATATATTTGCATTATTAAAATACTTTAATTCCAGAACGCGTACGCCTTAATGGGGAAAAAGATAGCTTTTAACATTTATGTGCCTTTATGACAACGATTACGCATACATGCAGAGTGGGCGGAGCTATCTGAAATTAATTTCTCTCTTCTGATTAAAGTAAAATTCGGCACTTGGGAGTCTTTGTGGTATCATTGATCACGTATCCAAAGTCGAAATGTCAAAAAAAAAAAAAAATGGCCGAAGAATTTTTTGAAATTTGACGTATAAATGTGAAATTTTAGATACGAGGGTGTCTTAAGTCGCCGATCACAAATCCAAAATCAGAATGTCATAAAAAAACAAAATGGCGGATGATTTTTTTGAAAATTGACGTATGAATATAAAATTTTAGATACGGGGGTTTTGGGGGTCGCCGATCACGATTCCAAAGTCAAAATGTCAAAAAAAACAAAACGGCGGAAGATTTTTTTGAAAATTAACGTGTCAATGTGAAATTTTAGATAGGGGGTTTTGGGGGTCGCCGATCACGATTCCAAAGTCAAAATGTCATAAAAAAACAAAATGGCGGAAGAATTTTTTGAAAATTGACGTATGAATGTAAAATTTTAGATACGGGGGTTTTGGGGGGTCGCCGATCACGATTCCAAAGTCAAAATGTAAAAAAAAAAATGGCGGAAGATTTTTTTGAAAATTGACGTATGAATGTAAAATTTTAGATACGGGGGTTTTGGGGGTCGCCGATCACGATTCCAAAGTCAAAATGTCAAAATAAGCAAAATGTCGAAAGATTTTTTTGAAAATTGACGTATGAGTGTGAAATTTTAGATACAGGGGTGTGTTAGGTCGCCGATCACAAATCCAAAATCAAAATGTCATAAAAAACCAAATCGCGGAAGAATTTTTTGAAAATTGACATATGAATGTAAAATTTTAGATAAGGGGGTTTGGGGGTCGCCGATGACGATTCCAAAGTCAAAATGTCAAAAAAAAACAAAAGGGCGGAAGATTTTTTTGAAAATTGACGTATGAATGTGAAATTTTAGATACGCGAGTTTTGGGGGTCGCCGATCACGATTCCAAAGTCAAAATGTCAAAAAAAAACAAAATGGCGAAAGATTTTTTTGAAAATTCACGTATGAATGTGAAATTTTAGATACGGGGGTTTTGGGGGTCGCCGATCACGATTCCAAAGCCAAAATGTCAAAAAAAAACAAAATGGAGGAAGATTTTTTGAAAATTGAGTCATGAATGTAAAATTTTAGATACGGGGGTTTTGGGGGTCGCCGATCACGATTCCAAAGTCAAGAGGTCAAAAAAAACAAAATGACGGAAGATTTTTTGAAAATTGACGTATGAATGTAAAATTTTAGATACGGGAGTTTTGGGGGTCGCCGATCACGATTCCAAAGTCAAAATGTCAAAAAAAAACAAAAAAAGGCGGAAGATTTTTTTGAAAATTGACTTATGAATGTAAAATTTTAGATACGGGGGTTTTGGGGGTCGCCGATCACGATTCCAGAGTCAAAATGTCAAAAAAAAACGGCGAAAGATTTGTTAGAAAATTGACGTATTAATGTAAAATTTTAGATACGGGGTTTTTTGGGTGTCGCCGATCACGATTCCAAAGTCAAAATGTCAAAAAAAGCAAAATGGCGAAAGATTTTTTTGAAAATTGACGTATGAGTGTGAAATTTTAGATACGGGGGTGTGTTAGGTCGCCGATCACAAATCCAAAATCAAAATGTCATAAAAAAACAAAATCGTGGAAGAATTTTTTGAAAATTGACATATGAATGTAAAATTTTAGATACGGGGTTTTGGGGGTCGCCGATCACGATTCCAAAGTCAAAATGTCAAAAAAAGCAAAATGGCGGAAGATTTTTTTGAAAATTGACGTATGAATGTAAAATTTTAGATACGGGGGTCTTGGGGGTCGCCGATCACGATTCCAAAGTCAAAATGTCAAAAAAACAAAATAGCGAAAGATTTTTTAGAAAATTGACATATTAATGTAAAATTTTAGATACGGGGGTTTTGGCGGTCGCCGATCACGATTCCAAAGTCAAAATGTCAAAAAAAAGCAAAACGGCGGAAGATTTTTTTGAAAATTGACGTATGAATGTAAAATTTTAGATACGGGGGTTTTGGGGGTCGCCGATCACGATTCCAAAGTCAAAATGTCAAAAAAAACAAAATGGCGAAAGATTTTTTAGAAAATTGACGTATTAATGTAAAATTTTAGATACGGGGGTTTTGGGGGTCGCCGATCACGATTCCAAAGTCAAAATGTCAAAAAAAGCAAAACGGCGAAAGATTTGTTTGAAAATTGAAGTATGAATGTGAAATTTTAGATACGGGGGTTTTGGGGGTCGCCGATCACGATTCCAAAGCCAAACTGAAAAAAAAAACAAAAGGGCGGAAGATTTTTTTGAAAATTGACGTATGAATGTGAAATTTTAGATACGGGGGTTTTGGGGGTCGCCGATCACGATTCCAAAGTCAAAATGTCAAAAAAAACAAAATGGCGGGAGATTTTTTTTGAAAATTGACGTATGAGTGTGAAATTTTAGATACGCGAGTTTTGGGGGTCGCCGATCACGATTCCAAAGTCAAAATGTCAAAATAAAAACAAAGTGGCGAAAGATTTTTTTGAAAATTCACGTATGAATGTGAAATTTTAGATACGGAGGTTTTGGGGGTCGCCAATCACGATTCCAAAGTCAAAATGTCAAAATAAGCAAAATGGCGAAAGATTTTTTTGAAAATTGACTTATGAGTGTGAAATTTTAGATACAGGCGTGTTAGGTCGCCGATCACAAATCCAAAATCAAAATGTCATAAAAAAACAAAATCGTGGAATTTTTTTTTGAAAATTGACATATGAATGTAAAATTTTAGAAAAGGGGGTTTTGGGGGTCGCCGATCACGATTCCAAAGTCAAAATGTCAGAAAAAACAAAATGGCGGAAGATTTTTTGAAAATTGACGTATGAATGTGAAATTTTAGATACGCGAGTTTTGGGGGTCGCCGATCACGATTCCAAAGTCAAAATGTCAAAAAAAAAACAAAGTGGCGAAAGATTTTTTTGAAAATTCACGTATGAATGTGAAATTTTAGATACGGGGGTTTTGGGGGTCGCCGATCACGATTCCAAAGCCAAAATGTCAAAAAAAAACAAAATGGCGGAAGATTTTTTGAAAATTGAGTCATGAATGTAAAATTTTAGATACGGGGGTTTTGGGGGTCGCCGATCACGATTCCAAAGTCAAGATGTCAAAAAAACAAAATGACGGAAGATTTTTTGAAAATTGACGTATGAATGTAAAATTTTAGATACGGGGTTTTTGGGGGTCGCCGATCACGATTCCAAAGTTAAAATGTCAAAAAAAACAAAACGGCGGAAGATTTTTTTGAAAATTGACATGAATGTAAAATTTTAGATACGGGGGTTTTGGGGGTCGCCGATCACGATTCCAAAGTCAAAATGTCAAAAAAAACAAAATGGCGAAAGATTTTTTAGAAAATTGATGTATTGATGTAAAATTTTAGATACGGGGGTTTTGGGGGTCGCCGATCACGATTCCAAAGTCAAAATGTCAAAAAAGCAAAATGGCGAAAGATTTTTTTGAAAATTGACGTATGAGTGTGAAATTTTAGATACGGGGGTGTGTTAGGTCGCCGATCACAAATCCAAAATCAAAATGTCATAAAAAAACAAAATCGTGGAAGAATTTTTTGCAAATTGACATATGAATGTAAAATTTTAGATACGGGGGTTTTGGGAGTCGCCGATCACGATTCCAAAGTCAAAATGTCAAAAAAAGCAAAATGGCGGAAGATTTTTTTGAAAATTGACGTATGAATGTAAAATTTTAGATACGGGGGTTTTGGGGGGGTCGCCGATCACGATTCCAAAGTCAAAATGTCAAAAATAACAAAATAGCGAAAGATTTTTTAGAAAATTGACGTATTAATGTAAAATTTTAGATACGGGGGTTTTGGGGGTCGCCGATCACGATTCCAAAGTCAAAATGGCAAAAAAAACAAAATGGCGAAAGATTTTTTAGAAAATTGACGTATGAATGTGAAATTTTAGATACGGGGGTTTTGGGGGTCGCCGATCACGATTCCAAAGCCAAACTGAAAAAAAAACAAAAGGGCGGAAGATGTTTTTGAAAATTGAGGTATGAATGTGAAATTTCAAATACGGGGGTTTTGGGGGTCGCCGATCACGATTCCAAAGCCAAAATGTCAAAAAAAACAAAATGGCGGAAGATTTTTTGAAAATTGAGTCATGAATGTAAAATTTTAGATACGAGGGTTTTGGAGGTCGCCGATCACGACTCCAAAGTCAAAATGTCAAAAAAAAACAAACTGACGGAAGATTTTTTGAAAATTGACGTATGAATGTAAAATTTTAGATACGGGGGTTTTGGGGGTCGCCGATCACGATTCCAAAGTCAAAATGCCAAATAAGCAAAATGGCGAAAGATTTTTTTGAAAATTGACGTATGAGTGTGAAATTTTAGATACAGGGGTGTTAGGTCGCCGATCACAAATCCAAAATCAAAATGTCATAAAAAAACAAAACGGCGGAAGATTTTTTTGAAAGTTGACGTATGAAAGTGAAATTTTAAACCGGGGGTTTTGGGGGTTTTTGGGGGTCGCCGATCACGATTCCAAAGTCAAAATGTCAAAAAAAAACAAAATGGCGGGAGATTTTTTTGAAAGTTGACGTATGAATGTGAAATTTTAAATACGGGGGTTTTGGGGGTCGCCGATCACGATTCCAAAGTCAAAATGTCAAAAAAAAACAAAATGGCGGAAGATATTTTTGAAAATTGACGTATGAGTGTGAAATTTTAGATACGGGGGTTTTGAGGGTCGCCGATCACGATTCCAAAGTCAAAATGTCAAAAAAAACAAAATGGCGAAAGATTTTTTTGGAAATTGACGTATGAGTGTGAAATTTTAGATACAGGGGTGTGTTAGGTCGCCGATCACAAATCCAAAATCAAAATGTCATAAAAAAACAAAATCGTGGAAGAATTTTTTGAAAATTGACATATTATTGTAAAATTTTAGATAAGGGGGTTTTGGGGGACGCCGATCACGATTCCAAAGTCAAAATGTCAAAAAAACAAAATGGCGGAAGATTTTTTGAAAATTGACGTATGAATGTAAAATTTTAGGTACGGGGGTTTTGGGGGTCGCCGATCACGATTCCAAAGTCAAAATGTCAAAAAAAACAAAATGACGGAAGATTTTTTTGAAAATTGACGTATGAATGTGAAATTTCAGATACGGGGGTTTTGGGGGTCGACGATCACGATTCCAAAGCCAAAATGTCAAAAAAAACAAAATGGCGGAAGATTTTTTGAAAATTGAGTCATGAATGTAAAATTTCAGATACGGGGGTTTTGGGGGTCGCCGATCACAATCCCAAAATCAAAATGTCAAAAAAAACAAAACGGCGGAATTTTTTTTGAAAGTTGACGTATGAATGTGAAATTTTAGATACGGGGGTTTTGGGGGTCGCCGATCACGATTCCAAAGTCAAAATGTCAAAAAAAAACAAAATGGCGGAAGATGTTTTTGAAAATTGACGTATGAGTGTGAAATTTTAGATACGGGGATTTTGAGGGTCGCCGATCACGATTCCAATATCAAAATGTCAAAAAAAAACAAAATGGCGGAAGATATTTTTGGAAATTGACGTATGAATGTAAAATTTTAGATACGGGGGTTTTGGGGGTCGCCGATCACGATTCCAAAGTCAAAATGTCAAGAAAAGCAAAATGGCGAAAGATTTTTTTGAAGATTGACGTATGAGTGTGAAATTTTAGATACGGGGAGTTTTAGGGGTCGCCGATCACGATTCTAAAGCAAAATGTCAAAAAAAAACAAAATGGCGGAAGATGTTTTTGAAAATTGACGTATGAATGCGAAATTTTAGATACGGGGGTGTCTTAGGTCGCCGATCACGAATCCAAAGTCAAAATGTCAAAAAAAAAAATGGCGGAAGAGTTCTTTGAAAATTGACGTATGAATGTGAAATTTTAGGTACGGCTTATTACATCTTCAATTCGGTGATTCTTCGAAACGTGATTGAACAGGGTTTAAATGTAATACTTAATTTTTTCTTATCAATAGTAGATTCGAAAACATCAGAATCGTATTGTACACTGTCCCAATGAAAATGTTGCGCTCACTGAGCTCATTGTTTCTTTCGATACTTTAACATGACCTTTGTTTAACATTAAATTACGTTTCTCGCTCTTGAGTGTGAACCGGTTTGTGTAAAAAAACAGTTCGAGTAGAATTTCAAATAAAATATACTATCGGTTTAACAAAATGTATGTAGGGGTGCTTTAAAAGTTTATAAAAGTGGACATTCTAAAAACGTCATGCCAGTGAACGCTTTTTACAGGAAAGGCGCTTCAATGGGGCTTCAATTTAAAACTTGGGCTTTTTACTTTTATTATTATTTCGTGCTCCTTTATTAAGGATAGTAGATTTTGAAAAGGTTGACAGGCTTTCACACTTTCGCATCAAAATAGTATTGTACACTGTCTTAATAAAAATGTTGCGCTTCTTGATCTCATTGTGCCTTTACATACTTTAACACGACTTATGTTTAACATTAAATTACCTTTCTCGCTCTTGAGTGTGTACCGGTTTGTGTAAAAAACAATTCGAGAAAAATTTTAAATACAATAAACTATTGGCTTCACAAAATATATGTATATACCGGGATGCTTTAAAAGTTTATAAAACTGGACATTCTAAAAAGCGTTTTTTTACAGGAAAGGCGCTTTAATAGGGCTTAAATTTAAAACTTGGGCTTTTTACTTTTATTATTATTTTGTGCTTTTTTCTTAACGAGAGTAGACTTCGAAAAGATTGACAGGCTCTTATACGTTCACATCAAAATAGTATTGTAAACTGTCTAATGAAAATGTTACGCTTTTTGAGAGCTCATTGTTGCTTTGGATATTTTAACATGACTTATGTTTAACATTAAATTACCTTTCTCGCTCTTGAGTGTGTACCGGTTTGTGTAAGAGACAATTCGAGAAAAATATTAAATAAAATAAAAGGCACTTCAATTTAAAACTTGGGGTTTTTACTTTTATTTTCATTTTGTGCTCCTTTATTAATGATAATGGATTTCAAAAAGGTCACACTTTACATCAAAATAGTATTGTACACTGTCTTAATAAAAATGTTGCGCTGTTTGATCTCAATGTGTCTTTGGATACTTTAATACGACTTATGTTTAACATTAAATTACCTTTCTCGCTCTTGAGTGTGTACCGGTTTATGTCAAAAACAGTTCGAGAAGAATTTTAAATAAAATATCCTATTGGTTCAACAAAGTATATGTATATACAGGGGCGCTTCAACAGTTAATAAAACCGGACATTCTAAAAAGTCATGCCAGTTATAGCTTTTTACAGGAAAAGCGCTTCAATAGGGTTTAAATTTAAAACTTGAGCTTAAATTTAAAACTTGAGCTTTTTACTTTTATTATTATTTTGTACTTTTTCATTAACGATAGTGGATTTCGAAAAGATTGATACTCTATTACACGTTCATATCAAAATAGTATTGTAAACTGTCTTAATGAAAATGTTGCTTTTTTTGTCTTTGAATACTTTTACATGACTTATGTTTAACATTAAATTACCTTTCTCGCGCTTGGGTGTGTACCGGTTTGTGTAAAAAATAATTCGAGAAAAATTTCAAATAAAATATACTATTGGCTTAACAAAATATATCTAGGGGTGCTTCAAAAGTTTATAAAAGTGGACATTCTAAATAGCGTCATGCCAGTGATCGCTTTTACAGGAAAGGCGCTTCAATAGGGCTTCAATTTAAAACTTGGTCTTTTTACTTTTATTAATATTTCGTGCTTCGTGCTCCTTTATTAACGATAGTGGATTTTGAACAGGATGACAGGCTTTTACACTTTCTCGCTGTTGAGTGTGTACCGGTTTGTATTAAAAACAGTTCGAGAAGAATTTTAAATAAAACGTCCTATTGGCTTAACAAAATATATGTATATGCACGGTTGCTTCAAAAGTTAGTAAAATACTACATTCTAAAAAGTCATGACAGTCATTGCTTTTACAGGAAAGGCGCTTCAATTTAAAACTTGGGCTTTCTACTTTTATTATTATTTCGTGCTTCGTGCTCCTTTATTAACGATAGTGGATTTCAAAAAGGTTGACAGGCTTTTACACTTTCACATCAAAATAGTTTTGTACACTGTCTTAATAAAAATATTGCGCTTCTTGATCTCATTGTCTTTGCATACTTTAACACGACTTATGTTTAACATTAAATTACCTTTCTCGCTCTTGAGTGTGTACCGATTTATGTCAAAAACAGTTCGAGAAGAATTTTAAATGAAATATCCTATTGGCCTAACAAAATATATGTATATACAGGCGTGCTTCAAAAGTTTATAAAAGTGGATATTCTACAAAACGTTTTTTACAGGAAAGGCGCTTCAATAGGGCTTAAATTTAAAACTTGGGCTTTTTACTGTTATTATTATTTTGAGCTTTTTTCTTAACGAGAGTAGACTTCGAAAAGATTGACAGGCTTTTACACGTTCACATCAAAATAGTATAGTAAACTGTCTTAATAAAAATGCTGCGCTTTTTGATCTCATTGTGTCTTTGGATACTTTAACACGACTTATGTTTAACATTAAATTACCTTTCTCACTCTTGAGTGTGTACCGATTTGCGTAAAAAACAATTCGAGAAAATTTTTAAATAAAATATACTATTGGCTTCACAAAATATATGTATATACCGGGATGCTTTAAAAGTTTATAAAACCGGACATTCTAAAAAGCGTCATGCCAGTGATCGCTTTTTACAGGAAAGGCGCTTCAATTTAAAACTTGCGCTTTTTACTTTTACTTTTATTTTGTGCTCCTTTATTAACGATAGTGGATTTCAAAAAGGTCACACTTTACATCAAAATAGTATTGTACACTGTCTTAATAAAAATGTTGTGCGTTTTGATCTCATTGTGTCTTTGCATACTTTAACACGACTTATGTTTAACATTAAATTACCTTTCTCGCTCTTGAGTGTGTACCGGTTTGTGTTAAAAACATTTCGAGAAGTATTTTAAATAAGATATCCTATTGGCTTAACAAAATAAATGTATATACAGGGGTGCTTCAAATATTTATAAAAATGGACATTCTAGAAAGCGCTGTTTACAGGAAAGGCGCTTGAAAAGGGCTTAAATTTAAAACTTGGGTTTTTTACTTTTATTATTATTTTGTGCTCCTTTATTAATGATAGTGGATTTCAAAAGGGTCTCACTTTACATCAAAGTAGTATTGTAAACTGTTTTAATAAAAATGTTGCGCTTTTTGAGCTCATTCTGTCTTTGGATACTTTAACATTGCTTATGATTAACTTTAAATTACCTTTCTCGCTCTTGAGTGTGTACCGATTTGTGTCAAAAACAGATCGAGAATAATTTTAAATAAAATATACTCTGCTCTTTTATTAACGATAGTGGACTTCGAAAAGGTAGTAAGAAAGTAATATACTTTATAAATTAAATTTACTTTACCCATTCACATAAATATGTTTGCGAGCTATATATTTGAAGTTCATCAGCATTCATTAGCATTCTATAAGAATGTTTGAAAGCGACGCCCATTTACCAAACAAAATTTGTTGTAAACATGTTAAACACTATGGAGATACTACGTATATTTGAGCATGTCAATTAAAATGACGAGCCCGCGATAGCGGGCGAGTAGTATATATGTAATTCATTGAAATTTTAAAATGTTCTTCAATACAAGTCCTTCATTTTTAAATGACGTGCGAACTAATTTTGAGTATGTGACAGACGAATATTTCAATTATGCTGACCAAAATTTCATAATGAAAGCGCTGTTCCACTTCAAATAATTTGGGTGAAAATATATCAGTGTCAGACTGCTTATTACGTTCTTTTTTATTAATATTGTGCATGCCTATCTTAAATTGTTTCTGAGCAATTGACATACTTTTTGTTAATATACTAAATTTTTCCACTGTTATTTCAATAGCGTATTATCCCGATTGTTTCAATGAAAATGATGCACTTATTGAGCATATTGGTTCTTCGGATACTTTAACATCATTCTTATGTTTAACATTAAATTATCTTTCTCGCTCTTCATTGTGTAACAGTTTGTGTAAAAAAAAATTCTAGAAGAATTCTAAATGAAATATACAATTGGCTTTACAAAATATATGTATATACAGAGTGTGCCACAAGTCTATAAAATCTTACATTCTAAAAACCACCACGAGAGTGATCGCGTTTTACAGGAAACTGTAAAAAGCTGTAAGCGGACGCGCAAAAGGCGAATTCAAGCTCGAAAAGATTGAAGCCATAGCTCACAAACATTCAACACAATAAATATTGCAATATATAATAATAGGCCCAATGATAATAGTGTATAGGTAAGAAATTTATAAATTCGATTCCTTATTTGTTTATAAATACTTTCTACTTATTTTTAGCAATTATCGTTACATGACTGGAGTCATTTCGTCCATGAATTCAGTTGTAAAAATACTTCAAAATATTATAAGATATTGTTAATAGAAAAAAGAAACTAAAATATATTCCTACCAGATTAAACAAGCACTTAATCATGTTGTTACTGTGCCAGGCAAATTGAGAAGTAATATCATACGTATTCAAAAAAGATTGTTTAATTATCATTGATGAAAATGAACTTCCCGCGACATCGTCAATTAGAATAATTCAAAATAGCAATTCTAAAAGGATGTTTTACAGTATTTTCGAATATAACAATAAGTAATCAATATTACCATAATACATACATATATTATATCTATATATTCCTTAAATTGTAGGTGTACAATGCAAAAGAAAATAATTATGTACGGTGTGAACAAGGCTTTACCAACATTATTAAGCATCATACATAACTGACAGTTGTAATACAAAGAAACACTGCAAATTATAAGAGTATAGGAATGGAAATCAGTATAAAAAATGCCAATGAAGTAAATATTATTTGTTATAGAACAATGATTAAATGAATTATTTAAAAGTATACATTCGCGTCAACAAAACATAATTCTAATAAAGCTATCTATAAGTTTGTATAAAATAAAATGTTTTTTTAAAATTCTAATGAATTTTCATTTAAACCAAAAAGACCAGTGGAATCGACATATGTATATAGACTGAAACACTATTAACAAAAACTATCAAACCACATTTTCCAACTGATGCAAAAAAAACAGATTTCGAGATTATTCTAATTTTATACCCACAAACAAAATTCAAACTACAGATAAATTAGGCAAACGTGAAATAAATCATCGGCAAGTCAAGGCACAAAACCAATAATAGTAGAAAAATTATAAATAGAGTGAAAACTACCGTCTGTGAGGCACAGGAAAAGTATGTGAAAAATGTCAATATAACTTTAAACGATAAAATACATCTTATTTCATGGACAGCCGTTAAACATTTTCAATTTAAAAACTGCTATTATCACTAAATCTATTATTAATCATTTCATCCGATAAGCATTCTGAATAAAATATTGCATAGTTGTAAACTATATACAGGGGTGTATAAAAACAACTAAGCAATATTGAACATCTAAAACACAATTATATTTAGTTATTCGCTATATATCGGAATTATATGGTGTTTCAAAAACTGAAACGCAATAAAGACAAAATCCGCAATAAATTTAGAAGAATAAGGGGGAGCGGTACCTCAACTGTAAGCGGAATAAGAGGCGATAGCGGGCCTTCAAGGCCTGCCGTATTAGCTAGTTTCTCAATATAAACTCCGTGTAATTCAATGCATTTTTCGGGTATTGAGATTAACATTTTAGCCATCAGAAAAGTACGCTCGGGTTTTATCTGCAATATGGTCTAAAACAGCTTCTTGTACTTCTTCACCACTCTCAAAGTTTCTTCCTCGAAGGTGTTTCTTCAGTTTTGAGAACAAATAATAATCGCTGGAGGCGGGATCTGGACTGTAAGGTGGGTGCAAAAGTTCTACAAAATCACAGTTCTGCACAGCATCCTGCGCAATTGTAGCTTTATGAACATGAGCACTATGGTGCAGAAAGCGAACAGTACTGCGCAAAACTCCACGCTTGTTTTTTTGACCACGTCTCGCAAATTATGCAGTAAGCTAGCGTAGTATTAGCAGGATTCCTTTTGAATTCCAAAAGATTGTTGCCATGATCTTTATTGATTCAACCAGCCTAGCCGTCCTTGCCGTTTTTCGTCTGGCCTTCGCCATTCCATTGATTCCCTTTTCGATAGGAATCATAGTATAGAATCATAGTTTCATTTCCTGTAACAATGGATTGTGAAGAAATTTTTCCTTGTTGTCGCGGCATACGTTTAAAAGATGCTCACAACATGTCACTCGTTCCTGTTTCTGAATTGCTGACAATAATCGTGGCACCTACCTCGCACTGACCTTATTCATATTAAGGTCATGCATGATTCATCGTATAGTTGTATCAGAAAGCCCACTCATTTTTGATGAATCGTTGAACTTCAAACGCCTGTTTTGCACGTAGCCTGTCTGACGAGCTCGATGCTTTTTCTGTAAGCACTTCAACTGGTCGACCAGCATGGGCTTGTTTTCTACGCTTTCTTGGCCCAAATGAAATTGTTTTGCCCATTCTTTGACAGTGGAAAGGGAAGGGTCAGTTTTACCGTATAGACCATCCAAGCTTTGTTTAATACACTTTGGATTAACACCTTCTTTTATCAAAAATTTAATCACTGCTCGTTATTCAGTTGTCAACATTATGTAAAATAACGCGACCCGACCAGCACAAACAACTGTTGCTATGCGACTGAGAAAATACGCGTTTAAAATTTTACTACTATTTCACAGAAGGTGGAACTACATAAGACTGCCAATACTCGTTTTCTATCTATACCGGAACATGGCCAGACCGGAAATTTCTGGCGCTTACCTCGTAAGTAGTGATTATGTCACCTGACGGTAGCATTTCTGAGAATAAGGGATTTTGGTCTACTAGTGCAGAAACAGGAGTAATTGGAAGGAAAACCGTTAAAAATGTGTAAAAAAATACCAAGTCCTGGGTGAAATGGATTACTTTAGATAAGTATGTTACATTAGATTAAAGATGTTTTATAAACAGTGACGTTTCATAAAAAAAATATCCAGTTTTTATTATTTCAATTTCATTAATGATTTTAATTATCTTGGATAATTTAATAGTATTAATATATTATATACACAACGCTACATTTCCTCCGTAACACTACATATATTACATATTATACTTATTTTCATTACATATTTAAAAAGTTAATTAGGTATTTGGGTCAAATATTGTGTTTTTCGTATTATTCCGTTGAAATCAAGTTCAGGAAAAACTAATAAAACATTATCCCAGCGGAACGAACACAGCGACTCGTCTATGTCGAATCTATACAAACAGATGTCGTTCCTACAGACGTTACGAGTAACTAATGATGCACGCATCAATTTAAGTAATGATCCAATCTCGTTAGTGTAATAGTTTCTGTTCGAAAAGAAGCAGCACAGATTTCTTTTCCGATACGATTATTCTGTAGCATAACAAGCACCGTGTATTTTTTTATAAAACTCTTTAAACTAGTTTACGTTTGAATATTTATATGCAATGTTTGTACTACATATATCATACATCGCGTGTCCATACATTTCCTCAGCTAATACTGGTGTAAATAAGTTAATATATAGTTCCTGGAAAAGCTCTTGTTTATATCGCATACAATTTCATACCGATTGGGTCGTCGACTTCCTTACATATTATATTTATGTACAAATGTGTGTGTGTATTTCAAGTGAATCCTAACCTTAATTATGTTGGTGCTCGTTTATTTCATTGGTTGTTATAAATATAGGCAATGAGGTAATCGATTTGTGACTTAATTTTTCATGCGACGTTAGTGTACCTTTTCGTTAGCGTGGTAGGCAAATATCCAATATTTGAAATATATTTACGTAACTGAGATTCTTTCATTCAAAATAATAATGATTGTGCTTATATTACAGGTATTTTTTGAAAATGACAATATCGCATAACTGTGGATGTTCATAAATAAATAAGGATTTCGTCTGAAATTTCCAGTGTCCTACAGCACCGCTTTATTAACTTATAATCGAATCAACAAAGAACAAAAAGTGTTTCACATTCGAAAAAATCCAGTGTCTTATTTTTACGTGCCTATTGATAAATAGAGGAGAGCTCTAGCGGTAGTGAATGAAAACCGGTTTTTTTAATATCATGAAAATTATGGATTGCCGCTAAAACGTGACCCTATACAAATCAAAGCTGATAAAATTTTGGTGAAAGTTTTTTTGTATATCGAAAGTTTGCCGAGTTGTAAATCGTCGAAAATTTGAAGGAAAGAAGAACCAAATTAATTACTTTGACGTAGAAATGACATACAATAACAAAGCCTTAGTAATTATGTACTTATGTAAATTAAGTAAGCAATAAAAATTACGTAGTACCTAAGAGAGAGAAAGAGAATTCTTAGTTATGTATAAAAGATTATGCCAGTTGATTCTTCGTCTCTTCCAGGTAGCGGGCCCGAAATTGGTGCCGATTCTTTTACTTTCTGAAACGGCTTTAAAATCCAACTACTGGGGGACACCCATTTTTTTGTTGGTCGCTATTCAAGCGTCACCCGTGGCAATTATGACAGGTGGACTTGCACTGCATCCCTGCTTTTCGGCACCAACATCTGACGTCTTTGCTTCTCCACATATCCAGCCGTCCATTTACAAAGAATGATATAGAAGGCAGTCTCAGGGAAGCACCTGGGTCTCCAGATGTCACTGGAATTAGCCAATAATTTTAAAACCAGTGTTCTGGAAGAAGTTCGTGTACAAGCTAAAATTGATTTCGGGAAATACATGAAAGAAATGCTATTTCAATGCTTTGCCTGTTGGTGGCCAAGCAGAAATATCTGGTTTGGCACTGGAAACTAATTTTGTGATTTTGTGATAATTTTGTGTGCGTTGTTGGATGCAGGGTGCAATGTCAGAAACATTCTATGTCGTGCTCCTGTTTAAGCCTTATGGGAAGAAGTATTGATTGAAGAACGCATCTTAAACAACTTGAAACAGGCGAGTTTACCATTTTGAAATCACGCTAAAGTGGTTTTACATCCATGAAATGAGTGAATGAAAAGTATGCGGTTTCACGGTTCCGTTCTTTGTACATATGGACAAGAATAGGCTTTCCCTTCAACCTTGGTTTGGTATCTGTCGCTCGGGTGTAATTAAAGTCATGGAAAGAATATCTAGATTAAGATATTTACCAATTACTGCAATTTTGTCACTCTTCAACTATTTTTCAATTGCTAATTGATGGATATGTCACCGTCGTTGGACGCTAGTTCACTTGAACTCCATAATTACGAAAGGCGTTTGATCAGAAGAAAATTAGTCAGACATTATTATTTTCTTTCTAAAAGAATCCAGCTTGATTTGATCAATGTATTCTCGTCAAAGTGTATCTTCATCGACCTTTTTATCTCGTAACTTCGGCTTTCTTCAGCTCCCTACGTACTAGACTGTATATTGGAGTAATTATCAAAAATAAATATATAACTATTACCACCATAATGTTTGAGAATATAGGTAACGTAACATTGGCAGAGGTTTTGGAAAAAACCTCAACGTCATATACCTCGGAAAATTTTAGCAATACATAAAACATGCTTATATTCAATGTTGTAAGAAATTTTGTCTTCTTTAATTTTGCATTGCATTGGTTTTTCGTACACTGACCTACTATTACCAAATCTTCATTACTAGTTTGTTTAAAAAACAAAACCCTAACCTTCTATTATTAGTTTTGTAAATGCACAAATCTGAGTGAGACGACTTTTATATGCACTATTAGCTTACCTACATCTATTGCAATGCTGTACAACAAAATAGGTATCAGAAATACTTCAAAACCTATTTACTTCATACTTTTAAAATATGTAGAAAATAGTTATACAATATGTTAATAAGCATTGGTTTAATTTTTTTCCCATTGAAGATTTTTCAGGACACTCTTTTAGCCATTTTTGAATATCTCCTTAGTACTCTTCGTAAAAACTTGCATTCCAGTTGCAGCTTCTAAAAACATAAACGCAGCAGTATAAGTTAATTAAGTACCTATACCTTTTTTCTTTGTAAAAAATAGGTATTGTAAAAATTTTCATCATAAAACACACTCTTGATATATGGTAGACGCATTAACTTATTCTGGTATTGATGAGATTCCATCGTTTATGATTAAGGCGATTTCTATCTCTTTTGTTCCTGTTTTATCTCACTTTGTGAATATATCTTTCGAATAAGGTTAATTCCCACATATTCTCAAAGCATAAAGAATTAGTTCCTATTTATAGTGATGATAATAAATCTTCTGTGAAAAATTAACAGTTAATAGCGCTGACATTGTGTTTTTACTTTTAAATAGGCTAAATGCTTTTTACTTTAAACAAGGATCTACAATTCTTCAGTGAAGGGCATTCAACTTCTATAGCCCTTAATGTCTATATTATATGACTATATTGTCACTGCCCGTGATATTACTACATAACCTGTTGCAATATTTCTATATTTAAGTAAGGCTTTTGACTGCGTGGATCACAATAGTTTACTAAATAAATTACAAATCTTGGGAATTAGATGTGTTGCTCTCGAATTGATAAAATTCACAAAATGTTAAATTTAGATAGTAATTAATAGAATAACTAGAATATATCTGAAAGGCTAGCAACTAACATTAGTGTGCTAGCCTTTACTGGGACTTGTACTTTTCCTGCTTTTTATAAATGACCTTACGCAAAATGTTACAGAGACTTTTATTACAACTTTCTGCTAACAATATTACTCTATTTAATCGCTATTGTCGTCGTATACACACATACAAAATAACAGCGACATATGCTACGTACAAAAAAGTAAAAACCACAATTTCGATACCGATTTTTTTGTCATCACAATAGTTCCTTATACTACGCACAAAAAAGTAAAACGGATAGTGTTGGTAACACTTATTTTGCAAAGATAGAGTCTTCCTAGCCAAGTTGAAATATACAATCATTCATATGACCATTAATTTCTCTTCTCTTCACTGATAAATAATATACAAGTCATCAGACGGTTTTAAACAATTACATACTTTATTATTGAAAGCCTTTGTATTGCACCACTATTAGCTATACTACATAAATGTTTACAAAGTTTTATGGAGTAAAAGGACACCTCAATCTACTTTTTTTTATAACAAAAATATTTAGATTAGGTAACCTTTAAATTAACTGTCAATCTACTAGCCTTGACTTATCAGGACTACTGGAGCCATCTAGTGTAATTATGTTAAACATAAGCCAGTGCATTTTTTAATCTCAATGGGCCGTATGATTTTCCTTTCGTTAGAACTTAGAGACAGTCGTTAAGGCCTTAACGACTGTCTCTAATTTTTCTCAATGATTTCCCTTTAATTAAGCATTTAGCGACTGTCATTAGTGGTTATTTTTAAATAAAATTTTAAACAACGACAAGTGATGTTTAATATTTTCGTTAACTTGACATTTCCAAAAAAAATGGCTGAATTAGATAACATTTTGGAAGAAATTGAGTTAATTGATAATGATATGAATGTTATTCCAAGAGAGAATGGCTATACGTATCGCTTACGGAAAAATCCATTTCAAGAATTTTCCGAAATTGAATTTAAAAAAAGGTATCGCTTGACAAAAGATACCGCTCAATATGTGGTAGATTTAATAAGAGATGATATAAAATCACAATCTAATAGGACAGTGGACGTCAGTCCAGAACTGCAGTTCTTAATTACTCTTAGGTATTACTCCAAGGGGAGTTATCAACTGGAATTAGGTAAGTGAACTATTATTTCTGTCAAAATAAAATCTGTAATAAATTGGTCATCATTGCATGGTTATGGGATCTGAACTGAAGCATTAGCGAATTTTCTTCCCACCCAAATAGAGACCGAAGGCACTAATACTAACTACTATTTACGATTTTTTCTAGGAGATTTGCACGGCGTCACGCAATCATCAGTTAGTAGGATTGTATTCAAGGTATCTTTGGATATTGCAAGACAATTAAGACATTTTGTACGCTGGCCTAATAATAATAACGACTTGAAAAGGAGATTTTATGAAGTTAGAAACTTTCCTGGCGCAGTGGGATGTATAGACTGCACACACATAAAAATAAAAAATCCAGATGGACACAATCCTCGACTTTATTGGGGTAGAAAAGGATATTATTCTTTAAATGTGCAAGTAGTATGTGGCCCAAATACCGAAATATTCAATGTAGTTAGCCGTTGGCGTGGAAGCGCTCACGATTCTAGAATTTTTGCATACAGTCGTGTAAAAGAGGATTTTGAGGTAGGTAACTATCTACCTCAAGGTGAAAATTTTAAAAATCACCTTACCATAAATATAGTTATCAAATTATAATCTAAATTACTTCGTATCTATTTTTAGAATAATCGTAGACAGGGAATATTGTTAGGGGATAGTGGATACGCATGTACCCATTTCATGTTGACTCCTCTATTAAACCCAAGAACGGCAGCTGACATCGCTTATAATGCAGCTCATAAAGGGACAAGAGTAAAAGTTGAATGTTGTTTTGGACAGTGGAAAAACATGTTTAAAGCTTTAAGAAGAGGTCTTGAAATTAAGTTGTCTACCTCAAAAATATGCATAGTGGCTATGGCTATTCTATATAATATAAGACTAAATAGAGATAACGATTTTGAGGATGATTCGGAAGAAGAATCAAGCAGTGACGAAGAAGAAGAGGATCCGCCAAGACCAGTTGTTCACAGGAGAAGAGGTTTGTTGTTCAGAGATCAATTTATACGTCGATATTTTGATCACCGCAGGGTATAGTTTGGATGGTCATTGGTCAATACGAAATAAGAAATAATTATTAATTATTTAAAAAAATCACACAGCAATTGGCGTTTTATTTGTTAATTAGTAATTTTTCTATTTCTAATTTAAGTTTTTGAATTTCTAGATCTTTCATCATTTTTGTTTTCAATTCATTATCTATTTTCAAATTCAGTTCTTGTACTCTTAATTTATGGAGTTCTTCTTCGTTTCCCAACTTTGTTTTTGTTAGTTGCATTTCCAGGTTTATCAGATTACTGTTTTCTTCAATTTTTTCGTTAATTTGTTTTTCGTGCAGAGAAACCATTTTAGCCTGTGTCTCCGTCATCGGAATTATTTTCCTTCGCTTAGCTTTTGGTGTTGTGGAGTTAGATTTTGGGGGGATGTTCAAGGGACTCTCGGGACGAGAAAGATTTTTGCTGGGGAAATAAATGAAAGTTAAAAAATGATTGAAAATTTAATTAGGTAAGTATATTAATAAATTTGTATAATAGATGTAGGTACCATCGATTGCAAAAAAAATAAGAAAATGTACAAATTTATCTGGAAACACCTATTATGTATTATGTAAGTACCTAATTGAAAATCAGAACTTATGTAATTAATTTTGAAAGTGTAATTTTTTTGAAGCAGACTAAACCTATTATTATACGTGGGTCCCTCAACTTACCTGGAGACAGTAATTAGTCCAGTGCTCGGATCTACAAGTCCTATATCGTCTTCTTCGCCTGTATTATTCTAAACAATACGAAAAACGTCTAAATTGTTTTATAAAAAAGACGACCGAGCTATACCTTTATGCTATTGTCGTCACAGTCAAGTACTGGTGTGTCTTCCTCGAAGTCGACATGACATATATCTGCAATTGCCCAGTCTAATTCCGTTGGCTCGGCAGCAGAGGACGGGTCGGGGCCACCTCCAGTTTTTTTTAAATTTCTCTTATAAGTACCTACTACAGATTTGGCCTGTTGCTTCAATCTGTAGTACGCACTTCTCAGGTTTTTGGCATCTCTTTGAGAAATCCCAGTTTTTCTCATTTCGGCACCCAATCGCTCCCACAGTTCATTTTTCTTTTTGTTGATCTTGGGCTCCGAGCTCTTCGACTCCAGAACATGCTTATGTTCTCTGACATAATCAATCAGAGTAATTTTTTCTTCTTCGGTAAAATTTTTTACCCTTTCCTTTTTACTCCTAGAAAGACATTAATTGTGCTAATGTTACGTGACGCAATTAAAGAATTAAAGTACTTACATTATTTTACTGCCAGTATCAATAAACAATCTCAGTAAAACTTAAATAACAGCACAAACTTTTTTAAATTTAAAATAACTTTCTAACTGACAGCGCATGTCAAATTTAATTTCTCACAAATTCCGGCGTTGCCAAACATAATTTGCGTAAAGACGTTATTTAGTTAACGAATCTATCAAACGAAGGAAATCATAACCCTTTCGTTAATTTATTCTTTAAACAGTTATTTAGTCAAATCAATTATTTAGATAACGACGCGTTAACGAAAGTTTTAACGAAAGGAAAATCATACGGCCCAATGTAATCATATCTACCAAATAGCATTATTTTTTTAGTGAGCTTTTCGGAAAGTGATTTGTAAGATTATATTATAGCTTTATAATCTTGCAGATCACTTTTCAAAAAACTAACAAAATGTATAATACCACAAAAAGCATTTGACCGCTAGTAACGCTTATGTTTGAAATTTGTCTTAATTTATAATTATATTTTTTTTGAAAGTACAACTGACTAGAGAAACTGAAAATTTATAATATTTCTGTACAACTCTCATCAAATTTCTGAAAAAAATCAATGATATTTTTATACTAATATAAATCCAATGACATATTTGTTATCATAAATAAATGCGATAGAAAATTATACCGGCACTTTATCTATATATTTATTCAGAAAGAAACAAAACAAAACGAAAAACGTAGTAATTCAATGTATATTCGTCATGCTACATTTCATACTGTAATTACTAATAAAGATAACGAATTAAGAATGTAATTACCCTTTTACCGTTTCGAACTCATCCCATTAATTATTCGAAGCGATTCGGTACACCTATACGCACACGCTCGCTCAAAATATATTAATTCGAAGTATGGGTTCATAAAAGGTCAAATAAATTTGGCATAAATTGTTTTCCAGAATATGTATTTTTACTTTTTATTACTGCTTGCAAATAATACGTCAGACAAGTTAGTTCAATAATCTTTATATCTCTTATATAATGTACCTATTATACCTATTGTTAATCAGCTGTAGAATATTAAAAATCAAAGTCAGAGAGATTTTGATTATGGACAATCGAATGAAGAAAGAGACATTTACAAATTAAATTTAGATATAAATTTAGATCTTAGATGATCTCTAATTTAATATTTATAGAAACAGCATGAATAACAAATGTTTTTGTTATTCATAACCTATCGAACCAATTCACATTGTGTCCTAGTATAAAGAAGGAATGTTTACGATGGTGTCCCTGATTATCAAATACATGTTGTATACCGATCAGTATAATAGTCCTGCGAGAACAACAAAAGACGAGCTACCACAAAAATCATTTTTGAACCGTCAAAGACCATCAGGTCGCACCAGAGGTATTAAGAGGCCCTACGCAACGACGAAACTAACGACTTTAAAAGGTTTCGTTCAAGCAATAGTCCAGATTTTAGTTGTGAAGTATCAAAATGAAATTCAGAAAACGAATTTAGCAAATGCTCAATGCATGTTTGATTGGAATTGGTTTTTAAATAAAGTTTGTGAAACTGTGTTATGATGTTGTAAATTTGGCCATCTTCGAGGGTGAAATGTAGAACTAAATAATTTCAGTTATAAGAAATTACTCTCAACAAGTCCTTAATTCTGTGTATTTATTTATTTTTGCAAAAAAATGAAAAACAAAAATTTCTGCTTGTTGCTCCACTTCCTAAATGTTGACTGTAAGGATTGTGGATATAAGGTTTTCTGTTTCTTCTTTTTCTTCTTCTTTTAAAGTAGGAAAATACCTGCTTTTCATAACAAAGTTCCTCTATGATGTCTCGTTGGACAAAGGCTGCCAGATCTGTATCCTTTTCTTTAGGATCTTATTGAAAAATTTGACGAGTTCTTCTTGTAAACATATTCCCCCGTATTTAAGTAGTTCATTACAGATGTCATCAGATCCTGGTGATTTACCGTTTTTAAGCTGTTTTAGTGCATTTGTGATTTCTTGTTGTGTCACTTAAACTCCGTCTTGTTCATCAACATTCCATTTCTGGTGTTGTGTTATCAGTTTTGATTTGATACAGGTGTTTAAAGTATTTTTCCTATTATTCTGCCGTTATATTATTTAATTTCACGATCTCGTTAATCTATAGTTTTCTATTTCGTAGCATCTTCCATATTTTCTTTTGTGCTGTATACAAGTCTCGCTCAATACCTTAACTAAAACTTTCCCAGTAGGCTTCCTTGAATTGGCGGATTTTTGTCCTAACCAGGTTTCTTGTTTCTGTTCCTCCAGTCATCAGGTTCTTTAGTGCTTATATATCGTCTAAATGCTTATTTCTTTTACTTCTGGTGTACATACTGTCTTTTATTGTTGCCCATGCTCTGTCTATGTCATCTTCCTCGTTACTTTATTGGTTTTTATTCTTCCTTCCAGACGTTTGCTGTATAGATTATTTGTAGAATCATCTGCGATTGACTCAATGTTTATCTTTTCTGTATCGCTTTCCATACCCTTTCGGCTTCTATGACTTGTAGCTGAGTTTAACATAATCTATCCTAAGGTGAGTTTATGGTCCCTTCCTGTCGTGGCTCAATTAAGCGTCTCTTGGGGAAAATTTCCTATTAGTCAAGATATAATCAATCATAGATTGTTGTCGTTAGACATTTGTAAAAGTATATTTGCATTTCCACTCGTGGTCGATAAAAGTAATGTTTATTCGTAGACTATTCTGGGCACCACATTCAATTGACAGATCTCCATTATCGTTGTGTAATCTGTTCATTAAATCGTTGCATCACTCCAGGAATGGGTCGATTTCCTATTTTGGAGTTCATGTACCCCATAATTAGTAAGTAGTGGCTAGATGGTATATTATCTACTAGGCTTTAAGGTTTTCATAAAACTGTCTTCTTTTTTATCTTGGGTTTGTGATATCTGGTGCATGTGTGCTAATAATGTGCATTTCTTTGTTTCCCAGCTTTAAGTGTATACTTACAATCTGGTCGTTGATGTAGTTCACGATGTTAATATACTGTTGGAATTTTTTATGTATTAGGATTCTTACACCTGACTTTGCTCTCTTGTTTTTCTCTTTCCACTATACATCTCTCTTTTATTTAATCTATTTTTCCTTATTCCGTTTCTTTTTCTTCGCCGAGTCGTCACCGTTTTATCCGTCTTTGTTTAATTTTACTAAACACAAATTGCTTTTGCACCGTATCATCCCAAAATGGCATTTTATTTAGCATTATCTATACATTTCGACAAAAAAGTCGCCCTATTCTCCAGGCAGAAAGTCCATAATTTAAAAACATTTCAATATGTTCCACTTACTCCAAGGAGCCAAACTTATATTTTTCATTTATTCTATAAAACTGCATACGTAAATTAGAAGAAGAGGTTAACCATATTCTCTTTCACTTGAAATAATACCAAAGGTTTTTTTTAATTTAATAGTTTCAGTGTTCAGTGTTAGTCATTTTAGTAGATTCTAACTGGTTACCTTTCCTTAATTAGATTTATTCCAGGTAACTTGCACTCAAATATAGGGGGATTATAATAAGTCTTTTAACGCAACAAAAGAAACCGTTTAGTTTTGGACGTTATCTTTTTTTAAATGAATATTCAGAATTTAGTAGTTAACAGCATGAATATGAAAATTTTAAAGCATTTGCGTTCAAATTAGTCGCACATGTATGTACTTACCTCTTTTTTTTTAATTAAACCTTTGACATCAAAGGCCAATTTAAATTAAAATATGTCAGCTTTTTTTAATCTACAAATTGGACAACCATCGCTTCAAGCGTACAGCTTGCATAAAATTAAGGGTTCAAATATTTAGGAGGTCGACATTATTATTTTCTGTAATTTTATGCTGAAAATTTTTATATTTTTCTTGCGTTCAGTCAACAGATAAAAACATCATCTCATGCATATTCAGTCAAAAACAAACATTTAACGTACTGCGTTCTCGTGTAATTTGCATGGATAATTTTGACATTTTCTCCCACACTCGCATTTTCTCTACATACAAGATAAATGTCCTATCGTCTGTTTACACAACTCAGGAAAGTTTATTAGTAATCAGATGTGAACTATATTGGTGGAAACTTCTACGGTTTTATTCATAAGCTAACGATGATGGTGATAACAACGAAGGGATAAAATGCGGCGCGTTCATTCCACTCACATCTCCCGTTTTTCCCTATTCATTTTATTCGTCATCGAACCCTTACGTTTTCAGAGCGAGAAGTCGGCGAGTACGTTATTAGAGTACAATAAATATATATAGGGTAAGAAGAGGGCTATTTTCTATACTCTTTGCTTTGGAAACCCTACGGAGGACTTCAAGGGATAATTGTGATCTAATGACGTACTAGTCATGTCTATATTTCTTCTGAATTTTACGAAGGGTCCGGATGATTAAATTCTGCTATCGAATAGCCTTCGAGCCCTTGTAATTTGTAGACGAATGGGAAATTCGACGTTCCTGTTATTATTGTTAGTGCATTTGGGAGGGTCAACAGAACTTATTTGTTCTTTCTGAATCTTTAATGTTTAATACAGTGAAATGTTATTTAATCTCATTATTATGGATGAGTTTATAAATGATCAGTTTGAATTATTAAATGAATAGTGAGGAAAAAATGAAAATCACCCGACTTCATTAATGAGGAATACCTATACTATTTATTGATTGGTTCTTATTATAAGTTTGCTGGGATTCTATTTTTTAGATTTATACTTAAACATATAATAAGGATTTTTTTTCGAAGGGCTCTTTGCACGCTTTTATTTATAGACAAGCAATTATTACGACCACAAGCGACCACTGTGAATCATATTAACATGTTAGGTTTCATTTGTATTTGTTCTAAAGTATCTCGTTCACATCTTTAAGAGTTGCATGCTATAGAAAACGCTTTTCCTTTAACGTGCAAACGAGCGTTTGGTTTACTGCTGCCCCAAAAAAAAAGTGATCCCCGGTCCTAGTTTAATTTGAGACCTATAAGCTTACTTTTGCTTTTATCAAAAATACCAGTAGGATTTTTCAATCTCTTCGAGCTTGAATTTGTCTCTTTTGCACCCGCTTACAGCTTTATTACAATTTCCTATAAAACGCGAACATTGCCATGATGGTTTTTACAATGTCCGATTTTCTCAACTTTTGACGCACCCCGTATATACGTTGTATTTAAAAATTTTCACAAACTACCATTGCGTCAGAAGTTAGTTGACGTTTTATATAAACTTCAAGAAAATCTGTTATGAGATGTAATTGTCAAATTGAATGTCATTGTTGGCATAAGTAAATATGGCAATTGTATTTTTGCATTAGGGACCATTTTTATAATATACAGAGAGTTCGTTATTGTATTAGATAGTTGAACTTTGCATTTTTTCATTTCTATACCATTATATATGCATAGCGTGTCTGCTCATTAGCGCCTATACCGTTTGACTGAAATAAAAGTAGATATAGGGAAACACAAACACGCATACATGTGCATGCAAACATGAAATGGAGGGGTACGATAGTAGGGGAGTACAGATGACTTCATATCGGGACACCGGAGTACCGAGGCTTTAGTGCAAAACGTTGAAAGCTAGTATGCAGACGTTTGCTTCAAGGAATTGCTACGCTATGTACGGCTTTTGATTAATATTTTGGTAACTGATGTATAATGTATTAACATTGAACTGAAACAAAACTCTATAAAATTTGTAACTAAAATAAAATTCTTATAAAAAATTAAATAAAATTCTCACATTTAAAACGAAACAAAATATTATACTTAATGAACTATACAAAATTTAATGTTGAAGATGTTCAAATGTCTGTCCCTCTTGCATCAAGCAGTACCCTAAACGATTATAAAACCCATTTCGTACATTCGATAGCATTTCAGGTACAATGTATGTTCGTTCACGCTCTAAAGTTACGGAACGAATGCCATGTCCGCGCTCTCGATCTCCCCACTATCTCCCCACACCACCGGTCTTATGGTGAGAGAGTCACATTCTTGAACTGTTGTATACATACATACATACATAGGTATATGTTTGTGTGTGTGTATTTGAAGATGCATATTAACTTTTAAATACGACAATCTGTATAACTGTTTGACAGAAGCTGATGAACTTTATAAATTTAGAGCCTTTATTCATCAAAAGAAAAAGAAAACGAAAACATCGTTCCCGTTTTATGGCTTCGCTTACGATCTCATCAGCCAAATAAATGCACTTTTCATTTCCAAACTGTCCAACATTTGCCGATTTTCTAACGATAAAGCTTGACAATTGATAGATGATCCTTCCTCGATATTTTTTCGTATCCACGGTACATCTCACGACCGTTACTTCTTTGGTGTTTTCAGTAGTTTTAATTTACGACAGGGCTCGCGTATTCGGTTTTTCTTCTAAATGTGATTACTCGAAACTTATCACCTGTCAAAATTCGATTTTTGCTTAAAGCGCCCCGCACGACTGGCACTATTCTGTCTAGTTCTGACATTGTGTCTCCGCGAACTAAAATTGATTAATGGTTTCAATAGTTCATAACTTGAAGCTATAATATAAAATAAAACATCAGATAGTCTTTCACTTAGGCTTAATTACATACTATTATGTCAAATTAAGGATTGCATAGCGAAAAATTGAAAAGACGGATGTTTTCTGTATCATTTCCTGCTTTTGAGTTCACGTTTCTTCGAATAAATGCTAAATTCGTGTTCGTTGAAATTAATGCCTTTAGTATACTCTTTAGCGCTTTCGTATTTGAGTCTGTCAGTCTATTTGGATACTTCCAGTATTTAATGAACGAAACCTGCAAAAGTTTGAGGCTGTAATTTCTGAATCTTGTACATTTATGTGTAGTTACTGACCTTGTGGTTTCAATACTTTCAACCTTAATTTACGACAGGGCTCGTGTAATCAGTCTTTTTTCTAAATGTGATTACTCCAAACTTATCGCCTGACAAAATTCGACCTTTGCTTGAAGAGCTCCACACGACTAACACTATTTTGTATAGTTCTGTCATTGTGTCATCGCGCACTGAAATTGTTTGTTTCGATAGTTCATAACCTGCAACTAAATATTGTGCGCTTACGAACGTTAATAAAACTTGAGACGGTCTTCCACCCTTCAATGCTGACGTTTACTGTAACACTTAACTCAATCTAACGTGGACTTCAAGGTGTCATGATCAGCTGTGCTCGCCGACCTCCATACTGAATTTCGAAAGTTCCTGTAGGCTATAGGGAAATTTGACGGTCTACAGGTCCTCCTTACGGGGAAAAAATCGATGCAGTGTGATTTTCTACACGTTCGAAAATTTTCAGAAGTTCTTTATGTGGCTTGGCTCTCTCATCGGAGACATGAAAAATATCTTACGGGACATAGGACCCTAGTCCCGGTAGCATGGCACTTTCTTTCCCACCGTAGATAGGCCAGGTTCTCAGATTATTCGCTCCCCCTGACTTTTATTATATATACAAATTAGAAAAATCGTTTACAATTCAATTACTTGAACGTGTTCGATATGTTACCTTCATAGTAGCCCGGATTTTGGCATAGTTGACAGTTTCTGATGATTTGCGGACTATATGTGATAAAGGACATGTTGGTTTTCATATTTCTTGACTTTACAAAAGCATTTGATACAATTATTCCGAATTGCTCTGTTCTATTGTATTGGTCTTTTTGATAATTAAGTAAAATTATTGAGCGGGTTTTTGTTTAATAGATCACAGTCGCTGTGGCAAATATGACTTCTGTATTAGCTTTCCACTAACTTGTGGGGTACCTCAGGTTTCGATTTTGAGTGCTTTCTTCTTTTCAATCTATACGTGTGGTGATTCGATTCTTGGGTGGGAATGTATTACCAGTTGTTACCGAATTTAAAAGTCTTTGTGCTTATAATACCGTGTAACACTGAAGAAAATCTCAAATGATGGTATCTAAGTCCTTCTAACAGTAGGCCAAATTTCAGCGAGTTCCAATAAACCGCTTTAAAAATACTCAACTGTATCCATACTTTTCCCGCACTCTGTATAGTCAGCTCATGCAGGTGATTTTGAAAAAATCTCAATTTGCAGATACAATAATTTTAATGTCTCCAAAAGAAGCTGAACATACACTGACATAACATACACTGAGGTGTGTGTTGTAAGTATGATAAGAATCTCATCTTTATTTAATATGTTTATTATTATTTAGTAAACTGTATGTGTTTTGGTAGAGACACTTAGCATCGTATCAGATACGTCCAAATAATTTCCGAACTGTTTTTTGTAATGTGCGAGAACAATATATATATATATTAATGTCGTCTCTGTGTGTGTTTTATAGCTGTTAATTTTCATGGTATTCACAATGATAGGTTTCATCAATACTTAGTACGGTGATAATAAAAAGTAACTTAGGACTTTCGTCTGTTTACATTACATTTATTATTCCAAGTTGTGAAATTCTGAGTTTTCAGTTTAATACTATATACTTAACAAAAACCATTTGCTTGATATTTTAACTATATCACCTTTAAACAGTATTTTAATTATTAATGCAATCCATATTCACAGTTAACCGAGTCAATATAAAATAAGTGCTGTATGCGGGCAAGTTCAACGTTCGCTGACATTTTCTGAATTTAATCCATTCTCTGTAACACGTGACCCTACTGAATAATAAATTTTGCACATTGTGAAACTACCAGTACGAGTGCATATTGTCATATACGGTTGTGTTTCTCATTTCCACATTCCAAGGTTTATTATCATTTTGACCAATGCAATGTGCAGAAATGTTTATGAGTGAAGTTTATTAGAAGTAAATTTATTATTTAGTAGCCATTTTGAGAATTTATTTTTTATCATTCTGTCCGTTTAGTTCAACTTCATTACACAAAACATCATTAATTAAAAAAAAACACTCACTACATCTTCATTAAAATGTTGAAATAAAATCCTCTTAAATCTAAAAGTATAATGATCGTGTTATACAGGGCAATCCAAATTAAGTGTTCACCATTGGTAACTTTGTTATTATTAAAGATACAAGATTGTTTAAATTAGCAAACTTGTAGTACTTTTAACGCTCTTTAAGATGGAAGAATAAAAAAAAACAGACGAGCAACGTGTTTTCGAGTTTTGCCGAAAAATATTTTTTTTTCAAATGGAAACCCCTGTATATTATATCATTTTCTGCTAGAACTTTAATTTTTAAACAAAAAATCTTATAAGAAATTTTTTATTGGGATTAAAAATACTTGAGTTATAATGAATACACAAAAACAGCTAAGTCAAGTGCATTTCTATGTATTTATGAAAACGACGATAAGTCTTTCTACCAAACGTCAAATATTAGTACAGTTTTATTAGTTTTACACTCATAAGTTTCATTGTGCTAGTTATTAATTTGACAAAAAAATGATTTTTACCCATTCAGAAAAGTGTGATATGTTAGAATCTTATTTAGTGTGCAGAAAATCCTCTAGGAGGGCAAAAGAACACTACGCTGAATTATATCCACTCCGAACACAACCACATGAGCAATATTTTCTGAGACTTTACCGAAAATTTAGAGGCAATGATAGTGTTTTTGACAAAACAAGGACAAAAAGGACTTTTATAAAAAGCGAGGCCACGGAAATTGCAGTTATCGCATATTTTGAGGCCAACCGTGAGAATTCCATACTAGATATTGTCAATGAATCTGATTTGAGTCACGGTACTGTGCATAGAATTCTGAAGAAACACAAATTCATTCCTTATAAGTACAAACCAGTTCAGGTTTTTGTGCCAGGGGACCCAGAGAGAAGAATGTTTTTTTGGCACTGGTATCTTAACTTTTGTCGCCAAAATGTAAACAACTTTCGTTATATTTTATGGACCGATGAATCGAATTTCTCAAATTCTGGAATGTACAATAAAAAAAATCATCATTACTGGTCAAAGGAAAATCTTCTTTTAGTAAATCCAAGACGTCCACAAGTCCGTTTCAGTTTTAATGTTTGGTGCGGTTTAATCGGTTCATGGATTGTTGGTCCTTTCTTTTATGAGGGCACTTTAACTGGTGAAAGGTACATAGAATTTTTGACTGAAATTTTGAATAATTTCTTAGACGATCTGAATCTCATAAGTAGACAGAATCTGCATTTTCAGCAGGATGGCGCACCTGCGCACAACTACAGAGGTACTCATCAACTTCTAAATACTATTTTTAACACTTCATGGATAGGAACAAATGGTCCTATTCAGTGGCCTCCCCGATCGCCAGATTTAACGCCGCTTGATTTTTTTTTATGGGGTTATTTAAAGAACCAGATTTATAAGCAAAGGTACGAAAACGTAAACGCCCTAAAGATTGCAGTTAGTGAAAAGATAAACCAAATAGATGGTAGGACCATACTGAAGGCAGTTCGAGAAGTTCGGAAGCGTGTACAAAAATGTATTGAACTACAAGGTGGTATTTTTGAACATCTTCTATGAAAAAAATCAGTGATTTTTATTTTCTTTTAATGATAAGTTTATGTATAAAATAAAGTTTATAAAACTAATTTAGCTGTTTTCGTTTATTCATTATAACTCAAGTATTTTTAATCCCAGTAAAAAATTTCTTATAGGATTTTTTGTTTAAAAATTAAAGTTATAGCAGAAAATGATATAATATACAGGGGTTTCCATTTGAAAAAAAAATATTTTTCGGCAAAACTCGAAAACGCGTTGCTCATTTGTTGTTTTTACTCTTCCATCTTAAAGAGCGTTAAAAGTACTACAAGTTTGCTAATTTAAACAATCTTGTATCTTTAATAATAACAAAGTTACCAATGGTGAACACTTAATTTGGATTGCCCTGTATATAAAATCTTTTAAACTGAACAGATAAATAAAAAATTCTTGTTCTATACACCAAAATATATAATTGCTCTAAAATTTATTTACCTTATATGTATGTATACAAATATTCGCACGGAATTGATATAGTTAACGTGGGTTAACATACTCACTAACAAAATTATACCATCGTTCATAGAAGTTCATGTTACCCTAAGTTACGAGGTTCTAATTAAATACAAATGATATACACAAAACTTATGTTTAATTTGCATAATGATGAAATATCAAACTTATAACCACTACTATATTCATCTCGTATGGTAGATTATTAATTATATACTTATGTATAATGTATGTCCTGGAGTGACCTAGAGGATTTAATTCATATTACCTGATGTTTAGTGTCAATATTTACAAATTGAATAATTTCATTAAAATATGATTCAAATAATATGTAATAAGACAGTAACGCTTATACTATTCTTTACAAAGTTGTGTATTTCACTTTGTTTAATATAGATACAAAATTCATAACATGAAAGTGTGACGATCCCAAATAATGATATATAATATAGTTAAAGGAAATCAGTGTTAATTATTAGTAGTTAAAAATTACAATGTTAAATAAAATAATTGAAATGTACATAACCTTACCGAATATTAAAATTAAAATATAATCGCTAAAAATACCTAGTAACCATACTTCTTAAGTTAACTTCTATTTCTAGTTCTTCTAGTACTTAACTATTTCTAGTTCTTAACTAATTACACTTTAAAATATGAACAGTTGTTCATAATACTGTAAAATATATTTGACAAGTATTTTTTTAACAAATATATTGGTGGCATATACCGGGTGTCTGTTTAAGCTAGACCACCGGCCATATCTTGGCAACCATTTATTGTACAACCTGGCGGAAAAAATCTTGGTAGTAAAATGGACCATAGGAATTTCAGCCAAAATATCTTTAAGTTTTCAAAATGATCGCAATGGGGCACAATTTTCAAGATGAATTAAAAATTCGATAATTTTTCATTAAATTCTAGATTAAGGTAGATTAAAATCTTTACTAGCAACATTTTTGACGTTTTTATACAATTTTCATTAAAAACTTTTTGATCTAAGTTCCATACGAAGTGGAGGGGGGTGGTATGTCTGCGTACAAAAGTAGGTATAATTTCGGTTTGCCCCAACGGACTTGAATATTTCTGGGCTCAATAGATAGCTAGAGAATTTGAAAACATTTAAAAGGAGAATCTAACGTAACATATGAAATGAATTAAAAAATCGGTGAGAAGACTGATATGAATACATTTATGGAAGAGTATGATGAAAATTCAAGTGAAAACGAACTACTGTCTAGAGACTCTCTTAAAATTGAAATAAAATTATTACTCCCAATAAATAAATAAATTAATGTTTAAAATTTTTTATTTTTCTGGACTGTCTTCGTATGACTATATCTTCGTCTCTTCAGTTTTTTATGTGCTTCAATATTACGGTATTAAACATGACCGTTCCATTTAAAATTTTAAACAATAAACAAGTAATATACATAAATTGAGAACAGCACCCCCTGTTACTTTTTTAACAACCACGTAATTTCGTACAACATATCCTTCAATTCCTTGTAAAATTCTCTATCTTATGAGCCCTGAAACATTAAAATCCGTTGGAAAAAACCGAAATTATACCTACTTTTGTACGCAGACATACTCCCCTCCACCCTCCCCTTCGTATGGGACTTAGATCAAAAAGTTTCTAATGAAAATTGTATGAAAACGTCTAAAAATGTTGCTAGTAAAAATTTTAATCTATCTTAATCTTGGTTGTACGATAAACGGTTGTCGAGATATGGCCGGTGGCCGAGCTTAAACAAACACCCGGTATATCAGTTAATATAAAATTCTAACTTCTGTGTAGATTTCTCTGCCTGGAAGTAACACCTGCAATTATTTGTATGAGACAAAACTTCCCCAAAGTTTATTTCATATCTAATCCGGGACTCAACAATAGCATGGTGTGATCCGACCAACCAATTCTGAGACAGAATACACTTTAAACTGTGAAACACATAATATACTAATGAAACCAAGGAAGCTGTTAGTTGTTAACAGTGGGACTTCCAATTCACATTTTAGTCAAAATGCAATCAGAAGGACTTACAGAAACTACTTTCCCAAGTGCTTTATCATCAACTTCATCAACTTATAAATAAGGGCGCACTCCTCTAGTAACTATGTGCCATCATGCACTTTGTGTTATCTGGGTATAAGAAAAGGTCCTGCCGACCAAACCAGGCGTGAAGATCACCAAGAGCATCATTTCAAAGCAAAATTTACATCATGAGACCTGGGTAACTTCCTATATATAGAGTAAATAACACTAGGCCAAGTATCGTTCACTGGAGCACACAGATTTTAATTCGTCTATGCCAAGAGTTTATGTTTTTCATAAGATAACCTTCACAAAATTTTAAAGAAATATATTGCTTCCGATTATTTAAAAAGGGAGACACTTATTGCAAAGCGACATCCTCGCTCCACAGCACGATAATTTATCTAATAGGAATTCATGGTCTAGGAATTCAAATGCCCTCGACAAATCATAAAGAAATGCCACAAGACATTCGCCCAAATCGACGCAATCTAGCACATGTTCATATAATTCATGCATTGCTGGAGATGTTGCTTTACTTTTAATAAAACCATGTTGGTTAATATGCAAAACATTCCAAGAATTTAGGAAATCTAATATTCTAGATGGATATGCGTAATTAAACATTTTTGATAGATTAGACGTAATCTGTACTGGTCTGTAATTATTCACATTCTCTGGACTACTACTATCAAGAGGGATCACTTAACTGATTTTTAATTCATCTAGAAAAAATATTCTTGAAAATGAGATTTGGCAAATAATAAGGCTTGGTATTTGCTGGAGCAGTCCTTCTTATTAGTTCCGAAGGAACTTCATTCAGCTTCATTTTGCTATTTGTCAGAATACTGAGAGCCTCAAAAACTATGAACCACCTTGATCATCAAACACACAGACATTATGAACCCTATTAAGACCATTGGCAAGTGACCTCACAACATTTAAAGGCATGTAACAAAAATTTGCCCAATTAATCGGCAATAGCTTTAAGATTACTAATCACATCTTCATAATATTTTAAATTAACATTTGAACTAATCAATTTATTATAAAAAGAAGATACCATAGGCCAGCCCATTCTGGATGGATTTCCAGAACTCGCAACTTTTTTTATAAATTTTCTTCGTAGTATTAGCCACAAATCCTATGTGTAATGTTACATAACGCACGATTTGCATTTATCATTAACCCTCCGATAGTCGCGTGTATCTGACATATACAGGAAGAGTTTGTATTTCGCGCCACCCACTAATTTAGGCGCTGACCACTCCCGTCATCCCAGTACCTTCCTGACTCACGAGATTCGTTCGAACAGTGCGCTAATCAAGTTTGTACAGAGAAGTGCCTTTGAAATATTCACGTTTTGTATCTCACAGATACACGCGACTTTTGCGGTAAGTTTTATGAATACTTTTTTTCCTTGGATGTTTTTACTAGATTCAAAAGTACATTGAACAGTTATTAGCTGTGTGAAATAACGCCGCTCAATTTCATTAGCTGCTAATAAAAAGGATGATATGTATCTAGGAGATACACGCGACCATTAATGCAATTTCTAAGGTTTTTAGAAAACAAAATGGAATTTGGACGTGAAAAGTACGATTTGAATAATGAACAGCACTGCGAGGAGCTGAGAAATATATTATTACAACATGATAGTAATGCTGAAGATGAAAGAGTAGATATAGAAGACGAAAACAGCGAAACAGACGCGTCTGTTTGTTTTGAGGAGAGGAAAGAAAATTCTGAGAGCGAACAAAGTGATTCTTGTGCAAGTGAAGAAGAGGAGGAAGACAATGTAACATATTTTATGGCTGTTCAAAAGAGAGCAAACGTTGTAGTAAGTGAATGGAAATGGCAGAAGCATCCCCCTTCTCAAAGAACACGAACGCCAGCTCAAAATATTATTATGCAACTACCTGGGGTAATTGGAGACGCTAAACAAGCTAATGGGATATACGAAAGTTGGACCTTATTGATTACGGATACAATGATACAAGAAATTGTTGAATGTACCAATAAATACATTCAAAGTATTCAAGCACAATTCAGTCGGTCTAGAGATGCAAAAATAACAGATATTGTTGAAATTAAAGCAGTTATTGGCTTGTTGTATTTAGCTGGCGTTTACCATGCAAATCGATTAAGTTTAGATGAACTGTGGTCTGAGGACGGCGTACAAAGATTTAGGAAGACCATGACTTTGAGGAGATTTCGTTTCATAATGCGCTGTATGAGGTTTGATGACATAGAAACTCGAGACGAGAGGAAACAAATCGATCGTTTGGCAGCAATAAGGAATATTTTCGATGCATTTGTAACTAATTGCCAAAAATCATACTCTTTGGGCCAGAACGTGACGATAGATGAGAAACTAGAAGCGTTCAGAGAACGGTGTCAGTTTCGCCAGTATATACCTTCTAAGCCGGCTAAGTATGGCATTAAAATCTTTGCCCTTGTAGATGCAAAAGTTTGTTATACCTACAATATGGAGATATATGCGGGAGAACAACCCGAAGGACCATATGCCATAAGCAATAAACCAGTTGATGTTGTGAACAGACTTGTTACTCCTATTCATAATTCTGGCCGCAACATCACGATTGATAACTGGTTCACAAGCTACGATTTAGTAGAAGATCTTAGAAAGAAAAAACTCTCTCTTGTAGGCACCTTGAAAAAGAATAAGCCTCAAATACCTAGTGCATTCAAAGATATCAAAGGTCGAAATGTTCCATCTAGTATGTTCGGTTTTCAGAAAACCTGTACTCTAGTCTCATATGTACCAAAACCGAAAAAAATTGTCCTTTTATTATCAAGTATGCATTTTGATAATAACATAGATTTAGCAACAAATGAGCAACAGAAACCGGAAATAGTAACGTTCTATAACGGAACTAAAGGTGGAGTAGACACTCTTGACAGAATGTGTGCAAGTTATAACGTTGCTCGGAACACAAAACGGTGGCCCATGGTGGTGTTTTTTTCTTTGTTGAACGTTGGTGGAATTAATTCCCAAATACTTTTTGTTGGAAACCAAAATGAAGTGAAAAGTAGAAAAAGTTATTTACATGAACTGGCTAAGAAATTAACGGAACCAGAGATACAAAGGCGACGAGTGACAAACGTAGAAGTTCCACTGGATGCCGCAACTGCAAATGATTTGGCTCCTGTGCTATCCGAGAATGAGAACATACCCAGGAAAAGAAAAAGATGTAGTACGTGCTACTCACAAATAAAAAAATCCCGTCTCACAAAATTTTCCTGTATAAAATGCTTAAAACCTTTGTGTCTTGAACACTGCAAAAATATTTGTCAAGATTGTGTTCCTGAGTAAATAATGTAAATATTTATGTTTAATTTAATATTTTTAAGTATATGTTTGTCCTATTTTTTGTTTTGTAAAGCAAAAGTATAAAAAAAGTAAAATAAAACAATTCTCGACTTTTTTGTATTTGTTTCTAACACAAAAATGGTACGTATCTATCAGATACATGGGCGACCAATCCTGAAGTTTTTTGACGCGACTATCAGAGGGTTAACTATGGTGATCCTTGGGAATTCTAGATCAAAATAGTTCTTAAGAACTCTATAAAAACCTCATCTACACCATATTCCAAATATAAATCAATCTAATCCTTACACAGCCCCAGGAATAACCCTTCCCGCGTAATAATATGTCTTGAATTGAATTAAGACATTTTTATGATCAAACATTACATTATCTATATACGTACATTTAAGTACAACAATACGACACTACAAACACACTTTTAACACTGCCGCTCTAGACTAGATTACTTATCATTATTGAATTCCACAGATACACTGACACGCTGAAGGTAAGTGATCCACCTTTATAAAAAATCCTCTAAAAATTACTAGCTTCTCCGAGAACCTTCGACACAATTATGGTAACAACAGGTACTCCATCACTCATAATTTAATATATACTACTGCGCAATATTCAATGCACACAATCACGACGTATTCATAAACGCTGAATCACAATTGCATGGAAGTAATATGAATCCTCATCGCGCAATAATTAAGGTCAAATCGCAAACAAGATTTAAATGAAATAGTAAACTATTACCTTTTCATTATTATTATTGCGTAATCGTAGTTGTGACTCATGGAAGGCGATTATTTTTTAATTTCTTGAGGGAATGTGATCATATTTCAAGGTCATAAATTTTCATCCTTAAATTGCAATAAAGAAATCATTTTTAAAATTAAAATATATCCTAACTATGTTTTACACCCAAATCTAATAACCATGAAGTAATGGTTCCGTAAGAGATAGTGTCAAAGATTTTATGAACAATAATAGCAAATTGCATAATAGTAATTTATTGTTAGGTAAACAACTGTTACAAAAGAACCGCTACTTGTTATTGATTTCTTCATCCGTAATTGAATGGTATCGCACATCAGAGTAGCTGTATAAATATTTGTAAGGAACAACTGAAGTACGTATGGCAAAGAAAAAGAAATAACAGCTTCACAATAACAGTAACAACATGTTCGTTTAAAGCCCTCCGATCTCTACAGTAGTTTAAATAGCAGAAGAGCTTGGTAAGTCAATAAATCTCTGTATGCGGAGTAAAAACTGCATAAAAATCTATGTCGAGAATAAGGAATGTTGTCTTATAGAATGTTTTAATCCCGGTAAACAGACTTGTAAATGAAGATACAAAAACAGGATACATAAATACATAAACAGAGAGTAACAGTAAGGATAAATTAATTCAAATGAATCCTTTCGTCCCTAAACTATTTGGTTTATTAAATATTCATGAGTAGAATCCCGTCAGATCTGCTGTTTCATTCATTTGCTGTCCATTTGTAAAACTAGCCCCAAAATTAATTGCAATAATTAGGAAGACAATTGAATAATGAGTCAGTAAAAATCTAAAGCTAGCTCATACTATAAGTAATGAAATTAGTTTGCTAAGTTTGTTTTAGAAGATTCTCGTAAAAATAATGTTTAAGGTATATTTTAAACTATTGAAGCTCTATTTACACGGTTTATCAATTCCAAAATTCTGTCGAATAAATATAATATCTCAGAGAAATTCCTAGTGTTCCATTTTTAATGATTATCACTTATTACTGTGTTTATGTGTAAAATAAAGTAAATTTAAATTTAAATTTTTAAATTCCAATATAAGTTCGATATATATTTTATGTAAATATAATGATGTTTCACATATGAAAATAAATGCCTTGTTTTTCATGTAATTTCACAGAAATTGCAGGTTGAGTATCATATACATATATAATTTTATGAAAACATTCGATTTTTCAGAAAAATGGTAATAAGTCGAAAACCTTAAAAGTTAGGCCTATACTATCTTATAACTTTTTCACCAAGAATTATACGGGGAAAACAATAATGTAATAATATATAGGGTGTTCCATTTAAAAAACTATAACTATGGTCAGCCACCAAGGAATGGAACACTCTGTATAATACAAAATATTTTTAAAATGTGCTCCTAATGAGCAGCTATCACAAGAAAAAAAAAACCGCTTCGAAATATGTTTACGAATAAAGGCACAATCGCGACCTTACCCTCGGCGTTGACTCACCCTAGATATTTATACTCCCAATATGTGTATTAACGATTCTTAATATTGTCCATCAATAGTTTCCTTAAAATTGGCTCTCATGATTCCATAACCTTTACTTGACTACTCCATAATTTATTTTTGTTAACGGTACACAGGCATTCCATGTCATTGTATTTCTTAAACTTCTGTTTAACTTTTGAATTCATTTGTGCATTCTTTACTGTGGAATATGAAAGAAAACGTTATTTAGCATGTTGCATTCTTCTGATATAAATTTTCGGCCTTGAGATTTTTGCAGATGTCCACGTTTTGAAGTCCCCTGATATCAAAAAAGTGGTTTTTCAAAAATGTCTCTCTCCGTGTGTACCTGTTCGTCAGTGTGTGTGTGACCACGATAACGGTCAAACGGCTACAGCTATCAATTTCAAATTTTATATTTACGTGCATAATGTCTCTCTTGAGATCTTATTAGATTTTCATTAAAATCGGTGAACCGGAAGTAGTAGTTTACTTCAGTGAAAGAAATCGAATTTTCGCAATATTTCGTCAACTACTGAGTTTAAACAAATTTACAAAGAATTCAAATGTACGCAAAATTAAATATGAGAATAATTTTATAGAAAAAGTTTTTCGAAATACCTATCGGAAGTAGGTCTTTTAGTCTTGGAGAACATCAGCTTTTTGCGAAAATCTCGCAAATCGTTCTTTCTAGGCAGGTACATTACGAGTATAAGAGTATTTAAAACAATATGTATTAAATTCCTTTTCTATAAAAAAAAATTCAAGATTCGGACCGGAAGTACCACTTTAACTCTTATCGAATAGAGATTTTTGCAAATATGTAGAAAATTATGCATTCTATAGACATTTATTAAGAGAATAGAAGTACTATATACAGGCTGTCCGGGAAAATGTGGGAAATCTCTTAGATACAGATAGAATATGAACAAATAAGATGACAAGTTCCTATAAAAAAATTTCCTACAAGGCCCTCCTACGGAGATACGCGTCCCTGAAGGACGCCGCTGGAAATCGGTTTTTATTGAATTTCTAAAGCATTGCAAGACGCAAGATCATACATCAGATGCATATCTGCATACTCAATAAACGTGTATTTCATACTTCGAATAAATTCAATGTGTCAACGATGTGATGGCAAGTTCTAAAATGCCGGATATTTTATTTATTTCGTACCATAGTAACGTTTGCAATAGCAATAGGTTTCTTTTTTGGTGCTGATAAAAACTAAAGCGAAAATTTTTTGCGAACTTTTTCTCGTAAACGGTTAATTTTAACGACAATAAGCAAGAGTACCTTTTTTAAAATCTATGTTTCCAGCTATCCAGTTTATTATTTTTAAAGTCTTTATCATACGGGGTGTTAAAACTTTAGGCATTAAGTTGTAAAGATTAGTCCTCCCCTGGTAAACTACATAAGCTAAATATGTTTCAAGGACACTATTTTAAAAGGTCCTTACTAGTGTCCATAACATTAAATTTTTATTAAATTATATTAATTACTTTAAAAGAAATTCAATAAAAACCGATTTCCAGCGGCGTCCTTCAGGAACGCATATCTCCGTAGGAGGGGCCTGTAGGATTTTTTTTTATAGGAACTTGTCATCGTATTAGTTCATGCTCTATCTGCATCCAAAAGATTTCCCACATTTTCCCGGGCACCCTGTATAATAGGATTTTGAATAATATAGAAAAACATTCTTGAAATTGTTTAATTTGAAATGCTCATACGTACAAGAAAATCGTATGGTGACCACACCTCATTATTTTAAATTGGTGCGGCGTTTAATACTACATTGCTAAATTATTTATTACCACAATCTTATTTACCTAATTTAAATAGTTTCGATATTGTAGTACTCACTAGAGTATCATTAGTAGAGAGCGGAATCGAGCGAGCTAAACTACCACGGAGCCACAACCGTGAAAAGAAATAATGTAAACAACTGCGTGTTATTTACATTATATCTGAATAGCACTAATTCATAGGGGGAACTGTAACATCTGTTTACTCCAGAGAATCAGAGAAAAAACTGCCATAAAATAAGGAATTTTATGAATAAAATCCTTTCTTCATCGGCGTAGGTACAAGGGTGACGAGTTTTTAAAATTTATTATATTTACCTTATATTTCGCAATATAATATGTATGTTTCAATAACATACGCGTACATTTTTAGTTATCATTTATTTAGATCTAGAACGTTGTTTGTGTTACTTTTTCTGAGATAAAAATTAATTGTCAGTGATTCCGAAATTTATTGCAAAGTCTGTAAAATATCGTCACTTAGCTTTGCTAAAACATACACAGAAATAGTTTTCATGCAGAGAATTTCGATAATTTACAAAATTTCGTTACATGTTTAAATGACGATGTTCGAAGTATTTCTGAGTGCAAGGAACTAACACAAATCCCAAATTTAAAAAATCAGTTGTTATTCCTTCAGGAACACTTTGGAAATTTGCCTAAACTAATGACATATTTTGAAAATCGAATCTCAAATTAAAAAATGAGGTGTGGCCACCACACGACTTTCTTATACGTATGAGCGTTTCAAACTATACTATATTTTTTGTACACAAAAATTATTCAAAATCCTATTCTAAGTACTTCTGTTCTCTTAATAAATCGCTATAGAATGCATACTTAGCAAGATATTCGAAAAAAGGACTACTCCCTAAGAGTAAAAGTGTTACTTCCGGTCCGAATTTTGAAATTTCATATATTCAAAAAATATTGCAAATCTAGCACTAAATACTTTTGTATTCTTGATAAATACATATAGAATGCATAATTTACGACATTTTCGCAATAAATCGCTATTCGATAAGAGTAAAAGTGGTAATTCCGGTCTGAATTTTGAAATTGTTTTTATACAAAGGATATTGAAAATTACGTTTTAAATACTTTTATACCCGTAACGTACCTGTCTAAAAAGCATGACATGCGAAATATTCGCAAAAAACTGATTTTCGATAGGAGTAAAAGACCTACTTCCGGTAGCAGCTTCGAAAAACTTTCTAAATAAAATTGTTCACAATTTTAATTTCAAGTTCATATGAATTCTTTATAAATTTGTTTAAATTTAGTAGTTGACGAAATATTGGCAAAATTTCATTTTTTCACTGAAGTAAACTGCTACTTCCGGTCTACCGATTTTACTGAAAAACTACTCAGATCTCAAGAGGGAGATTAGACACGTAAATACAAAATTTGGAATTGATATCTACAGCGGTTATCGTGGTCACATAGAGACACACAGACATTTTTTAAAAACATCTTTTTCGGTATCAGGGGACTTCAAAACGTGGACATCTGCAAAAATCTCGAGATCGAAAATTTCACAATACTTCCTTATACTACGTATAAGAAAGTAAAAATGGATTAACCACATTAGATGTGGCTATTAATAATTCCAAGTGACTTGGACGCAGTTTTTAATAGAAATCCAGGTTTAATAACAATGCGGCAATTGTGTATGCTAATGTAGAAGGGACGCTTTCTATCTACAAGGATGTACTTAATTCAAAGAGAACAAGTCTTACAGAAGAGAAAATGAACAAATACTAGGGTATTTTGTATTTTATAATCACCAGCCACTTGTTATTCAATTATATAAATAAAATTAAAACCTCTTTAAAAATACAACATTTCAATAGCGCGCCCATGGGCGATGAGTCATGACTCGTTCGATTCCGCTCCCTAATTATTAGCATTAGCATTAGAAATAATAATAATAAGAAGAATTTATCGTTTGTAGCTTAAAAATATACAAAGGGAAATCAGGATGTAATGACTGGGTCTATGAATTATGAACAAAGGTTGTCTTTGTTAGATATGACTCAATCCTGAAAGAAACATCATTGCGATTATTTTCTCAAATGTACAATTAAGTAAAATGTTGTAGTACAAGCTTTTCCGTTGCGGTGTAATGTCTTCCGTTCGTTAGGACGTTGGGGGCAGCTGGTGGTATCTCTATTTTGTTCAGTCACCCTTGATGCTAGATATTAACAACAGCGTTTGTTATCAAAGACTAAAAATATTTGACAAATACATGTTTCACATTGCCAATTTCAGCAAATACATATAATATTTACGCATTCTTAGATATTATTTTAATTCGCAAAAGTGCATAAAATCTCGTTCTTGTTAGGAAGCGAGTAATATATTTAAACTAATACTAACTCCATAAACAAAAGCCTCTGCAAATTTCTTAGAAAAACACTTTCTCCGTTTCTGACGTTTGTATGCATATCCACACACATGTAATGGTCTTTGAACATGCAGACATCATTGAACACCATATGCCGGTGGGTTTAAAAGGTTGCGTTTCCGTTACGATGGTGTGGGCGAGCCAGTTATAGAAAGGCACTATGGTAATAATACATGATACGAGTGGTACGACGTATAGTAATTCATTACTTTATATTCATGAATGACTGTCGGACTTTATTCATATGTAGAATGAGACTCAGATCGTACGTAATATGAGCCGTAGGTGGCACCAGCAGATTCCCGTGTGCAGATCTCCAAATCTTTATGCGCCATTCCCACGCAAGTAAACAATTTAATAAATTGCATTTAGCGGAATCGTCAACGCACTACTTTACTCAATCTTACGGGTTATTGACACATGTAGTCTTAAATATGTAGGTACGTGTAATTTTCTATGATTGCCACAGTTACATCATCAAATGAATTTTTGTGAGCTTCAATAATGTAAAGAAGATTCATAGAACGTGTGAATAGGTATATATGTTTTATATAATATGTAAAGTAGTAAATTTAATGACCTTGACGTTTTGAGACTTAGGACATTTCTCTACAAGAAATTGTTTAATTGCTATGATTATAAGTGATTTAGCACATATTACCTCCACCCAACACCCAGTACCAATGGAATACTTAATAAATAACAACGTACTTACTTAACCTTCACCTCGTGGACCCGTTAGGGTGTCCAGACCCGGAGTCTCGCAGATAACTCCTTTCCTCCGTGCAATTTCTTCCATGTCTTCCTGTCCAATCATCTTTCATGTAAGTATTTTACCAATTAACGATTTAGCTTCAAATTCATTCCACGTTGTTTTCGGGCAGCCTCGTGATCTCCTCCCACAAAGACCCATTTCATACACTTTCTTAACTACTCTATTTCTAGATATACGTACTAAGTGACGCAACCAGCGCAACTGATTGTTTTCTATTGTTTCATTGACTGATTTAACAAATATAATTTTTTATAGTATAGTAATGCGTACAAGACATACGTTACGAAAAGCTAAAAAAACACACACGAGACAAAGCAGATTGAAGTAATTGATGATCGCTTTTCAAAACATCTGATTTCTAAGAGCGTAGACGGAAGAATGCCTATGGCCAACGCCGTGCTTGAGCACAGCTCACACAAGTCCCAAGGTGACAGCGACATCTAACAAACCAAGTTACAATGAGAATTGATAACGTAAAATAATTAAGAGATGTAGGACAGCGTAATACAAACAAAACAAAGAAATAATTAATGGAAATGGTAGCCGATAATTAAGCATAGACGTAAGGAATAAATATAAGCATTAAACGGAAAGATATTCTTAACAACTATCTACTAGCATTACCTTAACCCACACGAGATGACGCTAGCGCTGCGTATCGCAAGAAAATAAATCCATCATAATTAAGATAAAAGAAACCACTCAATTACACAAGGTAATTAGATAAAGATAATTTAAAGAAAAATTCAACATACCCACGCAACATATTTATCTGTAATCCACAGGAAACAAAACATCAATCCTAGGAATTACATAAGCGCACGCGTGGAATTCAAGATATAGATACCGCGTCGCTCGAAGGAAATGTACCAAAATTATAAAATGCTTAAAATTCCAAATATGGTAAATTCAACTCAAAATAACGGGAACAACCAGAATAATAAAAAAAAAGGTGTAACAAAGTCGACTCAAACATAGCGGTCGACAGTGTATTAGACTTTCGTTTTGAACCTCATAAATAAAATAAAAGGTTCTTTATTTATATAAAGAGGTCGACCGACTAATAAGTGTTAAATGTGTTAAGTTTAATATATGTTCATATAAGAAGTTAAAACAGTGCAAGGTTATCTAGACAAAAAGGAACAGGTGATTTATAAGGGGCCTACAACAGTTAAAGAAGTTCCAGGTGTCTCTATCGTCGGAGGAGGTCTCTCATGAAGCAAACCGACAACGAGATCTTCTGTTTCAAAGAAGAGAGAAGAAAAGAAGACGAAAATAAAGAAAAGATATTTAAAAGTTATTATTGTGCGAGTGCTACATAAACTAAAATGTTAAAATTAGTCTTAATTTAGACACTTAATTAAATAATATGATAATCTAAGATTAAAAAACATATTTAGTAGTTTGTCTTAGATACGGCAATATCTATTTCGATATTTGTAAATGACTTGTCGATGATAATCAAAGATTATATAACGAGATCTTGACAAATAGTCGACTATTTCATTGTGATCAATTTTTCGAGTGTGCGCTACGGTCAATTTAACGAGACCAAAATTGGCATTAATAATTTGACTAGAGCACGAGAGCTTTAGCTCGAGGGCTTTAGTCTTTAATTATTAATGCCAATTTTGGTTAAGTCAAATTAGGAGGCACACAAGAAAAATTGAAACAATGTAATAGTCGACTACTTATCAAGCTCGAGCTATATTTGTTAAGATTATTTCCTAAACCAAGTTTCATAGTAAAAAATGAGCAAAATAAACATATTTTATTATCTGTTAAGAAAAGAGAACTATAAATTATTTTGAACCAAAATATACTTGCGTTCGTCACAAAACTGCGTGAACTGTTTCCAGACGCTGTCTTTACTTCTCTTTGTATTTATCGGAGTTGTCAAATCGATGTGATTATCAATAATTCCGAAACATCGCTAAATCTCTTTTTGTCGGACATTTTCATCTATTTGACACGTTTGCCACTTAATGAAAAAATACATGCTTGATTTGTTACCTACATTTGAATAGTCGATTTGTAATAGTCGCTGATATCAAGAACAGGTACCGTTCATTGGTTAATTTCAACTTCAGTTTTGATTGTGATTTGAAAAAATTTAAATTTGACGGGTGAAGGAAATAATCTAAATATATTACACGCGTTGTATGTTTAAACCTGAGCATCATTTGTTTTCTAATCTAGGCCTATGTTGTGTGTGTTGATATAGACATGGAGAGGCACCGGAAAACAAATAATGTTTATTGTATTATTTTGTAAAGACTAATAATTGAATAATCACAACTAATCTATCAATATTAAATGATTTCTGAAATTATTTTATTAATGTGTTTATTTTGACTGAATTGGATATTATTTTGTATATGTTCTTTGTGTTCGTATCGATATATGTAAAATATCCTGGGATATACATATTCATGATTATTTTATAGTGATTTTGATAACATTCTCTAATTTTTCCCAATTTATTTTATACAAATAACTAACCTTGTTGTGTAATGATTTTGGTGTATACTTTATGCTTCTTTAATTTTAAAATTCCTATATGCTCATCTCTCTTCAGCTGCTAATGTAATCTTCTATCATACAACTGCTAATGCAATGATCCTAGTATCGGTATACTTGTGATTGAAATGAACACTCTCTTAATTTATTTCCTAATATAATTTTGTTCGCCGCAAAATTAAGGGATAATGAATTTTTTTTAATAACCTTTTTTTTGGCAAAATTAGTGAAGGAATTTTATTTGCCAATTATTCTTTTTGTTTTTTTGTACAAATCTGCTTTTTAAAGTGTTAATTTTTTCTAAAAAAACATAAATTTATTGAAATTATTATGTTGGTGTCAGTTTTGATTATTTTATCTATTAAAAAAAAATTTAAACGTCATTTAATGTACACGTCAATCACGTCATGAACGGTAACAGGCAACATCGCCATTTATCGGAAGTTGAAGTTGTAAAATTGGTAACCCTAATCGAAGAAGGGTATCCTGAACAAGAAGTTGGCCGAAGACTGGGTGTTACACAATCTGTCATTAGTAGAGCTTGGCGACGATACCAAAGGACTGATAGCTACCGCAGACGGCCAGGTCAAGGTAGAAAACGCAAGAAAACGATCGCAGAAGATCGATTATTGAGGATTAATGCTAAACGAAGACGATTTTGTACAGCCAAAGCATTAAGAAATGACCCCCAGAATGCAACTGGTGTCGCAGTAAGCGCAGATACCTTTCGGAAAAGGTTGGCTGATGCTGGTCTAAAACTGTACCGACTTGCTATTGGACCAGTATTAACGGCTGCCCATCGAAGAGCTCGATTAGTATTTGCTCAAACGCACTCCCATTGGGAAATTGAAAACTAGAGACACGTTTTGTTTACGGATGAGTCCAGGTTCTGCCTTTCAACTAATGACCGTCTCGATAGAGTGTGGAGAACACAAGGTGAACGATTTGCACAGTGTGCCATACGAGAAGAGGAAAAGTTTGGTGGCGGATCAGTTATGGTGTGGGGTGGCATAACTCTGAAGACCGTACAAACATTTATGTCATAAATAGGGGAACAATGAATGCCATAAGATATCGGGATAGTTCCAATTGTTGAACCATTTGGTGCTCTACATGGGCCAGAATTTCTTTCATGCATGATAATGCTCAACCACACATTGCCAACATCGTAAGGCAAAAGCTGGTTGCCCCCAATATCAATATTTTAGAATGGCCAGCGCGAGGCCCAGATCTTAACTCCATTGAACATATCTGGGACAATTTCGGAAGACAGATTAAAGCTCTGGAACATCCTCCTAGGACATTACAAGAACTGTCAATAAGATTGCAAGAAATTTGGGCAGCAGTTCCTCAAAAAGAGATTACTACACTAATTCGAAGTATGCCAGAAAGAATGAGGGCTTGCATAAGAGCGAGGGGTGGTTACACCCGTTACTAACTTTTATTGTTGATTTTTTTAATGTTTATTCATTGACTCGTCAATGTGATGGTTCCTTGTTTATTGTATATTGTTGAAATTAGTTTACGAATTATTGAAATAAATAATCACAAAATTGATTGATTCTTCTTTTCTTTATATATCAAGCAATAAAATTCCATGTTTACAAGTAGTTATCATCATCAAAATCTATTACATTTCATCTGTTACCCCTTAATTTGCGGCGAAGTGTACAATTGTGGTGAGTGACAGTTTTATCTGAACCTGTACGATTTATATTGGCTGCACGTATAGAAATATATATTTAAATTTATAAGCACTGTTTTCTTGACTATTACATACGATTCAATCATGAAAATTAATTCGCATGTCTATCTACTGACTTTATTTCAATGTCTTCATAATTGTTTCGATCTCTACATGTATGTGCTAATCGTGATTAGTTTTATGATAACCTACTAAATTACACTTTCATTCGACGGATATATTAGATTTGCTTGTCAGTGGATTTACCACGCTGTTCGTTAAGCCGTTAAGCACAGGAAGTGACACCTACTTGCAACTACTTCGCGCGATGTTTTATGCTCTAGGAAATGCAACCGTTGTAGGTCATACAGATTGTAATGATATTAAAATCGAGCTGATCTAATTCAATTATGAGGGAATTTTACGTGTAGAATTGTTGCGTAGGTATAGCTAAATAATTACAGAAGCCTAGTAGCAACACCAACGTATTCTCAGTAGGTTATTTTATTATAGCAATGATTTACACAGTAAGTTCAGAGTTTGACAGAACTATGATTAAAGACAAGTAAGGACATATACTTAAAACCTCACTTGTCAACATCTCCTAGTGAGCGAAGCACGCTTGAAGTGAGCAGAAACACTCACATCACTTTAGTTCAGCTCAAATATGTAGTAAAAGGAAAGCGCCTGGTATCAAAATAACCTATGATTCAAAAAGAAACCACTAGATGGAGCACTATATATACATAAAAATACTTCTTCTGAATTTACTTAATATTGTAACTAAAACATAAATGATGTTGTTTTTGTCAATTAATTAAAACATTAAAATAATAAACTATTAATAACAATGTAAAATATATTTGATAAATATCTTAACGGCAACATAGCTATATAGTACACACAAACACACACAAAATTAAATTTGTTTGTATATATTGTATATATTATTAAGTGATGAAGATAATATTTATATTGTGAAAACCAAAAGCATTTGTTTTATACATATATATGTATATTATTAATATTAGGGAAAAATGCTCTTGGTGCTGCTTAAATATAAGTCGTTCATTCATTTTAAAATATGAAATACCACAATTTCATAAATACTAATATTTCAATAAAAGCTTAACCGACTTCAAACGTCTTTATGTATGGGCAATTGCGCAAATAGGCTTTCATACACAGACGGAGAAATTCGATTTACCGAGACCTTTAAGCCTCCTTGTATTTTGCTTTTATTTACCTTGGTTCTTTTTGTAAAAGTTTGCTTTTGTTTTTCTTTTGTAAAGGTAGAAAAAGTTGCAGGTTGGATTCGCTTGCGTCATTTATCTCGTCTGTTTATTTTGGTATCGCAATTAAGAGGTTTTGTTGATACCGCATTGTTTCGCATCTATAAACAAAGGTCACCGAAAAGCCGCTTTACTAAAAAGGAAGCAGAAATTCTTATTACCCGGTTGAGCAACCCTATCCCAAGTCAACAAATTCACGAACAGAATTCTTAATTATGGCTATAATTATATGTATATATATATATATGATGTATGTATGTATGTATGTATATAATGAATGTATAAGTCATCTTGACATAGGGACTGTTTTGTTGACAAGACATAGCAAACTAATTAGAAAATGAGAATACAGGAATGCAAGAGCCAATTTGCAGCTTCTGTCGGTAGTTCTACAATTTATTATGGACAAAACCTATCGTAGACAATGATAGCCTATGCGAAAATGACATATACATGACAAATATAGAAATTAACAATGTGAAAGTGTGTAAGGTAAAAATGAAACTGGAAATAGGTGCCTACTATAGACACATGTTTCAATGTCTCGGTTATCTGCAGTATAGCTCGGCCCAAGTGCATTTTGATATAATAATATGTGTAATATAAATCGTTCTTTTGAGAATCCCAATCTTCAAAAACCTATTCACGTCCAATAGTGTTCAACAACAGTAGTCAGTCATGTATTCTGTACTGTGTAAATGTCAATTTCAGTCAGACATACTAGTCCGAGATTCTATATGTTAATGTTTTCAATGTTCATATCATGTTATATAGTCTTTTAAAAGCAAATAAAATATGGTTTTAAAACAATTACTCATACGTATATCAACATGTATGACACTTGATCATAAATGCCCTTTTAATATTATTTGTAATTAACAGAGTGGTAAAAATATCTAATTTAAATTTCTACTTAAATTATTTATCTGCAAATTATTATTAATTCCTAGGGTAAAGGGTATAGTCGTTGGCACTCTGACAGTGATTGGCACACTTATCATTTTTTTATATTTAATAAGAAATCTGTTATAGTCAGGGAATTTTAATTTTTCTTTTCTTACAATATAGAATCTGTTCTATGTTGTGTCAAAAATTCGTTTTCTTAGGTTTGTAGCAGAGCTAGTGAGACTTCTGTCAATATAATGCATATCTGAATAGCCGCGCAACTGAGCTTATATAAACAAGTACACTAAGGTACTTGTGGTTGGTTTTAGTGAAAAACTACTTTATTTTGAGTCCGAAAACACTGTGGTAAGTTTTAATTTATTTTAAAGATATTAATTTACTCTAACAACCGCTTTACTTGCTGTAAATTGCTGTAAATACTGTTATTTTGACATGCCAATTACTATATTAGTAAAAACGATTCAAATCAGTGATTGGCATCTTGGTGCCAATCACTGGCTTGGTGTTAAACATGTCAAAACAGTCATTGGCATGTGCTAATAACTATACAATTTTTGTGTCAATAACTATATTTTTAGCGGGAAATTTAAACGTTTACCTACCTAGGTATAAATACCTTTCCATTAATCGTTTATCTAAAACATTGTTTAAAAAACTTATTTTACTTACTTAGTGCGTAGTTAGGTAACCTAAATAAGAATTATTTCGATAAAATTTTAACTGCAGCGTAGGTATTTTTAAAAGTCTCTTTTTTCTACATTTAATATGCCCAAAGTTGGCAAAGGTTCAAAATATAATAAAAGTTACAACGAGGAAAATGTTCACAATGCTCTAACTGCAATAAGAACATGGGTGGAGCAAAAAAATGGCTTATTATACATACGGCGTTCCTCCGGCAACACTGCAATTTCGTCTAAGTGACAAATTTCAAAAAATTGAAGATGGGCCTACTCCGTATTTAACTAAAATTGAAGAGGATGTACTTGTTAATTGGATTGTTACTTGTCATGAAAAGGAATTTCCCAGACGCAAGGACGACGTATTAGTATCAGTGAAAGATTTTCTAGACAAGACTCCTCGCCAAACGCCTTTTAAAAATAATTTACCGGGAGATGGCTGGTACAAAGCATTTTTAAAAAGACATTCGCAACTGACATCTAGAACATCTGAAGCAGTAACAGCAGCTAGTTCCATTATTAGCGAAAGGGATATCAAGTCGTGGTTTGAGAAGATTGAAAAATATTTAAAAGAAAAAGATCTTTTTGCTATACTCAAAAATTCTAATCGTGTTTTTAATGGAGATGTAACAAATTTTCAGTTGTGTCCTAAAACAAAAAAAGTATCAGCCCCACGCGGCGCACGTAATGTTTATGAGGTAGACCAGGGACAAGCAAAATCTACTCTAACAGTCATGCTTTGTTTTTCATCATCGGGATTAATAATACCGCCCATGATAATCTATCCCTACAAAAGATTGCCTGACAGAATTTTAAAATCTGTGCCACAGGATTGGGGAATTGGGCGGAGTGATAATGGATGGATGAAGGCTGAACTTTTTTACAAATATATTGCTAATATTTTTCATCCATATTTAGTAAAAAATAATGTCGATTTCCAAGTGATTTTGTTTGTAGATGGACACTCAACACATTTGACGTACAATTTAAGCAAACTGTGCACAGAACTTCAAATAGTACTAATTGCTCTTTATCCAAACTCTACGCGTCTTCTTCAGCCAGCCGACGTAGCTGCTTTCAAACCATTAAAATCTGCTTGGCAAAAATGTGTCTCTAACTGGCGTCGGAACCACTTGACTGAAGCGCTGACGAGAGAAAACTTTGCCGAAATTTTTGAAAGCGCTCTTCATTCAATTAAAAAAGAAACACTGAAAAATGGATTTCGAGCTTGTGGTTTGCAGCCTTGGAATTGCAACGCATTAGATTTTACAGTGTCTTGGAAAAGTCAGAACTGAAAAGGCTGGTGAACCTAACGATATTTTTTTTATTATAAAAAGTATAAAGATATTGTTGAGAATCAAGCAGTCACGAATGCATTTGATGGAAATTACATATCTGGAAGTAAAGATCAATCGTTAATAATGAAACAACTTGTAACCAAATTTCATCCAGTAAATTGTATTAACAAAGTTAACTATGATATCCAGCTCTTCAAAAAAATGAAACTTGTGAGAATCTTTCTGCTATATTATCTCCAGAAAAGTGGAGTATTAATGAATTGGATATTATTTTTAAGAAATATGTACCTGAAAATAATTGTGATGTGGAACAAAATGTACTTGATGATAAGACTGCAACTGAATTAGTTTATGATGTTAATTCTAAAAATTCTGAACGTGACACAAAGACTGACATTACTGTTATAGACTTTGTCAATATAAAGGAAAGCGAAGTACAATTAGATAAAATTGATCTAGAAATAGGGGATGAATATTATCAATATAATCAAGTTGATGACAACACTAAACAAGAAAAACAGTATTATCAAACTAAAGACACGAACAGTATTATTATCAAGCTAATGACAATATCAAAGAAGACAAACAGTATTACCAGTATAATGGCAATAAAAAAGAAGATAACATTTCATTTTTGTTTAAAAGTGGACCAGACGCAAATGAAAGGAGTATGACAGATATTTTAAAGTTCTTAAAGAGTAATCAAATAAAAATTAAGGGTGCCAATCACTGTGGATAGATGTGCTAATGAATGTGTTACGTATGCCAATTACTATATTTTTTTGCATTTTTACTTAAAAAAATATCTAAAAATTTACTGTTAAACATTTAACAACAAATACAATTGTCATTAAATTAAGCATAAAATGAACTACTATTCTACATATTGTTCTTTTTTTACAAGTTTAAAATTTATCCAATACCATTTAAAATACTTATCAAAACAGCTTAAGGTGCCAATGACTGTACTCTTTACCCTATCATTGAACTGACTACTTCAGTATCTAATTTGTTACATACAAAGAGTAGAGGTAATGCCCACTATAGACAACTTTTAATCAATAATGCTACCAAGTGTTATCCCACTGGTGATTTGGTGAAGAGTATATATATCTTCTAAGGTTACACCTTAGCATAAAACACTACGTTTAACTCTCTTTTCTGTTTTTCTAAAGGTTTCTACAGAAGATGAAAACTTAGTTACCGAAATAAATACGTATATAGTAAAGAATTTGCTTCTGCCAACGGCCAATATATTTTGGTCTCGTTTGCATTGCTTTAGTAAATAGATTAATTGCTGAGCATTTCCCAAATTTGCGTGTCGCTACAGGCAAAATGACAAAATGCTTATACAGATTTTTGACATATAACCTATATATTGACGCTGAAGGGCAGTGATTTCCCTCTCGATTTTCATGTTCCAGTTCTGCTTTGTTACCATCTCTAAATCTGTTCCTCAGATATTCAGATATGGTGTTACTATTCCTATATCATGCTTTTTTCCCTTTTCCACTTATTGTCATTGGTTTATTCTAATTATATCTAATATAGATCATACAATTAATAATTTGTTATTTATTGGAGCATTCAAAAAGAAATCGAAAACTTATCTAACGAAATAGTCTTTATTCTGCCGAATTGACTCTCTTTTCTAATAGTTACTGAAGAAAAAAACATATGCTTTAATATTTGTCAATATACACAAGGTCTTAAACGCCAAAATCCTGGGTCTTTCTATTGATCGGAGCCTTAGGTGGGACATTCAACTGGATGATGTATGTAGTGCATTATCTGGGGTATGCTATGCGCTTCGTAACTTAAAGGGATCTTGCTGCCAAAGTGTGTGGAAAGAGTACTAATTTTCAAAGTTCTTTTCTAAGATGACGTATGGTGTTAGCTTCTGGGAATCCTGTACAGGATGTAATAGAGTATTCTTAATACAAAAGCGGGCACTTATTACTTGGAGAAAACCCTTAATAGAAATATATTAATTGACCGGAGACTATGCTCATCGCGACGTCTCCAATCAATCAATATTTTCCCCAGAAACACTCAATTAATTAGTGACTGCTCGTCGCGGCATCACTAACTAACGAGATCTACAAATTCAGGGTGCAAGATAATTGTGTGAATCATAGCATGCACTTACCTTTAATAAATAATTATTTATCGCTTCTGATTAATAATAGTGTTTAAGTTTCCAATTTCCTCATATTAACCTCGAAGTAAACTGTCGTTGTTATATTGTGACCCACCTTGTGTATCTAGCTCAGTTTATTTAGTAAGAGCGTGAGATTACTAAAAGATGTTAACTAATGCCCGGTTGGGCCACCCATTTTATAATAATCAAGGCAGAGTCACTGTTATAGTATTGCACAATAAAAAAAATGGGAAATTTTGCACTAAACTAATATACAGTATAGGTCTACCTCAAAGGAAACACAAAATTAATTAAAACAGTACCAACTTATTAAATAAAAAAAAAAAAGCAAGAGAACTGTGAAATAGAAAATTTAGTACAGCAAAGATAAATAATTAAAAAATCGAAATTAAAGATTAACTTTTGTTGTCGTTGAAAATTACTAAATTTACACAAAATTTATCTGAGACTAATAATTGTAGTTCGTTACAAAACAAAGAAACACTGAATTTTAGAGAGACGATACATAAATAAAAGCAAACAATAGAAACAGAGTTAACAAATGATCTATAAACTAATCGATTAAATTCGGTGCACCTATCACCTATTAACCTAATAATATTCATAAACTAATTAATATTGAATATACTAGAAACTACTTGATTTAATATATGGAACAAAATAAACTGACGATGTTTACAGAAAAAAAAAGAAATAAAAATAATGAGTATTCTAACACAAGATTTAATGAACATATATAAATATAGATAAACACAAAAAAGACTCCTGATGTATGTACATACGTGCTTTGTTGTACTCGGTAATATTCTATGTTATTATATAAAAAGAAATTACTGACAGCCCCCAATTGCCGGTTTGGTTCGTGTATTGAGGCCTAGCGCTGGCTGCCCTAGCGTGGATGGTATCGGTGAACAATCATCTCTTAAATCCGGAGTATTTTCCGTGAATTGGAAGACACTAAATGCTCCACAATTATTTTATATTAGAAGGAGGCAGATCACATAACAGCGTATCCTTATACTTCTGGATATTTAGACCTATTCTATATCTATTATAGATATATTTTAATGCTCGTCAAACACGTTGTTGTATATTTAATTTAGGTTCATAATTTAATGCTCGTAAAATAAATAATATTTGAAATTTTAAAGAAATCTACTTAAAATTCTATTAATGGGTTCAATAATTATAACTCAATGCTTTGATCGTTTTATCTACTACTTCATGTGAATCTATAGGCTTCATAGGCAAATCAGATACCAACTAATGTCACGCATATACTACTAACACGTGATTTATAAAGTGTCTCTATTGGTCCAATCGTTCTAACATTTATTATATCATGCTACCCTCTTGTAATTAATTTAAATTGGCCGAGGCCTTAAACAAACGGTACCCAGAGAATTCCAAGAAGGTAGTGAATTAAGCACCACCACGGTAATTAACCTTCTTTTTTAAAATTTTAAAAGGACGCTTGTCTATTAATTAATCACCAACTTATAACACTCAGTCTTACCTCTTACTTCCCCAAGGGTCGATGTTAAATATGGGAGTCAGCACTGCCTCCAGCTACAGTCAGAGAAGGGCGAGTTCGAACACCGTACTAAGTCGAAGGTTATGATGTCAGGGCGCCTATCCGTAATAATGTGCTGAGCCCAACAGATATTCAGACCCCGGACCAGATCCAATATAAAACCCCCAGGTGATAAGTAAATAAGACCAGTACACACTCATTCAACTTAACAAACAGTTTATTAAAATTTAATCTCAGATTTCAACAGCGTATCTCCAGTACTGTACAAAACCGGCTACATATAAATCTCTAACTTCCAAGAGATGTTTAAGCAAAGGCAAAAAAAAAACAATGAAAGTGAAACACAAGCGCAACTCGGTTGCAACTTTTCAGTGACGTGACGTTACTAAATTTAGAAGTTCAAAAGGTGAACACAAGAACAACTTAAAACTAACATTGATTCACCAACAATATTCTTATAAGTACACAGTAATAAGGCAATTTGCCAAAAGTCCCTCCAAAGTCGAACAGTTTGATCGTATAATGCAACACGTCAACCAAAATGAAACACTCTGTATACCAGAGGCATCCGACAATCTATTCGACGTTAGAAACAGACTCTAAGTTGTAAAATATCTAATTCTATAAAAGAAATAGCGCTAGTTAACTATGCTTTACAGGTAGAATATGCAATTAAATAAAATTCATTAGTTTCTTACGGAATTTTACCAAAATTAAATTACAATCATTGATTAAATGCATCAAATATTATCTACGAATTTACACAAGACCGATGTGAGGCCACACTGCCCACACACATCCAAAATTTAATTCACTTTCTAAATCCAAAAATAAAAATGGCTACGTAACGTCTCCAAAAATGTCAAAGTAACCTCCAAAATGGGGTCACTATTGTTAATAACTACGTTAAATTAATTAATTCAAAAAAACATAAAGGCTCACAGGCCATAAGAAGTTAAATTAGGAATTTACGATTACTTATTTGATAAATTAGGCCGGAAAATTGAAATTCACTGTTCAAATTGTACGATATTGACACAAATTTGGTCAAACTGTTTAGTCAATTAAATTCTACCCTCTGAAGAATAACAGAGAAAATTTACACAGACACAATACCTTTAAACATCACATCCACAGCTTCCAAACACGACAAATCCTACGGATCCACACGTTACCAGGAATATGCCCTCCTATCTTCGGCTTACGACACCTCAAGTGATAGCGTTCGAAGGCTACAGCGTACCGATAAACTGCACCTTAAATGTGCCCTTACCGCAAGATCCAACAACAAGTCCTGGGCACCGTAAAATTACTAGCACGTGTTTCTCTCGTATTAACTTCAACCAACAATGCTCAAATGAGGTTTATATCAGGCCTAACACCAGCAGCTAAATTTAAATATAGAAACGACACAAATTAGGATCGATTAGACACGTGGAAAATATACTTACAGCAGCTTAACAAATCCCCAAGCACAGAAGAAATATCCTCGCCAGACTCAAATAAACGTCAAAAATTTACCAATAATCCCTAAGAATCACCATAAAATCCGCTTTTGTTAAGCGATTATAAACGATACAACTCAACTTTCCATATTCTCAGGGCAGCTAAGGGAAAAGGTTCTGCTCTCGTGTCTAACCTTTCGCAACGATCGTTAGAAATCAAAAGAGGAAGATCTTAACATCTCAAAACCGACCATACAAACCAAAAACGTCAAACGCGCTAAGAGAACAAATGAACCAACTAATACTTAAAACGTACGACAGAAATACAGGTTCAAATAACCATAGAAAAATGGAAAATAATTATTACTAATTTGTTGCATAACTCTGGGCCCAAAGAAGTTAAAAAAAAAGAAGTTAGTCAAATTAAAAGTAACAAATTAATTAAATTAACAACAGACGCCATCTACCCGGCAATACCAGATTTACGTTACACCCACCTATGCAGGGCAGAACGCGTGTAATAGAAATCTTAGGCATCCCTACGCCAGATGGCAGTAATAGTAGGAAGATGACACAAATTAAATCAAAAACTAATTACGTATTCCGTCACTAAAATAAACCATTAAAAGGGTAAAATACAACCAAAAAAAAAAACGTAACAATTCCTCCCTTACCACAAAAGGTTATTTACTTGTAAATTACCGTTAAGCCAAGAGTTATGAAACCAGGAACTGGACTGTGCAAAACACCACATATAACATACGATACAAGGAACCAAGTTAAAAATCGACGACGACTAGGCAAAAAGGAAGACGAATGTGCGCGACCATGTCCGACAGCAAACGCAGCATCACCAAACGCTTGACCAAAACCACCACGCGGTCCTTCGGCATTCAGCCGGTACGAGGAATTAACGAGGGATAAATAAAAATAAGAAAAAAAAACAAAGATGTCGAGATTCTGCACAGAATGGTGAAACTACTAAAAGACACGGACGGCACGTCCACGCGACAAACGTACATTCCGGAAACACAACAATTGAAGATCGCCAAACAAAATAAACATAGCAAAAGAAGTTTAAAGTCTGGACCGGCGTTGTCCCGACTGAAACGCTGAAGGCGAGCGATAAAGCCATAAGGCGAAAGTCAATATCAAATCCTGGAGGTAACATTTTGACAATAACACTAGCAAAAGAAAGTCGCCAGGACACGACCCTTGGAAGGCTGAGAACTATCAAATAAAGACCGTTCTTCTTTATACCTTCGCAAATAAACGTCTAGTTCAGGAAGAAAATGTCAGTACGACATATACAACACGATAGAATAACTATCAAATGCAAATTCTAGACCATACGATACGTAACATAATCCCAAAATGGTAAAGGTTCTAGAACTGCTATACGGTACGAAGTCATAAAATCGTTATTACTTAATCGTAAACGATACGGAAGTCATATTCGGTACGGAACGTCAAAACCAGTACGGAAGAGTCGAAATCGGAACAAAGTCAGAATCGGTACGAAATACATAACTATCAAAGTTACACGGAAGTCGAAAATAATAACTTAACTAACGTAAGTTATGCGGTACTCAAAGGTAACATACAGAGTTACACGAAATTAATCCACCCAAATCAATCGTCGCTGTGTGGGCTATCGACAAAACATAGGGAGAACATCCCAAATCAGAACACGTAAGGAAATACGTCGAACCCACGACAACTAAAATTGAAGATGTTAAAAGAAACGGGGGAAACAGAAAATTTTTGGGATGCCTTTTACGCCCAGGCATTAAACCCACAGGTATATTCGTTAGGCCTACCTGCAAACCGAAAGACTTGCAAAGTTCAATCATCGATAGGTTGTGCTTTAAGATGTTCAACACTCCATGTACCCGGAAAAAAAACTACAAGCTCGGAGATATACTTCCTGGATCGATCACCAAAATTAAAGTCCAAGAAACATTAGCAGATTATCAATAAACTACAACAACCCAAAACAAGAGTCTGCTAAATTCACCAAAGAAAACACAAGTGGCTCATACAACACCACTAACTGGACTATAGATCGTAACAGAGCTTAATCATGATGATAACTGACAACTGAACTCATACGAGGATAACGAACAAAGCCCGCTACAGGAAATCAAAAGATTTCAAGACATACAACACACAAGTGTAAAAGTTACTAAGGACCACAAAACTAACAATACATATGGGAAAACTCTAATAACCATAAAAGGAAAGATGGATACTGCTATCTCATGAAGCAATTAAACCAAGGTAAGAATACAATTACACCCGTTGACTTTTGACGTGCAGATACAAATTATCCCACATATGTGGTTGCAAAATACGGTACGAGACGATACTCCAAAACGATACGATAACCTTCCATTTAGTTCAAAAATCCCGAATTATACGGCAACAATACGGTACTATACGATAAATTAGGTGAACAGGTAGAAGGCTCCACACGATAAGCCAAACTGTAAAAGTGAAATTCAAACAGGTTTACACCTCACGAAGATAGGGAAAAAGGGGTCGAGAAAATTTAATTAACCCAATACGTAACTACAAATATTCCTCAAATTAGACAAACGAAAAATGATCCTATAAGGGACAATCACACACACTTTAAAAACATCTCTTTTGAACATTACCCGCCAAACTACACACATGGCCTACCAAATTTGTTAGAGTACTCAAACATAAGAAACATTGTAGCGCAATCTATCCACAACATAACAGAATGAACTAATGGTATCAACAATATTAACGATAACAACGGCATGAACGGTACGGAAAGGGTTATCGAAAATAATACGAAAATATACCAAACATCATAATTCATTCCAATTAAATATACGATACACAAATTGTAAAAGTAATATTCACGAAAGGCCAAGACAACTGAAGACCACACAAACACAGCCAAAGCCAAATCTTAAAAGCGATTCAAATTATCCGCAATAACATTAAGAAGTGACAAATCCCATATAATCCCATATTATTATTATTAAACAACCTATTACACGAGATCTATTATTACTATTATTATTACTATTAACTCAAGGGCGATACAACAACAAAAAAAACTATGAGACTGACTGCATAAGCGATGACCACAGTGACGAAACAGATTCGAAAATATTAATTCTACTATCTAACGAAATAATTAAGTTCAAAACAAATGATAGATTAACACATACAAGTCATACTACGAAATACTAAATCACGAGATATTAACTAACAAACTAATAAGTACTCTAAACATCCATACTAAACAATCAACCGCCATTTTGAAGGTCAGAAACACTATGCCGGTAGCCTACACAAGATACACAAAGTTGTAAAATACAAAGTCACAACCAAAAGACTTAAACTCGAAATGTTTTACAGAAATATTACTCAAAAATATTTAAAAGACGAAAATTTCTCACAAACAATTTGGCCCTATACTTCGCAATTGGTTCTCAGATTTCCAATACTGTTATTTAACAATGTATACGGTAAGTGCTCAAATATACGAAAATATTCAAATATACGGAAGTAATCAGATATACAGAAACATTCAAAAGTACGGAACATACATTAGCGAAAAAGTATCAAACATTCTAACATTCAGTAACTAAGGGCCAAAAGTACACATAACACTCAAAATCACACACAACGTAAGACGTAACCGTGATATAAGCTGGGATATACTTTACTTTACTCAAAACAAAATATGACAAGGTCTTCAATGCTAAAATTAATTAACTCCGGAAGATGATTCAAAAGTTTCTGAAATTCCCAAAATCTGAGATTCTTGATTTATTAAAAACACTATTTTTTTCCCCTTCAAAAAGGCCTCACAACGTTGGCCGCTAAAACCCTTTTCTAAGGCCCCACGTTGGGCGCCAAAAATCCTTGCTACCCTCTTGTAATTAATTTAAATTGGCCGAGGCCTTAAACAAACGGTACCCAGAGAATTCCAAGAAGGTAGTGAATTAAGCACCACCACGGTAATTAACCTTCTTTTTTAAAATTTTAAAAGGACGCTTGTCTATTAATTAATCACCAACTTATAACACTCAGTCTTACCTCTTACTTCCCCAAGGGTCGATGTTAAATATGGGAGTCAGCACTGCCTCCAGCTACAGTCAGAGAAGGGCGAGTTCGAACACCGTACTAAGTCGAAGGTTGTGATGTCAGGGCGCCTATCCGTAATAATGTGCTGAGCCCAACAGATATTCAGACCCCGGACCAGATCCAATATAAAACCCCCAGGTGATAAGTAAATAAGACCAGTACACACTCATTCAACTTAACAAACAGTTTATTAAAATTTAATCTCAGATTTCAACAGCGTATCTCCAGTACTGTACAAAACCGGCTACATATAAATCTCTAACTTCCAAGAGATGTTTAAGCAAAGGCAAAAAAAAACAATGAAAGTGAAACACAAGCGCAACTCGGTTGCAACTTTTCAGTGACGTGACGTTACTAAATTTAGAAGTTCAAAAGGTGAACACAAGAACAACTTAAAACTAACATTGATTCACCAACAATATTCTTATAAGTACACAGTAATAAGGCAATTTGCCAAAAGTCCCTCCAAAGTCGAACAGTTTGATCGTATAATGCAACACGTCAACCAAAATGAAACACTCTGTATACCAGAGGCATCCGACAATCTATTCGACGTTAGAAACAGACTCTAAGTTGTAAAATATCTAATTCTATAAAAGAAATAGCGCTAGTTAACTATGCTTTACAGGTAGAATATGCAATTAAATAAAATTCATTAGTTTCTTACGGAATTATACCAAAATTAAATTACAATCATTGATTAAATGCATCAAATATTATCTACGAATTTACACAAGACCGATGTGAGGCCACACTGCCCACACACATCCAAAATTTAATTCACTTTCTAAATCCAAAAATAAAAATGGCTACGTAACGTCTCCAAAAATGTCAAAGTAACCTCCGAAATGGGGTCACTATTGTTAATAACTACGTTAAATTAATTAATTCAAAAAAACATAAAGGCTCACAGGCCATAAGAAGTTAAATTAGGAATTTACGATTACTTATTTGATAAATTAGGCCGGAAAATTGAAATTCACTGTTCAAATTGTACGATATTGACACAAATTTGGTCAAACTGTTTAGTCAATTAAATTCTACCCTCTGGAGAATAACAGAGAAAATTTACACAGACACAATACCTTTAAACATCACATCCACAGCTTCCAAACACGACAAATCCTACGGATCCACACGTTACCAGGAATATGCCCTCCTATCTTCGGCTTACGACACCTCAAGTGATAGCGTTCGAAGGCTACAGCGTACCGATAAACTGCACCTTAAATGTGCCCTTACCGCAAGATCCAACAACAAGTCCTGGGCACCGTAAAATTACTAGCACGTGTTTCTCTCGTATTAACTTCAACCAACAATGCTCAAATGAGGTTTATATCAGGCCTAACACCAGCAGCTAAATTTAAATATAGAAACGACACAAATTAGGATCGATTAGACACGTGGAAAATATACTTACAGCAGCTTAACAAATCCCCAAGCACAGAAGAAATATCCTCGCCAGACTCAAATAAACGTCAAAAATTTACCAATAATCCCTAAGAATCACCATAAAATCCGCTTTTGTTAAGCGATTATAAACGATACAACTCAACTTTCCATATTCTCAGGGCAGCTAAGGGAAAAGGTTCTGCTCTCGTGTCTAACCTTTCGCAACGATCGTTAGAAATCAAAAGAGGAAGATCTTAACATCTCAAAACCGACCATACAAACCAAACACGTCAAACGCGCTAAGAGAACAAATGAACCAACTAATACTTAAAACGTACGACAGAAATACAGGTTCAAATAACCATAGAAAAATGGAAAATAATTATTACTAATTTGTTGCATAACTCTGGGCCCAAAGAAGTTAAAAAAAAAGAAGTTAGTCAAATTAAAAGTAACAAATTAATTAAATTAACAACAGACGCCATCTACCCGGCAATACCAGATTTACGTTACACCCACCTATGCAGGGCAGAACGCGTGTAATAGAAATCTTAGGCATCCCTACGCCAGATGGCAGTAATAGTAGGAAGATGACACAAATTAAATCAAAAACTAATTACGTATTCCGTCACTAAAATAAACCATTAAAAGGGTAAAATACAACCAAAAAAAAAAACGTAACAATCATAACTGTCTATTTTTATAGTTGAAATAAATGTTATTTCATATTAATAAGCATGATTCTAAACTCTATTCTCACGTGGGTTTATATTCGAATAACTACAATATCCTAATATGCTGTTTTCGATCTAATGCAAAATGAATTAGATAAGTTTGGTTTGTTTAGTACAATAACCTAGAAAATTCAGTGACAAGTCAAACAGTGTATACGAAAAACATAATCATATATTTGTGAATCTCACAAGGATACATCTCAATAAATCAAAGGTAAGTAATTCCAAATCTATTACCAAATATAATACGTATGTTAAAAAATTGACTCTGTAAGTGTATTTGAACGAAATCTAAACAGATAAATGAAATTCAGTAATAATAAATATAGGTTGAAATTGAATTTTAATATAATAGTATTTTGACATATAAGCAATACTAATGGAAGTAACTTTTAAAACTGTGTTTGTTCCATGATGAATTTATAATCAAATGTCTTTATAAAAACTAATTATAGCTATTTTCAATTAGAATAATAATAATTTTCTAATAATAGATCAATGATTATCTGATCCATTGCTTGCAAGACTTATTGTTAATTCAAATAAATTATACAAAATATAACCTTATAATTTTCTTTCTTCAGAGCTCACTTGCTTCGTAATTCTTAGTGTGATCCGGAAAACTGATTCCTATCTTCAATCCTCGGCAATTATTATAAATAAATCCTCCCAAAATTGATGTAGAGCTGCTTTCTGCTACACATAAAATTGGATCATCTTATTCTGGTTCCATACACAATTTAATATCTTTCTGCTCCAAATTAATTATTCGGTAAGTCAATTCTCCATTTAAATTAGTACAATGTTTGTTATTAATTGTATTCTCTTCTTTTCCATGTATTATGTAGCTATAATCTTCATCCGAAGTCCTCTATTCCTTGGCTGAATTTTCGGTAACAATATTCTTCAACTTTTAGTAAGTCACTTAATTTCACCTTTCTATTATAACTATTTTACAATTCTGTATACTTTTATATTGTATTTAAACACTAAAATAATGTTTTAGTAGAGAAAAATAAATTACTTTCCCTCTTTCAATGAAATTAAAAATTCTCTCCTATTTGTTTTTTCAACAAAAATCTCCTAGGTTTTTCTCCAAATTGGTAACTAAGTTTTTACATCAAGTTAGTTTATCATTATAATACATAGTTATTTAACAAGTCAAATATACTTTGATATATCTTTCTCTTTCTAAAACACATATTTTAAATATGACTATTCTCTACTTTCACAATTACATATCAAATAAATAAGACACTTATTTATAAATTTTTCTCATTTACAGCAAATACATATGTCAACTTTAATCATGAATGTCATGAATTTCATACGAATAGAAACCTTTTATAATTCCAAATAAGTTGTTAATAACAACATTAATAACAGCTTAATATATTGTCACCGGACTTTGACAAAGGAGACCGGTATTTATAACTGTTTTACTACCACTTACTGTGATGTACTAATTTTGATTTAATGTAATAATGATGAATGATGTACTAATAATGAATAATTTTGGACGTGCTTAGTCCTTTTAAAGACTCGGGGGTGAGAAAAGAGTGTTCTAGAGAACTATAGGCGTCAATCAGACGGATCACACATGCAACTGTGAGAACTATTTAGATAACTTTAGACGGACAAAAAAAGCTAACTTTAGACGGACAAAAAAAGCATACGTCGCCAATTTTAAATTTGAACAAAGAGTCCTTCATAAACTAAATATTTTAAATCGAATATTATTGTTTTATTTGAAATTTGAACATAATTCGAATTAATAGTGATTTGAAAATATTTAACACGTAATATACAGAGATGAATGAATTAAATGTTGAACGCATCTTTTTAAACGTAAGACACTTCGCATTGTTTTTGACCTCAATTTCCGCGATTCATGTAGAAACTTATTTGCAGGTCAACGTTTTATGACGCCTACATCTTGGTCTATAGATTTAGATCGGAGTTGACTGCTGGTGTCTCTCATCAATATAGAAGGACAAATCTAGACTATCTTTTGCCACAAGCTCACAAGGCAGCATTTTTTCAGAAAAATATACTATTTATGGGATGCAAACTTTTTAAATTAAAACTTTCACAAATCAAACAGTCAACGAGTTCGAAGTCTTTCATAGGTGTTGTAAGACGCCACTTGCTGGCAATCAAGTGCTACACTCTGTAGATCACTATTTAAATTATTGATCTTGTGGCTTTGCATACTTCACTCTATATATCTAATAAACAAAACATTCTGTTATGTTGAGGTGTTATTTTGTTTTTATTTACTTCTTTACGCATTTCTTTCAATTTTCTACTTCTTAATACTTTGTACTAATTTACACTTTGCTATTGATGTTTATATTAAAATGGCATTCATATTTTGCTTGCTCAACAAATCTATAATGTAATTAGTGAATAAGGTCTGTTTTAGTTATTACTATTATTATTCAATTCTGGTATGGTTTCATCATGTATTTACTCTTGACGTATTTCTGGCATATAGTTTTGTTTTTTTATAATATTGTATATAGCTTTTGAAATAACAATGATATTATTCTTATATTAATATTATTATTATTTGTCAACTTGCCAATGCATGTGTCGCATTCTATACTAAGCAACACTCCGTCGACTTCATTTAAACTTAAACGGAAATTAATCAGAACAAAATGTATGTAAATTTGTAATTTAGGCAAGTCGCAATAAATTCAAAAGTACTTGGAAACTGGTAACGTCGGGCTTCGTGCATTTTCTGCTCTGTTGGTTAACAAGGAATTGTTCTAAATCGTAGACATTCGCGTTTCCCTTAATTTAGGCGAGACCAACAACAGTACAGAATTAGTTTCTTAGACATTCCCCTATTTTCGTTCGTTCTTTTCCTTTTTTGTCTTTCTCATTTCGTGAGACGCTTTCATACTAAGAACGACTGTAAGTTTCACACATACTAAGGATAATACATATCCATGCATTACATACACACATACATATTTGTGCTCGTACATACGTTTGCACTTACTTAACGAAGAAACACAAAAGCAGGAGAACATGATAAAGGTAAAGTGGCTTACCGTTCAGTTTCAATCTTTTGTAAAGCGAAGTTATTTGCGGTATTTGCCAGGAGATGCACGTAAGAGATTGCATCTCAAGCAGTGCTCGCAAATGACTTACGTTTTTTAACTAATGAATTCTGAATATTTGCTGTATTCCTTTACATGTTCCTCGATACTATATATATAGTATTACGATTTAGTTTCTTGTGATATAATTTTTCTGTTATTAAATACGATAGAATTCTTGATTTTGTAATAGTAATACAAATATTTTACTCTGCGATTCCAAAATTAATTAATCAGATTTTCAATATTAAATAAACATTACTTTTGGCATTGTTGAATCACATTGATATAATAAAGTTTAATATTTTTGTCATTAATGTGTGATATACTTTCAAAATTCCATTTAAATAATTTGAATATCCTTTATGAAATATAATCCCTAACTAAAGCGAACTTTTCACCGTTCTTTTCGTTTGGAGTCATACTTTGTAAGTATTATAATATTACATTTCCCTAGTAAATTCCTATCAATCATAACTGGAGTCTCTAAACCCCTAAATTATACATGGTTACCGCTAAGTAGGTACCAGGCTATGGAATCTAAGAAATACGTACAAATATCTAACTGGAAATCAAAAAAGTAATTTATTTGTAACTCATCAAAAATTTCTAGATTTTTAGAGCCAAAATGTAGTTAATGTCGGTCCATAACTTTGTTTATCCTATACGCATTTATGTAATGTAGTAATTCCAGTTTAAGGTTCTTCCAAAAAAACGATAAACCAACCTTTGTTAGAAATGAATGGCAATGGTAAAGATTTTCTATAACGATGTTTTTTTTGTGTGTGTGGAAACGGTCGACAACCTCTTTTTTTTTCGGTAGATAGAAGTATATTATTCTGAAACTTAAATTTCTCTATATGAAAATTATTATGTTTGTATATTAACTGTGACAGGCTCGGACTCGAGGAAAGAAAATTCAATTTCTCGTCGCTGCGTGCATATTGGACCCCGATTTTTTTTGTACGGGCATTACTCATATTTTTCTTTCAACCCCTTGTTTTAATGACGCTATTTAAAACTAACCCTGTACAGTAAGGCATTTATAAATATATATTGTATCAAATTGATTCAATATTTATGTACTGCTATCTTCTAAATGCGTAGATAAAAATCTATTAAGATTATTGACATCGTACTTTTTTTGAAGTAATATTACGTTCAGCATCTTCTGTACATGTATAGATAACAAATTGTTGCAGTACTTAGTAATTCTTATTATAGCATTCAACTGCACCGTCTCACAGTGGTCTGAAACGCCCGAAAAGCTGGTCAAAACTCGAAAAAGGTTCGGATTTAGCTGAAAATCAGTATGCTTTATTTTTTTTACTTTCTGATTGTAGATTTGAGGTAAAAATGGTAAATTGCAAAATGGGGAGTTTTAAATTGCCAGTTTTATGTTCAAAAATACGATAAAATAATATAAAATTTGGCTTAATAAATTTTGTGTTGTTTCTCATTATACTTTTTATAATTAGACTTACGATAAAGACAATAACAATTATGATAACAATAGTAATAATGATAATAATAATAATAATGATAATAATGAAAATAATGATAATAATTATGATTATTTCTTGGTAATTGCACTTTAAATATGTAATTCAAAGTGAGTTCTTCTAAGTTACTATTTGGTTCGGATCGTGCGCATATTAAATCTCTTCAAGATTAATTAAAAATATGTAATTATGATGTGACATATACATGTGACGCGTCACATGTATAGGGCCGCGCAGTCAAATATAAATAAATCAATTGCGAGGAGAATCGCAGAAAGTCGCACCTGAATTTTCGATTTTCTAGTTAGTTAGACATTCATCTGGGAAATGAATCAGCGAACAACGCGGAGTCTCGCGGAAACATAACTTTTTTGACAATTTCGGAAAATTTTTATTAACAAATTATAAAAAATTGTTTAAAAAAAGTAAAGAGTCAAAACATTATACCAATCTTCAGGCGCATCCTCCATCTTCTTGTTGAAGATATTTGCACGTTCATGAATTTTTGTGTGCACTTCAAATGTTGTTTTTCTCGTTTATTGTTGAACGTTGCACGTAGCAAGTTTTGACAACCGCGACTTTCACACACAACTACACGCCCCGTAGGCGGGCCATCTATCTGCTATTCGAGAAATAGACGCGCAGGCACCTCGTTTACCGACTACCACACAAGAAACTATTTGAAAAAAAAATGTTTTTTTAGGTTTTGACCAACTTTTTGGACGTTTCAGACCACTGTGCGTCTTACGCCCATAAAATTAAAATTCATAATTAAAAAATGTTTTACCACATCACACTAAACCAGTGACGAGTTTCGAGCGACTTGACTCTTTTTGACATTTCACATACTTAGGCGTATATGTATCTATAAAATATATTAAAATTCTTTGCCAAATATTCAAATGAATTGAAAAAATGAATATTTTCTTGGTAGAAGTGGCAAAAATTTGATGAGAAAAAGTAATAACAATATGACAACTGGGTTGTCATTTAGAAATACATTGACAAATATAGAATGTAAAATCAATATGTATGAATGGAAATGTAAACAAATAAGCATAGGACAGTCGGTATTACTTATGCAGTTCCATCGAAAGGTTTAGGTCTACCATAAACTGTTCAATTAATGTAATTACACAAATAATAACGACGTACTTATGTAAATAAAAATTACGAGTTGATATTATAACAATATTGAATGTTAAATTGGTCATGTATAAATGGAGTTGTAAGCAAATAAGCATAGGACAAACGGTATTATTTATGCAGTCCCATCAAAAGGCTTAGGTTTACCATAAACTGTTCAATTAATGGAAATAAATAAACAATAACGACGCAACTATGTAAGTGTTAAGATGTGTTAGTACCTATAGACATATATGTTTGATATAATATTAAATTGCACACACGTATGTGGACCAAATGCTACCTTCCCTTTAGAGATATGTAAAAATTGGCCAAGTATTATTTAACTTCAATTTGAGCTGAAATTTGTCAAAACGGAATATTGTCAAACTTAAGTAATTGTTTGTATCCAACTCATATTCACTTTTATCATGTTGTTTATAAACATTATGAAGCTATCAATATCTGAAATACAGTCATGAGCAGTAAAAAGTAAGAGAGTACTGAAGCTATTTTATTATTTTCTCTAGATTGTCACGGATTTCATAAAAATACGGAGTGGCTTAAACGACAGTGAGGCTCATCTATACAGGGTGTAACAAAATAAGTGTAAAATATTTCAGGGGGTGATTCCTTAGCGAAACAGAGATAGGGTCTTTCATATAAAAAAACTTCAATGGAGCATCCCTTGTTAAGATACAGCCCCATAAAGGGGGTACATAAAATTTGTTTTACAATTTTTCTCACAAACACTAAAAATGTAATTTATTTCCAATGTAACTTTTTGTCTGATTATTTGTTTACCATTTAAAAATCTATTTCCAATACCTTGTTTCATTCGAAACAAAAAATGTCTCTTGAATTTTTTGCCCATAAGTAATCAGTTCGCAGCAAAAAATTATTTTACGAACAACTACAGAGATACATCGTCATAAATGCGAACTGGATTAGTATTGTTATTTTGTAGTTACTACCTGCATCAAAATACATATGATTAAAGATGAATAAACAAAACTAATTTATTAATAACAAAACATAAAACATGTAGAAATCATAGTAAATGTTCAATATGTCCACCTTCAGACATTACACATGCGTCTAGACGTCGGCGCATTGAGCCACGTATTCGCTCAAATATTCCTGGATTCTCTCTAATTACCCTGCACGCATCGATGATGCGGTTTCTTAAGTCCTCTACATCGCGAACAGGAGTAGGATAAACCAAAGTCTGTAAATGGCCCCAAGTAGAGAAATCGAGAGGATTGAGATCCGGGGATCGAGGGGGCCAATTCTGTGGTCCTCCTCGACCTATCCAATGATTTGGATATGTTTGGGTTAAATGCTGAAGTGCTGCTTGACTAAAATGGGCGGAAGCCCCATCATGCATAAAAAACATATCCCTTCTGACGCCCAAAGGAACTTCCTCCAGCAGTACTGGATGCACTTCTCTTAAAAATTGAGTGTATGCCTCACCATTTAATCGAGGAGGTAGAAAATGAGGCCAATTAAATAATCCCCAATAACTCCGAGCCACATGTTAAGAGAAAAGTGTTCTTGATGGTTAGCTTGTACAACAGCGTGAGGGTTTTCATCAGGATTTCTTCTAATCATTTCCAGCATCCAATTGGAAAATTCAAGACGGTTCGGAAAATCTCGCTGTAACAGTGCCTGTACTCGTTGCAGATGGTAAGGGTATAAGAGTTGTTCCTTTAAAATTCGAAATACCGTCATATGATCAACATTTAACTCGAAAGCAATCTTTCTAGTACTGCTAGTAGGTAGGTTGTTCTTCAACCAAATTAAGTACTGCTTCTTCAAGATGTGTTGTTCTAACTTCTCGATGGCGACCACAATCCTGCGTTCTTTTGTCGAATGAACCATATTCTCGTAATCGTTGATGAAGTCGGGCAAATATTCTATGCGAAGGAAGCTGCCGTTGAGGATACATTTCAGCATATCTTTTAGAAGCTTTTAACCCATTCCCCTGCGACAGACCGTAAACCTAATGCATATCAGCCATTTCCTCATTTGTGTATGCCATTTTAATAACAAGTGAATTATTCAACTAACAAATTACGAACAAAACGACACACAATTAAGTATTAATTCAATTTCAATTACAAACTGACAGCGTGATACCACTACTAGCGGCCTACTAAATAAATTAGTTTTACATTTTCGTTTTATGACGATGTATCTCTGTAGTTGTTCGTAAAATAATTTTTTGCTGCGAACTGATTACTTTTGGGCAAAAAATTCAAGAGACATTTTTTGTTTCGAATGAAACAAGCTATTGGGAATAAATTTTTAAATGGTAAACAAATAATCAGACAAAAAGTTACATTGGAAATAAATTACATTTTTAGTGTTTGTGAGAAAAATTGTAAAACAAATTTTATGTACCCCCTTTATGGGTTTTTTTTGTTATATGGAAGACCCTATCTCTTTTTCGCTAAGGAATCACCCCCTGAAATGTTTTACACTTATTTTGTTAAATGGTAAACAAATAATCAGACAAAAAGTTACATTGGAAATAAATTACATTTTTAGTGTTTGTGAGAAAAATTGTAAAACAAATTTTACGTACCCCCTTTATGGGGCTGTATCTTAACAAGGGATGCTCCATTGAAGTTTTTTTATATGAAAGACCCTATCTCTTTTTCCCTAAGGAATCACCCCCTGAAATGTTTTACACTTATTTTGTTACACCCTGTATATATTCAAGTTTGCGAATATGACGTTTAGGAAAAAAAGATCTGAAAAATTATTTGGACTGAATTGTGTAAACAGCCCGGACACCCATAAACCTTTTATGATTTCTCGCAAGCAGCTCTGTACTCGAGAACGGAGAAGTTCATCTAAGAGAAGTAACTGTTTAAGCTAGATAAAATATACTATAATATTATAGTACAAGTAGAACAAGAACAACATCTACATGCACTGGTGGCCAATAATACGTATGTCCAAAAATGACATAAAAAACTTTACAAACTCAATTCTAAACGTAATTTTTCAGCTAGTAAATTCTTCAAAGGCTTAATTTTAATTTTATTACTTAAAATTCCAATATTCTATGTTTTATGTTATATCGCTCTTTCTGTGACTTCAACAGCAATAATTTAAAAGTAAACAAAGACTATATTTTCAAGAAAAGTGCATTGCGTCAACATCTATATTGTTCAAATATCGAAAAGAAACAACTAATTATCAACTTGTAGCGCATTGTTGTATTTTCTGGGTTATCAGTAATACTGATAACAAAAAAATTGAGTTTTAAAGTTTAGTCTTATCGTTAAATAGTATTTATTCGTATTTTTAATGACTGGTTCTACCTCAGACATGTATAGCAAACATTGATACAAACCAAATACTAACTGCGGACTTCTCTAGTCATTGCATATTATGTAAATATTTGCATATGGAAATAAAAACTGTTGTATGTATTTTATTTAAAAGGACGCGACGGACGTTAAAAATGCCATAAATAATACGTATTTCCTCTTACAGCCTGACATACGTTATACATGCATCTTTTGTTTAGTGTCTGACCAATGAAGATTTCTGCTATAATAATTATATGTTTTATTTGAAAAAGCAAGCGCTTTTTATGAATGTACAAGTTCCACTAATTGAATTTGTCAGTAATGTGCTTTAAATTAAGCACTCATGTTGAAAAAGTAACAAAGAGTACGTATCACTACAAAGTTTTCATACATGTTTTTTATGGTTTTTTTATTACTTTAAATGAAAATCGTTTGCGTTTACGTGCGATTCGCGTTGCTATAGGCGCTTTTATTGAAATAGACATAAGTTAATTTACGATTTCATTTAGAGAAAAATGACAAATCAATAGCCATTTGATGATTTGACAACTTAGAAAAACATTACTAAATAGATTAAAGCATGTTGTTCAACATTAGATGAAAGTGAGTTTACAAGTAGAATGCCTAAGGTATGTAGTATGACCTTGAATGTTGCAAGCGTCACTCGACCATTCTTTGAAAACTCTCAAGAAGAAGCTCAAATTACAGAGGTTGATAAAACTATTACTGATTTCGTGGAATGTCAGTTATTCTAGTCAGTAGAACTAATGAATTAGATCATGACAAATTTGCTATGCTGCCGAATTATTAAGTATGATCGGTGCAAAATGTCTGTCCCCTACTGACCATTAAATATTATTTCAAGGTTTGCATGTCATTAGTTATTTACTTTCACCTATTGGCATGCTATCTGAGTAAAATGCAACAAAATATATAAGAGATTTTGTAAATGTTACACAAAAGTTCTTTTGTTAGCAACAGATCTTGTAATTTCTCAAGAAAAATAATTTTTGAGAAACATTGAATTTTTCAAAAAAATTGTATTGAATCGAAAACTTTACGTTTTAGCCTATCCTCTCTTATTACTTTTAGGCTAAGAATTGTACGGGAAATGTAATAATATGCAAAGTATTCCATTTAAAAAGTTGTAAATATTGTCAGCCACCAAGTTATGGAAAACACTGTGTCTAACACAAAATAAATTTAAAAGGTACTCCTAATGAGCGGCTGCCATAGGATGAAAACAGCTTCGAAGTGTCTTTACCCACAAATTCACAATCTGTCTTTCCCAAGGAAATGACTCATTCTGTGTATCTCTAGAGGGTAAGTGGCATTTGATAGACAAATATGTACGTGTTAAAGAATTTCTAAATTAGATAATATCTCATGCACACAACGTTACTAACACTTCTGCTTGTATTAAAGTATCAAATATGAAGTTCTACTGCGCACTGCACATCAGTCTGAATAGATTCAAGTAGCCCGAAACCGGAAACCGATCATTGTTCTATTCCGCAGTGGTAACACGATTTTTCATGTTAATTTCACGACGGTTATCATATGTCGATGTAGTTAGTAATTTGTAATTTGTACATATGTATCTATAGAGGGAAAGTGGTATTTGATCGACATGTCGGCCTGCAATTAAAGATTTTCTAAATTTTGAAATAATCTCTGCAACACTACGTTACTAATGACTTCGATTTCAGGATAGCTTTAAACGAAATCCTAAGTATAAACTTCATAATAGAATGCACCTTAATATCTAGTAGACAAATGAAGCTAGTAGACATGACACATAAATAAATCTTTTTTAAAATAAAAATTAAGAACTATGCAAGACAATATTATTGCCATATTTTATATTTAAGTACAACATTTACGCTCATAAAATTAGAATTGGTGAGTGTTGTGCTCCATATTCAAACAAAATAATCTTCGATAAACGCATTGCTTTCAATAAAAAACAGAAATATTTATAACTATACTTCTATCCAAATGTTTCTATTCACCTAAAACTTTTTGTTTTTATGATAAACCGTCATAAAATGGATTCATATGCGTCTTCTATGGCATTCCAAATTTTATATTTTAAATCTGAGAATTATCTTTGTTCTTTTTTACCCTCCACCTTAAAGGATAGATTTATTCCTTTATGCGGTAGTAAATTTAATCTCTTTGAGCTTGATAACTACTTTAAAAGTGTATACGGAATTCCGTTTGTTGTGAAGGAACCAAATTAGAATAAAAAAGAGATAAAGAATTACATCACCAAATGAGAAATCGTATTTGTATGTTTGTAAATACCTCTTTCATCTTTTATGTATTGTAAGGTCATTAAATCTTTAAAGAAAAGGTAACTTTTTACTTTTCAGCTAATTAAAGATTACGAGTTTTAATAGTGGACAAACTCCTCTGTGTATAAAAATAAAGAAGTATGGATATGATCCTAGAAATAAATGTTTATTTTAACTTTACGATTTGCGTTTTAGCTATGTTTTATGATACATATTTAATTCTGGGATGGCAGATGCACAATTTGTAGTAAAGAAAAAAAACTGCATTTTATAGGTACGTAAATAATTCGCTACAGTTTTGTGTACCCTCTTGAGTATAGTTTTACGAAGATCTCATTAAAAGTAATATAATTTTCCAACTTTGAATGCTTTTATTATAGAAGTAATCAATTCAGTCTTATTAGTTAAAGTTATGGTAGTTTTGAGATGAGGCAAATAATAATTTACCTTCGTTATTAAAAAACTTTACTTTAGCTGTATAAATAAAGTATGGAATGCAGTAAATTAAAAATATTTTTGTCACATCGTTTTGTGCTAGAAAATAACGAAATCTATTACGAATATTCTGAAGTAGTAATATCGCCCTGATATTAGTGTGAAGCTTAAACGTTAAAACGTTTCTTTTACGTTTGATATATTTACACCACATATAATTACAAATGATTAAATGGCCAAGTTATCCAAAATGTAAGTTTGTATAAACTTTACGATTACTAAACTCAGACTAAAAAGAATATTATATACTGCCAGTAAATAGAAATCAAATCACATAGATAGTACTCGCCTGTCTTACAGAAGAAGATATAAATCATTCACTATTGTGTTCGTTGATATTTATTTGGATTTACTAAATTTAAAGCCAGTCCGTACAAATGTAATATATCTGCTTCATTTCAATAATGTAAAATTATCATAAATTTAATTATAATTTAAGTCTATTAGCTATAGTTTTATTATAATAAAATTCTTCCTTGGTTGCACTATATAAAACGCATCCTATTTATGCTTACTTAAATATTTAGTCATATTGTGCTATACAAAAAATTTAACAATTTGCAAAACATATGGTTGTCAATTATGCTAACTTAACTATATTCGGCAAATGCTAGGTAACAAAGCAACATATTCATTATTAACTACATATAGTTCTTGTTATTTATGATTTAAATAAAAATGATTTAGAATTATGTCATGTATAATTCTACAATGTTTTTCTTTTACAAATATCTATGATTTCATAATTTTAAACAATGTTTAAATAAATTACTTACAGTTAGGATGTGAGATTGCGTTTTTGTGTAGGTATCTTCTTGGCCAAATTGATTTCTTCTTTTCCTTCTTCTTCTTTTTCCTCCCTAGTTATTTCTTTATATTTCCAATATATTAGGCATGTGTTATAATATTTAACACAAATATAAATTTTCATTTTAAACTTTAACACTATGAAAGTAACTCCTCAATCACATGTACGAGATTTATCCAAATCAGATTATGAAGATTTTTCTAATGAAGCGAATATATTATAAATGAAGTACAAAATAATAGTATCTACTGGATGTAGGGGACTGTAAATAAAATTTATTCCACAAATTTAGGAATTAACTACGCTAAATTGTATTCTCTCATAGATGATACTGTGCCGAAGTTTCGGTCTTCCAAAGGTCACTTTCCACCGTGGAATAACGCCACGATCAAGCAAATTATTTAGACAAAAGAATACTATTTCAAGAAATGGCAAAGAAGCGGGCTTCTATCGAATCGAAATGAATTTGATAGATTAAGATCCAGAGTCAAACATGAAGTGTCTGTAGCTTACAACAACTATCAATCTTACATGGAATCTCAAATCACGACAGATCCTGCGACTTTTTGAAGATTCGTTAGGAGTAAGAGTGGCAGTATATATGTCGTACAACAATGATGAGTGCTGTACTCCTCAATCTATAGTTGATGCTTTTGCCATAAAATGTTGAGCTGGGTTGGAAGACGTTTGAAAATCGTCTTCCAACCCAGCTCAACATTTTATTCGCCAGATGGCAGTAGTATGCACTCAATTTCTATCTGCATGTTTTACGTTCTATCAAGAAACTCAAACGCAATCTAACAACTGGACATGATGGTCTGTCTAGTTTCTTCGTGCGGGACTGTGGGACTGTGCTATGTGAACCGTTAAAAACTCTGTTTAATTTGATCAGTAAAACTTGTTCCTTTCCTGATGTTTGGAAAATTAGTCGAATTAGTCAATTTACAAAAATGGTAACCGTTGTGATATCACTAATTATAGGCCCATTAGTATTTTAAGTAACTTTGCCAAATTGTTTGAGTTTGTCATGGATCAGCAGATAATTACTGAATCTAAATCGTTACTTTCACCCCGATAACACGGCTTCGTGCCTGCACGATCTACCATCACCAATCTCGCTGAAATGGCTAAATCTTAGGATCAACGCCTTCAAGTTGATGTTGTTTATACTGACTTTGCAAAATCCTTTGATAGCATTGATCATTCGTTGCTTTTCCAAAAACTTGATGCCTTCGGTTTTTCGATTGGGTTGCTCAAGGTCTTCATATCTTTGTCATCGGTCCTGTTACGTATGCTACAATGGATTCCAATCTGGTCACATTACACCGACTTCAGGTGTTCCACAGGGATCTAACCTTGGTCCTTTGCTATTCAATATATTCATTAACGATCTCTTAAATTCTCTGAACTGCTCTGTCCTAGCATATGCCGATGACCTAAAGATCCTTATGGAAATTAGAAGTGTTGAATACTGTCATTTACTTCAGCACAATTTGCAGATAGTTTACGACTGGTGTCTGCTTAAATGTAGAAAAATGCGCAATAGTCGCGTACACTAAAGTCACTAACCCTGTCTTCTTTGATTACCATGTGGATCAAATAGCAATACCCAGGTATGCGCATTTCAAGGATTTAGGAGTCCTCTTCGACTCTGCTCTCCGATTTACGGACCATATGTTTTCAATTTGCAGTGCGGCTACTAAATCATTGGGTTTCCTTATCCGTTCATGCAGGAATTTCAATGGTTTACTGGCTGTGAGGTCGATATTCCTGAAATATATTAGTTTCAGAATTGGTGGCATTTATCCTCCTAGGGCGTTGACTACGTTGCTCTTTTTGAAAGACATTCCTCCCGTCTTTAACCGACAGGAGAAGGATCAACAGTGCCAACTTCCTTTTTAATTTAATTAACAACAAAATAGACTCATCTGCTTTGCTTTCCCAAGTTGATTTTGCTGTTCACTCGCATTTAACGTGATTATCTGAGTCTTTCGTTTTACTTAGACGTAGAACAAACATTCTCTTTAAAGCACCACTTACACACATGATGACTAATATTATGAGTATTTATCCGGATCCGATCAGGTAGCTGTATGATTGGGTTGCAAGTTTTACTAGACTCTGATTGATTTATGACAGACACTTTTTTGTTATTGTGTTCTTCAGTGCATTGGAGTACTCTCTTGGACAATAAAGACATATTATTATTATTATTATATTTATTTTCATGAAGTTACTAACAAATCTTGTAGATCAGATATTAAAGAAAATAAAAGAAAATGTGAATAGGTAATATTAATTAATAAATGAAATTTTGAATAAGAAAAGTCTCTTAAGGTGCCAATTAATGGGGCTTTTACCATCTTTTTCTTTCTGTTATGCTGATAATTGAAAGAAACATTGATATGCATACTCATCATAATATGGGCAGCTGGTCAAATCGCGTTGTACAAACTTCTCTTATATACCATTTGAATTCACCTCAAAAATTATTGCATGATACAGCATGGATTGAAAAAGCCGTCATAATACGGTAGGCTGTCAAGTTTCATTCAGACGAGTGACTTTACATATTTGCGATTTATAACACTGGTAAGTAAATATTAAATAGAGCTTCTTCAATAACTACTGTAAAAGTACTACATTTTTAATCGAAGATACTCGAACTGCACCAAAAATATTAGCAGGTACACACTCATTAAGAGCAAGCGTTAATTCCTAGCCCGAACTGCACCACCATTAAAATCTCAATTAAGGGATTATTATTTCCAGGCAAAGACAATGTTAAATATTACACATGTCGGGAAGTTAAAAAAAAACCGGTGAAATGTGTTAGAGGTTTACTAATAGACAGTGTAGCGTAAGACTTTCTACCATAAGTGAAAATGTGATATTTTCAAAAATGTCTGGGAATCATAATTATGATTCAGTAAGTGGACAGTGTTTATCCTTGTCAAAAAATAAGCAACGCCGTTAAAAGGAAAGCGATAGAAAATATTTTTGAAAAGCAGACTAAATTAATCAAAAGTGAAATTGAATTAGATGTACATGTGTTGAATACGTTATGCCAGTTATTTGATTTTATTGTAGTAAAACTTTTCTAATAGTTATTTACGAACCAAGTGCGGGTAAACTATGTTCCTGCATGAGCGCATTTTAATTGCGCGAATGCGTAAAGGATGGCTTCACGCAAGTGGTTTGTTCAATACTTTTTATACGACCATTAAATTAAAACAAAATTATTGACTAAAGTGATTAATATCATACCTAACCTTAATTAATTTAAGCATTTCATGTACGTACCTATTATTCACATTTCCATTAAGTTTAAGTTATCGACATAATCTTGCATATGACGTTTTTATTTTTATACTTATAGTGGATTTACAGCTTTTTAGGTTTGATTACAATTAACTCTCAATAAGAATGTTGCTTGCGAGATCGTCAAATAGATGGCGCTTACAAATTTTATGGAAGAATTTTTAGGAATCACTCCTATTTCCATAGCTTTCAATAAAGAAAAATCTAGGAAAGTAGTATTTTATAGACTAAATTTTATAGACAATATGTCACTTTATAGGTGGTGAGTACAAAAAAGTATATTTTGTACTCACCGTCTGTAAAGTGACCTTTCGCGCATATATCGCTCGACCAGCAACGAGTGTTTCCCGGTCGACTCGACTGTAAAAATTGTAAAAAATACTGGCTCTTTGGGTCATTAAAACAAATTTCCCTTTATAGTAATAAAATGTAGTCTATAAAGTACTACTTCTCTGGATTTTTCTTTATTAAAAGCTATGGAAGTAGGAGTAATTCGGAAAAAAATCTTTCATAAAATTTGTAAGCGCCATCTATTTGATGATCTCGCAAGCAATATTCATATTGACAGTTAATTGTAATCAAACCCAAAAACCTGTAAATCCACTATAAATATGAGAATAAAAACGTCATATGCAAGAATCTAATAACATAAAATTAATGGAAATGGGAAATGTGAGTAATAGGTACTTACATGAAATGCTTAAATTAATTAGGTAATCTATTTTAGGTTAGGTATGATACTAATAATTTTAATCAATAATATTGTTTTAAGTTAATACTATAACAAAAGATATTGTACAAAACCACTTGCGTAAAGACATCTTCTACGCATTCGCGCAATTAAAAGCACTCGCTTCCTTCGGTCGCTCGTGCTTTCAAAATGCTCATGAGGGAACATAGTCTTCCCGCACTTGGTTCGTAAATAACTATTACATTATAAATAAATGTGTAATAGAATGCAGTTCAATTTAACCCTTAACCCTTTGGTGCAGTTCGAGCTAAGGATTATCGAGCGTTGTCAGACAGGTGCAGTTAAGAGATTTCTAGGTGAGATTCAATGTGGTGCAGTTCGGATGGACAGCTTTAATCTATCTATACAGTAATAATGTATGATGTTAAATATAACTAAATCTGTCTACATTTATTTAAATTTAAATAACTTTGACCTTATAGTAAGATTTGCTTAGACTATTTATACTATGACTAGGTTTAAATGAGACGAACCCATCTAACTTTCACACTTTAATTGTTAAGTTTTTAAATTTGTTACAAGAAGAAAGTTCAGTACTGTAAGTCATATAAAGGATTAAAATTCGAAATTCTGTCTTGAAATATTCGTTCTTATTCATGCCAAAGATTAATCGTTATCCAGACCATTACCGCTCTACTGACATCAACCGTTTGAATATACATATAGTGCTAAATCACAATATATTTCTTTAGCCATGCTAAATAATAACACAGCAATATTTTCGTATTCCCCACATTAATTAATGTAAAATAAATATGTATTCTTTTTTTTCTTATTTTCTCGTACCTATGCTATATTTTACTTGGCATCGATAAATTACATTTTCAGTCATTATTTTTTTGCAAATACACGCCCAACATTTTCAGGCAAAAGAACGTTTAAAACATTTCAAACGGAAATCTAAATTTATCTCTCGCGCTAAAAAGGATAGTGCAGCGTCTGTTTTTTTTTTTTATAGTGTATGTACCTACTTGTATGCCATGAGTTTTGCCCACTCACTAGCGTCGAGCGTATTACATACCCACGACTGCACTCGGGCAAACCTGTTCCAGTACTGGATTAGCTACAAAAAAAGAAGCCTCCACTAAATTGCACGGCACTTAGACAAAGAATTGCAATGCCTAGGTTTTTAAAGACAATTTACGTCGAGTTCGGGCCAAGGAGAAAATTCGACATTATACTTCCGGAAGTCCTGACTAGCGATATTTGTATAAATTGTATATAATAGAATGCTATCTCTCTTTTATACATTTCAATTACTTATATATTTATAGCGCCCAATATCTATTGATATTAATGTAAGTTATGTATTTCATCAGAATTATTACTCTTAACATAAAAATATTAAATGCTAATTGAAATAAATTTTACTAATGTTATCATTTGCATTTTAATAAACACAAATTGTTTTAGTAACCACCACACAGAAGCAAAATTATTTTCAGGAGAAACGCGAACTACTGAAATAAAAGAGCCTTAATTAAATGTGAAACAAGTTTTGTGTAAAATACTTACTATTAGGGTGGGTTTATCAATGAAAGGATAAATAAATTAACTTGCAGATAAAATTTAATCCGAAGGATAATTATATTGAAACGTTTATCGAGTGCTAGATAACACTTATCTGCAAGGTAGCGCAACGTATCTTAGCGTTAATTTATCTAATACTTTTATTTAACAGATTACATACCACGCCACCTAGTGCACAGTGAAACATTTGAATCTATTCAAGTCTATTTTAACCTCTTCATCTTCAGCGTTTGTTTGTTGTTTTTTACTTACAATTTATCATAATTTACGTTATTATAATTAACGTTGTATTATTATAAAAATGGAGATTGCAAAAAAACGGGGTTCTAATTTTACACCGGACGAGAGAAATATACTTTTGAAACAAATACAAACATGTAATCGAAAACAAACAAACTGATGGTACATGGTACATGGAGAGCTAAGGATGATTGTTGGAAGACAATAGAAAAAGAATATAATAGTGCTACTGCAGGATCGGTAAGTACTGAGTGTATAATATAAGGATAAATTTGTTTTATAGAATTTTTACATAATTATGTGTTAGTTACGAACTGCAAAGCAGCTTAAAATGAAGTACGAAGGCATAAAAAAGATATTAAAAAGAAGTACTCTGATTATAAAAAAGTATTCTCAAGGAACTGGAGGAGGAGAAGCGATGACACCACCAACATCGGCAACAGAGGAAGAAAAAGAATTAACAAACACTATAGCACTTTCTGTACACAGGTTTAAAAATATATATGATTCTGATGCTGGCTTGTTTGTGGAACATAACAATGGTACAAATTTTATATATTACATTACAGGAAACACACAAGCAATAGAAATAGATAATATCCTAGAAATTGGTTCCGGAGATGATAGAAATAATGAAGAAGTCATCTGTGATTGGGATTCTTATAATGTAGCAATGCTGCAGACACCAATTGACACATCTTTGAAATATATAGAAAAAGAGTGCGTTACAGATTCCTTAAATAGTACCTTAAACAGTACCTTAAATAACGAGTTAACAATTGAAAATAATCAACAATGGAATTCAAATATTCAAGTATCAGATAAATGTGAAATGTCTACATCTAGTACCTAATAATAAAGAAAAAGGTTAGTAATACTTAATATGTATTAACCGTAATATATAAATTTGTTGATTTTATAATGATAATCCAAAAATTAATTATTATGCTAACAGAAAACGCCGCAAATCTATGACAATATAATAAATTGGAACATACAATGCGTGTGGATTTATTGAAAAAACAGCAGGAAGAACAGGACCTGAAGATACAATTATTGAAAAAAGAATTGTCACAGAATTAACTTTAAATAAATGCATTTTCCATCTTGTATTCCATTTATATTTTATTTTGAATGATATTTACATTAAATTGTATATTTTGTTTTTGTTTAAGAATGTATATTTCTGTTTATACGTATACTATAATAAAATAAAGAAAGCATTATAATCATTAATTGTTTATTAAAAGAAAAAAGGGCTAAACAAAACTAGAGATTAGTTCTCTTTAAACTCTTCATAAAAGTGTTGGAAAACAATTTGCAATTAACTGGGCACGTGCATTACCTAAAACTTCCCTGTCGATAGGATCAATATCCCAATTAAAATTATGTGCACCATCTCAACATGAAGATTTGGGTCTTCTGAAGGTACCTCATATACTACTTAGTAAATAATCAACGAGATAATCCATTGTAATTGTTGCACTTTTAGTTTCAAGCAATCAATAATTAATGTTATTTCTTCCTGTCGACTTCATCGGATCAGAAAGGATCACTAATTTTTGTTAGCCAATCAGAATGCGTTATTTATATAACAGTATGATCAACCATCAACAATCTTAGCGTTTATCATCTTGCACTTAAGTACATTATAATAAACAGTTGCAAAATTTTATCTACCAGTTACCAATATCTGTCAGTTACTTAACAAACACTTTTATCCGTTCATTGATAAACCCACCCTTAGTGGAATTGTGATTGTTTATCTAATATTTACCATAACAATTGTGCAAATCTGACAGCTTCCGGGGTTGATATTGTTTTTGATTGTATAAAAAGCCTTTTACTTCTCTCTCTTAGATAAATTGAAATAATTATATCCTTTTACATAGCAATACACTTTAAGTATTGTACACATTTTAATTCTTTTAATAATAATTATCACTAGCAGACACGCTTTTTATTTCTTGGATTGAATATGGGATTTGTATTTGTATAGAAAACTTTTACATGTGCCAATTCAAATTACATTTGACATAAGTAACTTGCCGATTTGTAGTGACAAAGTAACTTTCTTAATAGAAGTATAATATTTATTTAATGTAAAAAATATATGTAGTTACATGGATTCAATATACTTACTTAAGTTGAGAATCTAAAATTACTTCTTGGATAATTGGGCCAATATGACTAAATGCCAAACAGAGTTTTCAACGTTTTGATAATTTTATAATGTATTGTCTTCTTAATGAAGTCTAAATTATATTTCATGTGATTTTTAAATTACAATTTCAATATATTTGTAAATTAATCTAATATCCAGACTAAAACGAATAAAATGAAAAACAAGAGACATACTTTATTGAAGCATCTTTCTTATCTTTGTGGAAAGAGCTTTTTCCCCCTACAAACTGAGACAGATATTTTCGTTGATATTATTTATACTATTGCGTTATTTTAATTTACGGCATTGTTTAAGTAAAAATTAGGTTATGAAATAATAGTATTATCATATCTTTCTATAATGTTTATATTCTATATCAGAGAACATATTCATTAAATAAATAATTAGGTCTTTAGTTTATAAATACTAACAAAATTAACAGAGTCGATTTTGTTATATGTATATTGCAAATAAAGTAGTAACATGACCTGGAGTTCACTTTGCACAGAATATTTAGCATTGTAAACATGTAGAATTACATATATTATGTCAAAAGCCGCAATACACACTACACTGATATTGTACATTATCAACGACTATATACACTACATCAATAGTTTCTAATTGAATTTGAAGTTCCCTGATACCGAAAAAATGGTTTTTAAAAAATGTCTGTGTGTCTATAACCACGATAGCGGTCAAACCGCTGTAGCTATCAATTCCAAATTTTGTATTTACGAGTATAATCCCCCTCTTGAGATCTGATAAGATTTTCAGTAAAATTGGCAGAGCGGAAGTAGTAGTTTACTTCAATGAAAAGATCGAATTTTGCCAATATTTCGTCAACTACTAAGTTTAAGCAAATTTATAAGGAATTCATATATACTCAAAATTATAAGTTTGAGAAGAATTTTATTATGAAAGTTTTTCGAAATTCCTAGCGTAAGTAGGTCCTTTATTCTTATCGAAAATCAGTTATATGCGAATATTTTGCAAATTATGCTTTTTAGACAGGTACGTTTCGAGTATAAAAGTATTTAGAACTTAATTTTCAATACCTTTTGTGTAGAAAAGTTTCAAAATTCGGACCGGAAGTAACACTTTTACTCTTATCGAATAACAATTTTTTCCAAATATTTTGTAAATTATGCACTCTATATATATATATTTATCAAGAGTATAAAAGTATTTAGAGCTGGAATTGGAATATTTTTGTGTAAATTAAATTGCAAAATTCTGTAGAGACTTCTTAAGAGACTAGAAGTATTTAAAGCTTAATTTAGAATAACTTTGAATAATTTGAAAAGCACATATGTACAAGAAAGTCGTGTGGTACCCACACCTCATTTTTTTTAAGGTAACAAGGAAATTTCTTATTTTAATCCCCAGTTTATTTAAAATAAAACAGTTTTTCAAGAAAATAGTTTTCTTGAGATAAACAAGCTGTATGTACTTCTTGGATTAAATATATTTCCCAGCATTTACGACACATTCTAAATTTAACTACGAAATTTACTTAAAACAAAACTGTTTTTTTAAGAAAATAATTTACTTTCCTGGAAGTAAGTCTCTTTTTATCGTCTATAGGTATTATAGAAATTAAAGTTTATTTGAATGGATTGAAATAATACAATAAATTCAGTATTGGAAGCAAATAATGTTATCAATAAATATAACAAATAGTTGTTTTAAGGAAGTATATTTATTCAACCAATAACAAATAGCCGCTTATCATTAAATTTTGAAATTTTTTTTTAACGGCAATTCAAACCATGCAATTTAATGAACTTTATTCAAACCTGTATTTTATGCTTGTATATTCAGGAAGTGACTTTCCTAAAACAAACATAATAACACAACAGGAATAACAACAATATCGTAAATTTGTCGAAATGGAAAAAAACGAAATTACAACTAACTGTTTTCGGGTGAATACCTGATTTTACATCATTTATCATTTATTGTGTGGCACGAACAGAAACCAATTATTTATTGTTCTCCTTTTTTATTCCCTCTGTTAATATTCACTTTTGCACGTATCGTTCGATAAGCTGGTTAGAGGGGAAACTGTGTTTGTGTACTATTTCAATACAAATGACGGTATGGCAACCAGTTCAAGCGAAGCGTAATTTCAAAATACGACGCGAATAAGTTAAACGTGCATCACGGCACTATTGAATATTTTTAAAATATTGATGCAAATAGGTAGAATTACAAAGCGAAAATTGTTAACTATGCATGACTCCTTTGTACTGGAAATAATTACTAAACTTTCTAAATACAGTTAAAATACCTTTTTTATTTCGTCTTATTTGAGCTATAAATAATAGGAACACGTTTATTAGGGTGGAGTGAAAACGACCAAAAAAATTTTTTTTTCCTTTTCAGATTTCTAATAGTGATAAAAAGGTGCTAGGTTCCATTGTTTTAAAAATGGTTTTTGCAAATTAAATATAAAAATGCCTTGAGAAGGAAATTTCCTTTTAGGTATAGTAAAATATGTTTTACTACTTTTTGTTTCCTAATACCCAGACACCTTTCCATTATACCTATCCCTACATAGAGTAAAATTGCATTTTTGAAGAAATATTCATATCTGCAGGGTCCGCTAGAATTAATAAAATTATTAAAAAAGGATTATTTGCAGGTGTTAAGCCTACAAAGTAGTTTCTTGCCTACTTTGTGTAAACACAGTAACCAAGAACTCACTACGTGGAGATGTTTATCGAGTCCTCCGCGTCCCAGCCCCACGTCCCAACCAATTATACGAGAGTGGCCTGACAAGTTTCCGACCTAACAAAGGCAAGACATTTGGTCCTAAAAGTTGTTTCTATTTTTCTACATAGTCCCCTTGTAAGTGTACACACTTCTTCTAGCGATGCTCCGATCTCTTTAACCCGTTCAAATAGTACTCGGCGTCTTCCTCTCCAAAATAACTGTTTACGAAGGTGATGATCTCCTCATTTGGCGAAAATATCTGTCTTCCGAGCGCAATTTTTAGATTAGGGAGCAAAAAGATATCGCTTGGGGTCAGATCTGGCGAGCAAGGAAGGTGGTTAAGCAGTTTAAACCGTAATTCGTCGATTTTTGCCATGGCGACCGCTGAGATGTGAAATGGAGCATTGTCTTGGTGAAACAATTTTTTTCTGCACAGGTGCCCGTTTTTCAGTAATTTCTGCCTTTGGCTTGTCAAGTGATGATGCGTAGTATGCTCCTGTAGTGGTGTTTTCTGTTTGAAGATAAACGTTAAGATAAGTTCATTACTATCCCAAAAAAACAGTCGCCAACACTTTGTCAGCCGAAAAACAATTTTTGGTTTTTATGGAGCCGATTCCCCCTTCGCAGTCCACTGTTTTGACTTTATTTTTGTTTCGGGCGTATAATGGTGTATCCAAGTTTTATCTACAGTAATTAATCGCGCCAACAGAGCGTTGGAACTGTTCATTCATACACGCGTTTGGTCAAACGTGAGCAAGCGCGGTTGACAACGCGCGAACAGCTTTCACATGCTTAAATCTTGATTCAATATGTGACAAACACTATCTTGAACATATTCATAATCTCAGCTCTCACAATTTATTTCGGCGGTCGTTTAGCACTATTTGGTGAACTTTAGAGATGTTATCGTCAGTGGCTACAGACGTCCCGAACGCTAATCGTCTCCCAAGCTTGTACGGCCACGTTTAAATTCTGCTGTCCAAAATTTGATCTGGCAAATGATGGTGCAGAGCCCCCGTAGAGAGCGCCCAACTCATCTTAAATTTGCGTTGGCGTATTGCCTTCCAAAAACAAATATTTAATGACGGATCGATATTCGATTTTTTCCGTTTTCACAAAAACACTGACACCGACTCACTCAACAGATGCGTAACAAGCTTTTATTGACTAGTGCTGCCATCTTCACGTTGGGGTCGGAAATATTTCAGATCACCCTTGTACTAGGACCTCTGACTTCTTCACGGCCTAATTATATTATTTATTCGTACTTTTGAAATTTATATTCCTTTTGTTTCGAAAATCGGCATTTAAGATTTTTGACTTTAGTTTTATTTTTATAAAGCCATCTCATCTATCGGGTCCACTTACCGACGAAGAAGCCTCAGTTACAAGCTTAATGCTCCGTTCCACAGCTTGTGTTTGGCAAAGAAATTTGGGGATCTCAAACATTCTTTTGGTCCGAATCTCATCTTGAAGGTATCCGTCTGTAATATTACGAAAAGCTGATGGTTCAGTTAACTTTATATGTTGCCAATAAATCATTTCCGTATACTCATTTGCATCAAAGTGTTAATTTTTGGTATTTTTTCTAGGATTTAGTTTCCTTCGCAATTCGTGTTCCCTTTAATCTGTTACCATATTCAAAATAATGTTCTCTCCATGCGCAAAATAGGCATTGCGTTGATCTTTAAATATTCTTTGCCCATAAATATGGAATATCTAATGACCTTCCAAAAATTTTGTGCACCATCAGAACATAAATTGTTTTTCATTGGGCATATGCCGTTGACAACTGCATGACACATTCCTAACAGATATCTTTGGGCAGTACTTAGATCTTTAAAGCACAAAGGAGGTAGTTCTAATTCATTGCTTTTTAGTTCGGTATGGGAAAAGTTTTATATTTCTGCAACAAATCGCTAATTGGTCCAGCAAGGTTCTTTGGGCCTGCAGTTTGTCCATCTAAATTCTGAAACAAACCAGTGAAGTGTTCATCCTACTGTCAACTCGATTATACGAATTATTTCACCTTTTGTAACAATATTGGTAGGGGTGTCATCACATTCTAAAACCATAAGCTCCGATAAATCAAATTTAGCAGCCGAATTATGTAGAATACTTTCTGCACATTCCACTGTATTGCTTGAATCGGGAACGACATGCCTTATATATTTGGAAAGAGGTATAATATAAATTAGGTGATATAAATAACCGCTTTTATGCAATCAATTTCAGACACGTCGGTCAACAACTGTCCATACCACAGTTAGGTAGATATTATCCATCGATGTGGGAGTTGGTAATCCAGGACTTTGTAGTTAAGGAATATTTGAAAACATCAATGGAGAAAGAAGCAAATAACTAAAAATCAAAGGCTTCTGTCTACAATTAATTAACTGCGTAAAATAGCGCAATGAAAACATTCTTTAAGGAATTGATTTCTTTTTATTGGTGTTGAATTAATCAATAAATAAAGCTCTTTATAAAATATCAAGAATTTTAAATTAGTTCGTTGTATTCGCGTTTGCTATGATATTTTTTTATGAGAAAATTCTTGGATAAAGGTAGGAATCGTATATTTGTATCACTACATAATTTAAGCTAATATTTAAGTATAGATACTAATAAATTATTGACAATTAATAAAAGGAAGTATTCAATTTCTCAAAATATAGAATAATGTTATTTACCTTCGATATTCTGGCTATTTCTAGACAAAATAAATTTTGCTAACGATAAAGACAACTTTAGCTGAAGTAGAATGCGCGGACCAAGAGCATAATTCATCGTTTTTTCTCCGATTGAATCGGATAACGTCATGAATCGTATGTACTGTACGTGATAGAATGTAGACGGGATAAGAGCTTGTGTAATACCGACAGAGTTATTTATATTCTCTAGCGTAAAGGGTACAAGTGAGATCGAAGAAGAAAAATTCCCTTTTCTGCGAATATCACTTTTACTGTGTTATAATAACACATTTCTGAAATACACCTGTCAGAACGAATTAGATTTGTGTATACGATTAAAAACGCCATTGGACTGTATGTCTGACGTAATGATTATAGAAACAATAAAAGTAATATCATTATTGATTTCAGATGGTCATCAGTAGGGATCGGAAGTCAGGTTTACATGACGTCAATTTCAGTGACGCATCGAGGACATCATGAATCCTGATTTGATATTTTTCACACGCGAATCAATATACATATGGGAAAATAAATACTTACTAATTGCTCCTGAAACAATATTGCAGGGTTTATGAAATATATCATACATACTCACTGTTCAGTATTCACATTTTAAGTTCAAATGAAAGTAAATCACCAATAATTAATGTTACATATGCCCACGTGTTTATAAATAATAAATACAGATAAATAAATAAAGTTTTATATAATAATTAAATACAATATAAATACCTACATGTTAGAAAACATCTAGTGTAAAAATTACAATACAAAATAATGTCTGTTACCGTAAATACATTTATACATTGAAAACGACTGTTAAAGTACATAAAGTTACGAAGATTTTCGTTATTTTTGGTTCGGAAATAGTTATTTACGAACCAAGTGCGGGAAGACTGTTTTCCCGCATGAGCGCACATTGTAAGCACGAGCGACCGCAGGAAACGAGTGCTTTTAATTGCGCGAATGCGTGGAAGATGTCTTCACGCAAGTGGTTTGTACAATATTTTTTGTACGAACATTAAATTTGAGAAATATTATTGATTAATGTCATTAGTATCATACCTAACCTAAAATAGACTACCTAATTAATTTAAGCATTTCATGTACCTACGCAACTATTACTTACCTTTCCCTAAAATTAAGTTATTATATTCTTACACATGGCAAACATGAGGTATTTATTCTTATATTTATAAATTTATAGTACATTTATTCCGTTTTTTGGTTTGAATACAAACAATTCCGAACTGCCAATATGAATGTCGATGTGATTCAAATAGATGGCGCTTGAATCTTGCTGAAGATGTCGCTTAAAATGTCGTCAAATAGATGGCACCACAATTGTTTTGGAAGAATTTTTAATTATTACACCTATTTCCCCAACTTTTAGTGAAGAATAGTGGAGGGAAGTAGTATTTTATAAACTAAATTTTATTACTTCCAAGTTAGATTTTTTTTTAAATGTCCCAAAGTGCCAGTGTTTTTTTCAATTTTTACAGTCGGCTCAACCGGGAAAACGTATTTCCCAGTCGAGCTACACAAGCGCCAAATGTCACTTTACAGGCGGTGAGTACAAAACATCTATTTCTTGATCAGTCGCAAGTCAACAATTCAGCGTACAGTATGAACTCCTGGATTTTGTCATTCGGACCCGGTATCTGTATTATAGCTTTAACATCGTCAAGTGGCACATGTGACAGTTTACTATGAACTAATGCTTGCGTACAGGTGCTTTTACAAAAACATTCTTGACCGAAGATATCAATTTATCTGCATTCAGGTAGCATTTTCTGACTTCCTCTGATAATCGATTAAGAGCATGTGCGTAACATGTAATATGCGTCATATTACTGCATGTTTGTTTTAAGAGCCGATCAGTCACCCTCCTATAGGCAGATGCATTTGTTACAAATAAAACACTTATTTTTTATTTTTATCGTGCTTTTCACCACAAAACGATTTAAACACCATTGTGATGTGAATTCTGCATTCATTAATAGTTTCATCTATTGATCCAAATATGTTTGTCGTTGACAATTGAAGTCTGAAGTTCATCGTACATCGGGGACGAATATTATTATCTCAAGGTGGATTTCATTGGCACATGCAAGTCACTATATTTACTGTCAATAGAAATTTGTAAGAATGGATACTCATGATTATTCATCCTTTTCCATGGAATGTTACATGCTACTAATGTTTTCTGTCGTTTATAAGCAGTTTCCAGAGCCAGCAATACGTGCTTTATGTTTATCCGACGAGACATGTTTTACTACGCGGATTTTCACTTTTCACGACAGAAATATATTGCAAATTTTGTATTTTATCTACCTATTAACAGTATTTCACGACGAGTATGGACGCGATATTTTTACGCAATAGAATACGTGTAACTATTAAAAGTAAACAATAGACTGTCCCGCTAAACATAGTTCTTACGATTTGACTGAAATACTTTCGGCGCAAAAGTCCGCCAGCTCTACAACTCCCCCTACATTTGCCGCGATATTTTTATATATAAATATCGTAAGTTGTAAAGTTGTAAGGAGGGAGAAGCCAGCTGCGTCTCGTTTGCGTCTTTCTTTCTCTACCGACTGAAGTAAATTCTGATTAATGTTTACTTATGAAGAAAAAATATTCATAACAGCACGTAAACCGGAGCAATCAGTTCACATTTGTGTGTGTGTTATGAACATTTACTAGAAATTTAATTAATCCTAATGAGGAAAGTTATTGATCTGTAATTTTCTTGCTTCCTCTGTTTGTTTTCTAACGTCTTTGTATAATTACGTTCTTTTTAATGTTCAACATTCACAAAATATTTGTTCATTTTATTTACTATTTGCTCATTATTTGTAGTTATATTTCTACATAATGCATTTTGTATCCTGTGGAATTTTTGATCAAATGTAATTTGATTAGATAAATTTTAAAATATTTAATTTCATTTGATAGAAGATCACTAAATTTTTTCAAAGTGCCTACTGACATTAACTGGTTATTAAGACAAAGGATGCAATTAGGGACACTAAAATTAAAGTCTTTAAAGTTAACTCATGATGCGTGATTGTTGACGATGGACTATAATTTGCGTTTGTATTTGGGATATGTTTTTCTTGGTTGGATCTTCAATGTGCAACGTTACGGCATATAGTCTTTTGCCGTTTTCATTAATGTACAATTATAAGCAGTAAAAAGTAAACGAGAATGGCAAACTGTCTCTGTATTCCACCTTCTTCCAGAATGTTCTATATGCAAAGTATTATAAAATACTGGACGCCAACACATCAAAGCGAGTATATACTACACAAATATACGTATATACATTTACACAACATACACCTAGGTTTCATTGCTAGCAATCGTCGCACAGGCACGTGTTTCGGCCTCAAAGGCCTCGTCAGTGTACGTAAGGGACTAGCAATGAAGAAATATTTGGATTGCTATATATGACGCCTTGTATCGACAAATATCCGTGAGAATATCACAGCGACATCTGCCACCCAAGCGCGACACTGAAAGCGAAGGCTTCATTATTGCGCAATGCGCCTACGAGAAGCCTGTATGTTAGATGTGTATCCACAACGAGCCAATAGGTGGCATCACCTTGTAAAATGCAAAGTGTTATAAAGTACTGGACGCAAACACTACTACACAAATCCCACTGCATTGCATATATGTATGTACGTTTACGTATAAATGGAAGTATGTATATTTGTGTAGTATATAATGTTCTATACCTTAAGACTCATCTGAATACATTCAGGTTTGCTAATATGACGTTTAGGATAAATGTGCAAGAAAATTATTTGGACTGCATTATACAAACAGCCCGGGCATGGATATACTTTTTATGATTTCTTGAAAGCTGCACTGTTCTCGAGAATGGCGTAGTTCATCTGAAAGTAGTAACCCTCTAAGTTAGACAAAAAAAATTACTTAGTACAAGTAAAACAAGAACAAGATCTGCATGCACTGGTGGCTAATAATATATCAAAAAGGGACATGAATATTAAAAATTCAATTCTGAAATTAATTTGTAGCTAGTCACTTTTTCAAAGCCCAGAGATTGATTTTATTAGTTAAATTGTTAAATAAATATACTATGTTTAATGCTCGCTTTTCTCTAACTTCGACAGCACACTACTCATAGATTTGTGATAATTTTCAAAATAATTAGATCCCTTTGCCTACATGGGTAGGGTTAATAATTTAAAAGTAAACTAGAATTATGTTTCGAAAACAAAGTGCCTTTAAGTCAAGATCTGTACTGTTGAAATATGGAAAAGAACAACTAACTATCAAGTTGTAACACAAAATTATATTTTCTGGGTAGCCACTAATAATAATAATAAAAATATTTCAGTCTTCATTTCATATTAATCTTTGTTTTAAATATAGTTTAGAGTTCATAATAAATAAACATTAGGAAATACGGACTATGTTGACTGGTGAAGAATTATGAAGTTTTAAATTTTGGTGTTATCTTTAAATTATATTTATTCCATTCTAAAAAATCGGTTTGAAATTTCTAATTGATAACGAATTTGTTTTAATTAATTGGTACTATATAACAAATTTTCAATAAACAATTAAGTAGCATTTGTTCTTCTCACAGGAAAACGAAATATTAATTAGGAAAATTTAAAAGCAGGTTCATCTCAGATATGTACAGCAAGCATTTCTACACACGAAATACCAGCAGCGGAAGTTAAACATCACTCATCACCATTCATTGCATGTTATGTAAATATTTACATATGGAAATAAAAACTATCGTATTTATTTTATTTAAAACGACGCAGCAATCGCTATGCATTATAAGATTTTTCTTACGGCCCGACTTACACTGTAACTTATCAACTGGTTATTTTTCACTGTTCACTGTTTCACTGTTTATGAGGAGTGAATATTCCTTGGAAGTACGTATAATGGCAAGCACATTGTACCATTTACACACAACTCAAAAAACACTTCTCTTAATATTTTTAATTGACAATTAGATGAAATTAAAAGAAAGAAATTTGTCCAAAATATCATTTTTTTAAGTACTAAAACGGTTGCAAATTACTTTCAATAAATATTAAATTAGTAATTACTTTTGAAGCTACTCTTTTTTCCAACACGATATTAAATATCTTAAACTCCATAAAATGTATTCTGACAAAACATTATTTTTAAAAAGAGAAATAAAGAGATCGACACTTTATGTGTATAATAAAAGTTATGAACGGTTTGCCATTGTTGTTCTGACCCCTTTAATATAAATTGCAAACAAAAGTTTTTTCAGTAACATTCGTTGTTTTCAGTAGTATTCAAATTAATTTATAAGGGACGACTCTGCTGAGGGATCCCCTGGTCCTTAAAATTTCAACTCTTATAATGAGGTTAGTGCATGTGTGCATAACCTGAGAGTAAACAAAAATTCGGTTGCGTCTCTGATGGGACTCTTTTTTTTTATATATATTGCCGCGACCTATATTTGGGCTGGTAAAATACTCACATTTTGCTTTTATATGTAAAAGTTAATAAACAAAATGTAAAAATTCTCGAACTCAGATTCGAAACACAAAAATAAATATTTATTTAATTATGTGAAAAAATGGACAATTTCGAAGAATTATAGAAAAACAATTCTTCGAAATTGTCCATTTTATGCACTAAGAAAAAAGAATTTACGGAATGATATGGAGATGTGAACAGCAAATTATGAGAAATAAATAACATTTATGTCATGTATACAACAAAATAAGTAAATAAAGAATTAATTTACAGAAAACCATTCCGTAATATCTAATAATTTATATAATCTGGATTACATAATGTTAAAGTTATTAAAAGATTTAATTTCAATTTGTTCAGAGATATCTTGTGTAACTCCCTAAAGAATATTCAATTACATATTATAAACTAGGTATATCGCCGCAGTTGAAACAAAATCCAAATTATTATTTAGAAGAAGCTTATCAGATGTTGGGAACTTGCTACATACACTGAATAACATACTTACATTTAGTTTTATTAATATTGAGTCGTTAAAAGAAAGCAGGTTTTCAATGCGGCTGCCATTTTTTATTTAGTCGTTCCATTGGTTACTGCTTGTATTTTGCGCATAATAAAACTAATAATAATAATAACTTTATTGTCATTGATCGAAAATACAATATTGACATGTCATAAAATGTAAAAAAAATACTAATAACATATTACAAACACCATTAAAAAAAATATTTGTTATATGAATGACACAATAACGCTCACGGAGAACTGTCAAGGTAGTCTTGAAGGAAATAAAAGGCTTTTCCTAACAGAAATTCTTTAAGTACCCGTTTAAACATTCCTGAACCGCTAACATCTCTGATATTGTTGGGTAGCTTATTAAAGATTTTGGCAAAGGAATACTCCGGTGACTTTTCATATATGCTGGAAGTGCGATGCTTCAGTCTTATAACATTAGTCGATCTTGTTTCGTAAATATGTGATAAGGAATCGTAATTTTGTATATTTGTTTTAACATACATTGCTGCTTTATATATATATATATATATATAAATGCATGGAAACGTAAGGATCTTACTACTTTGGAACGTGTTCCTGCAAGTATAAGTTGGTGCAAAATCAAATATTAATCGTAAAACTAATTATATGAACGGATAACTGCATAGAGCAAAATAAAACGCAGATATTTAGTTTTGAATAATATGTTTGTGAAGTAGAGCAGACATTTCTGGATTCTGGACACCATTAAACACCATTAAAAAAAAATTTGTTATATGAATGACACAATAACGCTCACGGAGAACTGTCAAGGTAGTCTTGAAGGAAATAAAAGGCTTTTCCTAACAGAAATTCTTTAAGTACCCGTTTAAACATTCCTGAACCGCTAACATCTCTGATATTGTTGGGTAGCTTATTAAAGATTTTGGCAAAGGAATACTCCGGTGACTTTTCATATATGCTGGAAGTGTGATGCTTCAGTCTTATAACATTAGTCGATCTTGTTTCGTAAATATGTGATAAGGAATCGTAATTTTGTATATTTGTTTTAACATACATTGCTGCTTTATATATATAAATGCATGGAAACGTAAGGATCTTACTACTTTGAAACGTGTTCCTGCAAGTATAAGTTGGTGCAAAATCAAATATTAATCGTAAAACTAATTATATGAACGGATAACTGCATAGAGCAAAATAAAACGCAGATATTTAGTTTTGAATAATATGTTTGTGAAGTAGAGCAGACATTTCTGGATTCTGGACATTTATATGTGCGTGGTGACATAAACTTTGTGTTGATTGAAAGGCGAAAGAAAGTGGAAAAATGCTTGCTTCGCTCTACTTAGAGCAAATGATAAATGACACACGGCAGGCTCAAGCTTTTCATACTTTGAGAATGTAACCAAGACACTTAAAAACCTTCGGCTTCTGCTGATAGTTACCATAACACATCGAAATTGAATCTGAGCATCTATCTTCAAGACTACTAAATAAAATCCAGTTGTTGTTAAAATTTAAAAAAAACATTTGGTGAAGCTGAATCATAAGAAAAAGTAAAGGTGTTAAAGGAGGGAGTCTCTGAATTAATTTAAACAACTCAAGCTTTATAAAATGACAACTTCATAATCTAAAAGGTATAATCTCGTACCTATCCGAGATTTTTACAAATCACTTTTGTAAGAGCAGGAGCAGCAACCCAAAGTTTCTAGCATTCAGACTTCTGGTATATAAACCTAGAGCTTTTACCCTTTTCAAATTTCTTGTGCCTTGGTCATAGATACTATCAAATATTTTAGAATATGTATTTTTAATTTTTGTAAGTCGTAAGTCAGTTGTATTTGATTTTACTAATAATAATATTTCTCAAAATAGACGAAGACGGAAGAGACGACAAGGACATAATGAAGAAAATAGGCAGAGCAAAGAATATGACGAAAGCATTACATCCTACACTGTGGAACAAAAACCTGACAAAAAGGACAAAAACGAACATATTTAAAGCAATCATTGAACCAGTTATGACATATGGGTCAAAGATATGGGTGATAGACAAAAGAATGAATCAAAGGTTGCTTTCGGCGGAAATGACATATTGGAGAAGATGCTGCGGAATAACTTTATAAGACCATGTCAGAAATGAGAACATCAGAGATAGAATGAGGGTGAAGGGGACTATTATAGATGCTATAAATGGGAGGCAGCTGAGGTGGTATGGACATCTGCGTCGAATGGAGGAAGAAAGATTACCAAGAAGAGTATGGAATTGGAATCCACCTCAAACGAATAAATGAGGCAGACCAAGAAGGAGATGGATGGAAAATATAAAAGAAAAAATTAGGAAGAGAGGTCTACGGGAGGAAGAGTGGAACGATAGAGATAAATGGCGCTTAGGATGCGAGAAGCGGAAATAACTGCAAAAACTCGCTATAGACATAATATTTCTCTATATTATATTAGTTAAATAAAGGAATTACATTATTATGTTTCTTTAAATTTTGAAGAATAGTAATTATGCTTAATATAACTCCGGTATTTGTTCTATGTGCTTAGATTCGTTTGAAGTTATGCTGCTTAGTTGAAAATATGTTCTAAAACTCTCGCAAAACGTTTAGGAGAGAGGTTATTTGGTAAGAATGTCTTTCAGTGAAATATATGAAAAATAAAAGTATAGGGTAATTTACACAACATTAATATCAACAGAATATTCTACAAAGTATTACTGCTTGCCGTATGTATGTATGGTATCTACATACATTTATTATGAATATGAAAGCGAGGTCTTGATTATATAGCGAGAAACTCCCGACTGGAACACCGTGATTGCGAAATTTTGTACACAATTTACATATTTTCCGGTTGTTTAATATAATCAAAATTAGTAATTTCTATGCGCAGGGTATACTTAGGTTACTTCCGAGATAATGGATGCAGTTTTCACAAATAATCTTACCTAATTCTGTTACGTAATAAAATATAAAATAACACGACCTGAAATAGTTGTAGTCCACAGCGCGGTAATATCGAATTCCAAGTGTTCGTTAACTTTTAATTTAAGAAATGGATACGGGAAAAGAAAAAATAAAAGCAGACGTAAGATTGAACGAGTTCAGAAAACGAGAAGCCGTATCCGATTACTGTTACTCTCTATTAAATTAAATAGTTTGGCAGTGATAGCTTTTCAGAAAGTTTTCAGGATATAGCTACAGATCGTTACTAGTGTGGAAGTTTAGTTAAGCTTCATACAATATCTCTGAATGAGTTTAGTTAAGCTTCATACAATATGCTCTGAATGTCTATTTTATGTATATTGAAACAGTTCTAAGTATATTAAAATGTCATCACCTAACATTTCAACTTTACAACCAAATACCGGTTTAAGTTTCTCGTAAGCATTAAATCAAAATTGATTTTACTTGGTCAGTATGATATTTAAAAACCATTTTTTTAAATAGTTGGTGGATCTTTTTTGTGCATTGCGTAAAATGTTTTACAAAAAAGTAAATTAGTCTGCCCTTCTGATACCGTCTTATTTAAATACAATTACCATTGAATACATCTTGTATGATTGATTTGGTTTATACTCACTTCTTCCATTCTTTGATAAAAGGGTTTAAAGATATTTTTTCAGCTATATCTCTGATCTAAATACAGTCTTGTGTATACTAAAATGCCATAGTTTAGGAAGCCATCTAGATATGTCACAACTTCTATGGCTTCTAATTTCTGTTCTGAAAAAGCTCTTGCCCCAGACTGTTTTAACTTCTGTTACTTCTTACATTTTTCACAATGATTTTGGCATGTTTCCATGGCAGCTTAAAACATTTCTTTAGGTGTGCCTTTTACCGACTGGAGAATTGGTGAAACAACAGCGGCTGGTTAGAAAATGAGCGGATACGGAGTGTGTCCTTCATGGTTTAAGAATAAAAAAAAAACAGAAATTGCTAGGATTGAGGTCTGATAAGTACGATGAATGAGAAAGTTCTTATCAGTAAAATGCTACTGAGTTAGGAGTGCTCAATGAGCAGCAGTGTGGTCATGATCAAAAAGTACCCGTGTAGCAAAACATGTTCTTACGAACCGGCTAAAACTGTTATATTCTTTGAAACACAATACGTGAGGATAACGGCTTTGTTGTTCCAAAACATAGTCATCATATCTTTCTCAACATAAGTCGTCACTAGAAATTTTTGGGCGTTGTATTTCGGAATTCAGAAATGGTATCCACTACTTACCCATCATCACAATTGGTGAAAAAAAAGCATCATTCATATTCCCATCACGAATCAATATTTGCTGAGAAATTGCCACCCGTGTAGGTTTGTGTACGTCGGTCAGCATTCGTTGGATCCACTGTGAAGAATATTTCATAATTTCCGTGGCTTTCTACAAGATTTTTAATAAAGAAAAAGCATATGGTTTATTCGATATTGGAAAAAGGTTTATGGATAAAGTCAATATTCATGTGATGTCCAATGTTTACGAATATGGTCATTCAACGCTTTAGGTGAAGACACGTATAGTCTTAGCTTTGAAGAAACTATTACATTTAGAAGAAAAATACAGCAGTCTAGCTTGAGGAACTCCACGTTTTCTGATGATTTGCTAAAAGTTGGCGAATTTTGTTCTGTAAATTTAAACCTTCCAGTGTAATGGCTTCACCGCTTTACTAATCAATGTTAAATTAAATAGGCGCCATTAATTTTTAAAATCCTTTAGCGTCTGTCATGAATGAAGATTACCTTATAGTAATAAATAAATTATGTACATAATATAAAGGAGGTGGTTTGAACATACAACTACTCAACTTTTAGGTGAAATTGGTAATATTAACATGTCGGCACTCTCTAAAATAGACACCGCATAAGAATGTTCGCGTTACACAGATCTATGTGCAGCAAATTGTCGTAAATTTATTCCACTCCCTAAAACTAACTTATGTAGTGCTCCACAAGAAGCGAACAAGAAATCATGTTGCCAAGGCCGTAATAAAGAAATACTGCTATAGTTCGCCGTCGACTTGCGTGATAATAAAGATTTGAGGGCGTGATTAAATATACATTTTAGAGATGTTGTGTCATAAATATGCTAGCGCTAGCCGCCATTATCGGCCCGCCATTTAAATAAATTTGCCGTAAATTTCGATTTCAAATTCGAACACTACATTACCTACCTATGTATATACATGCCTAGCTGTATACCATCTCGGACGCGGTAGGAAATTAAGTATACTGCTATATACATATTCAGTCCCTCACAAATATCTCGATTAGTATGCATTGGAAAAAGGCGATAGTCTAATTTTATCCTTGACATAGTATTATGAAAGCCTTTAATGAAAGAAGTTTAGGTAGATAGACTAATATGCTAATAGGGAAATATATCATTGTAATTTAGTGGTGCATAAATAAGATTTTGGTGGAATATGCAGACTATTCTTCCGAAATTAAAGGTGAATAGTGTAATTTATACTACACGTTGATACATTGCGAAAGGAAGCCTGAGTATAACATCAAAGCGCGCGAAATTATCGGGTGAAACCTGAAGCGTTCCAAATTAACACCATCCAATTCAGACAGAAATTTCATATTGTTATAAATTATATTATTGCAACGTAACACAAACTGAAATTTTATTTGTAGTAAACTATAGAACGCTAATAGAAATATATAGTTTACTCTTTGGTAGATGCTTGTAGATTTTTGCTGCAAAATAATTTGTATTTGTTTTTTCCTGATATTCTTCATTAGCATGAGATTTTCCCAATAACAGAACAAAATTACAAACATATATACATTCATATATAAGAAAATAATGAGGTGTGGCTACCACACGACATTCTTATACTTATGAGAGTTTCAAATTATAGAATTTTAAGAATTTTTTTATATAAAAAATATTCCAAATCCAACTCTAAATACTTTTGTACTCTTGATAAATATATATAGAATGCATAATTTACGACATATTTGTAAAATATCTATATTTGGTAAGAGTAAAAGTGTTAGTTCCGATCCGAATTTTGAAATTTTTTTTATACAAAAGGTATTCAAAATTAAGTTCTAAATACTTTTATAATCGTAACGTACCTGTCTAAAAAGATTGACTTGCAAAATATTTGCAAAAAACTGATTTTCGATAAGAGTAAAAGACCTATTTCCGTTAGGAATTTCGAAATACTTTTTCAACAGAATTGTTCCCAATTTTAATTTTAAGTACATATGAAGTCTTTATAAATTTGTTTAAACTTAGTAGTTGACGAAATATTGGCAAAATTTGATTCTTTCAGTGAAGTAAGCTACTACTTCCGGTCTGCCGATATTAAGAAAAATCTAATCAGTTCTCAAGAGGGAGATTGTACTAGTAAATGCAAAATTTGGAATTGATAGCTATAGCGGTTTGACCGCTATCGTGATATACACAGACACACTGACACACAGACACACATAATTTTATTATTAGTGCTGTAAGAATTATTTATTTAATTAGGTAAATTTTTAATTTTAAATATTTGCCAACGAGCGAGTTTTGAACCCACGAGAATTTTCCTCATTGCACATTGACTTGCCTGTCGTTTTTCTAACTTCCCCAAATATTTCCTGTAACTGGAGACAAAAAAAATAAACCGGAGGTTCATCAGCATTTAACTAGCTGAGAAAATAATGTTCCATCTACAATAATGGTAATAATAATAATAAATTTATCATTTAAGTGAAAATATAAAATACGACCTTAATTTCTTGTAATGTTTTTAATTTATTAAAGCGACAGCACACTGCGACAAACTGGCCTTTTTGTTTCATTTTTCCTCCACGTTTTCAGCAATATTTCATATTTATTTATTACACGGTCGTCTAGGAAAACCCTGTTCAACGGATTTGATTGTTCGATACTGTAATGCTCATAAATCTGTAGTGTTAGATATAGACCCCATAAATACCGCAAAAAGAAAATGAAAGACACCCCTAGAATTATCACTTTTCATTTTTATCATCAGAATATATTCTGTAAATGATTTTATTTTCCGATTCTTCAGTATATATGCCTTTATGATTTAATGCGCTGATAATGCTTGCTTTATACAGGGTGAGTCACCTCCGTGGGGAAGCCAGATTGTGGCTTCATGAGAAAAGGGATTTCGAAGCGGCTTTTTCTTATGAAAGCCACTTATTAAAAGTACCTTTTAAATTTATTTTGTAATATACATATATTCTATAACTTGGTGGCTGACCATAGTCATAGTTTATTTAAATGAAATATCCTGTATATTATTACATTTTTGTATTCCCCGTTTAACTCTTAATCAAAAAGTGATAAGATAATATAGGCCTAAAATGAAACGTTTTCGGCTTATTACCATTTTTCTGAAACACTCTATGTTTATATAAAATTATATTTCTCAAAAACGACGTATTAGATGGACACGATTTTTGGTAGGATTGTTCATAGTAAAAGTCTCTAATACAGACTTTTTTTCAATTACTAATTGGCTTAAAATTCAACTTTTGCAAATGAAACAGCCTGTATATTGGTCAATTTTTTAATTGCTTACTAAATTTTGCACTAAAATCATGTATGACGTTATTATTTTAAAAATGGCCCTCTTACTCTTTTTGATATAATTTTGAAAAATTTAAGTTTTTTATTTGAATACGGTATTTTTATACTGGAGGAATACCAGAGAAACTATTTATTAGCTCAACGAGAGTACCAGCAGCGTTACCCTAACAGAAATGGATACTTTTAGTACTACTCGTAGTATTGCCTATTCAAAACCAAGGATCATTTAAGAATTTTTATGGCAACAATAGAATATCCACATGTCGTACCCAATACCGGATCATCCATAAGATTTATGCGACATTTTATGAGGTGGAAAACAATATGGAGGACTACAACTGGGAACGAGGACTCTGACAGAAGATTTAGTTATGCATTGTACAATGCGGTGGCCACATTGAGCAGCTTTACCAATGCTCATTAGGCTTTCCATAAAATAAATCAATTTTTTTTTCTAAACCCTCTAGTAATTTATTACAACTTCGAACTCCGATATTTCCAGAACCGTGAGGAATTCGGGAAAAGTAAATAGAAACATTTTTGCTTAAAATTAGTCATTGAATTCACGTACGAGGTTTCTCGGATACCTTGGCGGCCACCCTGTATAATAATAGTACCTATAGATATAAATAATTAGCCTGTGATTTTCAATACGCCCAATGGAAAAGATAATCAAGACGATGACATTAGTGTCGTTCAACAAAATATTATTACATATTATATAGTATTCATAGACTCTAAATAATATTTCTTTTAATCAGAATTCCATCTTACATATTAACTTTTGACTTATTGAACACATGTCTGACTAAAAAAACTTACAATCTACATTCCTGTAGCGCCTAGACTCAGCTAGACATCAGACTAAATAAATCATACAAAATATTACTAGCACCTACGTTACGTAGAGTATGTGTAGCCTGAACACAGACAATTAGTACTTAACAGTGCTCCATAAGGTCGGTACTTATAAACTGGAAACTACAATTTAGATTTCTACTATAGCATTTAGCAAAACAGTACATGGTAGTGGGGTATTGACAACATCCACCCATCAGCAGTACCCCCCGATACCCGCAGCGAAGACGTCGAAATTTTTAGTTTGGTTTACAACACCCTTAAAGGAGTCGTTTGCTGGATATAAGCCAAACCGTCGTTGCAAGGACCTTAAAATAAATATCATCGGCAATGATTACATTTAAATATTGAGTTACGCACGCATCATTTTAAAGCTCTAAAAGCATTCCGACAATAACTAAAATTAATGCTTGAATAATTCTGTTTGAGAATGTGTTATTTGAGGATGAAGTTGCTTTCAGAATAGTTAACAAAAGGAATTTTCATTATTATTCAAATGAAAACCCTCACTTCACTAACAAATAGATCATAAGCATATGTGGGGCATAAATGTATTGGGGGGCATTCTTGGTGATCGGATGATAGGTAAGTATTTCTTTAAAGGTGGTATTAAAAGACAAGCTTATGAGTAATTTCTGTAAAACAATTTTGTGGAATTATTGCGAGATAGTCCGCTAAATTTACGAAAAGATATCGATGCATCAAGACCGCAAACCTTCACATTTTATGCTACAGGCACAAGATAATATATTTTAAATAAAATGTTTCGAGGGAAGTGCAAGCCTTATTCACTAGCCAGCAAGAGCTTTTGGACATCATAAAATAATCTTTTTTTATAGGGACCCTTGAAAGAGCAAATATACAGTATACATGTAACCACAAAAGAAGCCATGCGGCAACATATTCGACAAATATTTAGAAATATAACTACTCAAGTAAAGAGTGGATTTATCACTTAAATTTAAACACTTGATGAAATAATGTTTACCTATTTTAATGTTCATATGTATTGTTATTTCGTAATTTATGTGCCACTAATTACGCATCCATTCACGTACTAGTTCCTGTTTATGTTGCCATATTCTACATATTTGATGAATTACAGAGAAATATATTTTTATAAAAACATTGAATTTTTCAGAAAAATTGTACTACTCCGAAAACTCTAAACTTTAGGCCTATACTATCTTCTAATTTCTTGAATAAGAATTATACAGCAAATATAAAAATGTAATAATATACAGTGTTCCATTTAAAAAAGTATAACTATGGTCAGCCACCAAGTTATGGAATACTCTATATAATACAAAATAACTTTAAAATGTGCCCCTAATGAGTGGCTATCATAGAAAAAGAATCTCTTCGGCATATTTTTCCTCATAAAATCACAATCTGTCTTCCCCGAAGAGATGACTCACCCTGTATATATTTAATTATGTGTAATTAGTTCACAAATCCAGTGTATGATTAGGGATAATTTTTATTCCTTTATTTATGCCAGTTAACTTGTTGTTCGAGTAAACTTAAGTTCTGTATATAAAACGTCAACGAAGGTAATATGGATATACCTGCAAAGCTTCTAAACTAGACAGTGAATCAGTAATGAATTGGAAACTCTGTAAAATGGCTGTGGGGTCCTGATCGCAAAATATAGATTAATGAAGTTACTATAAATGACGTTGAGAGTTAAATATTATTTGTAATGCAAATAAATACCTGGAATTATTAATTTGATACTGCGTGCACTAATTTTGTATTTTACATAAATTTGATTAAATATAGGCATGCAATGCCGTAACTAATGTGGCGTACGTTATATTTCATGAAACTCCTGCATATCGGTGACTGAAAATTGTTTTAAAAATTAAATTAATAGAATTTAAATGCCATGCTGAATGCTGAATACGTAAATGTTTCTATTTCTATACACGAAACGGCTATAGATATCAATTACAAATTTTGTATTTCCGAGTGTAATCTTCTACTTGAGCCCTGATTAGATTTTCAGTGAAATCGGTAGACCGGAAGTACCTAATAATTTACTGCAGTGGTGAAAAAATCGAATTTGCCAATATTTCGTCAATTACTAAGTTTAAACAAATTTATAAAGAATTAAAATGTACTCAGAATTAAATTTAAGAATAATTATATAAAAAAAGTTTTTCGAAATTCCTACCGGGATAGGTGATGACGAAAATGTTCGACCTCGGGATTTTTGCAGATTTCCATGTGTTGAAGTCCCCTGGTACCGAAAAATAGGTTTCTAAAGAATGTCTCGGTGCCTGTCTCTCTTTGTGTGTGTGTGACCACGATAGCGGTCAAACGGCTATAACATCAATTCCAAATTTTATTTTTACAAATATAATCTTCCTCTTGAGATTTGATTAGATTTGCAGTAAAATCGAAAATCAGAATAAAATAAGCTTTTTTATGAAGTCATGGCCAACTATGATTGCCATTTAAAAAGAACATAAGTTTATGTGATATCTTGATAATTATGTGTACCATGAATGTTTAACTAAGGTTATTAAATGCTACATAAAATTACTACCAGATACCATTTTTATATTAGTTCTACTCTCAATACTTACGAAGATGTGTATGTATAATTGAAAATTTCGGCAATTTTCAGTTTTTTTTTAAATATCTTCAAAAGTTTACAATATATGTATGTTAGCTCGAAAAATACTGTCAAATACTGCACATATTTCTTAACAACTTTGCTAATGTAACCGATGTTGTATCTTCAAAATCAAAACTAGAAAAAAGCTTATACTTGAATTTCCTACTTCTTTAGTTTTGAAAATTCTAATTAAAAATATGCTAACTCCCTTTTAAATAAATATTAAAAATCAAATTACGTAAGTAGAACTTCCAAGATTTGAAGAGTGCAGCGGCTTTTATAGCAAAATATGTTAACAAAAACGGCAAATTTTAATTTGAATTTAACCCCTTCTTAATACTTCATACACGGTATTAACTATGCATGTATAACGGGTTCTCAAGCTTTTAGTAATTACGACCTAATTTTCAATCACAATTTTCATCTCATTTTTTCGTCAATTATCATAATAATATCCATTCTACTTATCAATATTCAAAATAAATAAATACACAGATGCTCATTTGATAGCCTATGTTCGATTTTCTCATGGTATGTCAGCAGTAGAAGAACTACTATTCTGCAAATCATAGAACTCAATGGAACAATACTTGCATTGTTTGCTATCTCAAATGATTTTATTCTAAACAACGCAGAGTAGAAAAATTGAGTAGGTATATGCACCGATGGTGTTCGTACAATATCGGGAAGATTCCAAAGTGTACAAGCACTTGTGACACAAAAATCTCCACAATGTATATGGACATATTGCATGATCTACGGAGAAGCTCTGGCTTCCAAAGAAATGAATCCTGGTCTGAATATTGTGCTAACGATAGCAGTAGTAAATTACATAAAAATTAGACCCCTAATATCAAGAATCCGTCCTGCACTTTGTAAAGACATGGGTGCAGTACATTCAGCATTACTATTTTATTACGAGACAAGGTGGTTGTCACATGGAAAATTTTTACAACGTATTTATGGCTTAAGAGATGAAATCGCCATTTTTCTAGAAGAGGAATGCCGATTGGAAGCAGAGATGCTTCCAGATGATATATTTGTGATGAAATTGAGCTACTTGGTCGAAATATTCGAGAAATTAAATACCTTGAATCTTCTATCCCAAGGGGGAAACACACATACTCTTGTTAGAGTTAATTCTTTTTGTAGAAAACTGGAATTGTGGAGAAGAAATGTAAAGCGAAAAAACCTAGAAATGTCTGCAAATGTGGATGAAAATGTCAAACCTTACAAGGCTGTAGGATAACATGTGGAAGTTGTTTTTGTAACCATTGAAAATCATTTAACCATGCTGGCAAATAATTTTGGAAAGTATTTTCTTGCTGATTTGATACCAAGTTACGAGTGGTTTAGGGACCCATTTCAAAATAGTCCCGAAGGTCTTTCGGCTACCGAAGAAGAATCTATCCCAAGGGGAAAACACACACCTACTCTTGTTAGAGTTAATTCTTTTTGTAGAAAACTGGAATTGTGGAGAAGAAATGTAAAGCGAAAAAACCTAGAAATGTCTGCAAATATGGATGAAAATGTCAAACCTAACATGTGGAAGTTGTTTTTGTAACCATTGAAAATCATTTAACCATGCTGGCAAATAATTTTGGAAAGTATTTTCTTGCTGATTTGATACCAAGTTACGAGTGGTTTAGGGACCCATTTCAAAATAGTCCCGAAGGTCTTTCGGCTACCGAAGAAGAATCTTTATAGACTTTAGGGCATGTGTCAAAATCAAAAGACAATTTAGTAATAAATCACCCTTTCAATTTTGGGCAGGGTTGGATGATGAGTTTTCTGCTCTGAAAACAAGAGCATATCGTATACTATTACAATAAATAATATTTAAATAAAATAATACGGATTTATAATGGGCACTGTCATCTCGAAGATCCTCAACAAAATAAGACTGAAGAGAAAAACATTTAAATTGTATTATCCCAATTTTCTCGATTAAATCTTCAAGTTCATTATAATTAGTAGTAGGACCAACTATTTTTCTAGATCCAATTTCTACCTAGACAAATAGTGAAAAAGAAATAAAGCAGTTTTTACTTCTGTGTGATTTACAAAATATAAACCTCAATAATCTTTTCGATACACAAACATACTACATTATAAAATTTATTTAATTTTATGTTTATCAGAGTGTGTCCAGACACGTTTATATGACGCTGGCTTGTTATTCTCTGCACATTAAAAAGGCGTAATTTCGCATGCCGTTGCACATATGCGCAAATTAAACGTTTCGTGATTTTGATCGTGAACATTGCTGTAATGTCGTTGTCACTGTACCAGATGTCCAATGTGACACAAACACAACATATAAAGAGGCTACCAACGTGGAATTGTGTGTAGAATCTTACCTATTCAACCGGGGCTACCGGTGTTCCTAAATAGGCACTTCATGCAATCACGGTGGCACGAGATGAAGTGGTTTCACTTTCCTACCTGGAGATTTTTCTCATACATATATGGAAGGAGTGTTCTTAGCTCGTGTACGATAGCAGTAGCAGAGGTTTGCGTGTTTGTCTTTTATGTGTCAGTGCTGCTATTATTTTTTCTCATTCCAATAAGAAAGAAAAACCTATTTATGTCTCACAGACACTTGTATTAAGTAAAATATTACACAACTATGAAATTATTATCTTTTCTTAAGAAATTTATGGTATGTATTTGACTTATTTTGGTTGAAGGCACATATAATATCTTAGTTTGTTTTTTTTTACTAAATAAACATACAAACATGACCTACATAGATAGATATATACATACATGTAGTATGGTTCGTTATGTCGACTCTCCCTTCTCCACTAAAGATAAATTGAGAGGACCTCTTTTAGACAAGGTACTATTGTTTTTAGTTAACCTTTCACTATAAAATATATTAGTGTGATCTTATCATTTATTTATATAATTTCTTTTCCCTACTGATTCTAATAGGTGCGGCATTAGTGTGTCAGCGGAGCTTAGCATGAAAACTAAGAACGTTGTAGCAATTAGCTTATGTGCATTTTCTATTTTTATTTACAAATATACAGGGCATTCCAAAATTTTCGCAACCACCTTCAACTTTTCTTATCTTAAATAGATTGCGTCTAGCTATTATAATTATAGCCACCTAAATCATTTTGCAAACATGTATGTTGGTTGGTCTAGGTATGAGTAAGTCCGCACAAAAAGTCCAAGTAATTAACGCCATCAATATCTTACTTGGTTCACCAATAGTAACGTATTAATTGTGTTTAGGTACATAAGAAAATTAATTTTGAGAGCATACTATCAGTAAGTTTAATATTATTGCATATATTTTTCTCTAAAACATGCTGTGTTTCCATTGAAATACATTATTGATAAAGGCTATGTAATTTGAAATAAAATGGTAGTTCTACTCTTGTTACACGAGGTTGATTTATTGAAGATTAGTCTTTAAAGTCTTGTCTTGAAAATCTTCAAGGTTGCAGTTGCTAATTTTTCTGTGTGATTAGTAAATAAAACTCTAACAGATATTTTTGACAATAGTTTAAGAATTGTACTCATCTTAGTACATCAGGAACCAGAGCAACTCATAAAATTTAAGAACAAATTAAGAACCGTCAAAAAAACTGCGATTTCATACCGGGTGGAGGCAATAGTGTATCGGCGGAGCTTAGCATGAAAACTAATAAAGTTGTAGCAATGAGAAGTGCGTATGTAGTAGACAACTGAGCATTTTATAAGATTTAATAGATTGCTATACTTTCTAGCTATTATAATGATAGCCACCCTAATTATTTTGGCAATGATATATGGATATGTGCACCTACGTCTGTGTCAGATGCCATTTTCATCATACGCCAATTGGTAGAAAAATCAATTGAATATAACCACCCGCTATTCATGTGCTTCGTGGATTTCAGCAAGGCTTTGGACCGTGTGAGAAGAAACGACGTCTTGAAAATTTTTATTGTAGAGCAGAGTAAAAGTACTATGTTATTGATACCATTTTAAAGGCAATTTTACAAGTAATTTGCTGACTTACAAAAATATTATAGGTTGGATTTAAAAAAAACAGAAAATATCCTATAAAAATCGATAATTTAGGCACGACATATTTAACGCTCTGTATATTTATTCACGTTGTTCAACCTCAAAACAAATAACATGTTAGTTCATAAATTGGTAACACAAGTACGTGAAGCACTTTACCCATTTTTAAACTAAGGCTTAAAATGTTAGATGCTGCAACTGTCAAGATTTTAACAAAATTATCGATGAAACTAAAACTAAAACTAACAGTCATAAGTGAACATGCAAAGATAATTTGGGTGGCTATCATTGTAATAGCTAGAGAGTATAGCAATCTATTTAAAATAAAAAAGTTGAAGGTGGTTGCGAAAATTTGAAACGCCCTATATTTTTGTAAATAAAAATAGAAGATGCACAAGTAGTCTACTACATACGCACTTAAAGTTTCATTGCTACGTTATTAGTTTTCATGCTAAGCTCCGCCGACGCACTATTGCCGCACCAGGTATGTATGAAATAGCAATCGTTTTGACTGTTCTTAATTTGTTCTTAAATTTTATGAGTTGCTTTGGTTTCTGATGTACTAAAATGAGTACAATTTTTAAACTACTTTCAAAAACATCTGTCAGAGTTTTATTTATTAATCACACAGAAAAATTAGCAGCGTCAAGAAGAGTTTTAAGACAAGACTTCAAAGAACAATCTTCAATAAATCGACCTCGTGTAACAAAAGTAGAACTATCATTTTATTTTCGATTACATAGTCGTTATCAATAATGTATTTTAATGGAAACATGAGCATGTTTCAGACCAGAATATATGCAATAATATTAAACTTACTGATAATATGCTATGAAATTTAATTCTCTTATGTGCCTAAACACAATTAATATGTTACTATTGGTGACCAAAGTAAAATATTGATGGCGTTACTTACTTGATATTTTTGTGTGGACATACTCAGACCTAGACCAACAAACATGTTAGCAAAATATCTTTTTTGATGTCATGAGACTTCCGAACGTAAACATTTGCAAAAATCTCCAGATCAAAAATTTTCATCAGAATGTTGTCTTGTATAAGATCAACATACGTTCATCCACATTAAGTTGTAAATTTAAAAAACTTCGTTCAAGCAATAGTACAGCTTTCAGTTTGGAAATATTAAAATAAAATTCTGAACAGAAATAAACAAAGGTTAAGTGCATGTTTGACTGGAACTAGTTTTTAAAATAATGTTTCTGAAACTATATTATGATGTTGTAATTTGGCCAACTTCGAGGGAATTTGCACTAACGCATATGGCGCCTTCCCCTTACGTCTTACCTTACAGCGTCTTCGCCGTCTGCCGAACTTTCGTGGCCGCTTCTAATTTTCAAATTTTTCTTATACAGAAATAGTTCCAAATCAAGCCTAGCTAATCTTCTGAGTTAGATATCTTTCTAGAAAGTATAACATGAAAATATTCGCAAAAAACAGTTTTTCGATAAGAGTGAAAGTCTTGCTTCTGGTAAGAATTTGATATACTTCGTTAAAAAATCTTTCTCTAACTCAACTAACTGCTTACAAGCTCGTCTAAACTAAATAGTTGATGAGATATTGCTAAAAAGTTTACTGAAATAAAGTAATAAGAGGAATAAAGAGGAAAATTATACTTCGAAATATAAAGTTCAGTATTAATAGCTCTATCCCATTAGCCGGTATCGGTTATCACTAAAGGGCGGAATATATCCACGTCAATTCAGTTAAAATATGCGCATATATATGCATCGTTTTTCTCTGAAATATGCAACAATATGCATTTATTTGTCAAAATATGCAATTATATGCCTTGAATATAACATGGAAAAATGGAAATAAAGAAACGCCGACTCTTACAAAAATTATTTATTTTAAGTAAAATTAAAAGAAAAACATAATAGGTACAATTTTCAACCGGAAATAGTATAAAATGCGATAACGATATATTTTTCAAAATTTTCCAATAAAAATGTTTGCCTTCTGTCTGTAAAAATATGTTTGTACAAAGAAAAAGTTCTTTCAACATCTACCGATGTGATCTGGCAATATTTTAATTTGGGTAGTAAGTTATAAGGCCAAGGTATTACTTCGTTGGATGGTTTACTATCAAAAATATTTTTGACTTCCATTAAATACTTAAAGCCTTCATTCTTTCCCACAATAACTTCGAGTTTCCTTCTTACTTGATTTCCTACATCACCGGGAACTTTTTTGCATTTGTCGGAAAAAGTTTCAACAATATTAATTGATTCTCTTAAACTTATATTCCTACTTTCTAACGAAGTTATTATATCTGGTACAAAACTAAAATTAACCTTAATAAAAACAAGTTCCTTAGCTAAATTTACATTTTTGAATAATGCTTGACTTTGCACTACACACTGCGAATTGTCTTCTAAATCGAAAACTATGTCTTTAATGGCTTCAAAATGGTCTGCGTAGAATATCGCGGCCTTAATCCATGTTCCCCATCGAGTAATTACGGGCTCTGGAGGTAAACAAACTCCTGGCAATTTCTCTCTATAGATCTGCACTCTTAGAGGTGCTTTCAAAAACACTTTCTTTACATTTGAAATTAATTTGTTCACCAAGGGATATGCTGTTCTAATAATTTCTGCAACTCTGTTTATCCCGTGTAAAAGACAAGTGACATGTACCATATTGTGATAAAATATTTTTAAGTTTTGGCCTACTTTAACCATATACGGCGCTGCGTCAGACAAAAACACTAAAAACTTCTCTACTGGAACTGGATTTGGTAAAAAAAAATTTGATAGAGACTGCTGAATAAATCGAGTTACGGTCTCATTATTTGTTTTGTCTAACTGTTTAGAAGATATTAAATATGGTTTCCCTGGCTCATTTTCTTGAAGCCCTCCAATCATAAGATGTGCGATATATCGACCACATGAGTCTGTGCTTTCATCAACAATAATATAAAAATGTTCATCGCCCAGTGTAACTTTAATTTCTCCCATTACGGTTTCGTATACTGTTTGCACATTCTTCTTTCTAAGTGTGGATTCGTCAGGGATGTTTTGATTACAATATTTTTGCAAAAAATCTCTGAATTGTGTATTTTGCAGTTTCTTCAAAGGTATATTTGCTGCGACTAAAGCTTTGCATAAGTCTTGATGAAACACCTCCTTTTCACTCTTTGGTTTGACATTTTGAAATGCGGTTTACACACACTGCTGAACAGGCACTGATTTATTTTTCTGCAACTTAGCTTTATGCATAGCTGTTTTCAAGTGTTGATCAATTTGGAACTTCTTTTCACAAACAATGATTTTGGCAGAAACTTTGCAAAACACTTTATCCCCACTAAACTCCAACTCAGGAAAATTTTTAATCCACGAAGCGGCTTTCGGAATTTTAGGCGTTTGAAATAAAATACACACTGGAATCTATCGACAAACTAAACTATACAATATAAATATAAAAGAATAGACCACATCTGCTCTCCATTAGGCAAGCTGATTACTTGGAAATTCCTAATCACCCAATAAATGCCGGCAATAAACCATATAATAATAAAAACTATACAATATAAATATAAAAGAATAGACCACATCTGCTCTCCATTAGGCAAGCTGATTACTTGGAAATTCCTAAACACCCAATAAATGCCGGCAATAAACCATATAATAATAAAAACTATACAATATAAATATAAAAGAATAGACCACATCTGCTCTCCATTAGGCAAGCTGATTACTTGGAAATTCCTAAACAGGGTCGCACTTAATCTTTTCATAAAACGAAAAACATAAAAATATGCACACAAATTTTATTTTTGCCGAAATATGCAATTTTTTGTGAAATTTGTTAAAATATGCAAAATATGCAAATATATGCACTTTGCATATATTCCGCCCTTTAGTTATCACAAATCACTTTTTTCATATAAGGAGACTTCAAAATCTGGATTTCTGTAAAAATCTCTTGGTCGAAAAGTTTAACAATACTTCCTTATACTATAAAAAAGTAAAAACAAAATATGTATAGGTATGTTGTACTTAATTGGCGAATTCGGGTAATGACCGAATTTTATATACACAGCGCGTTGTAGACTTGCAATATGCTCAGATCTCATTGTGGGTAAATTTTGTTTGCATTATTTCAGCCACTGAGCGAAGCGTACTACTCACAACGGGTTTTGGGTAAATTAACAAATTACGATTTAAGGAAATTCGTCGAATTTTGTATAGCAAACTCACAAAGTCATAATAGGGAAGGAAAGCCTGCTGGTTTGTACTTATCCATTTGGTAAAACATATATGATTACATAATGTGATGAATATTAGAGTGATCAAATATATGATTATCTATGCATAATTTGCTGTTGCCCGATAGTAAGCTTCGGTAATATTTAGAAGAAAATGATTCTAATCTTTGTGGTTCCTTAACTTCATTTATTAATAATTTATGATCACCTTCCATAAAAAGGCAAGTAGATCTATTATTCGAATCTACCTAAAGTTTGATTAAACCAGTTTCAAAATCTTCTTGAATATCATTTATATATACTCACACTTTCATTCTGCAAAACGAATTGATCCAAAACGCGTTTTGAGTAGTTCGCCTTGCTCAGTAGCCAAAATAATGCGAATAAATTTACCCATAATTAGATCTGAGCATATTGCAAAATCCACAATGCGTTATTGGTATAAATTTCGGTCATTAGGTACTTGAATTCGCCAATTGAGTACAACATATATAACAAAATAGAACTTTTAGTTTGCAGTATGATTACATAAGTTTTGCCTATAAATTTAGATGTATCTGTTAGTTTATGGGTAGATATAAATTAAAAGTAAAGATAATGTGATGTTATTTGAACAATCTTCCCGCTTGTCTGCCAATTTATTCAAATTCAAATGTATTTGTCATAAGTATATTTATATGACAAATATATTTTCTCTGAGTAAACTATGCATATATGAAAGGAACGAAGTTAACTCTATCACTATTTACATTTCTGTATATATCAAGGAAGACTATGAGAGTACTTGATTATATGGGATATTATTTACCGGATATAGAATGCAAATAAAGCGAGAGCTTCAAACATATTCCTGTAGTGAACGCTCATTACGAATAATGCCGCGTATTTTTCGGCACACATAAATATAAAATATCTATCGATGTGACGAGATGTTATTTTCGTTTTTAGTGGATTTCTTTTGCGTATAGATCGCGTGTTCTCACAAAGAGTGCGTGCTTCTTCTTTGTGTATCAGTGTTAGTATTTCCTTTTCATTCGTTTTGGTTTACTAGAAAGAAATAATACAGATGAAAAAGAAACTTAGGTAGATATTACTTGTTTTGATAAAACTAAGAGAAACATGGAACTACATATACACACACCATAAAATACTACATTACTGCTACGTTCATTAGTGATGATTACCTAAAATTAAATATACTTATAACTTAATGTACGGCAATTATGACCATACAATTTAGTAAATTGTCCCCGTTTTATTATGTACCGCAAGATTTAATATATTCTTGGATTCCTGCCGTTTGTGCCCCTTTTCGCTTTTGCGGTTTAACAATTATAAATTCTAATTTCCCCATTAATTTCCGGCTATCCTCACATGAAACTAGTGTTACTGAACAGTAAAGTAAATGTTTGTTAGGTAGCATCCAATATAACATAATAAAATTTACTATGAATATGAGTTTAAAAAAAAATATTTGTTGAGACACTTTTTTAAGACAAATTTTTTGGTACTCACGTTTCAAAAAAGTACTTTTTAAGGACAGTAAGCTTTATATCGCCATAAAACTAAAAAAATTCAAAGTGCTGTATTTTAACTATTTTTTTAATATAATTGCAAATTTTAATCGTGAGTCACTAGAACAAATATTGGTTATTTCGTGCATGTAGCAGCAACTTTTTCAAGTGCCTTAATTTTTGCGATTTTTTACGTTGAAATTGACCATTTTGTGGCATACGCCGATCAAGTAACATGAAGCTCAGATTTTCATTTGTTTTCAAGTTGTTAGCGCTATCTTTTATTTTTCTTATGACGGCCATATTGTATTCTCAATTAGTTAGATAGTCTTTAAGAATAGCTTTTCAATAATATATAACACGCCTAATAAATCTTTATTTATACGAGAGAGATATGAACATTTAAAATAAATTTCACTCGTATCACTCTAATAGGAAATTAAAAGTTCAGATTTACTTAAACACACTGTTCAATATAACGACCGTTCTGCTCCCCACACTTTTGGTACCTTGTTTTAATAGTTACAAACTCTACCCAGAGGGTTTTCGTTTAATGATCTTAGCACATCCAGCACTCGTTGTTCTAAAATTTGGCGATTCTCTGGTGGTTCAAAATTAAATTCTTTCTTACTTACTTACTTATTTTTAGTGGCACCCCACAAATAAAATTCTAGGGGGGTAAGGTCAGGCGATCTCACAGGCCATTGTACTGGTCCATTATTTGAAATAACTCTCTCATTGAAATGTTCTCTCAAAAAATGTTGCACGTTACGAGCACTATGGGCAGGACAGCCGTCCTGCTGGAACTAGACGTTTTGCATGTTTTCAGGGTTAATAATTTCTCTTATGGCAGGCGTTATCCTCCAAATATCTATTGTCAGTAAAATTGTAATCAAAGATGAAAGGACCCATTCAGTAATTATCTAAAATAAAAAAACAAAAACCCAAAAAATAAGTAAAATATCAATAAAAGTTCGTACCAATAAAACCACACCAAAGATTAAAACCATATCCAACTTGAAATCCTCTTTTATTTACTAAATATGGATTTTCAGTAGAGTAGTGATGATAGTTATGTCTATTGAACACTCCACAATTGGTAAACCGTGTTTCATCTGTACAAAGTATTTTCCTAGGAAAATTAGTATCAACTTCACATTTTTGTAGATATCACCTGCTAAATTGTAATCTTCCCTGATAGTCGTTAACGTTTAACGTAATTTGTGCAAGCATTTCCAGAGTTTCTATTATTTGCTTTGAAATAAACTTCTAACATATAAACCTTTACTTCATTTGAAAATGTATTTCGTGTTATTACTTATCAATAATTACTACAAAAAGTTCTAAATCCCCACCAATGGCACTGCACTTTGACATGTCAATAATGACAAAGCTTATATCGTCTGTTTTACACTAACATTTAATTTCATAGTCAACTAATTTCGTATTAGAGTCAAATTCTATTTAAATGTTCATATCGTTCATATAAATAAATTTATTTAGGCAAGAATTTGGAAACAAATGAAAATCGGGGGTTACTGTTAACACCAAAAAAAATTGTTTTAAAAAAGTGTCTCAACAATGTTAGAGTTTAAAAGTGGTCGCATTAGGCGTTATCGAGTTATTGAGGAAAATTCAATCGGCAAATATTGGCTTACTTATTTTCTCGATTTCTGCCAGTCGGCGGCATGTTACTATACTATATGAACATTCCGCCCTTGTCGTAGTAGACAAAGAAATTTATTAAAGGGGCGAGTAAATTAAAGGGAAATTATTAAACGACATTTTAGCAATATCTAACTTTGGTGTATTATATTGTTTTCGGGGTCGAAATAAACAACTCGTGCAAAATTTTTGAAACAGTCTATATATTTACACACTTAAAACTAATCACAATATAAAAATATAAAATAAATGTATCGCATTTAAAACTACTACAATTTAAATTAACACTCGTATTTATTTCTACCACTACTATTTATGTCTGTAATATTTACGTATTTCTAGAACTGCAATAACACTATATTTATATTTATTTTGAACTGTCCGAATATTACTGAATGAATTCCAACGAATTTCTCATCCCGGCACCACAGCGGCTTTTATATCTGCATGCAAAAAGTCTAGAAACGTACGAGCATACTCTAGCTCTTTTCTCGATAAGTTCGGGAGTTGCAGATGATTTATTACATGTTTACGAGTGTGTTTTTATTGTCGCCGCGTCGATGTTTACTTTTCTCTTTTTTTTGTGGTCTTATTTCGTTACAATATAAATAGAATATTATGTTGGGTTTCTTTGGGCATATTACTTGTAAATAGAAATAGAGACAATATCATTTATGAACATACTTAAATTACTTTTATTATTACAATACTTTTACTATACACTCTCCATAAGCTATCATTTAAAAACTATTATTCATTACATTAATTTGCAAGTTACAAGGATCGTGTTGCAATTAAAGTATAAAATGTTTTAATTTTCTCTAACTGGCATAGATCAGTGTACTTGCATATGCTTCTTTCCTTTAACTTCATAGTAACACTTTACTCATATTTAAGAAGATCAAACTATTTACAACTTAATATGGCACTATTTGAATATATAAAATTCGAAACGCACATACGTATAAGAATGCCGTTTTTACAACTCACTCTTTGGCCATGCACTTAAAAAGGAATGAAATACTATAAAAAATATGTCTGTAAATATTTTACAATATTATTATGTGTAACATATACTTATATTGAATTGTAATTCAATTCTAATAAAAAATTGAAAAGAATCAGACTTATACTTGATTTATACACCATGTATATATTTAAACTAGCTTTATCTATATGGATAGTCAATTGTTATTATTTATATTTTTTACATATTCCTTATGTTTTATGTATTTTTTGTTCAACGGTCTTGGACTAATTGGCACAATGTACATACATCTCTTCTCAAAAACTCAGTACAGTTGACAATGTTATAATATCTCTGTATCTGCAGCAGTAAAAGAATTGTGAAAACTTTTCGCGTTTATCCATAAAAATGCAGTGTCGTCTGAACTAAATTCCGCTGTAGATATTAATATAGATGATAACAAGTGCGTTTGCTACCTATATAATTAGCACTTCCCTTTTATATGTAATCCTTTTCTAAAAATACCCTATGTAATTGTTATATTCGTTATGAGCCAATTTCCTAATGAATAAATCGTATATTTATTTTAGAACAAAAGCCTTTTCATGTTTTAACTTTTTCCATACTTGTATATTTTATCCAGAAAAACATTCACACAGACGAAAACCCACATTTTCAGAGGCTCCAGTGTGATCTCCATATGTAGTACATATATACGGCGGCAAACATGTAATTAAAATTTATTTCGTGTAAGTGCAGTCAACCTACTAACCGTTCTAAAATGAGTTACTATTAATAAGGGTCAAAAACAACGTTTAATTACATTCTGTAAATATTTTCCATACGACTCTGGACATGGAATAACTTTTAAATGGATGTACCGTGAGAGTATAAATTAGATTGACATATTTATATTTTATGCTATGCTACAAATATGATGATCTGTAGTCCCTATTTCCAAACAAACGTAATTTTAATTAATTAATCCCGCTTAATAAATTCGTGGAAAGAGATTTTCAAAGCACGTTTACGAAGTTTTTAATTCATTAAAGTATCTGAAGCTTCGCGAAAATACAAATACATAACTGGATAGAGACACCATAAATTTGTTCACTTTTGCAGAACAAACAGACATGCTTTTAACTTATGGCGAGGTAAATGGAAATTGTGTGGCTGCTCTTCGAAGATATTATGAAAAATTTTCCAACCGAAGAACACCAAATCGTAAAAAGTTTGAAGCCATTGAAAGACGTCTTAGGGAAGGTGGAACGCTGAAAACAAGTAAATGCCTTAAATAGTTTTGACACTATTATAAATGTTCATATCTCTCGTATAATAAAGATTTATTAGGAGTGTTATATATTATTGAAAAGCTATTTTTAAGGACTATCTAACTAATTGAGAATACAATATGGCCGCCATAAGAAAAATAAAAGATAGTGCTAACAACTTGAAAACAAATGAAAATCTGAGCTTCATGTTAATACCAAGAAATTTGTCTTAAAAAAGTGTCTCAACAAATATTTCTTTTTTTCAAAGTCATATTCATAGTAAATTTTATTATGTTATATTGAATGCTATCTAACAAACATTTACTTTACTGTTCAGTAACACTAGTTTCATGTGAGGATAGCCGGAAATTAATGGGGAAATTAGAATTTATAATAGTTAAACCGGAAAAGCGAAAAGGGGCGTAAACGGCCGGAATCTAAGCATATATTAAATCTTGCGGTAATAAAACGGGGACAATTTACTAAATTGTATGGTCATATTTGCCGTACATTAAGTTATAAGTATATTTAATTTTGGGTAATCATCACTAATTAACGTACCAGTAATGTAGTATTTTATGCTGTGTGTATGTAGTTCCATATTTCTCATAGTTTTATGAAAACAAGTAATATCTACCTAAGCTTCTTTTTCATCTGTATTATTTCTTTCTAGTAAACCAAAACGAATGGAAAGGAAATACTAACACTGATACGCAAAGAAGAAGCACGCACTGTTTGTCAGAACACGCGATCTATACGCAAAAGAAATCCACTAAAAACGAAAGTAACATCTCGTCACATCGATAAATATTTTATATTTATATGTGCCGAAAAATACACGGCATTATTCGTAATGAGGGTTCACTACAGGAATATGTTTGAAGCTCCTCGCTTTATTTGCATTCTATCTCCGGTAAATAATATCCGATATAATCAAGTACTCTCATCGTCTTTCTTGATATATACAGAAATGTAAATAGTGATAGAATTAACTTCGTTCCTTTCATATACGCACAGTTTACTCAGAAAAATATATTTGTCACATAAATATACTTATGACAAATACATTTGAACTTTAATAAATTGGCAAACAAGCGAAATTTGCCTTAAACAGAATATCCAGTCCTACGTGCTCCTGCCCGGCCTGAAACCTGCCTGATTTTCTTGGAGGGTTGAGTCTAAGTTTGCTCTTAATCGCTTGTCTATTATCCTTTCGTATATCTTTCCAGCTACTGATAACAATGAGATAGCTCTGTAATTGAAACATGACATATTGTCACCATTTTTGTGTAAGGGGATGATAATTGCTATTTTCCAGTCCTCGGGGGTTGTTTTCCTTTCCCATGCCAAGTTTATTATTCTGAGTAGTAACCGTGTAGCTTTAACTCCCATGTATTTCAGCATATCTGGATTTAAATTGTCAATTCCGGCTGCCTTTCCTGGTTTTAGCTTTTTCACTGCTTCTATGATCTCGCTCAATTGTATGTTTGTTGTTGTCTCTTCAGATTCTTCAGGCGAAAAATGCTCTGCGTCGACCTCTCCCCCAGTTTCGGCTTCAAACAAATCGCGAAAGTATTCATACCATCTATCCTTTATATTCTGTTCTGCGGTTAGAATTCGTCCTTCTTTACCTTTTATATATTGGAGGTGTGTTCCAGCTGACTTAGCGTTAAATGATCAAACCAACCTATGTCACTCCCCACTTTTGTCCTTAAATTTGTAATATGTTTATCCAGTATATAATTTCTCACACTAATGCAAATTAGTGTGAGAAATTAATGTAGTGGTTCACTATAATTAAAATTTTGAAACTTTAAAAATCAGTGTTTTATTTTTATTATAAAAAATTACACTTATAGTTCATCGTGTGGTACTTATATTCTTTTCATTTCGACAAAAGTATTTTAATTAGTGTACGCCGCAAATGTGTTAATTATTATTGTATTCAAGCTTCAAGACATTTATATTCACAGTATTTTACCTTGAAATACAGAAAGCTATTTCGACAATGTATTTTTACTTCATTTACAAAGATGAGAAAATTTGTTCATATAAATTGGCGACCAATTAATCATTTTTGCCCATTTCAGGGATCTGGATTATGATTATTAACTCTTGCTATTAGTGTATTTCATATAATACATGTAGTAGTAAGTACTCGGGAAGTTATAGCTGGCGACGCGACGTTGAAACAGTGTACCAATGGGTAACGAAACTTTCGTATGATTAGGAGACGTACCCCGTGCAAATAAATTATTCTCATTAATTCTAGCCGCTGCGCAACAACCAGTATAACCCGTTATTATCGAAGCGTTTCTATGTGAAATTCATAGTTTCCTATTGTAACTGCAGCAGAGTGGTTCATATTTATCTAGAAAACGTATTCTGTAGGATGTATTCTTTTTAATATTCACGTATTTAACTGCTGCTCATAAGTTTATATATCAAATAATAATACAAAGAAGTCGTCGTCATATAATACGTGATAGTTTCGAAAAAAACAAGTACCATTAATTATTTTGTTAGAAAATATTATTCCAGTTCGCATTCATTTGTGAACTACCCATTTTAGCAATATATCAGCAGTGGAACCAAACAGTTTTGTACTTGATTTGTTTAGTTATACCGTGCATTTTTACTTTCTTATATGTAGTGTTAAGGAAATATTGTGATGATGAACATTTTCGACCTCGAGATTTTTGCAGATGTCCACGTTTTAAAGTCCCCTGATGCAAAAAAAGTGGTTTTTAAAAAATGTCTCTGTGTCTGTCTGTCTGTGTGTCTGTGTGTGTGTCTGTGTGTGACCACGATAGCGGTCAAACAGCTATAGCTATCTATTCCAAATTCTGAATTTAGTAGTATAATCTCCCTCTTGAGATCTGATTAGCTTTTCAGTAAAATCGGTAGACCGGAAGTAGTAGTTCACTTCAGTGAAAAAATCGAATTTTGCAAATTTTCGTCAACTACTAAGTTTAAACAAAGAAAAGAATTCATATATATTTAAAATTAAAATTGAGAACAATTTTATTTAAAAAGTTTTTCGAAATTCTTACCGGAAGTAGGTCTTCTACTCCTATCAAAAATCAGTTTTTTGCGAATATTTGGCAAGTCATGACAATGGCAAGACAACTATTTATACCGATACATTACGAGTATGAACGTATTTAGAACTTAATTTTCAACACCTTTCCTATAAAAACTTTTTCAAAATTCGAACTGGAAGTACCACTTTTACTCTTACCAAATGGCGATTTTTTGCAAATATATCGTAAATTATGCATTCTATATATTCTATATATCGAAGCAGTATTTCACAACAGCAATACTAAGTATATTAAACGTTATCTTTTAATAATAATAATACCCTATGTTTATGAGCTAAAATATTATATTGCCTCCCAATCGGGTAGTAAAATATACTTGTACTGTGATAAAGTGTTAAATAAATACAAATACTACCACATTAACATGAAACTCTTTATATTTCAAAAATTATAAGTATATAAATTATTTCTTGCCGTTTTTTAAAACAAACTTATTTATCCCTCAAAATCTATTATTTTTTAATTACCCTGTATATTAATGATCCAATTTTCTATTCAATTGAACAATCAGTAATATAGAAAATTACCTCTATAAGGTTTCACATTTACATCAATATTAATCATATATGTATTAATATTCACTTTTCTATTAATATTAGTTTATATAAATTAATCTCAGGCGTGTAATATGGTCCAGTTATAATATAAAACAGAAAATGCCTTGAAACAACATATATGAGTATTAGTATTGAAGCTACTTATTTTATACATTAGTAGCTTCAATACTAATTAATTGACAAATTCAAAAACATTTTTTAACTGACAGTTTGATTGACAGTTCCCAATTTCAAACTTTTCTGCCATAACTTTTTAAATATCTATATTCATATTAAGGGGATATTAAAGCGGTCGAGAAAGCAAGATATCGAATTTTTACTATTGTTCAAGATAGAAATGTGAAATTTTCTGTACAACTCCAATATAGATATGAGTACACGGAAAGGTTGTCAGATTATGTAATTTTTTGTCACAACCACCTATTTTTTTAATTCCAAATTAGAGTAAAATGTACGTGTGTTTCTCCGTCAAAATCTGAAAGAATTAAATGAAATTGATCAAAACGGATGTAATTCCCGTGTAGACCAATGTTTTCTTGTGAGATATAGCTTTTTGAATTGCGGAAAAAAGTTTAATTTGAGTAATTAAATTAAGAAATTCCGGAATGCTGCAATACTGAATTATTTGTATTTTAGCAGCGCCTTCAGCTGCTACGGATATGCACCCAACTTCTTGGCCCCGCCTAATAGGACTGTCCGAACTTTTTGCGGTTGTCTGGAGTGTTTTATTTCACTTTTTCTCACTCCAATTTTACGCATTCATATTATTACCAGTTTCGAAGCTATATGATTTTACCATGCAAGTATACATATACGAAAAAAAATTTTCGTATATGAATAAATGTATGAATGCATTGTATTGTATATGATTTTAATGACAATACAGAAGTAGGTATAGATGCAATTTATTTTTATTTTGGTGATTGACTTATTGCGATTTTGGTTAGTTCTTTAATTTGTATGCAGAAATAGCGTTGCAGTAGCATTGGAACATGTTGCTGCATGTATTATGCTTGTATTGCCTATTTAGCATCCGCTATAGTAAATTAATGAACTTAGAAAATTTTTTGAATTTTCTTTATAATTTCGTGGCGCGTAAAAGGACACAATTAAATTGACTTTTGGTGATTGACTTATTGCGATTTTGTTTAGTTCTCTAGTTTGCATGCAGAAATAGCGTTGCAGTTGCATTGGAACATGTTGCTGCCTATTATATTTTTCGCATCTGTTAAAATAATTTATGGAAATTTTTTAAAATTTTTTAAATATTTGTTTGAGTTGTGTAATAGACATTTTATATATGTGATTTAATGATAAAATAATTGTCATATACATATATTTATTTTTCAATGTGTGATATCGCCTGGCGTTTCTACGAACTGGATATTTATGCCGCAGAAATTTCCCAGTTGACAATATTAGTGCCCGATGAATGAAGCTCCGCATCAGTATTCGTCTTTTTTTTAATTTGGGGCGCGTATTCCAAATTTTGTATTTAGTAGTATAATCTCCCTCTTGAGAAATGATTAGATTTTAAGCAAAATTGGCAGACCGGAAGTAGTAGTTTACTTCAGTGAAAAAATCGAATTTTGCCAATATTTCGTCAACTACTAAGTTTAAACAAATTTATAAAGAATTCATATGTACTTAAAATTAAAATTGAGAATAATTTTATTTAAAAAGTTTTTCGAAATTCCTACCGGAAGTAGGTCTTTTACTCTTATCGAAAATCAGTCATGCTTTCTAGACAAGTACGTGACGAGTATAAAAGTATTTAAAACATAATTTTCAATATCTTTTGTATAAAAAAAATTTCGAAATTCAGACCGGAAGTACCACTTTTACCCTTATCGAATAGCGATTTTTTGCAAATATGTCGTAAGTTATGCATTCTATATGTATTTATCAAGAATACAAAAGTATTTATAATTGGATTTGCAATATTTTTTGTATATATGAAATTTCAAAATTCGGACCGGAAGTCGCACTTTTATTCTTAGCGAGTAGCACTTTTTTGATAATATCTTGCAAAGTATGCATTCTATCGAGATTTATTAAGAGAATAGAAGTACTTAGAATAGGATTGTGAATAATTTTTGTATAATAAATTCTTAAAATCCTATAATTTGAAACGCTCATACGTATAAGAAAGTCGTGTGGTGGCCACACCTAAGTTTTTCATTAAAATTTGGGAAATCATTTATAAATTCTTGTTCACAAGATAACATAGTAAGGGCATTCAATCTGTCTTCTTTCATTGTATTTATCAGGAAAGTTTTTATTCTCTTCAGCCGTGAAAACTGGCGTTCCGCTTCAGACGTTGTCATTGGGATTGTAATGACAATTTTTAAAAGCTTAACAACTTCATTAAAGGTGTCGCTTAATCCATCCAGCAGAAGGCCTAGCAGACCTACAGCACTGACTTCTATATTTTGCCTAAATTCTTCTCTAGAATATTGAACACTTAATTCAGTTCGTAGTCTACTTTCATTGAGACATGGATATAATTTTATGCTTCTTTAAGGCAATCTTCCGGAATTTTTTTTTGAAAAGAGGAGAACTGTTTAAAAGAAATTAAGTTTGCTAATATTAAGTGCCCTGTATACCGAAATCTAGTTTTTATTTCAAGCAAAATAATATCGCACACTTCAATAGTTTCCCTCCGTCTTTGGCTACCATCAGTTACTCTTCGTCGCGTTGATGGTCGAGGAGTCAGTTCTGAGTCATTTTGTTTAACCAACTGATTATCTGTGTCAGCGATTTCGGTTCGAATTTTTCCAATAGCGCGTTCAAAATTATCTAAATTATTCTTGATTTTTAATGCATCTGTATTGACATTTTGTAATTGATTAAACAATATGTCCACATGTGGCATAATTTTATGAAAGGAAGTTAACCAATAGATAAAATTTTCTTCCTCTAAAATTCGCAAATTGGCACCAGCTTGATGAATGGTAGTTTGTAAACTAGCTTCTCCCTCGATTTGTTCTAGAGCTTGAATTATTTCTTCTCGGTGCTCATATATTGTATTCACTGTTCTAGAATTGAAGTTCCATCTTATTTTTGAAGAACGAGGTAAGCTTTTTCTCTGAAGGAATTCTTCCAATCTTGCAGCTCGTTGTGGTGAAGTGGAGAAAAAAAGTACATAATCCCGTCAGATTGGCAAAAAAATCTGCAATTACTACTGCTCGATGTAGCATGTGACATAATAAGATTTGTCTGATGTGCGTAACAATGTACAAAATTGGCCCTTGGATACTGGTCTTGGACATGTCTTTGCACGCCGTTAATAGCACCACTCATGACTGCTGCCCCATCATAGCTCTGTGCAATCAGTTTTTCTGGGTCATCAACAATCATACTAATTTCGTTAAGGATGGAAGCAGATAAAGAATTAGCATCATGTCCACTAGACAGAAGAAATTTCCAAAATCTTTCGACCGGTCTCGCGTTCACAATATATCTTAAAACAACCACCAACTGAAACTGATTGGACACATCTGTGGTTTCATCAGCTATCACAGATATGAAGTCGGTTGCTTTAATTTCACTGGAAACTTGTCCATGATACACGTTCAACATTGCATCAAGCAGCTCATTCTGTATCGTTTTTGATAATCCCTTAAAAACCGGTGCTGCTTCGATGTGATCTCTGAGCAATTTATCCAATTCTGCCGTAAAATTTATCAATACCCGAAAAATGCCCTTGGTATTCCACGTTTGCCGTTCATCATGACCCCGAAGTGCCAGTTCAAACGCGCCACAAAATCTAATGCAATTTATTATTAAATTTAACACATGCCTATTTTTTGTTACCTGTTCATTGTGTTATTGAACTGCTTTTCTATATGATGAATCTAAAACATTCTGAGTGTTATTTTTTCCTAACATTCTTAGACTAAATATATTTTTCAAATGCCCTTCGGAATTTTCATGTTTCGTAATTTTAGCACTACGATGAAATAAGTCTTTTATTCCGTTCTTTGACCAAGACGGTTCACCACCAAACAAAAGACACGGAAAATAAAACAAAGTATTTTTAATTTCACACCCACAAATCCAGTCATTTTTCTGATAAATATTCATTTTGAATTTTCTTATAACGTCTTTACCTTTAACAGATTGTTTATTTTCTAAACATAATTGAGGCATCGGGCGTTTAAGATTTTTTATTATGATTTTTTCATCATACGTTAACCGCGAAAACGTGTTATTCTGTAACGCAAAGACGAAATTTATCTTACAACAGCGGTGAGCAGACTGGAGATCTTGCTCACACGCTATGTATTATACGATATGGAAGTAGAACAAAATACAGTTCTCCCCCACCTTCAATGTAATGTTAATGGCTTAACGGAGCAACGGTTGGGCTTTGCTCATGGGTATGTTTCTCTCGGTGGAAGGGGTAAACATTCGAATAGTTGCTCGTGCGCTGTTAGTCGTCATTATATCTGTGACGACGATCGGTGCATGTAGGTTGTTACGCGTGCCGCACACGCCACGTTCCTGTTCAATAACTATGAATACGTAATAAATAAATACTTTCACAGTTAATCGCCGCTTGGTTTGTTTTGTTTCAAAATTCCAGGGGGTGCAATTGCTCACTTGCTTTCATTAAAGAGCCGCCACTGACCGGAAGTATCACTTTTACCTTTATCGAGTAGCACTTTTTTGCAAATATCTCGTAAAGTATGCATTCTATAGTAATTTATTAAGAGAATAGAAGTACTTAGAATAGGAATCTGAATAATTTTCCTATAACAAAATTTTTTTGTGTAACACACTTACAGGTTTAATTTTTTAAGAAGATAAAACTATTTAAAACTTAATTTAGACCAACTATTGTATAATTTGAAACGCACATATTGCTGTGACCTTAGTAATTTGAATAATATTTAGAAAATGATTTTAACTCTTGGAAATAAACAATCACAGTTATATTGCTAAAAAACGGTGGGTTAGCAACTTAGCAGTGGTTTATGCTCTTATTTGCTTGCTCCTCTTATCTTTAACAAAATCTCTTCCCGGCATTTACTCTATATCTCAGGGTGTAGGTAGCTTTAACACTTCAAAGTGGTATGGCAATTTATAAAGCAAAACACAATTTTTTCAAAGAACAAATATAATATAAGCAAGTAAAAAACAAAAAACACACTTGGTATTGTTTCACAAATATTTATTTGTGAAACAATACCAAGTGTGTTTTTTGTTTTTTACTTGCTTATATTTCGACATGTTTCACCAAGAGATTTCCATCACTTCATTTAATTATTTAACAAATATAATAACTTTATTTAACATATAGTTTTATAATGTAAATTAAAACCTTTATTTCAACTTTTATTTAAACATTTATAAAATATTAACAAATAAATAATATTACCAAAAATGTATGATGTATAATATTTCAAAATAGAAAATATTGAAAAACAGATATGCCTAAGACAATTAAATAACACTCAAAAATTATGAATCTATCCACATGTATGCCTTTTAGCATGTATAATTATAACCAAAATATATAATAAAAATTTTCAAAAAACAAAATAATTCCAGTCTAAGTTTTATTATACTTAATTATGATGTTCGCATAATCACAATTAAATACCTCATTCCTAGGTCGAACATATAAATCAATCCGACACACATCCTCGGAAATTTCTCATGATTTTCGCAAGAATGGATCGCATTCACGTTACTTTTCGCTGAAATTATTGACTAAACTCCGTAACTACTTTCACAATCGAAAATTAATTTTTTTGGATTGTGTTATGAAATAACAAAAGAGAAACACGCAAAATGTGTACTAAAAATGGAACAAATGAAATAAGAATATTAAACACACACAAAACGATGATATAGATTATTTTTTTAATTTTTCTACACTTTTTCGGATTCTACAAATTTGTTCTTCTGCCTCAAATCTCGGAAGGGTAGATTTTGTGGATGTTGTGGATCTATGAGTTCTGGTAGAACGCAATTTTCATAGAAATCTCGTAGTTGTAACTCCATATGATTCGTCCAGAAGTTGTCATCTCTGTAAATCTAAACAGGTCGAATAAGCAGTTAACATATTTTTATTCCTAATAGTGTGTTTTCAAACATGCTCTACTTCCATTCCCAGTGGACTCCACAAGACAAAATAGCACACATTCCTTTGAGAAATGTGTAGTTGTCCTTGGACCTGGTAGTAAAAATGGGCTGTTTTCTTCAAATGAAAGATTCCATCATCATCAATTATTGCAAATTTGATTTTCTTCTGGTCGACGGCATCACGAGGTGACAAATTACAAATGGACTTTGGACACTTAATTTCTATGATCGCATCGGTACCGATTAGTCCGTGTGGCGAGGCACCAAGAAAACCAAGCACGGAATCTACGAAAAGTCCACATGAGGACACTTCAAGTCCAAAATGTTTTTCAAATTCCTTTCTAGCAATTGGCTCGTGGCTAATACCCCACTCGGTAGCCTCGTTTCCTGTGAAAGTACTATACACCAATTCTTTAACAGTTGCATTACAAGACGTGGTTGACCTCATTCTGCATATTCTGCCAAAACTGGAAGCAGTCAGTCTATTGTGACGTTCGGTTCTCCAGTCGTCATTGCTACTTTGCCCATCAGTTTTTTTCTCTAAGTCACGAATTTGAGAAGGCGTTTTTTGTAGATTTTCCAAACATTTTTTTTTCAGGATTTCATAATTCTCGGGCAGTTCAGCAGAAAGAAGAGCCGCGACAGGCCCGTAATCTTTGTCTGCGGGTGCCTTAGCTTTCAACTTCTTGCGATATTTTTTAGGGAATAAGGTCTTTGGGGATTTATGGTAGAGGTGTTGCTTTTCTCTTCTGGGCATTAATTTTTTGGTAAATTGTCCAGGGCTTTTCTGCGATATTGCCTTATATATTATGCCAGGATAATTATGTGATCCTGCTGAAAAACTCACACTTGCTGCTTCGCATCGAGTTTGGTATGAACCTCTGCTGGATAAATTCAATCTTTTCCCACTCACAAATTTTGCGACAACTGAATTGTAGCACTCTGCAGCATTATTATCCATGTTTAGGAGAAGACTATCAGCATTATGCACTAAGCGGTACAACAGAATTTCGACATCTTGCAAAAGACCACTTTCCGTCATTTCATTCACCCACTTGCGTTCATCCTTACCTATATAATACATATATTAAATGATACACTATGAAAAATCCACTTCCAGAATACTTACCTTGACAAAAATATTGTTTACAATTCGAATGCTCTCCAAATATATGTTTGGATGAATTGAGAATATCAGAACGCAGTTCCCTCACTTTTTGCTCATGTGAAATATCTTCTTTAATCCAGTGTTTAACAGCACATTGCCTCAGCTAATTTTCTTGTTACGCTGCTATCCCCGTCTCCTATAAGATATTTATATTTCAGCCCGTGCATTTCAATGCTGCTTTTGAAACCCTCTACAATTATTTCTGCTTCCATTGCAGTGGACGGTTTGCACCAATTTTTGAAACAGGTATGAGGTTTGACATCTTCTTGTTTTTTTTCTGCACGGGAACACATACAACAATATTTGTTCTTGATACCAAGATATAATATTTTTTTGGATTTTTGCCCAATAATAACTCCATAAAAATGAAATATTATGTTCTCAATGTCTTCATGGAAATACATGTCAAACAAAATTGAGGAAAGTACTAACAACACCTGATGACGCACTGTAATTCGTCCGATATGAACGCTTACACCAGGCTCCATCTGCTATTACAGCGATATGTGTAATGCCGTCTTGATCCACGTCTCCTACTTCCTTTGCGAGTTGAGCCTCTTCCTTTCCTGCTGCCTCCATTAAATCAAATGCACTTCCACTAATGAGAGGAGAAATTTCATTCTGAGTTGCAGAAAACTTTGGAAAACTCATAGAAGGAATGTTACAAAATGCAAGAATTTCCTCCAGCTGCGAAAAACCACCTCCTGAGGATATCATTCCCAAGACTGCTGCTTTGTTTATATCAAGCGAATTTTTTGATGCACTATCTGTGCTTACGGATGATGTTTCCTTGCACATTGCACATTGTAAATAAAAAATACTATTGAGACCAAGTTTCTTTTCATTTATTATTTTCAAATGCTCAGTACTGCAGGAAAACAATGGATTATGTTTGAACTCCACAATTGATTTAAAGAATTGTTCAACATCAATTATTCTTCTACCAGAAACAGAGTATTCAGAATGTGCACTCTCTTTTATTATTTCAATTCTAAAATAAACTCAAAACGCAATTAATTTATAACGAACAGCTCTGTATGTGCTTATGTTTACAGGATGTTTCCAAAGACAAGCCTAAGAGCTTTTGTTTACATGAAAGACCCCCGCTTTAATTTTTGACAAGGAATCACCCTCTAAAAACTTTCCAAACTTATTTGGAAACATCCTGTATATAACTTGCTGTATAATACAAATAATAATTTAAATAGTTGCTGGAACTGCCTACTTTGAAATATTTTCATTTGATAAGCCAACTTCAGGTTCACGTTCAATCGCATGTAATACATCCATGTAATCTTTATCAACATCCTCATGACTAACCGAACTTGAAAGAAAAAAAAATAAATATAATATAAATGATTGAGAAAGGTATTGAATTTACGTTTGGCAAACTTGAACGGTTGATGATGGATCACTCTCATTGCTCTTATAGAGTCTTTTTAACACTTGCCTGCTTCTATTTTTCCGCTTTGAGGATAATCTTGGATATTTCTTTAAGTTTCTGTTGCCTCTTGCCATTGTGAATACCTTTACGTCACACTCTACTTCGGCACTCAACACCAAAAAGTGTCAAAAAATTAATTCTCCAAATAATAAGAACAGGGAACAGCCCTCACTAGTATTTACTGTATGTGCGAAAAGCCAGCAAGGATCGCGATATAACTATACTTATCACGGAAAGAAAAACTTTTATTGAGTTGATTGCGTAATTGTGGAAAGTGTCTCGTTCACATATGCACATACAAATATTTTATTGCAGCAAGAAAAATTGTCAGTTTCATATACATTCTTCGTATATTTCGTAGAGATGTCTTTGAATACATTTATTGCACTTGTTTGAATGGAATACTTTAATTTTTGTTTATATATAGTATTTGCCAAATATTTGCTTTTCTAAAAGAAATAACTATAGGAAATAACCTTCCTTCATGCAAAAAACGCTAAAATCAAATAAACTGAGGAAAAATACAAATCTGCTTGTGGAACAGACTCTTTTTTGCGAGTATAATCGACCATCGTATTTGTCACGATATTCTGCTGCCGTTGATTTGAATAGTTCAGTTGTTTCTCTGTATTCGGGTGACGGAAAACAACACATTCATTTCAAATATGTGAGAATGAGATGGCTTGCATTTGGCTCCTCCTACGGGCCAACACCTCTAAAAGCAATTATAGTGAATTCCCAAATACAAATCGACTTTAATATCCCCTTAACCAGAATATGCTAATTAATGTCTTTCATAAATGACATTAATTGATGAACAAGTCTAAAATCAATTATTATAGTTGTAAGCTATGAATGTATTAAATACTAATACAATATTTACCAAGAGTACAAAAGTATTTAGGGATGGATTTGCAATATTTTTTTTTATACATGAAATTTCAAAATTCGGCCCGGAAGTAACAGTTTTATTCTTAGGCAGCAGAACTTTTTTTCGAATATCTTGCAAAGTATGCATCTATAGGGATTTATTAAGAGAATAAAATAGGATTTTGAATAATTTTTGTATAAACAAATTCTTAAAATTCTATAATTTGAAACGCTCGTACGTATAAGAAAGTCGTGTGGTGGCCACACCTCTTTTTTTTAATGCGGAACATAGGGATGTGCCTGCTAAAACTTCTTCCCGATGTTAACTTTTGTTGCGGGTTCTATTTGAAAGAAATTTCTGATCATGACATTGTCTATTGTGAGCTCTCGATTATTAGGCCGACCTCTGTGCCCAGACTGATTACGTTCCGCAATTATAACAACATCAACATCAATGATTTCAATCGAGACCTTAACTGCATACCTTTTCACTTCATATTAAGGATGGCTGGAATTGATGATAAATTGAGCTTTCTCAATAATTGCATCTTATCCCTTTTTGATAGACATGCACCTATTACAACTCGAAGGATCACTAAACCTCCAGCTCCATGGCTGACCGAGAACATAAGGTTACTAATGAACTTGCGAGACAAGGCAAAGGCTAAGTTTCGGAGGACCAAACTCGCAGCACATTGGGACTATTATAAGACTCTACGCAACTATACCAATGTGAGTACAGGTAACGAGAAGAAGGCGTACTTCGATTACATCAGTAGAACTAAACCCAAAAATGACCTATTTAGGCAGGTGCAGCTCTTGTCCTTGAATGTTAAGGATAGACCTGCTATCCCTGTACATCTGTCCGACGTCGACAGGATGAACAACCATTTTGTGAATTGCACGGCTGCGGTTGTGTCGAATAGCTCGGTCCCTGTTCATTCTCTCAATCTCCCGAGTGTTTTTTCCTTTCATCATGTCGAGGAGCACGAGGTGCTTGGGGTCATCAGTAGCATCACCTCCAAATCTACTGGCGCGGATGGTGTTTCATTGCAAATGATCAGGCTGTGCTGTCCCGCTATTATTCCCTACTTGGCGCATCTCATCAATGTCTGCTTACTGGAGGCGGTATTCCCTCAGGAATGGAAGTGTGCACTCGTTCTTCCTCTTCCGAAGATCAATCAGCCTAAAGAATTTAAGGATCTCAGACCAATAAGTTTGCTTCCTGTCATGTCTAAAATTCTGGAAAAAATCATGCATCACCAAATCACAACATATGTGCAGGAGTACAGTATTCTACCTGATACCCAATCTGGGTTCAGGAGGGGTTATAGTTGTGAGACAGCACTTCTCGGAATTACAGATGACATACTGACTGCTGGGGATAGTGGCCTCGTAACTACCCTAGTATTGCTTGACTTTAGCAAAGCATTCGACATGGTCGATCACTCTATATTACTTTCTTTACTTACTTCCGTTGGTTTCAGTAGCCGTGCTTGTCGTCTTGTAGGGAGTTTTCCGGAGCATCGGCGGCAGAGTGTTGTGTTTGATTCGAGGGAATCGTCTGCCTTACCAATACATCGTGGTGTTCCTCAGGGTTCCATAATCGGACCACTTCTTTTTTCGTTGTATACACGAGACTTGATTGAGAGTATCAGCTTTTGCAAGACCCATATATACGCCGATGATACACAGCTATATCTGTCCTTTGACCCTTCTGACTGGGAGTCAGCTGAGAGGAAAATTATTAGTAATCTTGAATCTGTGTCGAGGTTTGCATCGGAGAGAGGGCTTGTGATTAATCCCAGCAAGTCTCGGGTTCTGATGTTCGGTGGTCCTGCCGCTTGCGATCGGATTAAACAGTTCATTAATATTGAACTAAGCAATTCAACTCTGCCTGTGGTGGGTTCTGCGAGGAGCTTGGGCCTGATCTTAGATAATAGTTTTAGGTATAGACATCAGATTAGTAATTATATAAGAAATGCATATGCAAATTTAAGAAAGTTATTTCCGCATAGGTCAATCTTAAGCATTAAAGCTAAAACAATTTTATGCGAAACTTTTGTCCTATCCCAGTTTACCTACTGTGCGCCTCTTTATCACTCATGTATAGATAAGTATACGGAATACAGGATTCAAAAAATTAAGAATTGTTGCTTGAGGTTTATTTTCGGTCTGAGAAAGTTTGATCGCGTTTCTCACGGACTTGGCCGCTTGGGATGGTTGAACATGTATAGTAGGAGGGAGTTGCAGACCCTATGTTTATTTCAGAAAATTATTCTTTTTAAAACGCCTCCTTACTTACACAGAAAAATTAAATATCGATGTGATGTTCACAGCATCACAACCCGGTTCAGGGGCCTCATTTCGCCACCACCACATCGTACCTCACTATTCAAGAGGGCATTTTCGTATGTTATCTTTTCTAAATACAATGCGTTACCTATTGAACTCAAAGGGTTGTCCTTGGCTGGTTTCAAGCGTGGGCTTAGGAGGAGATTGACTGTGACTGTTGGCTGAATAATGTGTCTAGATAATACTTTTTTTCTCTAAGCTAAGCATAAGTATCTCTAGGTTATTTGTGTATATTATGCATCTGTAACTAGGTTTGTTGTATTTTAGGTTTACTGCAGTGACAAACTATCACTTTATTTTAGGCATAATCTCTTGTGAGGATTTATGCTGCAGCCAGGGTTTAGGTGGTAGAGCAGTCTTCGACTGAACCTCGCCCTGTGATTTGCGAAGGTTAAATTGAATGATATCTTATTTAGAATGTCACTTTTGTACTTTGTACTTTCGCAATAAAGATATTATTATTATTATTATTATTGTTATTATTATTAAATTAGTATTTCATTTAATAAATCAAACATTTTTCTAGCAACTGTACATTGCTTTAATGACACATAGAAGTTAATTTTAATTATTACTTTGTTTTCAGTTGAAATTAAATCGCACAAAATGAGTGACGTAATCAAAGTAGAACTTTATGCTAGATGACAAACGAAGTGACAAGTAAATTTAGGAAGAAAATGTCTGTGTACGCCAGCGTTTCTCAACCTGTGGGGCGCGCCCCCCTGGGGGGGCGTGATAAAACTATATAGGGGGCGCGAGTATATCGAGAAAAAATGAGAAAAAATATTATTAAAAAATATAATCAATTTACTGAAAAAAACAATAAAATACATTCTGACATAATAAAAAATAAAATATACGTTTGCTCTGTTATAATACACTTATAAATAGGATTGCATCAGTACTACACATTGTTTTATTAGTGACTCACTTGAGCCTGTCTCGCAGCGCAAAGTTTTTCGAAAGAAAGTTTAATATTAGAAATTGACACTCTAAGCTCTTTCTATATTTAGCTGAGATCTATATTTTGTCATCAAAGCAGCCACCGCAGAAAATCCGGTTTCACAAAGGTATGATGTTGAAAATGGTAATAGTATACGAAGTGCTCTTGTTTTCAGTGCAAAATACTCATCATCCAACCCTGACCAAAATTCAAAGAGTGATTTATTACTAAATTGTCTTTTGATTTCGGCACTTGCCGTGAAGTCTATAAAGATTTCTTCTTCGGCAGTTGAGAGATCTTTGGGAGTATTTTGAAATGGATCCCTAACCCACTCGTAACTTTGTATCAACTTGAAGTCAGCAAAAAAGTACTTTTTAAAATTATTTGCCAGCATGGTTAAATGATTTTCAGTGGTTACAAAAACAACTTCCACATGTTGTTCTTCAGTCTTGTAAGTTTTAACACATTCATCCACATTTGCAAACATTTCTAGATTTTTTTGCTTTACATTTCTTCTCCACAATTCCAGTTTTCTACAAAAAGCATTAACTTTATCACTCGTATCCAACATATTGCTGTGGTATTTTCTTGTAAATAAATAAATAGATAAATAAAGAAACCAAACAAATAAAAAATCAACAAAAATAAAATATCACTATGTTTATTTTAAATAAATATAAATTTACATGTTAGATATAAATTATAATTCAAGATTTCAACAAATAAATACAGAATAATCCACTAATCAGTATAAAAGTATGTAGTTTAAATTATATATATTTAGTGTCTAAACAAATTAATAACTAGGCAATAGAATACACAACAATGCAATATGGGTTGCATACCCATGAAAATAATAGCATGCACAATTAAAAATAAAATGAAAAATATAAAACAATGTTAAAATAAATTAGAGCACAAAATCATGTTAAATATCATATAAAACAATATTCAAATACTGACCTCCGTTTAATAAAAAGGATATAATAACTTAAAGCAGTATTACTAGCAGTTAATAGAAAAGTAGGTCAACCCGGTAATACATTCTTTAGCAGCAATAATAGTTCAAAATAGGAATTAATCACAAAGAATATCAATATTATAACCACCAACATTGTCGAGAATAAATGTTATGTGTCAGTATGCACGTTTCACTTATACTTTCTGTATAAAATATTATTGAGTGTACGTAAGGGGCACGATTTGTTTATTTTCTTTTCTACACGAATATACTCCAAGTAGGTCCAAGCTAAAACAAAAATATAATATTAAACAAAGGTCTATATACATAAATAAATACGTACTCCACTTATTTCACAGTCACAAGATCAATTGTATTTTCTTCTGTATGGGACAGGGAAATGCACACAAAGGTATATGATTTATCTGTTTTCGATATACACTAACGCATCCAGAATGTAAATATTGTGGCCTGGTTCACCATTAAAATAAATAAATAAAGCATTAGTCAGTACATAATATAAGACAATAAAAGAATACCTACCAATGGATAAAAATCAATCAAATGTCCATGGATACAAAAATGTAAAATATGTAAATAATAACAATAACAAACATGGTGGAAAGAAGGTCACATGACCACGTGACTTCGATAGTTATCGCAACAAACACGGAGGGCGCAGCGGATGAAATTTGAATTGAACGGACATAATTTAAAACAAAATAAATCGTTCGTCGAATGTTAATCGCTATAAAAGGCGACGCACCGGCGAAAATAAGGGGTCCATCCAGGGAGTCCATCGGAAGATCTTCAAGAATTAAAAAGAAAAACCAGTGCTCCGAGAAATAAAGAATCTAAAAGGCACAAAACGCCTTTAAGGTACCAACGCTGTAGCGGTAAACGTGTAAGACGCGGCATAGACGATAGGTGCGCGCCATAAATAAAGGCGCGAGATATTAGTATTGGACCGCACAAAGCCGCAACAATAAACTCAATAAAAATGGAGGGCCTGGAATATCAAGAGGAGTTTGAAATGTTATACAACCAAGAAAAGTAAGTACAAGCACTATAAAATATTTACTCTTTGCAATCCTAAAATAAATAAATAAATGAAAGAATCTTCATGTGTGTTTCATAAATCATCGAGCAACAAAAATTTTGAATATTATTTAAATGATTAAATAAATTCTTCTTTGGGTAAGCTTTGGGTTGACGTGCGAATCTTAACTCAAGGCGACTCAACGGAGCATTAATAAAATTTTCCGGATAGCAACAAAAATTTTAGAATATTATTTAAATGATTAAATAAATTCTTCTTTGGGTAAGCTTTGGGTTGACGTGCGAATCTTGACTCAAGGCGATTCAACGGAGCATTAGTAATTTTCTGGATAGCAACAAAAGTTAGAATATTATTTAAATTAATTTAAACAAATCCTTCTTTGGGTAAGCTTTGGATTGACGTGCGAATCTCAATTCAGGGCGACTCAACGAGGCGTTAACGCTTTTTAATTGAATAACGATAACTTCAAAATAGTATAGGAAACATCTAATAGTTCCTCCTTGCATAAATCTCGGTTTTGACGTGCGAATCTCAGGTCGAGATGATACAATGAGGATACTTCGGTGAAAATAAAGAAAGTGAACTTAGTAAATTTTCCTTGACACATGAGCATGCATGAAGGATTAGTACAGTGATTTTTTTTTATTTATTATTTACAATTTCTTAAAGAACAAAGGATTGCAAGGTGCTTGTACCATTGATTAAAAGGGCTGAATATAATAATGAAATGAACAAAGTATTGTATTACATAATAATAATATTTACTCAATGTTTTTGTAAATTTTATATTAAAATAAAATAAGTTGTGCTGACATTCTATATCTACTTATTTATACCCATCCCAGGGAGAACCTAAGGAAAGTAAACATCACAATCACTGCTAGAACTCACAATAAGAACAAGGCTGCGACACATTACCCGTTATAAAAAATAAAGAAATTCACGCTCAGACCCTGAGATTACTAAAGTATATTATTTTATAAAATTAACTATTGGTTATTAACCAAAGTAGAGGAGGTCACAGCATTAATTTGGCGCCCATACGTAGTAGGCTTATCGTTGGCCAAGATCAACCTTAATTTGGCACTCAACGATAAAAGGCTGTGTGAATTTACTTTCCTTATAACGCCATAAGCACACAATATTCTCCTATTGGGACAGGGTGAATAAGAGATAGAATAAAAACAAAAATAAAAAATGGCTGATGAAAACAACAAAAATAAAAGCGAAAAACCTGAAAAGGTTGAAGATAAGGAAACAAGACCACAGTTTACCAGATATAGAGATAATTCTCGCAGCAACCGTTCAACCTCTAGCTCAGAATCAGAGAAACACGAGTTGGAAGGTGATCAATTGGAAGAACCAATCGTTGGAAGTACATCTCTCAAGAGAACGACCGAAAAATCATCGGAAGATAAAATGGAAAATTTGCTTCAAGTTCTATTACACATGAAAGAAGAAATGAAAGCAAACAAAGAAGAAATTAATGAAAATCTAAATAAAAAATTGGACCAAAACAATGAGAAATTAGATAAAAATTTGAAAGAAGTAATCAAAGCAAACAATGAAAATCTGAATAAAATCAATCAAAAGATTGACAAGGGATTCCAAGATCTTCGATCAGAGATGCGTCAGTTAAATGCTAATTTAGAAAACAAAATAACACAGTCTGTGTCAGGCTTAACTAAAGTAATAAGGGACAATGCAAGAAAATGTGAGAATACGTACAGATCACTGATAGACGGAACAAATGACAGAATGGAAAAAACGAAAGGACGATTTGAAGAAGGAGAATCATTAGAAAATAAAATAATAAACACCAACGCAACGAACAACGAAGAAGAATCATTAGAAAATAAAATAATAAACACCAACACAACGAACGACGAAGAAATTACGAGGAATATGCCAACCCATGAAGATGATGCACGAACAGTAACAAAAGTCAAAGAAGCCTCCACAATAATACATACATGGAAAATAACCAAATACATGGATTCCAATAAGAAAATTTTGAGAACACATTTGGATACGTTGTTACATGAAGAAGAAGATGACAAAAATTCACATCTATACATTTCATGGCAAACATTAGAAATACTCATAGGAGCAGAAAAATATACAGGCTCATGGAAACGACAGGCACTTATTATACAAATTGGAAAATTTATAAAGACACACAAAGAAGTCAACACACTGAGGGGCACCGAAGAAGTTGCAATGATGGAAAAGGGAAGGATAAGAATAGCAACGGAATTAAATAAAGAAAATCAAGTATCACTTTACCAGTCAATAAATACACGTTCAAGTAATCAAGAAGATAGGGAACTTAGAGCAACAACGACGTACATCGAGGATATACTTCGGCATAACAAGAACATTATTGACTTTCGCCTCAAGATTTTGGGAAAATAAATTCCCAATAAATCGAGGAGCACGGCGGAGGATAAACAGGGGACCTCCGATGGTGCGTTGCGACACCACTCCAACCTTAGCTGACTCCAACGATGACACCCCAATCAAGGAGCACGGCGGAGGATAAACAGGGAACTTCCGATGGTGCGTTGCGACACCACTCCAACCTTAGCTGACTTCAACTATGACACCCCAATCAAAAGGAAAAATAAAATACGAGACATATACAAATATGAAGATCTAATAAAATAACCACCGAACTACCACACATATCAATCAAAATTGGGGAAGAAAAATAAATAAAATAAAAGCTACTCGACTACAGCGTCATAAATGAAAATTTAGGGAAACAAGGACGATATATTCCTATAAAGAAGATTAAAAATAATTACAGCAAATAAAAAACCTTTGGTAACCATTGATAAAGTTTTCTGCGTTAATGTAAAATAAATAAAATAAACCTACTAACAGAATTTGTAGTAGTATATAATTTAAATTGCAACTGCATATTGGGAATGGACTTTTTAAGTCAATATAGCACAAGACTGGATATGAAGGACAAGACTTTTCACATAAGAAATATGACAATTCCATGGAGCGAAGAAGCACCAGTAAAGAAATAAATAAAATTAATTAATAAATTATATGTAGAAGAAATAGAAAAGGGAACTCACGCAAGAAATGATTAACAATTCATATGACAATAAATGTACGCATCTCGTGAAGCATCCAAAGAATAAGGACTTCACATCAAAAAGGGATGGTACAAGTATAAATTGCAATGAAAAGTGTAAAAATCATGTGAGCAATCTTTTAAATAAGCACAAGAGACTAGTTGACGACAGTCCTGGCTTGGTAAGAAATTACGAGCATAAGCTCGAGGAAAATGAAAAAGAAACCCTTCTATGTGAAAACATATCCAATTCCCAATAAATATTATTTAAGTGAAATTATAGAAATAAAAGAAATGCTGAAGAACAATATAATAGAAAAAGCAGAATCGAACTTTATCAGAGAAAAATATAGAAGATTCAAAAGAAACTTTATTAATGAAGCACACAGATGCCCAGTGGTTTGCTACGATAGTTTTAAAAGATTCTTTTTGGGCTGGTAACATTAAGAAAATAAAAAGAAAATACCATTTCTTCAAGATAAACTCCCCGACTGATATGTGGAAGACAATAAGATTTTAGATATGCATATCAATTGTAGGCTTAATTGATGCCACACAAAAGATATTGAACCCACACGAAGAAGATATTTCCAATTTATTATATATTTGTATATGTTTCATTTTAAATAAATTAAGTACCACTTTCCGATTAAAAATGAAAGGTGTAAAACTCAAACCAAAATATCAAACAAAAATGAAGGGAGTAAAGTTGAAATATAAAACTCACACGATGGAGAATATGAACTCATAAGAAAATAAGAAGGGACAGTTTCCAAAACTATATTATTTAAGTTATATGAATAAATATTAAGAGAATAAAAAGGGACAGCTCCCAAGATTATATTATTTAAGTTATATAAATAAATATTAAGAAATAAGAAGGGACAGTTTCCAAAACTATATTATTTAAGTGATATAAATAAATATTAAAAAGATAAAGAGGGACAGCTCCCAAAATTATATTATTTAAGCTAGATAAATAAGGTATTAAAGTAAAAAGGGATAGCTCCCAGGAACACATTATTTAAGTTATGTAAATAGACATTAAGGAAATAAAAGGGATAGTTCCCAAGATTATAGTACTTAAGTTAAGAATAAATAGATATTAAGAAACAAAAAGGGATAGTTCCCACATAAAAATACAATAAATTTAGATGTAAGAATATTAGCTAAGTAAAAGTTTAAAAAAATACCATTAAGTAAAGAAAATGCAATATGCGCATATTTTTCATAGTCAACTATGGCATATCGACAATTTTCTTAACTTGGGATATGCTGTGGTATTTTCTTGTAAATAAATAAATAGATAAATAAAGAAACCAAACAAATAAAAAATCAACAAAAATAAAATATCACTATGTTTATTTTAAATAAATATAAATTTACATGTTAGATATAAATTATAATTCAAGATTTCAACAAATAAATACAGAATAATCCACTAATCAGTATAAAAGTATGTAGTTTAAATTATATATATTTAGTGTCTAAACAAATTAATAACTAGGCAATAGAATACACAACAATGCAATATGGGTTGCATACCCATGAAAATAATAGCATGCACAATTAAAAATAAAATGAAAAATATAAAACAATGTTAAAATAAATTAGAGCACAAAATCATGTTAAATATCATATAAAACAATATTCAAATACTGACCTCCGTTTAATAAAAAGGATATAATAACTTAAAGCAGTATTACTAGCAGTTAATAGAAAAGTAGGTCAACCCGGTAATACATTCTTTAGCAGCAATAATAGTTCAAAATAGGAATTAATCACAAAGAATATCAATATTATAACCACCAACATTGTCGAGAATAAATGTTATGTGTCAGTATGCACGTTTCACTTATACTTTCTGTATAAAATATTATTGAGTGTACGTAAGGGGCACGATTTGTTTATTTTCTTTTCTACACGAATATACTCCAAGTAGGTCCAAGCTAAAACAAAAATATAATATTAAACAAAGGTCTATATACATAAATAAATACGTACTCCACTTATTTCACAGTCACAAGATCAATTGTATTTTCTTCTGTATGGGACAGGGAAATGCACACAAAGGTATATGATTTATCTGTTTTCGATATACACTAACGCATCCAGAATGTAAATATTGTGGCCTGGTTCACCATTAAAATAAATAAATAAAGCATTAGTCAGTACATAATATAAGACAATAAAAGAATACCTACCAATGGATAAAAATCAATCAAATGTCCATGGATACAAAAATGTAAAATATGTAAATAATAACAATAACAAACATGGTGGAAAGAAGGTCACATGACCACGTGACTTCGATAGTTATCGCAACAAACACGGAGGGCGCAGCGGATGAAATTTGAATTGAACGGACATAATTTAAAACAAAATAAATCGTTCGTCGAATGTTAATCGCTATAAAAGGCGACGCACCGGCGAAAATAAGGGGTCCATCCAGGGAGTCCATCGGAAGATCTTCAAGAATTAAAAAGAAAAACCAGTGCTCCGAGAAATAAAGAATCTAAAAGGCACAAAACGCCTTTAAGGTACCAACGCTGTAGCGGTAAACGTGTAAGACGCGGCATAGACGATAGGTGCGCGCCATAAATAAAGGCGCGAGATATTAGTATTGGACCGCACAAAGCCGCAACAATAAACTCAATAAAAATGGAGGGCCTGGAATATCAAGAGGAGTTTGAAATGTTATACAACCAAGAAAAGTAAGTACAAGCACTATAAAATATTTACTCTTTGCAATCCTAAAATAAATAAATAAATGAAAGAATCTTCATGTGTGTTTCATAAATCATCGAGCAACAAAAATTTTGAATATTATTTAAATGATTAAATAAATTCTTCTTTGGGTAAGCTTTGGGTTGACGTGCGAATCTTAACTCAAGGCGACTCAACGGAGCATTAATAAAATTTTCCGGATAGCAACAAAAATTTTAGAATATTATTTAAATGATTAAATAAATTCTTCTTTGGGTAAGCTTTGGGTTGACGTGCGAATCTTGACTCAAGGCGATTCAACGGAGCATTAGTAATTTTCTGGATAGCAACAAAAGTTAGAATATTATTTAAATTAATTTAAACAAATCCTTCTTTGGGTAAGCTTTGGATTGACGTGCGAATCTCAATTCAGGGCGACTCAACGAGGCGTTAACGCTTTTTAATTGAATAACGATAACTTCAAAATAGTATAGGAAACATCTAATAGTTCCTCCTTGCATAAATCTCGGTTTTGACGTGCGAATCTCAGGTCGAGATGATACAATGAGGATACTTCGGTGAAAATAAAGAAAGTGAACTTAGTAAATTTTCCTTGACACATGAGCATGCATGAAGGATTAGTACAGTGATTTTTTTTTATTTATTATTTACAATTTCTTAAAGAACAAAGGATTGCAAGGTGCTTGTACCATTGATTAAAAGGGCTGAATATAATAATGAAATGAACAAAGTATTGTATTACATAATAATAATATTTACTCAATGTTTTTGTAAATTTTATATTAAAATAAAATAAGTTGTGCTGACATTCTATATCTACTTATTTATACCCATCCCAGGGAGAACCTAAGGAAAGTAAACATCACAATCACAGCTAGAACTCACAATAAGAACAAGGCTGCGACACATTACCCGTTATAAAAAATAAAGAAATTCACGCTCAGACCCTGAGATTACTAAAGTATATTAATTTATAAAATTAACTATTGGTTATTAACCAAAGTAGAGGAGGTCACAGCAATATGTATGTTTGTTCCTTGAAGTTGAAGATTTAAGGTATTTAATTTCTCGAATATGTCGACCAAGTAGCTCAATTTCATCACAAATAAATCATCTCGAAAATTGTCGGCTTCCGGTTCTAGTAAAATGGCGATTTCATCTCTTCATTCAAAAACACGTTGTAAAAATTTCCCACGTGATAACCATCTTGCCTCGCTATAAAATAGTAACGCTGAATGTACTGCACCCATGTCTTTACAAAGTGCAGAAAAGATTCTTCATTTTAGGGGTCTCATTTTTATATAATTTACTATAGTTATCACCGTCGTTAGCACAATATTCAGACCAGGACTCATTTCTTTGAAAGCCAAAGCTTCTCTGTGGATCATGCAATGTGTCCAGATACACTGTGGAGATTTTTGTTACACAAGTGCTTGTACACTTTGGAATCTTCCCGACATTGTACGAGCACCATCGGTGCATATTCCTACGCAATTTGCCCACTCTATATTTGCGTTGTTTAGAAAATCATTTAAGATAGCAAAAAATGCAAGTGCTGTTGCTTTGAGTTCTATTGGTTTGCAGAATAGTAATTCTTCTACCGCTGACATACCATCACAAAATCGAACATAGGTTAATGAGCATCTTTATTGCTATCTGTTGCCTCATCAAGTTGAATTGAAAAAAAATTATCACCCAACTTCTCGAAAAGCTGATGCTGTACGTCTTGAGGTATATCACCAATTCGACGGGTAACAGTATCATTTGATAGAGGTATGGACTGCAATTTTTTGGCAAAATTATCTCCAAACATAGATTCTACAATCTCAATTGCAGCTGGCAGAATCAGCTCTTCAGCAATGGTGTGAGGCTTTTTACATCTGGCTATTTGATATGAAGCTTTGTAAAAGGCAAGTAAAGCTTTTTCATTCATTGCCAATGTTTCTTTGAAATATGATTTTTGGTTTTCATATGATTTTAATTTTAATTCGAAGAATTCTCGGGGTTTGCTAACGTACTCACCATGAAGCGTTTCCAAATGTCGTTTAAGTTTATTAGGTCTCATGCTGTCTGCTGCCAAAATTTTTGAGCAAATGATATACAGAGGCCTTTCTTCTTCATTTACTTCAGTGCTGGTAAACCCAAAATTTAAATATTCTTGAGAATATTTCTTGATCTCAGCTTCGGAACCAATGTCGTATGTGCACCTATTGATGCATTATTATCGTCTAATGCTCGCTTACGCCTACTTAAAAATTTATCCATGATTCTGTATACCATAGTCGTCAAATTTTAATTTCGGTTTGCACTTCTATCATATGCAGAAGATGACCTTATGATATGCAGCGATGCCTGCTTGCTAACAGTGGTGGGAGAGCAACGCAGTGGCGGGGGACCCCCCACGCCTTACATTTCATAGCAAACGTTTGTCGAGTGTGGCAGCCTCGCTTATGTTTATCTTTAGTTTATTTCGTCGCGCTCTTTTCCTCTTTCTGCTTTCGTATCAGAAATTAAAATATGTCGACTCCGGTATAGTCACTGTGTAATTCTGCTGCTAGTCCAATGTCGTGAATTGCAGATAACACGCAAATTACAACATACACATTCACTGTTAAGGTAGAGGTGGAAAGATAGACTCGAGGGAGACTGGCGACTGGTGGGAACTGAACAAGATGCAGCCTTTATATACGCCACGCAAACGTTCTAGAATGTTCAAAACAAGTCCGTTCTGCGCATGACGTCTCTCTCGCTGGTCTAACGCTTCTCCCCCTTACTCTTTCACAAAATGTCACTCTTTGAGGCAATCTAGATATAGTTATTTGTTACTTGTTACTTTATCTATGCGTTTATTTACTTTGAATATTGATAAGTAGAATTGATATGATAATTGACTAAAAAATGAGAAAATTTTGAATGCTTACGCTTGCGTTTATTGCAATAGATTTCAGTAAAAAACTAATTTTTAAGTTTGGTTATCAAGGTCGTAGTGTAGCTTTAGTGTCAAAGAGTAATTAAATAAATAAATAACAAAAAATTAAATAGAGACTAATATTACAATTACAGCACGATTTCAGTGAAAATTATTGGAGGGGGGGCGGCGATGAGAATTGTGATTGGAAATTGGGTCGCAAATACGAAAAGGTTGAGAACCCCTGGTGTACGCAGTTGCAGAACGAATGGAAATTGTTACAGCATGTATCCAAGGAATGTCCAACAGAGAGATTGTTAACAACTTTGCTGCAGCATATCCTGCTCGGCCAGTTTTAAGTATTTCGACAGCGTCTCGAATTTACAATGAATTTCAGAGCACAGGCTGCGTAAATTGTGACCACATGAAGCGTATTAGAAATCCATCGGCCGTTACAGAAGAAATCAAAATGAACATTTGTTTGATGGTTGAAAACTAGGGCTTCACAAGCTTAAATATGCTTGCCGACCGGTTCCAAATTTCAAAAAGCAGTTTCCACAAAGCGTTGGAGACCGAAAAGTACAAATCTTATAAGATTAAAACTGTTCGCAAATGATTACCAACCGATTTCTTTCCAAGAACGGAATTTTGCCATATCTGGATGGAAAAAGTAAATAATGGTCCAAAGGTGTTGTTAACAAGAATCCTGTTTTCTGACGAGTGTACCTATGCTCTGGATACAAGCAAAACTAAAGAACTTGGATACGACAAAATCCTCACAAGATTCGAGAGGCTAACATGCTGTAGTGTAGTGGGAAATAACATGTTACTGCGACGGGAATTTAAATAAACAGAATATTTAGTCTACTTTAGATGGAGGCCCCTGCCTGGATGGTGTTGCGAGCTCAATCATGTTATAGCTAAATGGAATAAAATGTGCGGATTTGTCAAAAGACAAACACGTGACTTCACAAATATAATTAGCATAATAAAACTGTACTGTAGCCTAGAGGCTGCTTGTTATGGGATTTTCCACTCTGTGCTAGTGTATGGTATTTTAGCTTGGGTAAGATCGTCCTTCGCACAGCTGCAGAAACCAAAAACTGTAATGTATCACAGCTAATAATTATTATTATTAATGAAAAACACAAATTTTTGTCCTTCTGCAAGTGGCGTGGGAGCTCGAGCGGCCATCTTGGATAAAGGGCATCGAAAATCAATTTTTTACGATAACTTTTCAATACTTGATATCACGACAACTCCGCCTGTGGTGATCGGGGGGTGGATTGAGTAGCTCCCCGATGCCACTGCCGATCCCAAGCCCGGATAAAGGAGGAGGGTTGGTGAGCAAGGTTAGCAACCTACTCACCGGAAAATCAGGATTTGCTCAGAAGGATTTCGGTAGGCCTCGGAATGGGACGGATGAAATGGTAACGACACAGGCGAGCAAAAGGAACAGTATTATTGAAAATGATCAGATACTAAAAAAACTAAACAAAAAATTAGAACAGTAGAAATGAAGATTCTCAGAAAAATAGCGAATGTCACGTTACGAGATAGACAGACGAGTAGTTCCATAAGAGAAGGATGCGGAGTGCAGGATGTGGTGAAGTGGAGTAAGCGAAGGAGGAAGGAATGGAATGACCATGTCGAGATAATGCAAACCAACAGACTAGCATATATATGCAAACATGAAAGACCAAAAGGAAAGAGACAACAAGGACGACCTCCTAAGAGATGGGGACAAAGTTGGTTTTCCTCATCCGCTGAATAGAAACAGGCCAGGCAAACAGGGGATGACCCTAGCTAAAAGAAGAAGAAGAAGAAGAAGATATCACGACAAAAATATAACTTTTTCAGAAAAGTGGCATTTTCTCGTAGCTCAAACCGTAATACGCAAGCAAAAATATGTTTAAACAAAAATTATCAGAATTTAAGCATTTTTAATCGAAGCTGGCTCCTGAAGGTCCCCCCCCCCCCTACCAGGTCGAAAACATTTCGATTTTTGATTAGGAACCAGGGCTAAACTACATATATTAAAATCATTTCTACCCCACCTTTTTCAGTGCTTAGACATTTTTGGTCCCTCCTGTCTGGACTATTATGAAATAAATCCGGATAAACAAAAATTATCCTGGTATACTCAGCAATTAGCTGATGTGAATGATGAAATTAAAGATTTATTTTGGCTTACAAGGCATTGTAATAGTCTTAATGTTTTAAATTATTATAAAAATAAGAAACGCGAATATAGAGTAAAAGTAAAAGAAACTAAATTTGCATTCTATCAAAACAAAATAAAGAATGCTTGTTCATCAACAAAAGAAATATGGAAGTGTATAAACACTGAACTAGGTAGAAACATAAAGAATACGAATATTTCTTTGAAATTAGAAAATAGTGACAATATTGTAAAAGTTATTACAGAAATATGCAATCATTTTTGTATATATTTTGCTACCGATGCATGTAATCGCTCAAGCACCGCTTTTAATAATGTTTGTGGTGACAATTTTCCAAGTATGGTTATGCATACTACACCGAATAGTATCGTATATATTGACGTCACATCCGCAGAAATTATAGAAATAATCTCCTCGCTAAAAAACACAAAAAGTACGGGAATTGATTGTATTCATGTAAGTGCTATTAAAGCAGTCCGCGAAATCATAGCCGGTCCTCTTAAAATATTAAATCTCTCAGTATACTCCGGCATTTTTCCATCTTTATTGAAGATATCACGAATTATACCAGTTCATAAGAAGAATGATCCTACTATCATATCAAATTATAGGCCAATTGCATTACCAAGTGTGTTTTCAAAGATTTTTGAGACGGCAATTTATAGGAGGCTATCAGCATTCCTAGAGAATTATAAATTATTTTCAGATATATATATACCGTGTGGCCGCCGTTCATAGCGCGATGCATGTATTAGTAACTACTGGTCGACTATAAATGGGCGTGCCAACAATTGCCACACCGACAGCGGGCGTATAAGTTATACGTATAAATGTATTCGTAGGCAAATCAAGTGAAGAGCAGTGTAATAGGTATTGCGTTCCCGTTGTAAGTAATTATTTGTAGTTGTTTGAAGCATCAGATAATCACTGATAATATGTCAGTGAAGTAACTCATCACAGCTTCATAAACAACATAAAAGAGCAAAAATAAATAATAAATAACTCCTTGACTTTAAAATAAAAAAAACTTCTTAACTAAAATAATATTTTTCAACAAATATTATAATCTAAAAACTCAACTATAATAAATTACTGAAACATAAAATATTTACTTCTTAAAACAGAATTGTAATTCAACATTGCAATTAACCTGTAATTAGCTAAAAAAATGTTATTCTTAAGCAATAATAAAACTCGAACTGACGCCCATATGTGGAAGCGACGACGGCGAATGCGACTGCCCGACTACACCGTATAAATCTGGATTTTTGGACAAATACGAGTGCATCATAGGCATATGCGAAATACTAGCTCTGTTGTAATCCAGTATAACACTGCGTCTACTTGTTTACCGTTCTAATACACAGACATCTCTATCTGTTTCGCTTACTCTACAGGTATCGCGATAATGCAGACGCACGCGGTCTTATGGTATATGATGCGCTTGAGGCCGGTAAATATGTGGCAGGTCTTTTTTTTTGATCTCTCTCGCGCATTCGATAGTTTGATTATGTTGTAGATAAATTACACTGTCTCGGTATATGGGATCCATTATTCCAATGGATAAAATCATACTTAAGTAATAGAAAAATAGTCGTATCGTTATCCGGCCACCAATCGGAGGAAATTACGAATGATATGGGAGTACCACAAGGGTCAATCTTGGGCCCTTTACTATTCTTAATATTCATAAATGACTTGCCGAAGCACATAAAAAATGGTCTTGTAGTGATGTACGCTGACGATACATCGGTTGCACTTTCTGCAAGTAATCCGGAAGATCTGCAAAATTTAATACGATCGGTGATGGATCAATTCCAATCATGGTGTAGGAGAAATACATTAATGATGAATAGTGACAAGACCGTGTGTATATTCTTTTCTCAACGTAGACTTATTACTTGCGACACGGATCTGTCTAATATAGTATCTAATTCTACGGTGTTTTTAGGAGTCACAGTTGATGATGCCCTCACTTTTTAAGGTCATGCTGACTATGTATGTAAAAAATTAAACAAATCATACTATGCGATATTAAAGCTGAAATCATGCTTTAATACTGACGGCCTATTAAATATATACTATGCTCTTGTTTATTCTACGCTTTCTTATAACTTTTTGATATGGGGTCGATCAGTGGGATGGAAACGCGTATTTACAGATCAAAAAAGGATTATACGATTAATATTTGATTTAACACCAACTTACACTTGTAAGAACACATTTCAAAGTAGTAAGATCCTTACGTTTCCATGCATTTATATATATAAAGCAGCAATGTATGTTAAAACAAATATACAAAATTATACGATTCTTTATCACACATTTACGAAACAAGATCGACTAATGTTATAAAATTGAAGCATCACACTTCGAACATATATAAAAAGTCACCGGACTATTCCTTTGCCAAAATCTTTAATAAGCTACCCAACAACATCAGAGATGTTAACGGTCCAGGAATTTTTAAAAGGGTACTTGACAATGTCGATATCGTATTTGCGATCAATGACAATAAAGTTATTATTATTATTATTATTATTATCTGCTTCCCTATGTAGATCTTTACATTAAAATATGTTTCTGATATCTGTTAAATAAATTCTGAAATGGACTCGGAAGATCATTTTGATTTGTAATATTATTCCGAATTAGTATCAATTATTTATCAGACATATATTTTATATGTATTTCATTCAAAAAAAAAAAACTACAATAACAACCTTTGTTTCCGCTTAGTTTCTATCAAGCACGTGCTCATTTGTAATATTTTAAATACTTGTTAATTAATTTGCTTTCTTATAAAGTATTATTTTCAAGTTTTAGTAACATAGAACTTAGTTATGTATTTATGTTAAGCATACAAATTCATCTAGAACATTTATATTGACTAATATTCAAATGATAAATATATTATTTACCAACAAGATAAATTATTCACTACAGTAATTTAACTATAATTTTTTGTGTTTACAAACTTCCAACATGTTTCGCTTGACTTAGATTGATTTACCACATGTTGTTATTATTGTTGTATCTTATTTTGGACTGCATATACCAACCACTACATTAAGTTATCGAAGCAACTATGTACTAAGGAACATAGGAAGATCTAGTTGCTTTCGTTTCACATAAACAAGTTTATCCGTAGAGTTACCGCGGTATTAGTTTATGTTTACACCGCTTGGATTAATATAATCTAGGAATCCTTGAAGGGTGGAAAGATTAGTGTTTGGCAGGATATTTGCCCGAGATGTAAATTTTGGTCTTATTGTTCCTGAAGAACACTTGCATTAATTTCAGATGGCTTGAGAGATAAGCATATTTACTAGAAATGCTCGTGTGACAGTAGTATATACTCGTATATATAGGCTAAGTGGTAAACGGTCGAATTTCAGAGATGTACAAGAGAAAATTAGATTATAAACTTTGTCAATGTAATATTTAGCTCTCTGTTATAGCATATTATAATTTCTTATATAAATATTTAATGAATACGTAACATTTCCTGTTATAGTACGACAAAAATAATGGTGGTTTCACGAATACTGTTAATAATTCTGTAAATATAATAAGATGAGATTTTGAAAATTACATAATTTTTAAATGACGATATCTGACAACTTTTTACTTGACATGAAGAAAGTACAAACTAATTGAGTAAACAACAACACACATTACATTTTCATTTAGTAATAAATTTAAATCTAAATTTAACCATGTCACCACATGTCATCATTCCCCAAAAATTATTACGAATGTCAATAGCACGTTTTTGGCAATCTATAAAAGGCCGTAGATTTGATGTCGTGATGTTTGCAATACCACTATACGTATCAATCAATAAACCACAATTAAATTATTTAAATAGCGAGTTGGATTCTTAATTCTCATTTTTGTTGTTAATTTACTATTTTCAATCAATATATCCACTACGTCATAATGATAGATTAGTTTAATTACATTTGCTAATTGCTGCCCAAGTAGAAGCAATTGTTATGGTTTGACTTCATGTCAAATTTGATGCTGTCTATATGATTTTTGACCGGAACGAATGAGTATATTTGTCAATTTTACACGTGTATTTATAATCTTTTGGTTGTAAGAATATGAAATTTCTATTGGAATTAAAAGTTCAGTATTTTTTTTTATTATTTCTATTGAACTATCAAACACAACTGAACTTACTATAATAACTATAATGAACCCAAAATAAAGAAATCGAAAAAAATAAACAAGAATTCTTGCAAAAGTAAAAATTATAGTATTCTTCTGTTTTATATCATTTTCATATGAAAACTGGAAACTGATTTCTCTGTTTGACAAAGACCAAAAAAGGGTTGCCCCACTCGTATCGCAACTGCCGTACTTTTGTGTAGATAATTTTCTTGAAATTCAAGTTTTTTGCTAACATATGGTAATTAAAAAAAAAGTTATTTTTCATTTCAATTTTTACTAGTAGGCGCACTAGACCCAAAGGAGACCATACTTCGGCAACTCTTAATTGCTTCTGGATTCTTGAATGAGTATTATCGACTTCTTGAATACGAGCATGTCAGGTCTTTGGAAGATATTCGGATCCAGAATTTGCATAATCGCACCAGTCCTCCAAATCGAACATATTTTGAACAAGAGCACAACCAAAAATATACACAATTTTTGTTCACAAAGTAAAAAAGGACCTAGAACCCCACAACTTTTATTCAGCTTTACGACAGAGTTGCTTAGAACCGTGTGGAATAAAATATTACGTTGACCAATTGTGGTAAATGGAAAATTCAGGAATGCAGATTGCTTCTTTCAACCTACCGTGTGGAAATCTCATTCTTCAGAACCTTCTGGAATTCTTGTACTTGGTGTTTTCGTTAAATATTTACATATAAAAATTGTACACAGTTTTGGTATATACCTCTTTGAGTTGAATCTATTTAAATACCCCAAAGAGTTTCTTTGTGGTTTCCACAAATGTGAAATATGTGAGCCTTGCCGTTGTTTAGCCTACGAGGGCCGTTCTCTTTCCACTGAGCCTGGTCAAGTAAAACACAACTTATTTAAAAAAAACATTTATTTATAATTTTCAAAGTATTCTCCTCCACTTTTGCATCCGTGAAAACCAATCCTCAAAAATTTTCTCCAATCTTCCGGACATAGTTTGCTTATTTTATTTTAAAAGGCATCAACCGCTCCTTTGGTCGATATAAAATGTAAACCCCATAATTTATCCTTTACCCGCAGAAATAAGAAGTAGTCATTAGGTGCTAAGTCTGTACTTTACGGCGAATAACTCATTATTTCTATCTTTTGGGCATTCAAATAATGTGTTGTTCGGGCGGCAGTGTGGGTCCGAGCGTTATCTTGATGCAAGATGATGCTTCTTCTTGGACCTTTTTCGCAAACATTTTTGAGAACCTGAGACAAACAAAGTGTAGTGTACCATTCTGAATTAAAAGTACGTATATCTTCTAGTGCTACAGTGGAAATATGTCCACTGACTCCAAGAAATGTGGCGATCATCTTCTTGTCTCGATTTTTTCACGAACAACTTTTGTTAGAGTCGACTCATTCTCAAAAACCCAAACTGTCGACTGTTGCTTTTTTTTTCGGTACCATAGCACTATAACAACATCATCACATGTGATGATGTTGTACACCAATTGAGACGATCCACAGTTAAAGCGATCTAGTGTAGATCTCCACCATTTCACACGGTTTTATTTTCGAATTGGTGTCAAGTTGTGGAAATCCACCAAGAACAGAGCTTACGTACCTTCAAAAGGTTATGTAAAATAATGTGAATTGCTTTCACACCATTCTTAAAGTTACTTGAATGCTGCTCACAGTAGTATGCCGTTCTTCTACAATCATGTTCCAAAGAAGAGCAATATTTTTTTCTGTGACTGCGGTTTTTGGGGAAAATCCCTCGTATACCATATATTTTTATCATTCCTTATTCTTTGGGAGTGACTTCAAATGATTTTTGTCGTTTCCAAACTAGTAATTAGTCTTTAATATCGCATTTTAGAGAGGTTACCCGGAGTTATACCTCTTTGCATCTTTGCTTTCCGTATCCTATTTACTTGTTATGTATTGAAAGCAGTTGATGTGGCTTTCTTTTAATAATGGCTGCAATTGATCTTATTTTTTCTAAGTATTTGTTTTATTTATATTAAATAGTCCAAGTCAATGGCCTATATTTTATATCTTAACCTATTTGTGCCGCCAGTGTATATTATTTTTCGTTTAGAAGCTGATTAATGTTATGGTAATTTTATCGTATTTCACCTTTTACTTTCTTATACGTAGTATAAGGAAGTATTGTGATGATGAAAATTTTCGACCTCGAGATTTTTGCAGATGTCCACGTTTTGAAGTCCCCTGATACCAAAAAAGTGGTTTTTAAAAAATGTCTGTGTCTCTCTCTCTCTCTCTCTCTCTGTGTGTGTGTGTGTGTGTGTGTCTGTGTGTCTGTGTGTCTGTGTGTGTGTGTGTGACCACGATAGCGGCCAAACCGCTGTAGATATCAATTCCAAATTTTGTATTTATGTGTATAATCTCCCTCTTGAGATCTGATTAGTTTTTCAGTAAAATCGGTAGACCGGAAGTAGCAGTTTACTTCAGCGAAAAAATCGAATTTTGACAATATTTCGTCAACTATTAAGTTTAAACAAATTTATAAAGAATTCATATATACTTAAAATTGAAATTGAAAATAATTTTATTTAAAAAGTTTTTCGAAATTCCTACCGGAAGTAGGTCTTTTACTCTTATCGAAAATCAGTTTTTTGCAAATATGTCGTAAGTTATGCATTCTATATATATTTATCAAGAGTAAAAAAGTATTTAGAACTGAATTTACAATATTTTTTGTATATATGAAATTTCAAAATTCGGACCGGAAGTAGCACTTTTACTCTTACCGAATAACGATTTTTTGCAAATATGTCGTAAATTATGCATTCTATGTATATTTATGAAGAGTACAAAAGTATTTATAGTTGGATTTGGAATATTTTTTGTATAAATGAAATTTCAAAATTCGGACCGGAAGTAACACTTTCATACGTATAAGAAAGTCGTGTGGTGGCCACACCTCATTTTTTACTTTCTTATACGTAGTATAAGGAATTATTGTGATGATGAAAATTTTCGAACTCGAGATTTTTGCAGATGTCCACGTTTTGAGGTCCCCTGATACCAAAAAAGTGGTTTTTAAAAAAATGTCTCTGTGTGTGTGTGTCTGTCTGTCTGTGTGTCTGTCTGTCTGTCTGTCTGTGGCCACGATAGCGGCCAAACCGCTGTAGATATCAATTCCAAATTTTGTATTTACGTGTACAATCTCCCTCTTGAGATCTGATTAGTTTTTCAGTAAAATCGGTAGACCGGAAGTAGCAGTTTACTTCAGCGAAAAAATCGAATTTTGCGAATATTTCAACTACTAAGTTTAAACAAATTTATAAAGAATTTATATATACTTAAAATTAAAATTGAGAATAATTTTATTTAGAAAGTTTTTCGAAATTCCTACCGGAAGTAGGTCTTTTACTCTTATCGAAAATCAGTTTTTTGCGAATATTTCGCAAGTCATGCTTTTTAGACAAGTACGTTACGGGTATAAAAGTATTTAAAACATAATTTTCAATATCTTTTGTATAAAAAAAATTTCAAAATTCAGACCGGAAGTACCACTTTTACCCTTATCGAATAGCGATTTTTTGCAAATATGTCGTAAGTTATGCATTCTATATATATTTATCAAGAGTACAAAAGTATTTAGAACTGGATTTGCAATATTTTTTTGTATATATCAAATTTCAAAATTCGGACCGGAAGTAGCACTTTTACTCTTAGCGAGGAGCACTTTTTTGATAATATCTTGCAAAGTATGCATTCTATAGCAATTTATTAAGCGAATGAAAGTACCTAGAATAGGATTTTGAATAAGTTTTGTATAAAAAAAATTTTAAAATTGTATAGTTTGAAACGCTCATACGTATAAGAAAGTCGTGTGGTGGCCACACCTCATTTTTTTTCCTTTAAACAAACTACTTCTCGATTAAGTTTATTCGCTTTTAATATACCATAATAATGGACCTTCCCGACAAACCCATATTTTTTATTTAATTAATACAACTTCCACTTCACGGATATATTTGGTTAATAAAATATTGTAAAAAATCTCACACCTGATGTCTGCAAACAAAAGACTTTGTTATTATACCATAGAAGATCGAGATATACAAAATATTTCTTTTAATATGAGTAAATTGTAACTAATCTCTTGTGTAGTTTCAGACGTTAAGATGACTTGAATACTAATTCTTTATGACTTGAGTGCTTGTCCGAAAAGAAGAGGTACTGCTGTGAGTTGGTGGCAATATAATGAATGTTAATTAAAGAGTATTTTATCATTTTTCCCCAGAGGAAATATAAATTCCCGGAATTGTTGGTCGTATACGACATAATTTTAAATAGAAAAAAAAAAAACTGAATACGACCGTGATAGAAATCAAGAAAGAAAGTCGAGAGTTTTATCAAAAAAAAAAATGCCTGAAAATATAAATTAACTTCAGGTAGAATTGAATTAACTTCATAAATTTTGTTACCCTTTTCTTTGTTTGTACACACACACACACACACAAAATAAACCGTTCATTATTTACTCCCCGGATGAAGATAATCCCCGAATGTATTATTATTATGAAAGGGATGTCACATTGTCCCTAGGATAAAATTAAAAATTCCCAAGTGATGTCTTTGCACTGAGGGAACTCAGGATCTCCTTTATGGAAACTATATCCGGTAAAAGAGGGCGCTTTTAATAACGGCACGGTTGTATTCGGGTCCGTCGTTAAAATGAACAGTCCGAGTGCGGTTATCGGTGAAGGAGAAGAAATTTTTGCCTCTTTTTCAGTTTTAATTAAAACAAATACGTGTGTACAGATTTTAATAATACAGGGAAAGGTCAATGTTTACATAGTAATTTCTGAATTAGGGTATCTGCAATACTTATTACATACAATGTTGCTCAAAAGAGTAGTTCATAATTTTCAAATCATTTCTCTAAGATAATATAAATATAGGAGTTATTTTAGATATTTCCAGAAGCCTATACACATTTTGAATCTTAAAATAGATATTAAGTAATGTATATTCGGGTGTAATACCATAAGAGTTTGTGTTTATCCGGACAAACTTTCATTTTGAACGAAGGCTTTGTTGCTTGGTAACTGACGAGAACAAAACCGCGACACCGAAGGTGGAGTGATTTTACCTTTTTTTATTTGTTCGAGTTGTGTTACCTTTAACCTTTAAGATTTTAAAGATTTTGTGTTTGAATGGCAGTTGCTCGATTTGAATAATTGGTATATTTATTCTCGGCATTAAGGTGAATACTGATAGCTGAATCTCAGGTCCATTTAGAGAGTTTATTTGGACCAGCAGTCATATTTTTGTACCATCCATTGCTGCCTTCTGTTTCATAATACTTATTCACTGTCAAAAACAATCGATCAGTAAGAATGTTTAGTCCTCTTTTGCTTAGAATTTTATAAAACAATCTAACAGGACATAAATCAGGATTTTTTTTATTTTCCGTGAGCCACTTATTATCGTTTAAGTTTCTTATCTCCACTCTGGGCTTTTTTCGAAAATATCGGATTGTATTCGAGCCTTCCTATAGATGTTCCCTCATTATTTTTTTCTGTTCTGAAATAATGATTTTACACTGTACAGCTCTCCCCGTCTTCAAGCCAATTCAAATGCAGCAATATGGAAAAAATTCTTTTGCAATCCATTGGGTGTGTTCTCGTCCCATAAGTTCATCATTTTTATAATTTCTTCCTTAGTTAAAGCAGTAGCACTTTTATTGGGATTGCTTAGCAGTTCTTTTCTTTTTAGCATTGCGAGCTGACTGAAAAATAATATCCTTAAACGGGTCAAAAATTATGCCAAATTCATTGAATAGTGTTCTTAAATACATTTTACAGTATTCCAGATAGTTTTGATAACGTATTATTTGTAGTCTGTCCCATATCTTTTCTTCATATTATAGGCCCAGTCTTCTAGTACACTAGCAATTACATTAACTGATGTATTGCCGTCCAATTTATAGTTTCTCTCGGAGTAAAACCGAATGAATTGCTTCCATATTGAGGCTTTCGTTTTTTTTTTTTTTTGTATTTTAAGCATGGTATTCGATACAGCATCTTTTATTTTTTCTATAGTAGCACGCCGAAACAATTCATTTTGGAAGAGAAAAATACAAATGTTTATGTATGACGTTAATTTGAACGATACTGTCAGAATTGAATTCTCGTTGCCATGGAAAATCAGCATGCAGTTTATCCGCTAGCAAACATACCTACCACAGACTAAACAATCCAGACCGGCAACTTAATCCTAGATTTTATCCAGAGCACTCATCCTTGTTTAGCAAACGTAAATTTGAATACTCTACCATCTTTGTCAGATTCACTGAACTTGGAGATGAGATGGCGCTAGCGTCAATTGAAATGTTTGTTATGCTGTGGTTATATGTCATTCAAAACTACATTTCAAATTTGACACGTTTGACATTTTTTGCAATCCTTTCTCGTACATCGTATTAATTATATGTTGATACAAATATGGTGTCCAAGTGTTTAGTGTGCGGGTTTGGACAGGATGAAGTTAACAAAAAGCCCGGGTTTAAGATAAGATTGGCATTTCCTTTGTTTAAGAAGCGCATTTTTGACATGCTCTTTGCCTTGCAGGTTTGATACCTTTTGATTTATGTATCAGTATTATTATTACTATTTTGTTGTTGATTTTATTTTTGGTAATCTGTATAATATCAATTTTATATACTATAGACTTGTAATATTAATTTTCTACATATGCATATTTTTCTGTTATATATTTTATTTGCTGTTAGTTTAATGGACAAATTTAAAATCAGCATTTTAGTAATTAACTAGTGCTGAATTTGTTCCTTTTGGTACATATTAGTATATTAGTATTTTTATTTGTCATATTACACAAGATTTGTATTATTATTATTGTCTTCTCATTATTGGTTGTGTAATTTAATTTATTATATTTTATTGTATAAGTATATGTATCAATAAAAACTATTATTATTATATCCCTATGTTTTCCTTGACAGTTTTCACTTAATCTTATATAGAATAGTAATTTATTGTGTCTAATAGGTCACCGTAAGAGGGATGTTATAATACATGTAAGTAAAAGATTAATATTTATATTTCGTATCACATATTTAATATGTAACACCACAAAATTACACATAAGATGCTCAAACTATGGCTATAATTGTTACAGTAACTAATATTTATTACCATAGTTTTAGTAACTTTTGTGTATGTTTGTGTTACATAAATAACGTATTTAATAAGCGTATTCTAAAAACAAGCTCATTTCAAATTTCGCGCCAATATGCTGCTAGCGCCATCTTCGTACCAAGTTCACTGATGTGTAACAAGGATAGAAGATCCTGGATATTTTTTTTTCAAGTAGTTGCCGGTCTGGGTTGTTTAGTCTGTGTACCTACTATAGTCTATTTCACCTAGCTATCGAAGTACGGACTCTTATGGAGTATAGCCCTCCTTTCTTATTTTATAATGATTCGTATATAACTATCCTTATTTGGTACATAGAACGTTGTCAAGTCGCTTGCGTAATTAGGATATGTGATAAATAATATAAAAATATGAAGAATATTTGAACATAACCACCATTGTCCATGTGACAATCAGCCATTACCGACATTACTATCGTTATGAAACTTACGTAATACCCACCTAGCCATATGAAATTTACCTAATACCTATCCAACATTGAAATTATGCAACGTCGCGTGCGATCTTCATAAGAGTAATACTTCGATTCCAGGGTGGAATAGACAATAGGCGCTTTCCTCTTGCTAGAGATCTGAGCTCAACTAAAGTGATGTGAGTGTCTCTGCTCACCTCAAGTGAGATTCGCTCACTGTGGATTTTGACAAGTGAGATTTCAAACTTGTGTTGCAATTAGAATGCCTGGCATGTCCAAATTTCAGATTATATCTGTAAGTTATTTAATGCCTTGTTATAATTGTTTCAAAAACTTGACTAGGTAGTAAAATTACAAGAGTTATGTGATGCTACCGATTACTGCTAGTCGTCTGATTTTGAGATCATATTTATCATTCATAATCCACACATTCTTAGATCGCTGAATTTCGTATATAATTTTCCGTGTAAGTACTAATCGATTAACATAACCCTATTTTCGCCTACTATTAAATTCATTTGTTACCACCGCCATCAAGTGATATTTAAATCTCAGTAGTGAGGAAATGTTCTGACCAACCTCAGAATAGGTAAGGGGGGAGGTAAAAATCTCACTTTGTCTTAGTCAGCTGATTACAAAAGGAACGCGTTAAAATATAATCTCAGATAAAGTGAGGTGATACTATCTAAGATTTATGTCAAAAGGAAAGCAGCTAGAAATAGTTTATCCTAGTTTATCCGATGGCAAGCTAACACAACGTGTATTAAAATGTCATGTTTTTGACAGATGAATTAAATTGTCAATATAATACACTGTTTAGTGGCAAAATTTGATAGTAATAGGATAACTAAAAACGTCATAAAAAATGAGGTAAGTCTATTTTGACTAGTGGCAATCAAGAGACTGTTTTTTTGTAAAACAGTTTTCGTTTAAATCGATCTTTAAGTCTCTACCACAATCTTTTGAACAGTTTGTTACGAACTTCTTCAGATCAATGGCATACTTTTTCGAAAAAGAGATGTATTAATGCTTAAAATGCTTTTCTCCATTTTACATCTTCTTCACTATAAGATAAACTATAATTAGACTGGTGTGATTTTATATGTTTTCTATAATAGTCAGATAACATCAGTACTGTCGGAAAATTAGATTTTAATATTTTAACTAGAAAATAAGTGCAAGACAGATGAAACATACAACTGCTAGATATAAAATGATCATAATACGTTGATATTTTCATTGTAACAGTCGACCTATTTTGCAGCATAGGTACTTTGCTAAAACTATAAACTATTACGAAATGCTATATTAAGTAATAAAAACAGTTCGAAGTACATTTTGAAATGGTACTCAAAGTTTTAGTAACATTTAATAGTAGTTCTGTGAATTTTAATCTACATCTAAATTGTTTAAGAAGCAAATAGAGAAACAATTCAATTTAGCTAATTGGGGAAGTCTAAAGGTCTTTAGGCGAAGGAACCGTATGTTTTACAATAAACTAAAGCCTATGAAATTAAATCAGGGCAAGCAAAAATGTAAGAAACCCTTTCCACATTGCTATGAGATGATATTAAACTGCTAGTACTAGAATATGTTTCAAATTAAAAACACTGTATGTTACTAGACACTATCTGAGCAATATATTTATAATATTATTTAATTATTCTATAGTATGTCAGAAGATGAAACAATAGCTATTTAAATAAGACAATCATAAATAAGTGGAATTACTTTATATATATACAAACAATAAATTAAGTACTTCAACAGTAATTTTTAATAAAGAAAAGAAAAGTTACATTCTTTAGACATACTGGAATTTCATTTTAAATTTATAGACACTGAAACAAGCAGGTTCTTATATTTTTTAGTTTGTTTGCGGCTAAAAAGAAGCTTATTTTTATCCTCCTTGTGTTATATTGGTGCAAGTGCTCATATTTTTAAAAATATTTCCAATAATGTTTCTATTGAAAGAGTTCGCATTCTAGTAAAGACACGGAAGGATTTGCTTTAGAAATTTGAATATTAAAATGTTTAATTAATTTAGTAAAGTGGTGTCTAGAGAGTGCATTATCTGAGTACTTTCAGTTGAGCACTCATACGAACTAAATATAATGGTGGAGGCGCCGGTATATTATTTTAACATATATTAGCAAATATTTGATTAATATTTCACATTCATTTCTATTAAATCTACGATTACATTTCTTATTTACAAAAAATATCGCTTCATAGTTAGCTTATAATTCTAAATGTTTGGGCCCGAACGAGTGCATAACTTCAGCTTTTCGTAAGAACTTACATTAAAACGGAACTGCTGTCTAAATACATAGGATTGTGTCCTTCACATGACTGTTATGATTTATAATTTAATTTTCTTTAAATTGTCGCCCTATTTATATGAAAAAAGTGACCCCGAAGAGACACTAGTAGCCTTAAGATATGATGAAAGGAAATCTTGTGCGCCCTCAAATTTAAATTACATTTTCATGTTAGGTGACACCAATACATGGCAATATTATTCTCAATTATACATCATTTGTAGTACATAATTCAAGAATCAGTTAATGTTATTATTTCTCTTCATTAGTGCTATTGGATGCAGATTATGTTCCAAATTGGAAAGACTGTATCTGAGCACTATAATTATAATATGATTTACTTATTATACAGGTTGTGTAATGCAAAACCTAATATAGCAAGTACAAAATACATCAGTATTGCAACGTCGCATATTGTATATTGTCTCGCTACGTTTAGCGGTAAAATATCGACTGGCAATATTGGCAACCCTCATACGTATAAGAAAGTCGTGTGATCGCCATATCTTCTTATCTCCTTGATATTCCTTATGGTTCTCTTTGCGCCTTGCTATATTTTTGCCCACTCTTCTTGCACATCTAGTAAGAATAAATTAAAATTATTAAAACATTACAATGGGAAATAGTTTTCCCATTTTACACATGGTGTATAGAGGGGCATTAAACACTATCTTCATGTATCCCCCAATACACCACTTTTTTATATCACAAAATATGATTTAAATTTAAACATCCGTTTAATATTTTAAACTACAAACATATACGTACCTTGAATGTATATTAGAGAAACTCACTTGGTACTTTTACACTGATTCCTGTTAGAATAAACAGGATTTAGTACAAAAATTCATAAAAATTCAAAAAGATCACCACAACTGGTATTGCATTGTCTGTGTCACAGTAAACTAGAATTTTAATGAACGTGGCAATCTGAAACTCCAATTATTAAAAACAGGTGGCCAAAGATACCATTATCCCACTATGTACCATGTCCCTATATATACCACCCTCTTCTATATAAAAAAAGATAAAATTTTCTTTTGCACTAAGTTGAACCATGTAATATTTCATATATAAAATTTTGCAAGTTGGCAATAGCACAGAATAGTTTGCATAGACTCCTTAATTTTTGTAATTTTTGTTAGTAACACAATAAACTTTACAATGTACAGTACAACTTTACGATAACAAGAAGATCCGTACACTAGAATTTCACCTCCGTAACGTGTTATTAACCGTCGGTATTATTTCATGTAACTTCTGCTATTTCATTACTTCAAATGCAATTAAATGCAAATTAATCTGCTGTTTCACGTATAGAACAATGCAGCAGTAAATGTTCAGGAAGAGAACTGAATTGTATCTCGTAAATTTGTCATTTTATATCTCAAAGCATGATTAATCTATGACAGTTTTGTTAATTCTAATGCGCTTTGTTATCTAGCGTACACTATACAATTAATTAAGAACTGCATAATTTATAAATTCAAGTTTCCTATCATTTCGCATATAATCTTCTTACATTTCATCTGAGAAAGCAAAATTTTATTATAGTTACAAAAATGAGTGTAGTAATAGTAGAATGTAATGCAGTTCGATATTTTGACAAGCATACAATCTATAATTATTTTATAATTCAAGTGAGCGAAGAGGATAATTAAATTCTCTGAATTCTTTTTCTGGAAGTATTGATTGTAATTAAGGGGGCTTACGCAGAGGTGCCGACTATCTGCCATGAGGTAGGACGTAAGGAGGTGGCGCCATATGCGCTAATGTAAATTCCGCCGATGTAAGGTATTCGTTAAAATAAAACAAACAGCAGAAATTTTTGTTTTTCTTATTATGTTTTTGCATTAAATTGAATACAAAAGATTAATTAAGGCTTTCTTTAGAGTACTTTCTTATAATTCAAATTATTTACTCCTACATTTCACTCTCAAAGTTGGCAAAATTTACAACATCATAACACAGTTCAGAAACTTTATTTTGAAAACTAATTCCAATCGAGCATGCATTGAGCCTTTGTTTATTTGTGTTTTAAATGTCGGTGCTATTGTTTTAACGAAACCTTGTAAAGTCCAGAATTAACATTAGCTCATATGGCATACGTCATTCCGCAATAAAAAACAACGATATGACTTATCTTCCAAATGCGGTATCTGTATCCACGGTAGGTCACCAGACTCCTAAATGCAGTTCCTAGAGTAGAATTGAATAAATTCGTGATCAACCAAATGAAAATTTCTTCACATGAGGCGGTAGAAAAATTCTTTTCTTTCCAGGACCTTCCAGAATAAAATGTGGCCGAGATGGCGGCATGCTTCCGCTCAACGACACAGGAATGTACGACAAAACGTACAAGGCGGTAAAATAAAAGCTAAAAATACACGAGAGCAATGATATTAACACCAGAACACAGGATGGAAAATTGAAAATTAGAATCGCTTACCGATCTCAAACAGCCTTCACCCACGAAATCCGACTCAAGGTCGCAACAAAAACGGAACCAATGTCCAACAAAATATGCCGCTGTATTTATAATCCACTTACTTAGTGTAAAAACGAAACAAAATTAAATGGTTAACCCAACAATTAACAGTGTACATAGATCGAAGAAGTCCAAGACCGCTTTTCCAAAAAAGTGTTATCGGTACTAGCTCGGCAAACGGAAAGAATTGCCCGAAAACGTGCTAATAAGACGAACGTGCTTAGCTAACATCTGCAATCACGCCCGAAAGTGGGAACGAACAATACAAAGATAACAACATTAATTGTCAACGATTTCTAATTAAGAGATGAGGGGAAGCATAATACGAAAATAATTAATAATATACAAAAATCCGAACTAGGAAATAAAACGTTTAAATGAAAGATAAAATCGAAGATAAATAACGAACAAGACCAAGACAACTACGGGCATTGACAACATCAACAACAGATGACGCCACGACATACAAACGGCGAAATAAATGGAAATACTTAAATTAAATCGTAATTAATTAAAGATAAAAAAATGCTGCCCAATCATACTAAGTGAAAAATAAAAATAAGTCGTGTGAAAATATACAGCTCGTACGAAATTAAATGAACTAAAATTCATACATACATACATGAGTCAAAACATATATGACATATAGGGTACTAAAAAGGAAAACGTAACAGTCACGTAATTTATTTCTTACATGGCCCATTAGTTTTTGGACGGTAGCAACGTCGACTTCCCACATTTTCTGAAAGATTCTGCATCTTAACTGCTCCTCATTTTGGACTTCCCAAACCCCCATCATATACCATTCTGGTCAAATGAGTCCAACATTCATCAATGCCTGAGGAACATTTGGAGGGTTATCTGTCTTCGGAACAAAATTGATGCCGTTTGTGGCTAACCAGTCTCTTGTTTTTCAGGGGTAATGGCCCGAGGTTAAGTCAAGCCAGAACATTCTTTCATCGTTGGGATGATGTGTTTTTATAAAATTTCGACGTTTCGTAAGACATTTTCGTATGTTAATGTCTGCATTGCTGGCTTCACCTCGAACATGTCCAATATGCGGCTGTGAAACAGCCGTCTCTGATATGGCACACCACACCAAATTTTTACCTTTAAACTTGACTTTTCCTTTGAAATTAACATTGTCAAGAGCGTCTTGTAAATAAGCCGTATAGAAACCGACATTACCTTTGATGTCCGAGTTGGGCAACGTGAAATACTTTTCATCATCCATAACGATAACATTTTCACTAAAATAAATACTTCTCAAAGCAATGCAACTCCAGGGAATTCTTTCCTACAGCGGTGGTGTATCTTGGACACTTTCTTCTTTTACGATCATTTAGATTATTTCTGGCTAATGTTCGAATAACAGTCGAGCGTGAAATACGCTATCCTCGAGATAACTTACGCGCTGACGTTTCCAATGTGTTTTTTGCTCTTTTAATTAACCTTCGCTCATTAAGTCGGCTTAAAACGTTGGGTCGTCCAGTTTTAGGTAAAGGTATAAAGAATGCACTTTTGATAATCTTTCACTTTCTGATAGATTGTCGAAACAGAAATATCTTGCTCTCTGTAGATCCTAACAATATCGCGTTTAAATATTCGTCCAACCAACTCATAAATACTTCTACGAATATCAAGCTTGTACGACATTGTTGCTGACTTTATTTACAAAAATGATACGTCATATAAAGCACCAATCAATCTAGTAAATTTTCATTCCAACGGCAACTGAATCGGTTCATGTTTACTATAAATTAATTTTATTGGAATTTTTTCCGAAAACTTTTGAAACACGTTAATAAGGTAAACTGAATGCTTATACAAAGAATAAAAGTTCCTTTTAACAAATTTTCGTAAGTAGTGGAAAGCATTTTATGTGAGAAATTGCATATACCTTACTGAATATTACTTCATTTGATCGTTAATTCCTACTAAATATTTATGTATATTGAGAGTAGGTACATATATGAATATTTGAATACATGCTTAAGAGAAGTCGGTTAATGACACAATCAGCGACTGTAAACTAACAAGTTTACTAACACGTATCCAATATCCCGCAGTATATTAAACCGAAGTTCAATTATTATTAGCATCCGCCATGCATTAAGTACACGTAAACTTCAAACACTACCGTACTTCAATCAATGTGTACTATTGATTTCATTGCAATATTCTAGCGTGTAGCTATAAATTGAAATTGTAAATATTTCATATTGTTTATTGACGTCGCGATAACGGCATTGAAACTTCGCTAAATGCAAGTTTAAATGTAGTTTTCATCATTCAATATTTTCCGAATTTACGCCGCAATTAGGAAACAATGTAAACAGTATAAGCTATGCATTATATTATGCAGGAACTTCGTGTTATGCAGTCACAACAACTACATTGTTCTTTACATTAAATTTGAAGTTTCAATTAGGAAGAAGATCTTCTAAATGGCAATTTATTAATATAGTTGGATTACTAATTCGTAGTGAAGTAGAATTTCTCCTTAATACTTGATATAAAACACTAAGGGCGTGCATACCAAACAAGCCGATAAGAGACATGAAGAAACAGAAGATAAAAGAGTGTTAGAATAAGAAGATTATTACTATAACGAACATTTAAACTTAAACAAAATATAGTAATAGACTAAAGAATCTATATTAATATATACTGTGTGTAAATAAAGTAAGGAATAATATTCATATTTTGTTTATTATCGCTGTTTGGGAGAAAAGCTCGGACAGGTCAATTTTATTTTCTTCCTCCGGATTTTATGGATGTCAATCTTTTTTCTTTGGTTTACTACTCTGGGACCTATGACGTCATCGACTTCTTTTTCAAATGGAACCTTCTTATTTTTTTGCTAGAAATAAAAAGTAAATTTTTTTCTGAATTCAGTAATTCCGCATATGTGGTATTTAAAATTAGTAGTTTTAGAGATACGAAGGATCATAGGTATTAAAATGACAACAATAATTAAACTTGAAAATCAAAAGAGGAAATAGTAATAATTTATTCTTGGGAAGATTAAAAAATTTTACATTAATAAATGTTCAAATTACCACCCATTTGTTTCTTAGCAATGATAAAATCGGAGTTGAAATACATCCAAAACATTGTCTCTCATTTCTTGGTCGATATTTCTGCACTCTGACATGTTAATTGTCATTATTAGCACGCTTAATACTTTAAAACTATTAATTTTAAGTACCACATATGGGGTATTGCTGAATTCAGAAAAAAATATGCTTTCTATTTCTCTAGCAAAAAAATAAGAAGGTTCCATTTGAAAAAGAAGTCGATGACGTCATAGGTCCCAGAGTAGTAAACCAAAGAAAAAAAATTTACATCCATAAAATCCGGAGGAACAAAATAAAATTGACCTGATGTCATAATGATGCCTTGAACACTAACGGTTCTAAAATGTATATGGGGACACCAAGATGCAGTTTGTAATTGCCATTGGAAGAGAAAATAATCTTCCATGCTGACCGCAAAGTATCCAGGTTTCTAAAACAAAAATAGCATTTTCAGTCCAAAATTTAATAACGTTTAAATTTTTTTTTAATAGATAAAATAATCAATATTTACACCAACATAATAATTTCAATAAATTCATGTTTTTTAGAAAAAATGAACACTTTAAAAAGCAGATTTCTACAAAAAAAAAATAATAATTGGCAAATAAAATTCCTTCATTAATTTTGCCAAAAAAAAAAAGATTTTTTAAAAAAAATTTCATTATCCCTTAATTTTGCGGAGAAGTGTATATTCGAGGAAAATAATAAATATACGTAGGTGGGAAATTAATAAAAATTATTTGAATTCGATTTATTCTTACTAAATTCTTCTTTGTTTAATTGTTGTAACCGTCTTCTTTGTTAATTACAGATGATGAATGATGCCCGTCTCTAGAACTTTTCAGTATCTGACCTACGCAGGTCAACTTTGTTGGAAAAAACAGGTAAGATGTTCTAAACTAATGTTTAAGCAGGATTAAAGTCAACATTACTCTCTAGGTTAGTTAATAATTCTGTAATATTGATTTATTACTACAGTTACCGCTAGACGTTTCAATAAGGAAGTATAACTTCCAACAAATAAGATTTTGCGAGACCGTGCTTACATTTCTTTGCCTATATAAGATAACTACGTATAGAATCTTAACTTTTAATTAACTATTTTGTGCAAAACTAGATCGTTAGAATTACCTAGCAATAGAGAAAAATAAGCTCAATAGCATATTTTTACTATTTATCAATACATAATTATAATCATTTTATATATGGAATCATAAATACTAAAACACTATAAAACTAGTTAGATTAAATGAACGTTGTATCCGCAAACACCCAGTTGAGAGCTCTTAGATTTATTTGAATATTAAAAGTATGCATGAAAAGGATTAAATCAACGAAAATCTTAAAAGTATACAAATTTAACCCAAACCGTTACTGTCAAATGTAATAATTGCTTTAACAGTTCAAAAAGTATGTTGGTTTATGTTAAGGCCCACAAAACAGGTCAGATAATGTTTAAAAGAGACTATACCACAAGACAAATTCAAATGTTAGAATAAATTTGATATTTGCAACAAAAATACGACAAAATCTTATAAGCTTTGCCATAGATGTGTAGCCAGTAATAAAACCTTCATTTAGTATTTATATCGCAATTCAGTATATCTGCGACATCTGTGGGTTAAGAGGGTAGTTATTTTAGTTATACTTAGAGGACTTTAACTAATTTCACTTATCTTTGTTAGCTAATTATTGTTTCTAAAAATGTTTGTTGGCAATTGATATAAGTCGTACGTTCATTCCTTTTTTGTAAAATTATTTTCTTACGTCGGATAGCTGCTGTTATTTCAAGCAAGGTGTTCTCCTTGGTTCACTCTAGCTCAGTCATCTGAATTGAATTGTTTAGTATCTGGGAAGTAACGCCGACTGGCGTTGCAAAAGTTTCGCAGCCGTTTATGTGGTAAATTACCCTATCGTTTATTTTAACGACAAAGTGTCAGATTTTTAATCTGCAAAAATTCTATTCTTAGGGAACCTTATTGGCGTTAGAAGATTATTAACTCTATTGTGTGCCGATGATTATTTTAGAAAAGAATTTTTGGATGTATAAATTGCAAAGTATTTGATGCTATTTATTATTATTCCAAAGAGTATTAATTAATTAATCCCTCCCAGGTGGAGATAAATATCTTCAAAATCTCTCTCAAAATTTTAATTTCAAATATAGCGTCGAGCATGTAATATATTTTTCTTAATTTATTTTAAGCTACTTAGTGTTAGTTTAAACGCACACTCTTATCCAGTATTATCTTAGAAGCTCAGTATTTTCTTGTGTTAGATTAGGGACACATACTATCTAGAGTCTCCAGGTTTTATTTGTTTTTAACTTTAGTAACTATGCAAGTAGTCAGATAAATTATTGAATTAAGTTGATGATCGATGTGATTCGAACAGCTGGATCAAGTGCTTAGAAGTTTCAAAATTCGAGGTTTATGTTACGTTGTTTATGTTATTACAACTCTTCGGGTCGTTTAGTGTAATATCCTGCCTCAAATATGTCTTTGTTTTATTATTATATTTATATGCCTACCTGTAGTTTGACATACAAGGTGTGTCACTATAGGGGATTCCTGTTGTGTAGTCCGTAATTTCTGACCCATATGGATGTTTTAATTGGGACGTCCTTGCAGCACCAACCTGCTATGTTAAAGTGCAAAACGTGTTTTTATACAGGTTGTATTTAATAATTAATCAATAATAACTTTTTTCCTTTTCTCCTTTGATAGTAATATCATACATGCTAAGGTTTTTGTTCTTATATATCAGTAGTATTAACAAGTTTATATTACTATCATTTGTACAAACTACTCAATAGGTTGATTTGTTTTAAACAAATCCGTAGCTGTTATTTGAAATTTGAATGGTTTTCATTTGTTTTGGTGTTTTAATCATAAAATATCTTAATTCTGACCCTACTTCCCTACCTCATTTCACACGTGACGATCTCTCACAAATTTGAACTTGATAGATGCGCGTAGTGCTCATTTACTTCACTTGTTTTGTAACGCCGATCATTTCCAGCTCAGCCTGCTCCAAGACATGAGGTACGTTACCGATTAGCACGATTAGCTTTTGCCCAGGAACACAAAATAGGAATATTGACCAATGGCGTCTTGTTTTGTGTACATAATCGACGACAGGGAAAGAATATGGCGACGTCGAAAAGCACGATATTCCCAATGCATTTTCACCCTTTTGATGGAGGCATAATTACGGTCTAGCGGAAATATGCGTGAGAGCTTGCACAGAATTAGTGATAATTGATAGTGGTACTTTGACTGCTGTTCAGAACATAACAAACATTTTTGCAAAATCACGTAGTACCTTTTGTCTCACATATTGAGGATAATTTGTCTTTAATGGAGGACAGTACTTGTCCGCATACTGCATGCTGTGTAATAAAATTTTTAAACGAAACAGGGGTCACCAATATGGATTGGCATTCTAAGTCTCCCAGCATGAATCCTATCTAACATGTCCCATCTAACATGTCTGGGACATGTTGGGTAGAAAGTCAGAATCCCTGAGCCCCAAACTACACAAGAGTTGCAAATCATGTTATTGGAAGAATGGGAAATTTTGCCTCAAGAGTTGATTGACAATCGTATCTGGAGAATGTTGAGTCAAATGATAGCATTAATTCAAACTCGTGGAAGAAACTCCTGTTATTAAAATTATTTCTTGCCACACACAAAAAAATTACAAAGAAAAAAATTTGAAACTCTTTTTATAGGTTTTTTGTTACATTTTTCATTAAAGTGGTCGTTCTCTTTAATTACTGGATTTTACTTTAAATTGTTTTGATATTTTTGTAAAATTTTCAAATAGGTCTTAGAAAATACACCATTTTTGAAATCCCTCTAATTTTGCGTGTGAGTGTATTACCTAGGTAGTTCCCGTATAAAATTAAAGTAACGTAAAACTATATATATTTTGGAGAGATAGGGCTTCGCCTATATCAGTTCATAAAGTGAAAATTGTATGCTATTTAAATTTCGCAAGCGTGAATAACCACGGTGTCCAAATATATACTTCAAATATTACATATTTTTCTATTGTGTCCAAATGCAAATTTTTACTGCATTTCCAAAAATCTCGTTCACAATCCGTGATTTTAGGATAATGCTAATAACTGCATCATAATCCTTAGCATAACGGTAGTCTATTGTGAGGTTGATGGTTTTTGTACCAAAACCGTATAAATAGACTTATGTGCAATACTAATTTATGATTATTAAATTTGCATCTCAACCTAGAAAATGGATAGTTATATTCACACCATATGTACGAAGAGAGGTTTTTACGTTATCTACCTTGCTATGAAGACAATATGTTATCGTGAAAATTTTCATACATTATGTTTTAGTGACATTTTATAGTGTCATCACCAAGCTCGGTTCGAATAGCTAACATTTGTTACTTTTAGATGCGTCTAAATAAGAGAAAATGAGTGGATTGAAACTTGAACACAAAAGTGTCATGAAATTTATATCAAACGATGGCAGTAGCCCGAAAGATATCCATGAGAGACTGGTGAGAGTGTAGAAAGTGGAGAAAATAGCCCGTCCTAATTCCAAGCTAAATTTTGGTGTAAGCAATTCAAATGGGACAGAGAATCCATTCATGATGACTCAAAGTGTGGAAGACCTCTAGAAGCACGAAATGAAGAAATCATCAACAAAGTTAAAAATTTAGTGTTGACTGACGGCTGAGCAAAAGTTTTACTTATTGCTAGAGAGGTAGGAATATCAGAAACGAGCTTTTTTTTAAATTCTACACCAAGATTTCTGATTGAGCAAAGTGTCGGCACGATGGGTATCAAAACTGCTCAGTACCGAACAAAAATTGGGTAGACGACAAATTTGTAAAGAGAATTGACTCTTTCATCTTTTATAAAGATGAAGAGTTCTTAAATAGAATTGTAACTGTGGGTGAAACTTGGGGTATGCCACTGGGGCCATTCCACAAAACAAGAATCCATGCAAGGAGTTTATCTCTCCACCGCCCAAGAAAACTAAAACCCAATTTGCTGCGGAAAAAGTGATGGCCATAGTTTCTGCGACGCGGAGGAGATTCTCTTAAGTAATTATATTCCAAAAGGGACTACAAAAACGGAAAATATCTAGCAAGATACAATTAAAGAACAGAATACATCTACATGCGAGAAAACATCCCACAATTTTGCTCAGAAAATTCTGTTTCTGCAGGACAACTGCAAGGTGCATAAGGTACGAATTGTTCAAGCAGTAATCAATAAATTCGGCTTTAAGGAATTACATCACCCACACAGTCCCAACCTCGTCCCCTGTAACTATTATCTTCTTTTAAGGTCAAAAAACACTTGAAAGGGCTTTGATTTTTATCATATATATGAAGACGTGCAAAGCGCAGTAAGATCGTACTTTGCCGAGTTAGCAAAAGAACTCTTTTTCGAATGCATAATATTATTAAATAAACGTTGGAATAAGTGTGTTAGTATTTATGGTTCTTACGTTGAAAAGTAAAATGTTGTTCGTTTTCTAATTGGTTTCATTCACAAATATATAAGATGAAAGGCTTCCCTCGTATATGCAATAAGATTTAATGACGTCGGTATTTTATTGGAAGTTTGGATATAGTTACAGTTCACACCATTACTGAGTGTGAATAGTAGAGTTCCTTCCTAACTGTGTGTGTCTCTGTGTACATACGTATGCTTCTCCATTTGCTATAAAACCCGGCCTAAATAGATTACTCGAAGAAATTAACTACTTATACAATTACCTTAATGGCTAGTGAAAACGTAGCACAACTAATCACGGTTCTTGTATAGGTACACTTTTCTCGAGATTGTTCAATTTTCAACCGGAAATGTTTACTACGTACTTTATTATTTTAGGTGCATTAAGAAAAATAAAGTAAGACATCATGTATTGCTGACTCATGTATTCTGATGTGAGAAAATTTCGACCTCATTTGAAGAATATATCCCATTTATTAACTTCAATCCGACCATCCGAAATTAATAATAATTTCGTATTACTCTCGTCTTTTCTTATCAAAGGGCAAGGTTATAACTTTGCTTATTAAGTTGTGACAACAACAAATTTTATCTGATTGTATGTCCGTTTACTACAAGAAATTTACGAAGTTAAAGTACTCATGGAAACAAAGAAAATTGAGAATTTCAAAGATGTATTAAGAATTTTGTGATAATGCTGTGTAATCCTTCCGCGGAATGTAATTATGGCGTTGCACTGCAGTTCTTTATTTGTGCCATTAGTTGTGGAATTCCTATCTTACTGGTGCTTTTACTGTCAGAGACAATTTTTCATTAATATCAGATATTTGTCACGCTTCGTATATTTAGCAATCGGTTACTTTTAATAAATAAGCTTGGAATTTAATGTTAAGCCGTAATATCCTGGATATTATTTTTTTGTATTCTAAATTAATTCCTTTCAAATTTTGTTATGAATTTTGTGTGGTGCCAGATATAAATTTGGATGATATACAGTGTGTTAAATTGATAATAGCTTTTGTATTATATATATATATTAAAATTTTCTCTTTTTCTTGTTTTATATATATATATATTCGTATGAAACTACATGACAGGGACAACAAAAGAAATATACGTAAGTTATATTACAAGTGTAGAAATATATTTAGAAGGACCGTAACTGCAGGGGCCTTTGAAACACTGCACCATTTGGTCTAGGATGTAGGAAAACAACCTGCAGCATAAAAACCTACATCACAGCGCCACAACACTAAAGGTCTTTAGTTGTTAAAATCCAAGCAATATCCTCTGGAGTTAAATTATGTAAATCTGTATACCCAAATTCAAATTTAACTGGAGGACATTCTTCAACAATATGTTTAACTGTTTCAATATCAGCTCCGCAATCACAAGCTGGACTCGCAATCACATTCCACTTGAATAAATTACATTTCCTTCGCCAATCTCTCTAAATAGTTACATTTGTCTTTGGATATATCTTCCATATTAAATTGAAAATCTTCACAAATAAACCAATATTCCTAAAAGAAACACACTATGAATTCAAACTTGAAAAATTATACCTGTCATATGACCGTGAGGATTTTGGGGATCTTGTACGGTCTTCCAAGTGATGCTTCTTATGGACAACATTATATTCTCCATTTTGGACCATCGTAAAGATAGTTACCATCAACCAAAATCAAATAAAATTAAAGAAATATAGTTTAAAACATAAAAATGGCTAGGAAAATAGAAATTTAAAAGTGTATTAATTAATTATTTGTAATACCCCATAGATCGAATGAGAAATTCCTTTGATTATATTTAATAGTAACCATAGTAGGCATCTGTTTTTCTTCAAATTTTTACAAATGACAAGATCACACACATTTTGCGTATAAATTATTTTTCCGTATAGCCAATTGTGATAGCTTAACTTATCTATCCGATTAATATATAAAATTATCCTATTAGAAACATGTACTTGCAAACCTTGTATCTTCTGTAAACATAGGCATAGTAAAGCGAACCGGCAAAGATACTGTTAAGAAAAGAAGTAGCTGTCACTTAAATTTAATATCGATTTAAAGATATTGATGATTCTATCCATAGCATATTACAAAATTTAGTAAAAAAAACCATTATCCAAATCTTCATCAGACGCAGCAACAACTTAAAATAAAAATAAAATTCTACGAGAATCAACTCATATTATAAATAGATCATGCCAATCGGATAAAGGGTTCTAGATAAATTAATGTTTATGCGTCTTGTGCACATAGAATGATCACAAGCTGAATCGTTTGTATCTATGGGCAGCAAGCGTTGCCATAAATTCTTATATTGCCTGTTATTCTTTGGATTCGTCAGTAAGTGGCTCGAGCTCTGAATTTGCATTAGTTTGTATTGCTTTAGTGATCCTTTTATAGCAGATTTTTATATAAATTTAGTTAAAACTTTTAAATTAACATATTTCAAATTTACTATTGTAATTTTCTTTTTAATTATATTTTTTAATATAATTAAAAGAAATAATTTATATTTCAAAGTATCTTCTTAAAGTTCATATTTCGTTTAATTTGATGTAAAATGTGTATCGTATTAATTTATTTTAAGAACAATTTTAAAATTAAATTATTTAATTATTTAGTCGATTATCTAAGACCACTACAGTATGTATCTAGGTGGGCCCTTTGATAATTATGGTGTACCGATGACAAGTCAGTAGAATACCGAGAGTCACATTGATTAATGAAATATTAACATTTCATATACGAGTACATCAGCATGAGTGAGGCTTGTAGCTCATGATTTATTCTGGATAGGGAATAAATGTCTGGAAAATGTGAAATTACATATTCTACTTTACAAAGTCAAACTCAGACAGACGAAATGGAAAGACTACGTAACAGTATAATAATAATATGTAATATTTAACCGCTCACCCCATAATTTATAAAATGATGAAGAACAAGATAGATACCTACATATATTTACTAACATAATATTGGATAACTTATGAGAAGCAATGGAATACAGAAATTACTTCAGTAATGTGTAATATGAATATTACGCGGGTAGTTTCTTAAAATACAAATCTAAGAATCTCTAAACAGTTAACCGAAGACAAAGAAAATATTTTCAGTTTGATATTATTATTAAATGTTTTTTGTATGCACGTCTTCAGCAATATTTTTGTCCTGCCATTGGGGAGCCGTTGAACAATAAGAAGCAACTACTATTATTATTATTGTGCGCCTATGATCCCAGCTTTTGCATTTTTTGCATTTGTCGAATAGTGACATAGACATTCAACATTCAGTGGTAAAATATTCGATGTATTATATTTTGTATTAAATGTTTTTATTATTAAATTTGCAAACACATGAAGAGTAAACAACCTAGGCATAATTTTATTTTTACAGTTGTGTATAATATTCAATTACATATTGTTTTGACAATGAATGTTATTTCAATCCTCTAAAATTAGTTTGAAATAAAACAAGGCGGAATCACTATTGCGGTCAACTACCAAACGTTAGCTGGATACCTCTAATAGATTTAGCAAAAGCCCCGAAATGAATTTTCATAAAAGTTGAAGGTACCTATATATTTTGTCCAGGAACGAATACTTGAAGCGTGATTAATAACATCACGTACACTGACCGATGTGTTAATTAACCGAAAATCAAATTTGGATTAATGCTTTTACTGGTCATTTACAAATAGATTATTTAGTCTCGCGTGATCAAAACAAATTGCTTTTTGGTATTATCACTTACATTTAATCTAGATAATGTTTATTACAGTAAATAATTAAAATAATTAAGGAACACGCAGTGTATAACAGTATGGAGGGCGAATTTTAACAAGCCATATCAAAATATCTTATTAATATTATATAGTGCAAATATGCAGCAACGTATGTTTGGTTTAAATCACAGTATGTATGTACGAGGGTAAGCTGAAAAATTCTCGGCCTGACAATAAAAGACTGCGATTTTCAGTTAAAAATGATTTTATTTTTCTATATAATCTCCCTTGACTTGAGCAAACATCAGTATTCCTCCCCGGGAGTGAGAGTCTGGAAGGCTGTTAAAATATCCATCTACGGCTCTCTCAACTTCCTCATTGGACGCGAAGCGCTTCCCAGAAACAAATTTTTTCAAGTTTAAGAACAGATGGAGGTCTGAGGGTGCCGAATCAGGAGAATAGGTGGTATGGTCGAGCAAAACATTCCTCAAATCCCGCAGTTTTCCCATTGCCAACGCACTTTTGTGAGCAGCTGCGTTGTCCTGGTAAAACATGATTGTTTTCTTCTTCAAGATAGGCCTCTTCTCGCTAATTTTGGCATCCAGCTGGTCAAGAAGATTGGAGTAATATTCGCCTGTAATTGTTCTGCCTTTTTCAAGGTAATCAATTAGGATCCCTCTTGCATCCCAAAACACACTGGACCTTTCCGACAGATAAGATCGACTTCAATTTCTTTGGCGCTGAACCACCGGCTTGCACCCATGTCACATTCATTGTATAAATCTCCTCACAAAATCGGTGCCTATTCAACCGGTCCAAACATTGCGGCAAAAGTCATCTGCGCATTTGCTTTTGACCGGCATTTAGCAAACTACCGTATGCAGACCTTTCGCATCCCTAATTATTCGTGCAATATGTTTCGCACCCTCTCTTCCAATATCCCTGCGGTCTCAGCTATCCCACTCACCTTCACACGCCTATCGTCCAACACGATATCGTGCACCTTTTCGATGTTTTCCGGTGTTGTTGCGGTTTTTGGTCGTCCTTCACCTGGATCATCTTCGAGGGACGTGCGACCATGTTTAAAATCAGCTGTCCACTTTTTAAAGGTTGACATTGAAGGAGCAGAGTCCCCGTAAACTTTTTCAACTTCGGATGAATTTCCTTAGGAGTTAGTCCATCCGAAACGAAGAATTTTATGACCGCACGATATTCAAGTTTATCCATTTTAACGAAAAACACGGAAGACGTCTACTGCAGAAATTCGTGTAAACAAACTACTTGACAGAACAATTTAAAACTTGTCATAAGAACTAATGACAGGTGCACGCAGGCAGGATTCATAAATTATCGCTGATTGGAACGCCATCTCTGTGTCAGGCCGAGAATTTTTCATCTTACCCTCGTATGTATGTCAATGCCGCTAGTAAATATAACTCAAGATTAGTGAAGATACACATACCACTTTCTGCGAATTAATACTGAAGACTTAAACAATGGTTATATAACATGTATATTTTAAGAATCAAGCTCTTTCAATAAATCTTCATTATTTAAAATATTTTTTTATACCTGGCTTCAATTTACATTAATGTCGTACATTATTGCTTCAAAGTATAACACAGCTTAACACAAATTAACTCTTTATTTATCAAAATTTATAAAAAAAATTTTTTAGTGAGAACACTCTGCAAGATACACAAATAGAAAAAGAAAATTACAAATGTTACAGGCAAGTAATAAAAGATATTTACTATTATATTTAGTCTTTTTTTCTCTGTACATGCGTAGTCAAAAACTATATACTTCATGTTATGTAAAAAAGCATAGTTGAACACAAGCGTTTGCATAATAATTTTATTGTAATTTATTTATGATTTCGCAATTTTCTCAAATATAAATTATTTTTATTATTCATAATTTCATTGTTAGGTGGGAACTACATTAGCCTATTATTTCGTTTTGCAAGCGTATTTAATTTTCATAAAACGTATGACTGAATAAGCTTGACGGTACACATGAATAGATATTATTGTTAGTATCAATTTGATTAAACGCATTATTAATTACAAATATTTGAAATTTGCATGTATGGGTAAGCACATAATTTAATCGAATTAGGTCCGGATGCCGCGAAAAATAAACAAAACGCTTGCGGACAAAGACAGTATAAAATGGAAAATCACAAATTCGAGCTTATTCTGTATTTGGTATTCGATGCGTGATGATAAAACAATCGTAATTAAATTGTTTAGTTATATTGGATGCCTTTGAATAGCGAAAAATTTAGGCAAATATATTCATTCAGTTGCTAAATACCTATCAAAAATTTGGTATAAACAAACGATGCTATCAATGCCAAAGTAGATATTACCTAAGGGAAATAGAATAATGAAATTCCAGATAATTAAATTATTGTAGATACTGAAATAAATTTTCACACACATAGTTCAAAATATAAAATGAGTTTTGCTCTCCGAAAGATTCATCAGGTGATAAACATTCTGATAGTATTATTAAGTTATAAGCCACACAATTGTAGTGGTTATATATATCTATATATGTATATATAATTAATATATTAATTTGCCGTTTTGACTTACTGGGTATATTCATTAAAGTAGAAATTAATAACAAAAATGAGCATTGGCAAAGTAAGTTAATTGAGTAAAATTATTCGAAAATCTTTACCAGAAACGACATTCAACAACGTTATATCGACCTATTTGTTTAATGACAAACAAAAAGATGCCAACGCGTAAATAAAAGTGAAAATGAAAATATTTAAGCATAGAACAGCCGCTTTTATCTATGTAGTTTTTATGAAAAGATCTAGATTTATCATAGCCAGCATTTAATTCCACTACACAAATAATATCGACGCGATAATTACACAATTCGCGTAATTGAAAGAGTAATTGTGAAAAGTTAAGCAGTTGAGGTGCCGCATACCAACCTGTAAATTGAATAGAAGATCCAGATTTATCATAGACAGCATCTAATCACACCACACAATAATACTAACTTAGGTGTCAAAGATGTAATACAGAATTGTGTAAATCAAACTAATATGAAAGTGTAAACATAGATATGTATGTTTCTAGTTTATTGGTTTTCTTTAATATGGCATAACCGAGAAATTGTGTGTTAATTAAAATAATATGTGTATGTTATCCTAAGAATATCAATTTAAAAAAAAATCCATAAATGCCCATACTTAAAAGCAACAGTTGCTAGTAATGGCAATAGTAAGTGTAATTAAATTAACCTGTCATTGCGATTTAGTGGCTATATTGATTAAAGTAAATAAATAATAAAAATGACCATTGGGAAAGTAAGTCATTACGTAGAATCATTGATTTTATATATACTGCATGTCAGATTTTATATGTCACAGTACAACAAAATTTCGATATTTAATCTCGCACAATGTTATAAAATTTACTTTATAATGTATTGTGGGAGAAAAGTTAATATAAAATAATACTAAATAATTTTTTTATGCTATTAAATTTATTATAAACAGTTAAAAGCAATATTTAAAAATTAAGGGTATGAGATTTTAAAATAATAGCAGATACTACAGCCTCTTGGATGAAAAATATGCGTCTTGTAACCTGAAAATCAAGGAGACTTGCTTAACATTCGACGAAAAATAATTGACCAAACTTTGAAAATTTGAATATTTGCAAGTCAACGTAAAATTAAACATCGTCTAATCCATGCATTTATATTGCTTACTGCTTCTATGAGATTGGCAGTTGTTTTCTCTGTGGTGTTTCCTAGAGTAAGGGCTACAGTATCATTTAGAAATATAGCTAGTTTGATGTTTTCTGGTACTAAAATGTCACAAGTGGGTAACAGGTAAAGTACTGGTCCCAGCACGCTGCCTTCGGGCACTCCTGCATTTATTGTTTTGAGACAGGAGTATTCGTTTTTATTTTCTTATACGTAGTATAAGGAAGTATTGTGATGACGAAAATGTTCGACCTCGAGATTTTTGCAGATGCCCACGTTTTGAAGTACCCTGATACCAAAAAAGTGGTTTTTAAAAAATGTATGTGTGTCTCTCAGTAAATTCGGCACACCGGAAGTAGAAGTTTAAACAAATTTATAGAGAATTCATATGTACTCAGAATTAAATTTAAGCAAAATTTTATTATGAAAATTTTTTGAAATTCCTACCGGAAGTAGGTCTTTTACTCTTATCGAAAATCAGTTTTATGCAAATATTTCACAAGTCATGCCTTTGAGACGGGTACATTGCGAATATAAAAGTATTTAGAACTTGATTTTCAATATCCTTTGTATAAATAAAATTTCAAAATTCGGACCGGAAGTAACACTTTCACTCTTATAAAATAGCGATTTTTGCAAATATCTCCTAAATTATGCATTCTATATACGTATAGTTATTACGAGCACAAATATATTTAAAGCTACATTTGAAACACTTTTTGTATAAAAGAAATTTCAAAATTCGTACCGGAAGTAACACTGTTACTCTTAGCGAGTAACACTTTCTTTCGAATATGTCGCCAAGTATGCATTCTATAGAGATTTATTAAGAGAATAGAAGTAGAACAATAGAATTTTGTTTATTTTTTCAGAAGATAAAAGTATTTAAATCTTAATTTAGAACAACTTTTGTATAATTTGAAACGCACGCAGGTATAAGAAAGTCGGTTCTTTCTGTGATATAGTATTCTAAAAGTTGAACATACTGCACTGGCAGGCATCTCTTTAATTTTATTAATAGTCCTTCATGCCAGACTTTGTCGAATACTTGGGCCATATCGCGAAAGACAGCTGAGCATATTTTCTTGTTTTCTAGACATTTTTCTATGACATCTGTTATTTGATGCACTTGATCGACTGTTGCATGCTTATTAAGGGAGCGAAACTGATGAGCGAGAATAAGTTGACTCTTTTCCACTATCTCTATCATTTTTCTCAGTTTTTAAACAATCTTGATATTATTGGTAGTAATAAAATTGGTCTATATGAATTTATTTCATTTATAGGTTTTTCTGGTTTTGGTATCATTATTAATTCGGTAGTTTTCCATAATATTTATACGTGTTTTAGCCTGAAGGCCTAATTAATTAGGTGAGTGACTTTCATGACACTTTACCTAAGCTATTGCTTTAATATTTTCCTAGTAATTAGGCCAAATGCTGGAGCTCTTTTGGAGTGGATGTTTGGTTCGATTTTTTTTAGCTATTTCTTCAAGTGTAATTACTTTTATTTCTTTGGTTTCTTGTACAACTTTTGGTTGGTTAATTGATTCTAATTTAACTTTAGGATGCAAGGTGTGTCTCAAAAAGCTTAGCCTGTTGCTTTTTGTCTCTATCCCAGTTTACATTTTGCTTTCGTTTAGGCGAAATTGGTTTAATAAGAACGTTCATTCCCTGTGTAGGTTTATGTACCTGCCATAAATTGATAAATAGACACAAAATACATGATAATTAATTCGCACTATCCAATTTATTGATAAAACTAAACTAACTGAATTATATTTTAACAATAACATATTCCCTATTTTGAGCACTTTGGCTTTGTATTACAAATTTATACATCTGAACTTTCTAATTGTTTACCCTCCAAATATTAACATTTTTTTCTTGTAATATAATAAAGGATCAACTAACATTTTATATATCTGCAAAATATACAGTATTTGCAAAAACTACTTCAGTGTTCAAACAATCCTCTGCTGAATACGTTTCCAGTACGACAATATTTACAGAGTTTGAAACTGTTAAAACTATATACATATATCGTACCTACCTCACTTTTAAAGTTGCTATTCCCGGCAATACTGCAGGAATTTAAAATAATCGTCGCAGAAGTTAAAATTAGATCACGAGAGAGATAAAAATTAAAAATTCTCTTTAACTGTCTTGAAAGTGTTTCATTCTACAGTGGACTAATAAATAATTCAAGAGCTTTGGGTAACGTATTGAAGCTAAGGATGATGATAGGTCACGTCAGATTTTCGTGCATTTCGACTCCGCAAACGAGGCTAATAATTAATATAAGGTATTTGCCGGTCTAATTGCTTCATCACGAATTCATGCGCAAGGATATAACCGTTGTAGGTCTCTACATAGAGATGTGTTCAAAACGAATTTAATGAAGAATTAATACAATAAATTATTTGAGTGACGTTATAAAAAAACTGTGTAGAGGAATTTTCTGTTTGTAATTACTTTTTCCCTGGATAGTTATGAATGGATTTAAATTGCTATGTTATTTAATTGGTGGATGCTATGTTTTGTTGTTCAGAATTCATCAAACTATCTCACAGTTTTGGCGTAAACGTGGTTTCTATTGACAATTTTTGAGTATCAATGCTTTTTTCACCTAATTTTGCTCTGTTGTTTTTAGTTCGTTGCTTAGAAATGAAAAATAAATAAAATGACTAGTAAAATACAAGCTCTGCTAGAACACAGAAAAGTTAACTGTCACAGTTGAAATTATCTATAAGATTGGTACATCGCTTAAAAATTATCTTAAGATAATCAACTGGAAGTTTTACTTGGACATCTAGAAAAAAAGAATGTTTCGGTTCAAGCTCTATAGTAAACATGTGTCGAAATTGTCTAAAGCGTTGCCTCATATAGCAAAACAATAAATATTTAATTAATGTGTCTGAACTCACACCACTCATATTCATTTCTGCCAGCCACTCAAAGTTGGCAATCTCACGCCCTCACTTCTATACATTACTCTCTTTCTTTCAACTTCTATACCAGTTCCAACGCACCCATCAGCACTTGTATCCCTCCCGTCAAGCCTGTTCTGCTTACACGCAAGCGTGTATCCAGTCAGAAACTTCATTCTCTGATTCAGCTTCCATAAGTGTTTAACCCAAATTATCACCCATCATAATGCCGAAATACTTCACATCAGTCGAGTACCTCAGCACCACCTCATTCATTCTAACACTTGGGACTCACTCACGACTTCCATACTTCCACCCATCACTAATAAGTCATCCCCATATGCTACAACATCTACCTCGCCTTTCACACTTATTTCATCCAGAAGATCATTCATCATGACTTTCTACACCTCAGGTCTACAAATGGACTCCTTACAACATCCCTCCTACCAATTCCCCATACCTTTCGTTAACACAAGCTTACTTCCAGACATCTCCTCGAATCCCACATTCCGCAACTCCTCAATCACACAAGACTAGCGCAAGTTCTCAACAGCACTTTTGAAATCGGCAAATACACTCAACACTTACTTTTTCTCCGTAGCATTCATTTTACCTTGTATGCACACCCACGCATCGTCTGCCGTCCTGTTCATTACTAAACCAAACTGCCGCACATTCAATCCATTCCATATTCTTTCTCTCAATATTTCCATTAACACACCCTCATACATTTTACCGATTACCGCGAGTTGGTAGATCTGTCTATAAGGCCTTACACTATTCCGCGACTTTTCCTTACTCTTAAGCAGCACCGTCACTCTCGCACGCTTCAATTTCTTTTGGAAAATCCTTGACTCATACAACTCGCAAACACATCACAATTGGAAAGACATGTGGAAAAATCGATAGGTAAAAGAATTAATTTCACCAACTGAAATAAAATAATTGGTTGTTGCGTCCTTGCTAGGGAAAGCGACGGCCGTCTGGTCTTAAGCAATATAATCCAATTTCACTGACTATGGGTCGTTATTTCACCAAGTGATCGCAGAATTAATTTTCTACTTTCTTACATTCAACACAATTCTATTAATTTCACAATAAGTGTTAATTCGTTAAATCAACCCAAAACGTTAGTTATCTGATTGCCCTTTCTCGTCAGAATCCAGCTCAAAACTTTGATGTCATTAATTCTTATATTAAAAGACTTTCTCCATTCGTAAAAACATTTCTTTACTCAAATATTTCGACTTTATTTTCAAAGATTAAATCATCAATAATTACTTCAACTAAGATATTCAAATGATGATCACTAGAAATTAAAATCCATAGATATCTCAATTCGATCTTAATCTAAACCTCTCTCGGTACATACAAGAAACTGACAAACTTCTTCAGAAGAATAGAGCCCAAAACCATTACCAAATTTTTCTCCAAAATCTCGAACAATCTTTTTGACTAGGACAGTAACCACCCTAAGGAAGCGGTACGATTGTAGAGGATTCCATGTTGGTGTGGAATTGCATATATTGGAGAAAGAAAGCGACTGAATGGCAGTCGTATAAGGAAACATAATTGATGTACTTAATCATGGAGAACAGCTGGTTCCGCACAGGACATAAGCAGCAAGTCTTAAGTCAAATTACAGTCAATATACATTTTGCGACTCATTATATTGCGATAACCTAGAGATTTATTGAAATTTTTTAATATCCCAACAATCCTAAATAAAGAGACGGTTACATCTTACGTCGTATCTGGCATTCATTTATTATAAAAAGAGTCTGCCATAATCAATATGATACAATAGCTAATATAGAGATCCATGCCAGTATGTATACTCCTGCAAAAATGCAAGTCAGTCTGAGCGGAGTAGATCTATTATGCAATTTGTAAAGAGGTATATAACCAAATACTAACTAACAATGAGTTATAATATGTAAGAATTAGCAACTAAGAAATCTATTAGGTAAATTTCTACACAACCTCCAAAAAATATGGAAAATTTCCAGTATTTTCAATTGCAGTTTAGATATTGCACTAGATGGAAGCGATAGTTTGATATACTATCTTTACTAACTAATAGAGAAAATGCCCCTATGAAGGCAGAAAAAAGGTGAATATACTTAAGCTAAAAGGCCCCGAATATGAAAAAGAAATGCACAAGCACGAAAAGGTTATTTTCATCAGCACATTAACAAGAGGACTTAACTGCTGAATTGTGCTGAGACACGTGCAAGCACCAATTTTAAATTGAGATAAATTTTCAGTGAAAAAATTAACGGAATAGCATACATTGTCAACCGGCCTGTCAACCGAACCAGATGGCCTTTCATTTGTTGCTGCTGTTGTCTCCGATGACCAAGGAGTCTGAAACACGTGTCAACCGTTGCACTAAAGTGAAATTTCACTTTAATGCTTTATCTTATTTATTACGTATTCACGTCATCTATTTACCTTTCATTATCAATTCTGGATTTATAATGACATGCAGATTGTAAATACCTGCCTAGCGGCGTTAGAACTTGATATCTACGATTTGAGGACCTTTTAAATGAAGCTTCAATTTGTAGTAGTGTAGTAGTTCTGTCTGTTGTTTGTAACTCCAGCGATTTTCCACCTTTTCCCTAAGCTACACCGTACTCTAGATAATCAACGTCTGAAATACATGCCTATTGTTACACTAAAGTTGAAATTTCAATTTATTCTTCTATTCACGTTATATCGCCTACATTGAATCACTATTTAATACAGTGAGTTCGTACTCATATTAATTTTTTGTTTTTTCTATTTGGGAAATATATTTTTGCAATTTCCCAACACCTATACTGAATTACAACCTTCAAGGAAGGCTTGACTGACATATATCATTATTGTTTCTGAATTATAAGATTACAGAAATGCTCAGTATGCATACGAAAATACTACTTATTTCACATATGATGCAGAAATTTTTAACAGCGCCTAGTAGAAAATACATATCAATGTTACATTTCGTTTTAAGATAGCTGGGAAATATATATTATGTAGAGAGAGAAATTTTCACTATGGACTAAAAATCAGACCTCACCGAAATGTGTGAAATTAATTACTTCATTTTAACTTCGTACATACTTTCCGATTCCAGTCGATTTTAGTCCATCGAAATGTACTTTGTGCTGTTACCACTTTTTATCACAAAACAAGTTGAAGGGAATGCACACTAAATAACGTTTTAGTACGTGTACTTTATCACCGCCACTACCAAAAGAAATATAAAAGGTTCATTAAATAAAATCCGCACTAATCCAGCAAAAAGAATTTCAGAGCGTTACCTTTCCACTTAAACTTGCTCTCCTATTTCTCCTGTAAATCGCTTAAATTCTTAATGTCTCCATTACCGTTAAGTGAACAAGTTGTTTTCGTGTTAAAAGCCAGTGCTGTATACGTTTGACTTTTAATTCTTTTTCGACTTTAAACGCGGATTGAAACGTCAAGAAGAAAATGTGAGAGCCCTTCATTACAATTTTGGCGAGATATTATTTTCGTTTTTCTAACTTGGCTAACTTAATTATCATGTTAATTATTGTACCTGTTATTAATATTGAGAACCTAGATAATTATGCGTAAGTACAAAAAACATTTCTACGGTAACTCAAAGTACAAATTATCATGTAATAATTATATTTTTTCGTAATTTAAAGCAACAGGAAATATAAAATATCTTGACTGATTCGGTCGTTACTTCCTGGAACTCCATAATAATTAGGGTTAAAGTAAAATACAATTTACAACTACTTTACTTTAACCCTAATTATTATAGAGTTCCAGCAAGTAACGGCCGATTCAATCAAGATTATTAAAAAAGCTTCAATAAGTTTCTTGGCCACGCCGTCGTATTTTAAATTACTACTCAAATGTGCACAGTGTTCACAAAATTTGTGGTTTTTCTACCAGTGTGAAAAAAGGTGTGTTCCCGAACTATATGAAACTCAAGACCAACAACAACAGTAGAGAAGCATATTTGGGTCAAACTCTAGGACTCAAAAAATGGCTTTCAGAAGAAAAGAAAACACAGTTTAGAAAGAGAGGAATTTTAAACATCTATTTAAAGTATATAGAATTTCTTGTTTTGGATATCAATATGGGGGAAAAAGTAAACCCATTAATTAACAAAAAAATTCATTAAACAAGAAAAACAAATTAGAATATTTAATTACAAAAAACAAAAGGTCGGTGTATAAAAATACACATCAATTTTCTAATAATAAATTCTCAGAAAAATTTAAAAACCTAAGCCAAGTAGAGTTCTCCAAGCAAGAAAAATGTCTTTTAGAAAAAGGTTTCAAATATAATTTACACTCCAGCCCAGCACCTCAAATATTAGACAATATAGCAGTAGATACAGAAATCGCATTGAAAAATGTACCCCATAATATACATAAAAAGTATTTAGTATCAAATATTTTTATAAACTGATTCTTCAAAACATTCAAAGCAAAATAAAGAAATTTTCGTATTAAATTCAATTGTTAACATATCAAAGTATAATTATATAATTTTTACAAAAGCGGATAAAGGAAATACTGTTATAGCAATAGATAAAAGTGATTATAATAAGAAGACAGTTGAATTTTTAGATCTGTTAAAATATAAATTGTTAAAATCAGATACCACAGTGAAATTTCAAACATCAATTAAGAATTGTATTCACACTTGTAAAAGCTTATTTAATGAAAAGGATGAGAGTAAAATAATTAACATGAATCCCCAAACTCCAAAATTATATTCGTTAATTAAACTTCATAAAAAAGAGAATCCTGTTAGACCTGTTGTTTCGTTTGGCTCAGCACCTACATACAAATTTTCGAAAATACTCTTGGAACATATTAAAGAAAATACAGAATTTTCAGCTAGATTTACAATTAAGAATTCAATAGAGTTATTCAAAAAAAAAATAGAAGAGATAAAACTCCCGCATAATGCTAAATTAGTTTCATTTGACACTACTAACTTATTTCCAAGTATTCCTCTAAAGGATACAATTAATTTAGTGAAAACCTTTTAACCATTAAAAACGGGAATATTGTTAAAAAATTAGATATTATGAGTTCCCTTAAAATTTGTTTAGAGCAAAACTATTTTGATTTTAACAATAGTATATATTCTTGTAATGACAGTTTAATAATTGGTAACCCATTAAGCCCGCTATTAGCGGATATTTTTATGGATCATTTAGAAGATCAAATTAAAGAACATCCAAATTTCAAACACTTTGTTTATTGGCATAGATACGTAGATGATATATTGGGCTGTTTCAGTGGAACAGACAGACAATTAAAGCAATTTTAAGAACATATAAATAATCTACATAAAAATATTAAGTTCACGATAGAAAAAGAATTAAATAACAGTTTAAACTTCTTAGATCTTACAATCTCAAGAAAACACGACAGACATGTTTTTTCAATTGTTCGCAAACCATCACACACACATGTTATCATTGACAATAGCTCTTGTCACTCTTTTAGTCAAAAATTAGCGGCATTCCACTCTATGAATATAGACTGATATCAATTCCATTAAATAAAGGACATTTACTTAAAGAACTAAACATAATAAAACAAATAGCGACAAACAATGGATACAACCCAAATAGAGTAGATCAAATCTTGAGAAGAAAGAAATATAAAAAGGCAATAGAAATGGTTTACCCAATAACAAAAGAGAAATTAAGTAATTATAAAGTATTTTTTTCTGTGACGGGAAAAAAAGTTGACGTTTTATCCTTCTTGACAGGTAATAAAATGTCACTTTATCAACCCGGGCGTAAAGTGTTACTTTTTGCCCATGGGAAAAAGGTTCTACTTTTTGCCCGCTTAAATTGGCAGGTTTCCATAGCAACGCAGGTGTAATGTCACTTGAAATGTCACATCCATTGATTTTCTGACTTTAATATAAAGTATTTACGTGTTTTTTTCAATATTAAATCGTCGTTTTTCCCATCACAGAAAAAAATAGTGTATTATACACGGGAAAAAATTAGATTTTAGCTTGAGGTAAGGTTTATCTCCCGACGCGAAGCGGAGGGAGATAAATTACCTTGTATAATAAATAACTATTTTTTTCTGTGACGGGAAAAAAGTGCTCATTTTTTCCCGGGGAAAAAGTGACATTTTGATAGTACACATAAAAAACACGGACATTTAATTTTAATAATACAATAGAAAAAGTTGCATGTAATTATGTAAGCCAATAACACTGTCTCCGAGAAAGAACTGCATTTCTTTTTCACCTTTCATTCAAACTAACTAATAATCAATTTAAGTTCGCAAATTTTTAAAACCAAACACAAAATTAAATTGACAGATATTTGAATTATTTACAGGTTTCCTTAGCAAGGCAGGTCTAATGTCGCTATAAGTACAACAGCCTACCAATTTAAAACATCAAATGTCACATCGATTGACTTTCTGTCTTTAATCTTTACTTTTTTTCAATATTAAATCGTCGTTTTTCCCATCACAGAAAAAATAGTGTATTATACACGGGTAAAAACATTAGATTTTTAGCTCTCGGTATTTTGTCCCTCTACGCTTCGCGTCGGGAGACAAACATTACCTCGAGCTAAAATCTAATGCTTCTTCCCTTGTAGTATAATAAATAACTAAACTTACATAGGATCAACAAGTGAAAAAATAGAAAAAAAATTACATAAAGTAGATATAAATGTAGCATATAAAACAAATAATTCTTTGGGGAAATACATAAAAAACAATAAATCAAAGATAAACAAGGGTAAATAATCAGGAGTCTATAAATTAACATGTATGGATTGCCCAAAAACATATATAGGCCAAACAGGGAGGTGCCTTGACAAAAGAATAAACGAACAATTTAAGTTTTAGTAATAAAAAGACAGGTTCAAATTATGCAATTCACTTACTAGAAAATAATCATAATTTCAACAACGAATTTGAGATACTACATTCACAAAAAAAAGGTTTAAAATCAAATTTAGTTGAAGAAGAAATAAATAAGTCTAAATACTCAGATGTACTGTTAAATGACCAGATAAGTCTAAATAATTCCCCGCTTTTAAACTGGTACCATTAAAGACGTAGGTAGTTTTTAAGGATATATTTAGAGTACATTATTTAGTCATTACGAGATTTATCGTAATTAGGTAATGAACAAGTGTGTAGAAAATGTGTTGGAAAAATCATAAATTTGTAGAATGTATTTAGCTGTAACGCAATACCTGAAGAAGCTACATCGTAGCGAAACATGTCGTATTTTTTAAATAAAGTGTGATTATACTGGAGATTAGTTGTAAATTGTATTTTACTTTAACCCTAATTATAAAATATCTGTCAAATATTACAAAATGTTAGGAAATATAAAGAAATAGAATATTGCTTTAGTTTCACATTGTAGAGAGAAACTATAGAAAATACCTCGCGACAGTGCCAATCATTAAGGGTGCTTATGTTTTAAAATTCGGTTAATAGAAAGTGGAGCTAAGCCATGCGAATGTATTTCAGCTTTCCATTCACAAGGTTCATGGAAAATTATTTAAAATTTTATCGATGCGTTGAAAGTACAAAACCTATACATGTCATGTGAATAGAAAGATTGCCGATTTTGTTCGATCTTCAAAGTGACGGCTATTAGGGATTGCACTATGTACACCGCACTTGACCATCACTAAACTATGGTCATCAACTAAACTAAAAAGACAATTAAAAGAATACTTAATATACCGGGTGTCCACACGAAAACTTTATATTGAATTATTTCTGGTGTTTTTGAAGACAAAAACTTGAAATTTTGGGTGGTTGTTCAGGATATAGGGGGACAATGAATAGTGTATTTCATACCGCCCCATCGGGTCACCCGCCGCCGCCGGCCACCCCCACTCCAATATTTTAAATGACACCCTGTATTTTTTTTGTGGTTTTGAAAGAACACAATTTTCTTGATATTCCTATGTGAAGAAACTACTAACACACATTATGACATTTATGAGATATTTAAATTTAAAAGTTTCAGATATCAGAAATTATTAACTCCGAAAAATCATAAGTTAGTCATGGAAATACTTAAAACAAGATTTATTCACAACATTTTAGTTAAATTAAATGCTCAAATTGTTCACCGTTTACATTTAAACATAAATAAAGTCTATTTTCAAAAGCATTTCTAACATTTTCGAACACTTGTGGCGTTAAATTTCGACATTCCTCTGTTATTCTATTACGTAAATCAGCTATTGATTGTGGCGGTGTCTTATAAACAACAGACTTCAAATGTCCCCACAAAAAGAAATCTAGGGGAGTTAAATCGGGGGAGCGAGCTGGCCATTCAATAGAGCCCCTACGTCCAATCCAATGTCCTGGGAAAATATTATCCAAATAATTCCTAACGTCTAAACAGTAATGTGGCCCAGCTCCATCTTGTTGAAAATATAATTGCTCCTCCTCTATTTCATTCAAGTTTTCTTCTAGACACTGTATGATAAGAGGATGTATTAGCTCTTCCAAAAATTGTAAGTACTTAGGTCCATTTAAATTTTCCTGGAAGAATATCGGGCCAATTACTTGGTTATTAAGAATTCCAGCCCATACATTAATTTTTTGGGGATATTGTGTGTTGCCTTCTCGGAAAAAATGGGGTTTTACGTCGCTCCAATATCGACAGTTGTGTCTATTCACAAGACCATTTAAGTAAAAGCAACTTTCATCACTAAAGCAAATACTTCGCAAAACATTTCCATTTTGCCGAATCATATCTGTCATTATTTCACAAAATTCGACTCTTCTGTCGAAATCACCGTCACCCAACTTTTGGTGAAGTTGAATTTTATAAGGGTGCATTTTGTTTAATTTTAATATCTTATGGCAGGTTGATTTTGGCACTCCCGAAACTTCGGATAATTTTCTCAACGAAAGCTCTGGGTCTAAATTAATATGCCCAAGAACTGCTAGTTGCATAGCTTCATTTAGTACACCACAATTATTCGTATTCCGTTTTTTTATTATTTACAGATCCAGTTTGCAAAAATTTTTTTTAGCGTTCTGACATAAGCTACAGATACGTTTCTGTTTGAATGGTTTTCATTGAATAACGTTGCCGCTTGGGAATAATTTTTGTTTGCAATCGCATACAAAATCACTATTTCAGTTCTCTCTTCAAGAGTATAAACCATTTCAGCGAAAAAGCCGAAACTTTAAGAACAATTTTACAAGTATTAATATTAATGAAACACAAAAGTCACAATTTTGACAATTCTAATTTAAAGCAAACTATTTCCATGACTAACTTATGATTTTTCGGAGTTAATAATTTCTGATATCTGAAACTTTTAAATTTAAATATCTCATAAATGTCATAATGTGTGTTACTAGTTTTTTCACATAGGAATATCAAGAAAATTGTGTTCTTTCAAAACCACCAAAAAAATACAGGGTGTCATTTAAAATATTGGAGTGGGGGTGGCCGGCGGCGGCGGGTGACCCGATGGGGCGGTATGAAATACACTATTCATTGTCCCCCTATATCCTGAACAACCACCCAAAATTTCAAGTTTTTGTCTTCAAAAACACCAGAAATAATTCAATATAAAGTTTTCGTGTGGACACCCGGTATATTTATGAAAAGAATGCCAGATAATTAAAATGGTAGTCTAATGAAAGGCGTCTTTATGTAGATTCTAAGTATCAACACAAACTTACTATTTATCTTAGTACGTTTGTAGTATAAATAATAACATGCTTTATTTTCCAACAGCAGACTAGTTATAATATAAATGATAGCACATTGACATGGTTTAAAAATAGACGGACTTTAGAGCCACTGGCAACCATGTAATAAGTTGGTTCTTCGAAAAGATACGATAACGAGTGGGAATCTATAAGGGGTGAAATAAAGTTGATACAGAACAGTAGGAATGTGGCGAATAAACATATCTATAAACGTATATTTTTCGAGGCATAAACAGGTAATTTATTCTTTTTCACATAGTTGCCGCAAAGTGTATAAATATGCAAATACGGCAAACTAACCGACCAGGCCTAAAACTACCCATGAAATAAATTGAAGTACTATATCAAAATAACCAATTAAACTAACTACTTGATATAAAATAAAATACAACATCGATAAATTCATTAAATAAAATCTGTAATTCTGCGCTAAGAAAACCAATGTCACACGTAGTAAAGCGTGATCCATGTTGTTCCATTAGACAACCCTAATTTATATTACGCATCGATTTTGAAGGACAGGTATTTTTCAAATACTTTTGTATTTTGTCCATGAATATAATAAGGTTTTTGCTGAACCATATTCTACTTTACTGATAACAAGATTATAGAACAAGGCTAAGTGGAACAAAATATTACCAAAAGATTTGCATGTGCCTAAACCAAACACACGTTTCTGTACGCCGAAATGCAAATGTTGCCAATATGCAATGCAAAATTGAACGTGAATCAAATAAAACTCCAAGATACTTACATTATCTACTATAGTGACAACGAAGTTATCAACACACACGATTCGATGTAGTAATCCTCTTTGTGTATGAGACCGCGCAGTTTCAATTATTTTTATATGTACTAGCTCTGTATAGATATTCTATGCTACTGGTAAATAAATAAATAAAGTATCTATCTAAATATACATTAAACAAAGAAGAGAGACAAACGCAATTAAAGGCGTAACGATACTGGAAGTCAGTAGACGGACACGGGACGGCCTAAGGAAAACCAAATGCATTGTGGTTAGAACGTATATAATTTGAAGAAACAATATTCAGAAATTGGAAAAATTGTAAGTAAATACGACTATGATGCACTAGAATTTGTAGGAAAGAAAAACAGAAGGGATAGGGTTTTTAGTGTTTTGTGAATAGGGACAGCTACAATATACCGTAGTCGTCAAATTTTAATTTCGGTTTATACTTCCATCCCATGCCGAAGATGACCTTATAATATGCAGCGATGCCTGCTTGCTAACAGTGGTTAGAGAGTAACGCAGTGTCAGGGGACCCTCACGCCTTACATTTCATAGGAAACGTTTGTCGAGGGTACTGCCTTGGCAGACTCGCTTATGTTTATCTTTAGTTTATTACGTCGCGTTCTTTTCCTCTTTCTACTTTCGTATCAGAAATTAAAATATGTCGACTATGGTATACAGAAATGTACACCTTGGATGTCTATCTATCGCGCTTTTTATAGATACAACATCAAGATATTATCTTAGATTATGATATATAAAATATATTGACTCTTTGGCCAATATTTCATGTTATCTACTCAAAAGAAGCTGCTTCTTTTTAACCAAATATTAAAATCCGTTAACTATTAGTATTTATATTGTAAAGGAACATGCATTACATTGCAATTAAAATGCCAAAACTGCCCCAAAGTTGGGCGACATAATGTAATGGAACAGCCTTATATTTTTAATTAAAATGAATAAAATTGCCCCAAAGTTGGGCGACCTAATGTAAAGGAACCCCCTTATATTTAATTTAATAAAATTGTAGAGTTTGAATCTAAAATAAAATTTAAATAACTTGCTTTGCCGGCTAAACTCAAATCAGATTATCTCAGGGCGATTCGGATTAATAAGAAATGATTAAGTAAACGGTGTTCCTAAACATTAATTATATTTAATAAAAAAATACCATTGTAAAACTTTAAACAATTCGTATATTCAAAACCAATCAATTATATATATAACTACTTTTTACATATAACAAAAGAAATAAAATATATTTAAAGACAATGTTAATACATTTTTTACAAATAATTAATGGCCATAGATTTTTATGTATATTATTTGACGTAGTCTAACATAAACAACGAATGCTAGCATTTACTACGTAGGCTGGTTTTGTGTACTCTTATATAAATACACAACAATGTTAATACAGATCAAATTACATTCTCCTTCATAGAACGGAGATGATATTTATTTATCAACTTTATTATGTTAATCTCAATTTCCAATTTATTTCATAATCTTTAATTCTTCAAGATCAACAATATTTTTATTTACAAAAATCTTTTAAAATACCTTATAATAAAGTTTCTTTCTTCGCTCTTCAGCGATGTCTATCTTCAGTAAAATCTTCTTTATATTGCGATGTTTTTATCGGCATCATTTGCTTAGTGGTCACGATCCTGTAGTGACGAATCTACTTGCTCTGCTTACTGGAGGACAATATATTTTTTGTTAAACTTTTCACACTGTGCACATTTACTCTTTAAGTGCTACTTTAATCACTTTTTTTCAAATAACAATTCTTATGATTCTTATCGAATTTATTATAGGAGTTTTAGGTTCTCCTTATTATAGAACATTTAATGTATATTACTTGAATTTCTGCTAGTCGGGGTTTGACGACTTCTTTATGAAGCCAGCCAGTCAAATCCCTCCGACTTTGGAGTTAACTTTCCGACTCGAATCAAGTCTAGCGGTTGACTCTTCTTTTTTTAGCGCGTGTTTCTATTTTATATAAAAGTGTCTGTGGTTCCCCTTTCTCTATATAGTTCGGTTATTTCCACTTAAGTTTCGCATACACACTCTTTTACGTAGGCCAATGTTTATCACAACTGTAGCGTTTATTTCACTGTTGTAAACATTCAGCGCCACGGTTCTTAGAACTAAATACACACTAAGCTTATGACTAATATTTACTTAATAATACCATAACATATTCATTGATTTTAAATATTATTTCTCTTCAAAATATTAATAACAGAATATACTTAATTAAATTCTAAAAAATTAAAAATTATAAAATTAATAAATGGATTGGTATGTACCGTTACAATATGTGTGTGTGGATGAGAGGTACAGTCATGTTCAGTGAAAAGTAACCTGTTGCTAAGTTGCAGTTTAAGTCGGGCTGTATGAGAAAACTGTATTCCTTAATGCTTTTGCAAAGTCGTCTGATATAAAATAAATACGACAGCTTATATTTCCATGAGTAAATATTTACACAACATGCAATGAATGGAGATGTTTATTTAATTTGCTGAGTTGGTATTTCGTATGAATAAATATCATCATCAATAAATACCATCTCAAACATGTCTGAGATGGAACATGTCTTTCAAAATTGGGTTATTTAATATTTTGTTTTCTTGTGCAAAAAAGAAATAAATGCTAGTATTGCAAAACAGCTTCAGTACTTTTTAGTGCACATGACTGTACATATAATAGACGCTTAACTGAGTACTTGAAGAATTATTGACTCATTGAAAGATCGTTATGTTAAGTGAGTTTTGAATTAATTAACATTATGAAGTTTGCTGCACGTGGACGAAGAATTGACGCAAAAGTATAAAGGTATAACTACCTGGTCAAAATCAAGTTTGTATGTGATATAAGTAATATAGGTCTTGACATTACACTTTATGATGCGTCATATATGTTAATATTATTGTTTATGTATTTGTTAATTATTAATTCGTATATGTATGTAAATGTTTGCCAAAGTATAATAAATAATAATTGTTATAAACATAAATTATTAGAAGTTATTGATATACTTGATTTATGATTTAAATATATGATTTCATTTGCTGACCAACACACCAAAGAACACGATCTTTTAAAGAGTTAATACTAAACAAGTTATATACATATGTCGATTCTTTCACAGTTTACAGCAATGACAATAAAATCTTGCAATTGTAAGGAATCTACTGAATTTTAAAATATATTTTCTCTCTGTGTGGCATATATTTCGAGTCCATAACTTTTGTTATTGATTAAAATTACACCTTAATAATATAAGTTTATAAGTATATTTAGTTTGCAAATCGAGTCTTATTGACATGAGCAGTATCTCTTAGATGTGGGATATAGTCAAATAACTAAAGCAGATATTTCAGTTTTATAGTATGTATCTCAACCAGGCGGAATTTTCAACAAGCTTAAGGGGATAATATTGGTCGCTTGCAAAAAAATATCATTTGTAGATAAAAAAAATTATGTATAACAAAATTAAAATTTTCACCATTAGCAGGCAAAGGATAAAATTGAAAATAAATATCACATGCAGATGCACAGAAATGTATTTGTCACAGAAACTGGGTCATGTATAAAACAAACTAATCAAAAACTACCAAACAATAAAAACAAACTATATTGAGGTCAACAATAACATATATCATCAGGGTTTTACATTATTCAACATTTTAACCTTTCGTAAATATTGTTATTCGTTGCATTATACATATTGCTGTGACATATAAATATTTATTTTAAATAACAATATTGCCATATAATTTATATGCTGTAACAACATACTTTTGTGTGTATTACCACACGTAGGGTATAGTCTTTTGTACACCTTATACTCTTTAAATTATTCTTTACACACCAAGAACTTATAATTGGTTTTGTGTTTTATCTTACATTGTTTTGTCGTGTACCTTATAACTATTGTGGGTCCTGGCAATGTTTGTGATTCCTTCTTATTTGCTGATGATTTTTCTCTTGTTCATTATAGGGAAAAAAAGGTAATAGTTTTGTTCAAAGAAAAAAAAACTGTATGTCTATTCAACATAATCATGTATTTTTTTATTTTGTAATTTATGGATTCAAAAATATAGTTTCCTTTATATGCACACCTTTATGCTCTACACAAGATACATAATTGAAAAATGCTCATATCATTTATACCTAATGCCGGTTGTAATGTATGTAAATCTTTTGTTTATTTATTTATTCTATCAAACAAAAATAAATATTTATCCTGCAAATGAACAAATGTAAATTTTTATTGTACATTTATGAATATACTCATCGACGTTATAATATTTATGGATAGGCTTCAATTAATTGCTTTAGACAACCATTTGCACGTGTTGTATCGAGCTCTTAATCTATGCCTTGTGAAATTCTAATTTATTATTCGCTTAATTTGAAAGAAATTAATGATGTCTAGACAATACGATGAAGAAAATGCTCATTTTCACGTAACATCTCTCCAACTGACCAACACCATTAATCCTGTTTAGTTGTAATTCCAACTATATAAATTTTAAAATAAATCTTACAGGATAAATTATTTACTTGTCTATTTTTTGTCCAACAATACATTGATTAATCATTCGCACGTAAAAATCAATGTCTGTCCAACAACTCGTATAACTTCATTTTCAAAAGAAATAATAAACTTACTTGTTATCAATAAATCTATTTTGAATGTCCATTATGAACGCTTCAAATGAATTCAAATGTATTAAATAAAATAAATTCCTGTGACTATATGTGTTAAAGAAATAATGAAAAACTACAGTATAACAATAAAAAAAAACTATTCTTTAAGAGATCTTCCTTTTGTAAGTGTTTTGAGAAGTTCACCTCTCGGAGGTGTTATCAGAAAGTCCGTCTTGTCGAATCTTGTCTTCCTTTTTATAGCGGCAAAAATAAACTATGTTGACCATTGCGCCCTCTAGTCCATGTTTAGGTTGGTACTGGAATACACTTTTCCCGTGAAATCGCTGCCCATATGTTGCCGCCTTGATTCACGCACACATACACATTTTGTTCTGACAGTTCACAATTCACTTAAACGTCAACATAACCTTCCAATTCAAAGGTCCCCTCTGCTTTGCACATGATTCCCAATGGTAGGTTTATTCTTGTTACTAATACCATCCTTCCTTGTACTCGTCAATGAACCTATTACCTTGTTCATTGTTCGACACATACTTTTTCTTTCCATTTATTAATGTTAGTTTTACTTTTCTTTTAGCCGAATTGTGCCTTGGCAAAATGGGAAATACGCCGAAGATAACCATTATTTTTCTTCCCTCACTGCCTGTTCCTGTAGAGCACGTCCGCCTCTAGTCCCTGAAGTATTGTGTTACGAACAAACCATGAACACAGATACCTTTTTATTTGTGATATCAGCTTTTAAATACAAAAAATATGTCACTGCTGATTGCTTCTATGTTTAACATATTTTTATATCCTTTTTTATTAATCTAGTATTAAGCTAAGGTAAATTTTATTCTTTAATACTATCTATTTCATAAACTCTCATAACATTTTATTGCCTTATGCATATAAATTTCATTTCTTTTCATGATTTATAACCCATGCTTTTTGTGTATCTTTTCTACAAAAGAAATATATTACTTATATTTATTTTGTCTTTATTTTATATATTTCTTTATTTAATAAATTTTTATTCTACATCTTTTGTTTATATATTTATTTAATAAATTTTCTCTTGCATATTTCATCATTTACTGTTATAATAAAAATTTGACTATAAGTATGCAACTTTGTATACCTTCATGTAAGTTTTGTTGCATCGTTTTACTCAATAATATTTAAATAGGACTTTTTGTTGTTTTTATTTTTATTTCTAAGCTTAAACTAATTCTTAAATCAATCTCTAAAACTATTCTTATTTTACAAGTTTGCGAGTTCACGGCATATCCCTTGGTTATTATATTTTGTCGTGAATCGTCAACAAAGATTATTATAGCATGAACGACACATATAATAACCATTGTGACAACTCGCACAAATGATTATTAATTTTCTACGTCTATATAATCATAGAGCATAGATATGTGATATTTTCCTTTGATCCTTTCGCTATCTATTTCTTGTAGCTCGTACGTTACATCGCTCAAAATTTTATTTACCCTATATGGGCCACTGTACGGTAAGTCCAGCTTTGCGCACTTGTTTAAATTCCTCCTTCCCAATCTGTAGTTTTTTACCACTACCAGATCTCCAATTTGGTACGTCTTGTGTTTTCTTATCTTTTCATTTTCTGTTCTCATGTATTTTTCTGCAATATTTGCTTGTCTTTGTTTACCTTGATTTGTCAATTCTTCGATATCATCCACGATTGGTGTCTCTTGATTCCAAGGTCTCGGTGGATGTCTCCCATGCATTAATGTATAAGGACTTATATTTGTCGTTATACTAGGTAAGAAATTTATATTGTTTTCCACCTCTTCTATGTATTGCACCCAGGCATTGTGTCTTTCGTGCGTTAACATTCTTAAGTGCCTCGTCACTTCTTGTATGTACCTCTCACTAGGATTTGCTTGTGGATGCCTTATGCTAGTGAAAATTACCTCTATATCCATCTCCCTCAATTCTTGAGTGAATCTCATATTGTTGAAGTATGAAGCGTTATCTACCAGTAATTTTCTTATCCGTCCATGGTCATTTATAAATTGATTCACACAATTTATTGCTATTTGAGTATTATATCTTCTCGTCGGATATAATTTTACATATTTCGTAAAAATGTCTACCATCACAAATATGTTGCAATATCCTTGCTCTCCTGGTATTAAATTCCCCAGAAAATCAGCAGCTACCAGATCAAGTTTATTTTCTACTTGTATACTGTGTATGCTGTTCTGATTTACTCTGTTTTTATATTTTCCTAATAAACATTCTCTACATTTTCTATTCTCTGTGGCAATTAAATTTTTGTCTCTCAGAGAATAAAATTGCTCTCTGAAAACAAGAAATGTTTTTCTGTTTCCAGGATGCCCTAAATTATTATGTATATTTCTAACGATACTTAATGCTAAATTTCTATCTAAAACTATTAAATTCTTATCACCTAAAGTCTTATATACTATGTTATTTCTTATATTGTATCCTCTGTATTCTCCTTCTCTTCGTATTTTTCTTTTTATTTCTAGAATTTCTTCGGTCTGTTGACATGCTTCAATGCTCTGTCGACTGTATATTTCTGGTGCATAATCCAAGTTATAATTGTTGACTTGGTATGCATTTTGCTGCTTTATCCCTCCTTGAGCTCTACTCAATGCATCTGCAACTATGTTGTCTGCGCCTTTTCTATGCCTTATTCTAAATGAATATTCCGACAATAAAAGTGACCATCTATATATTCTTGAGTTGTTGAATCTGGTCTTCATGAGGAAAATTAATGATAAATGATCTGTCTCAACTAAGAAGCTATTTCCCAGTAAATAGTATTTTAATTTGGATACTGAATGAACCAAAGACAAAAGTTCTTTTTCTGAAATCGTGTAGTTTAATTCGTATCCTTTCAAAATCCTTGATAAGAAGCAGATTGGCTTTTCCACACCATTTCTTATCTGTAATAATTCTGCAGCTATTGCATTATTTGATGCGTCGCATCTTAAAACAAATTCTTCATTAAAATCGGGTAAATTTACTATTAATGCTTTGCAAAAATTTTCTTTCACTTCTTCAAATGCTTTGAGAGTTTCAGGAGTCCATTTAAATTTTACTCCCTTCTTTATCATTCTGAAAAGCATGTAAGTTTGATCAGATATTTTCGGAATGAAATGTTTATAATAATTTATCATTCCCAAGAATCCTCTGAGCATTTTTATGTTCTTTGGTCTGGGATACTTTCTTATTGCTTCCAATTTTTCTTCTTCTATTGTGATGGTTTTACCATCTATAATATACCCTAGATAATTTATTTTATTTTTATAAAATTCACATTTTTCAATGTTAACTTTTAAATCGTTTTCTGCTAACGTATTTAAAACCTTTTCTACTGATTCTTTGTGATTCTCTAAATCTTTATTAAATATCAGTATGTCATCCACATAATGAGAAACGTACTCCTCGTGTGGATCTAAAATTTGTTGCATGGCTCTAACCAAAGCGGCTGTCGCTGTTGATAGGCCAAATGGAACGACTTTATACGAATAAACTAATGAATTGAACATAAAGGAACAATACTTCCTTGAGTCCTTGTGTAATGGTACCAGCCAAAAAGAACTCTTCAGATCTATTTTTGTGAACCACCTTGCATCAGTACACCTTGTTAATAAGGTCTCTATACTCTGCGGAGCTTCAAAATTAGGGGAGGTCCTTGAGTTAAGGCCCCTTGCATCAAGACATAAGCGTAATTTTGTTTCTTTCTGATTGCCTGTATTTTTCTTCACTACCACTACTATTGGATTTATAAATGTTGATTCTGTTCTTTCTATAATTTTATTTTTTAACATTTCTTTAATTTCTAATTTGACTTGTTCTCTGTATTTATTGGGGACAGGATAATTTTTAACTTTAAAAGGTTGTGTTTCATCTACTTTTAGCCTGTGTTCATAGCCTTTTGCTAAACCAGGTTTATTATCAAATAACTCTTTATACTTGCTGACAAGATTGCTCACATGGCTTATGTATTGTTTATCGCAATTTAAATTCGTACCATCCCTATATTGCGTGAAGTCCTCACTTTGACGATGCTTCACAGGATGTGCACACTTATTGTCTAATAAACTACTATCCATTTTATTTGTGAGATTTTGTTCAGCATTATTTATATATAAATTATTAATTAATATCTCATCTTCCTGTGTTTCCTTACACCAGGAGATTATTGAATTTTTAATATGAAATGTTTTGTTTTCCATATTTATTTTTGTACCATATTGACTTAAAAAGTCTATCCCCAAAATACAATTGCTGTTCAAATTAGGCACTATTATGAATTCTGTTAATAAATTTAAACTACCTATTCTAACATTTATCCAAAAAACTTTATCTACAGTAATGATGCGTTTCTTATTTGCATTTATTAAATTTACTTTTCTTATAGGCATACTATATCCTAATTTTTCTATATCTTTACTTATAATACTACTATCTAATAAAGATAATTGCGCTCCTGTGTCTAATAATGCTTCTATCTCTTCGTTCCCTATTTTTACTGTTATGTGTGGTAATTCCGTCGTGATTTTCTTTAGATCGTCAAAGTTATATACGTTTTGTACCTTCTTTTTCTTTTTGACTGGCCTTTCTAAAAATCCAACGAAGTCGCATTTGAGTATGTAGAATTTACCCATTCTTTATTTGTCGATAATTGTCTTGAATCCTTGGGTATTGCACCTTTTGATTCTGTTTTTTCCTTAGTACTGATTTCTTTTTTCTCTTCACTTATTTGAACATTGTTCACTCTTCTTTCCCTCTCAGGGTTTCTTTCTTTCTTCTCATAATTCTGTTCTTTCTCCCTCTCATTTTCATAGTTTCTCGTTTTATTGTATGTATATGGATTGTTCCTATAGCTTGGCTTATTATATGTATAAGGGTTGTTTCCATAATTCTGTTTACCCTGATTTTGATTGTACCCATTATTATTGTACTGTTTATCTTGATTGTAACGAGGTGTCTTGTTTATATGTGGATTATTTCCATTGTTGTAGTTATTATTATCATTTCTGGGTGGATCGTTTGTACAGGGTGTTTCATCGGTTGGGGTATCGCGAATTAAAGTGCCTAAATATAAAAATGTCGACTTCAAATTTTAACCACTTATAGAAGTTTTAAACCGCTACCAGTAGGTTAGGTTGTTTTTGATAATATTATTTTATTTAATGCGTAAATAAAAAAAAACCTTCGTTCAAAAAATCAAAAGTACTCAGATTTTATTGAAATTCAGGTGTTAAAAAGATATGTCTATAAAATCAACTATGCAATTGAAAAAAAAATTAAAACTTAATCAATTATTGAATATTTTACAATAATTGCAAAATTAAAGGCAAGACGTTGAAGAATTTATGGGTTTTTTATTACAGTGTTGTGTGTTGAGTTTATAATAAATTTTTATTTATTATCCGTCATAAATTTAAAAGGACTACCTGTTTGCGGACGTTGAAGAATTTATGGGTTTTTTATTACAGTGTTGTGTGTTGAGTTTATAATAAATTTTTATTTATTATCCGTCATAAATTTAAAAGGACTACCTGTTTGCGGACAGCACAATTAGAAAGTTAAGTACCATAAATCTGTCGTAAGAAAAACGACATTATTTAATATTGACTTTATTTGACAAACGGTTTCGTTTATAAAAATTCTGATTGTGAAGTTAATATGGGTGATATTTCCACGTATCACCATTCAAATTTGAACATTTTTTGAGCACTTTTAATTTTTGATAATACGTTTTTTTTTAATTTACGCATTAATTAAAATAATATTATCAAAAACAACCTAACCTGCTGGTAGCGGTTTAAAAGCTCTATAAGTGGTTAAAATTTGAAGTCGATATTTTTATATTTAGGCACTTTAATTCGCGATACCCCAACCGATGAAACACCCTGTATATTTGATGCTTCCATAACTCTTGCTGTTTCCCTTCTCATCCACATCGTCTAATCTCTTGACCAGTTCCAGGAGTGCTTCAATGTTATCTATTCCTTGAAGTGCCACCGCCTGTGTAACGTTGTGGTCAAAGTGTGCTGCTAGCTGTGAAACAATATCACTTTCTTCAATGGTTGGTTGGATGTATTTAAGAAAAGAATATTTTCTTATGATGTAGTTTTCTCTAGAAGATCCAGCTCTGTATTTGCCAAACACTAAATCGTGTCTAATCTTCCTCTGCTGAGTCTGTCCCCAGTACTGTCTCACAAAACGAATCTCAAATTCTTTGAAATCCACTACTTCATCTATTATCATATCGTACCACTGAAGTGCATAATCCTTTAAACAACCTCTTATGAAATGTAGCCTTGACATCTCATCAGATATTCCCCTCATATATGTTTTTATCGTTCTCATAAACGCCATTGGATTATCTTTGTAAAATCCTGAGAATTTTGGTATATTCTCTGCGCTACCAGGTATTTGTGTCAAAGATACACTAGGTGTACTAACCCCATGTACTTTGTTCTCTAACCCTTTTATAGTGTTTTCAAAGTTTAAAGTTTTGTTTTGTAGGGTCAACATTGTGTCCGTACAAACACCATATTTTATTTTACAATCTTCCACTTGATGTGAAAGTTCTTGTATTTGCTCTTGATGTTGCACATTATTCCCTTTCACTTTATTTTCAAGAGAATTTATTTTCTCATCTACCTTATCAAAATTAGCTTGTGTTTTGGCAGATCTTTCGTTGATTTCTTTTATTAAGAATGTGCCTTTACTTTCACATTTCTTTTCGTTAAAGTTTATTTGTTTATTTAGAGTTGAAACTGACTGTTCTAACTTTAATTCTACTTTTGCATTTAATTCTAAAGTTTCTCTTCTTAACTCTGCGAAACCTTCGTCTATTTTTGAGTTTATTTCTATTTTATTTTGTTCTAATTTTTGATTTATACTCAAATTATTTTCTACTAATTTTCGATTATTCTCTTCAAATTTCTTGTTCATATTTCTATCGTTTTCTTCTATTCTGCTGAATAGTTTATTAAAAAGATTCTCAAGTTTTTGTTCACCAGCTACGCCACTGATGCTTTCTGCTTGTGTGCTACCATCAAGTGTTCGATCCTCTGATTCAGGTTTTTCTGACTCTGAATCAGAAGATACTGGACGATTGTCCCTGTATTGTGTGAATTGTGAACCTTCACCATTATTCTTATCTTTATCTGCCATTTTTATCTTATTCCTAACTTATAAATTAATAACTAAACTTATCTAATCAAATACTATTCCTCCTTTTTTTTTTTTTTTTTTTTTTTTTTTTTTTTTATCCCTTTCTAAACAAGAGAAATTGATAATTCATCAGTAAATGAAAATTGAGGTAATCTGTCTCTAACTTGGACACTGAATAATTATTCTATTTACTAATAAATAAAAAAAATGAAACAAACTTTGTACCCATTATTTGTACAAAATAAATTATTATTTTTTTGTTTATACATTTAAAAAAACAAAAATTGCATTGCTTCACAACGTTAAATGTTATGTAAATAATTATTGACAAACGAGAAAATGAATACAATGCTCCACTATGTTAAGCAACATTAATTATATATATATATTTTTTTCTTTTAAACAATTATGAAAAATAATGCATTGCCTCTCTATTTTGGGCGTTAAATAAATACATGATTAATAAACAACAAGAAAAGGAATACATTGCCCCACTACGTTGAGCGCCATTTAATTTATGCTGTGGTGCATAAATAAATGTTTATTTATGCTGTAGCATATAAGTATATTCATCCATATTTATTATAAATAATGTTATTGCCACACGTTGGGCATCGCCATTTAATTTATGCTGTGACATATAAATATTTATTTTAAATAACAATATTGCCATATAATTTATATGCTGTAACAACATACTTTTGTGTGTATTACCACACGTAGGGTATAGTCTTTTGTACACCTTATACTCTTTAAATTATTCTTTACACACCAAGAACTTATAATTGGTTTTGTGTTTTATCTTACATTGTTTTGTCGTGTACCTTATAACTATTGTGGGTCCTGGCAATGTTTGTGATTCCTTCTTATTTGCTGATGATTTTTCTCTTGTTCATTATAGGGAAAAAAAGGTAATAGTTTTGTTCAAAGAAAAAAAAACTGTATGTCTATTCAACATAATCATGTATTTTTTTATTTTGTAATTTATGGATTCAAAAATATAGTTTCCTTTATATGCACACCTTTATGCTCTACACAAGATACATAATTGAAAAATGCTCATATCATTTATACCTAATGCCGGTTGTAATGTATGTAAATCTTTTGTTTATTTATTTATTCTATCAAACAAAAATAAATATTTATCCTGCAAATGAACAAATGTAAATTTTTATTGTACATTTATGAATATACTCATCGACGTTATAATATTTATGGATAGGCTTCAATTAATTGCTTTAGACAACCATTTGCACGTGTTGTATCGAGCTCTTAATCTATGCCTTGTGAAATTCTAATTTATTATTCGCTTAATTTGAAAGAAATTAATGATGTCTAGACAATACGATGAAGAAAATGCTCATTTTCACGTAACATCTCTCCAACTGACCAACACCATTAATCCTGTTTAGTTGTAATTCCAACTATATAAATTTTAAAATAAATCTTACAGGATAAATTATTTACTTGTCTATTTTTTGTCCAACAATACATTGATTAATCATTCGCACGTAAAAATCAATGTCTGTCCAACAACTCGTATAACTTCATTTTCAAAAGAAATAATAAACTTACTTGTTATCAATAAATCTATTTTGAATGTCCATTATGAACGCTTCAAATGAATTCAAATGTATTAAATAAAATAAATTCCTGTGACTATATGTGTTAAAGAAATAATGAAAAACTACAGTATAACAATAAAAAAAAACTATTCTTTAAGAGATCTTCCTTTTGTAAGTGTTTTGAGAAGTTCACCTCTCGGAGGTGTTATCAGAAAGTCCGTCTTGTCGAATCTTGTCTTCCTTTTTATAGCGGCAAAAATAAACTATGTTGACCATTGCGCCCTCTAGTCCATGTTTAGGTTGGTACTGGAATACACTTTTCCCGTGAAATCGCTGCCCATATGTTGCCGCCTTGATTCACGCACACATACACATTTTGTTCTGACAGTTCACAATTCACTTAAACGTCAACATAACCTTCCAATTCAAAGGTCCCCTCTGCTTTGCACATGATTCCCAATGGTAGGTTTATTCTTGTTACTAATACCATCCTTCCTTGTACTCGTCAATGAACCTATTACCTTGTTCATTGTTCGACACATACTTTTTCTTTCCAATTATTAATGTTAGTTTTACTTTTCTTTTAGCCGAATTGTGCCTTGGCAAAATGGGAAATACGCCGAAGATAACCATTATTTTTCTTCCCTCACTGCCTGTTCCTGTAGAGCACGTCCGCCTCTAGTCCCTGAAGTATTGTGTTACGAACAAACCATGAACACAGATACCTTTTTATTTGTGATATCAGCTTTTAAATACAAAAAATATGTCACTGCTGATTGCTTCTATGTTTAACATATTTTTATATCCTTTTTTATTAATCTAGTATTAAGCTAAGGTAAATTTTATTCTTTAATACTATCTATTTCATAAACTCTCATAACATTTTATTGCCTTATGCATATAAATTTCATTTCTTTTCATGATTTATAACCCATGCTTTTTGTGTATCTTTTCTACAAAAGAAATATATTACTTATATTTATTTTGTCTTTATTTTATATATTTCTTTATTTAATAAATTTTTATTCTACATCTTTTGTTTATATATTTATTTAATAAATTTTCTCTTGCATATTTCATCATTTACTGTTATAATAAAAATTTGACTATAAGTATGCAACTTTGTATACCTTCATGTAAGTTTTGTTGCATCGTTTTACTCAATAATATTTAAATAGGACTTTTTGTTGTTTTTATTTTTATTTCTAAGCTTAAACTAATTCTTAAATCAATCTCTAAAACTATTCTTATTTTACAAGTTTGCGAGTTCACGGCAATATGTATAATGGTGCTAATGCATATACGTGACACATGTAATATGTACTGGACATGAAAGGATTTTAATTTACACTTACCAATATGTAAGTGAAATGAAATGTAGGAGTAAGTCATTCTTAGCTTTAATTGTTAAGTTCTTATGGTAAAATAGCTAAGAGTTGTATTTATATTATTGTAGATTAGTAGTGCATCATTACTTGATTCACTATTTAATACTGTTATTTATATTTATGGAAAAATTGGGATAGACATCCATTATATCTTGATGTACCTTTGATCTCTCTACTATCTATGTAGTAAAAAGATTACTCGAAAAAGTTCAGAATGTTATTTATTAGATTCGACTTTCGAACAGAACTGTATTTTACTATAAAGGGGCCCACGCACTGCGTTTTTGTTCGACGAACAAGTCTGTTCGAACAAACACGTCGCAAAACTGAAGTGTGTAGGTCGAAAACCGTCGTTGATGTTGGCGTACAAATCTGTTGAAAATAATCTGGTTCGGCCTGTTTATGTCCGTCGAACAAAACCGTCGAATAAATCTGAAGTTAACAACTTTCGGAAAATCCAAACTGTTTATCACCCTGATCTTATAATCCTTTGTAATGGTATTGCAATTCCTTCCTTCGCCCATTTTGCCCGTTTCTTTTTTTTCTCTTTGATAATATGGCTAATGCCGCCGCCACTGCACACACATATATTGTCTTCATATTATTAAACTGCCGAACAAAACTGTAGTCTGTAGGCAACTGACGTTCGTCGTTTTTGTTCGAACAGACTTGTTCGTCGAACAAAACTGTCGAACAAAACCGCAGTGTGTGCCCTTTAGAAGAACGCGACTTCGTCTACCGGTAAGGGTGTTATTTAAATATTTTTATGTTGAAATGTGGTGCCTTTATAGTTTGTGTTTTTTAAAGTGCAAATAAACGTTAGCAGTTTGAAAATCCTCGAAATAAATTAAAAAATAAGGTGTGGCTACTACACGACTTTCTTATACGTGTATACGTTTCAAATTAAACAAAAGTTGTTCTAAACTAAGATTTAAATTCTTTTTTCTTCTGAAAAAATAAACAAAGTCCTACTGTACTACTTCTATTGTCTTAATAAATCTCTATAGAATGCATACTTGGCGACATATTCGAAAGAAAGTGCTACTCGCTAAGAGTAAAAGTGTTACTTCCTGTCCGAATTTTGAAATTTCTTTTATACAAAAATTATTCCAAATGTAGATCTAAGTACATTTGTACTCTTGATAAATATATGAATATATGAATAATTTACGAGATATTTGCAAAAATCGCTATTCGATAAGAGTAAAAGTGTTACTTCTGGTCCGAATTTTGAAACTTTTTTATATAAAAGATGTTGAAAAGTAAGTTCTAAATACTTTTATACTCCTGATAAATATATATAGAATGCATAATTTACAACATATTTGCAAAAAATCGCTATGCGGTAAGATTAAAAGTTACTTCCGAGAAGAGTTAGAGACCTACTTCCGGTAGGAATTTCGAAAAACTTTTTTAATAAAATTCTTCTCAAATTTAATTTTGAGTACATATGAATTCTTTATAAATTTGTTTAAACTTAGTATTTGACGAAGTATTGGCAAAATTCAATTTTTTCACTGAAGTACTACGTATAAGAAAGTAAAAGTTGTTGACATCTAGCCTATATCATGTAATAATAATAATAATAACTGTATTAACGTAGAATACGTCACATTGATTGAAATAATCATACATGCTAAAACACATAGCTGTTTGATAGATATACATTTACGTAACTATTAGATAAAGCGATTGTTTTGCTTTATGTTAAACTTTTAGAATAAGAATTAATCTGTAGTTTAATTCAAATTATGCAGAGCATATCAAAAGATAACATTATAGCTTAAATAATTAATTAATTAATACATTAAAATTATTCATATGGTTATTTATAACAAATGGATGCAAGCAATCTTTAGAGTAGTAATTATGAATTCAAATATTTAATAAAATGCTTTTAATATTTGTGTTATTTTTCGAGTAAACCATTCTCGAGACAGGCGTGGTGCATAGTCTCTAGCGTAAACCTGTACGAAAGATACATGTGTTCAAAACATTAAAGAACATTAAATCCTTAAATGTCGAATGAATTCAATCTCAAAGTTTACTTAAGATTGATTTAAAGTGACCACATCACAATACGGTTTCTACTCTCCATTAGCATGAAAGGCCTTCCTCGTTTCTTTTTCCTATTCGTTTTCTTTTTTGTATTTTCCTCGTGCACCTTCTTTAATATAACGATACCGAGAAAAGGAAAAAGATGCCCAAACGGGCAACAGGAAAGGACGAACGAGAGTGTATTGATGGTGTACGCATTTGCTTATGGTTTTCGGTTGGCCGTCCATCAAGCAACGTTGGTCAACGGCTCGCCGAGATCCATTAACCCCAGTAAATACTGAGGGTCACTTCAATGAAATATTAATTCGTAAATGCGGTCTTGGTTAAGGTCTGTTGCTGGCTGCTGTTGTTGTTACTTGTTGTCGGTGCCGTCTGAGTCGAGATGATGGTGGTCCGTAAGGCCCGTACGTCGTCTTGTAGTAAAGGGCCATGACCTTTTATGTGTTTAGATATGCGTGGGCGCGTCTAATATTACCCTGAACATAATTTGTCTCTATCCGTTTGTTTTACTGCAACGGATTTGATACGCTTACGTGTTTCGTATTTCATATTTACCGACATGCTGTTACTTGTTGACCTATATACAAAGTCATTTGATATTCTATACTCACACGTTACATGTTTACATCGTGTAATAAATAAAATTATGTGTTTGTATTGTACTAAATTAAAAAATACTCATAGATTCTTTCCATTTCAAGGGCTGGTATTATAATAGCCATGTACTCTTGTTGTGTTGATTATTTATTAAAACGGAATTAAAAGAACACATACACGATTTACTCAATCACTGATAGTTCAAACTTAAATAAGCTTTAAGTACATGCAGATTTCGTATCCTTTGGAGGAAATATACGGAATTGCAGAAACTGGTAAATACTTGATAACAGTATTACAGCTAACACTTATTAAAAAGGTTTTAAGTTAAAGCCTTGTCTTTACATATACAGGTGTTATAAATTAAGTCGGCACTATTGCTAACTTTGTTCGGTTAAATTAGCAAAGTAGTAGTATTTTTATCGTGAACAATGATGGCAGAACCAAAAAGACAGTTGAACTTCTAATTTTCGCGCTATTTACAAAAGTTACATTTTTTTAAATGGAACACCCAGTATATTTTTGCATACATTGAAAGAAGAAATTATTTAAAAAAATAAAGCTCTCATACATTATTGACAAAAAATTAAATTTGCGGCAATTATCCACTATTTTGTACAGCAATTCATATGAATAAAATCAAGATGGCTATGATAAAAAAAACAGCAAATATTAAACAAGCATTGTGTATTATGTATATTTATTATAATAGATGTTTGAAGACATCACAGTTTTGTCCAATGCACTACATCCAATACAAAAAACAGCAAATATTAAACAAGCATTGTGCATATGTTTATTATAATAGATGTTCGAAGACATCACCGTTTTGTTCAATACACTTCCGAATTCGTTTATGTACATTGTGAATTACTTTTAAAATCGATCTTGCGTCTATGTTATTAGCAATAGTAATTATTTTATTTTGCGGCTCATATGAAAACGTTATAGAGCTGCAGAATAAAATAATTACTATTGCTAATAACATAGACGCAAGATCGATTTTAAAAGTAACTGGCAATGTACATAAACGAATTTGGAAGTGTTTTGGACAAAACGGTGATGTCTTCGAACATCTATTATAATAAATATACATAATACACAATGCTTGTTTAATCTTTGCTGTTTTTGTTTATCATAGCCATCTTGATTTTATTGATATGAATTGCTGTACAAAATAGTGGATAACTGCCGCAACTTTCATTTTTAAAATAATTCCTTCTTTCAATATATGCAAAAATATACTCGGTGTTCCATTTAAAAAAAAAGTAACTCATGTAAATAGGGCGAAAATTAGAAGTTCAACTGTCTTTTCGGTTCTGTCATCATTGTTCACGATAAAAATACACAATGCTTGTTTAATATTTGCTGTTTTTTTAATCATAGCCATTTTGATTTTATTGATATGAGTTGCTGTACAAAATAGTGGATAACTGCCGCAACTTTTACTTTTGGCAAATAATGTATGAAAGCTTTCTTTTTTGAAATAATTCCTTCTTTCAATATATGCAAAAATATACTCGGTGTTCCATTTAAAAAAAATTAACTTTTGTAAATAGCGTAAAAAGTAGAAGTTCAAATGTCACCCTGTATAATCGTTTGTGTGTCTGTTAGTGATCTTATAAATTCTGAACGACTTGACCAATTAAGGTCATATTCACAAAATATATTCGTTTTATCCAGACGATCCTTCATAGCTAAGGATCCGATTGGTGGCGCTGTAGTCAGTTATTAACAAACTCTATATTTATTGATCAAAATGATCACAATATATGTTGGTTTACTGTCAAAAAAGCAAATCACAAAATTTGGATCCGATAGGTGATGCTGTGATCGATTTTTTAATAAAATCGCGCCACCTATAGGAAAAGGGGAACAAGGTCTGCCGGGGCAGGTAGTTAAGTATATACTAAATCAAACAATATGAAATTGTAAGACCTGGTTTTTCAACATCGATTAAAACGCTGCTTAACGTAATCGCTGATTAAAATATCGATTAGTACAATTTTTCATGTGTTTTTCCAACAACATTTAGTACTAATGCGTGATTAAGAATGTCATTAACCGGATAACTTTCAGATGATTCAGACTTCTAACTTCTAAATTTATAATAGGTACTACTGGCAGTGAATGTGGTTCAGGTGTTATTTGCTGTATGAAAGTAGTTTTTGAAGTAAATTCATAATTATTTTTATCAATAATTTAGTAATTGTATTGTTTCTTTTATAAATGAAATGAATACTGTAAGCAAATTGATAAATGATGTAATATTTATTTGCCTTACAAGAATCCATATATTGTTTAGCTTATTGCAGAAGTATAATGAATGAATCAATTTTGGAATTCAATATCGTGTAGAAATGTATGCCTACCCTTCTTGATCTTCTTCTTCTTGTAATTCTATCTAGAAGCACCTTATCAAAAACAATTTTTTTCCTTCAATCTGCCTTGTGTCACAAATCAAAAAAAGCTGGTAATGATTTGCTAACTTTTGGATATAATGCAGCCATAGAGAGATAGAGATAGCGAGAGAGAAAGAGAGAGGAAGACGTATTTCTGACTTATTAGTCGTTGTCAGTACGGCATAACTCAAAGAGGTTGTGTTGATTGAATAACATGTATAGTATAAGGTCTTACCCTTAAGAATTCCAAACTTCAAAAAACTATTCATCTTAGTGTTCGTCAGAGTACTTGGTAATATATTCTGTACTGTGAAATTGCCACATTTTCAGCAAGGCGTATTAGTAAATACGTCAAATTATTCTTAGCCGATATAATGAAGAAACGTTTAAAACTAATAAGTCATCTTGACTAAGAGACTTTGTTGAAAAATATATTAAATTACGGTAATAATAAAACAAAGGAAAACAGCATGCCAGTTTGCAGAAGATCTTCAGTTTACTGAGGACAACAACCAACTTTTCTACATTGTAGACAACGCCGACTTATACGTGTTTCTGATATTAGTCTACGTTAGTACGGCATAGCTAAGTCGGCAATCTCTATCATGTAGTGAAAAAATTAGTAATCATATACATATTTCAGTGTGTATGTGTGTCTGTGTGTGCGCGTGTGTATGTATATAGTATAATATTAAAATAAGATAAGAAAAACATATTAAAGTAATAAAACTTAATAAAAATAATAAAATAATTTTGCAGCGAGCAACATGACAAGGAAGCTAAATAAATTGAAACAAACTTAACATAAATATAATATAAAATTCATTCTATAAATACCTCTAAGTTTATGAATTTCTATTCTAATTGAAACATAATATTATTGGCGATCTCCAGAGAAGTTGGACCCACGTGAAATTCAAATTAGTATATTTTAGGCAGTGGCTCCGTGTCCGAATTCGGACAGTTAATTATTCTTACTAAATGTCCGACATCGGACATTTAATTTCAATTGCTATATGTCCGAGTATGAAATCCTACGAAAATGTGTTTCTTGAGGTTATGTCTGTTTGAGTTTTAACCTCGGTTTTTACTTAGCGCTGCCTGCGGGTGGTTCAGTTAACCAATAAAATGGAGGTAGGTAAAAAATTTCACAGCTACAGTGATTGCATGAAAGCCCTCAGTGCTTATGAAAAAGAAAACTTTGTAAAATTTTACAAACGTGATAGTAAAATTCTAAAAGGAGACCGAAAGGACAAGAACTGCATTTACGAATATCTGAAATTCACTTGTAAGCAAGGAGGAAAGTTGTTTAGGAGCAATTCTAATGGCAAAAGACCAAATACTAGGTAAACCAGCGAATATAGTACATATTATTTAATTTTTTAACATTACTAACTTTATTGCAGATCTCATCGCACTACTAACTGCTGTGCATATATAACAATTAATTTCCAGAGTAAGACGAAAAAGCTAAAAATCACCCAGTTAAATAACGAACACAATCACACTCTTTCAAAAGTAAGTTGTAGGTATAGTCAGTTATCATAGTTAGTATAATTTCTTTGTGATATTTTATGTTATTGTAATATACTCGTAATTTTAAAGGAATTGTATCAGTACTATGCAAAAGTACGAAAATTAGAAGGGGAAGTATTAGAGGAAACCAAAAATATGATTAAAATGAGAGCAAATAAAAAATTGATTCAATCTCATGTTATGACAACCAGTAATAAAAAAATTACTTCACAATATTCAAACCAGAATTAAACCTGATGCAGCTGCGGCATCCGATCTTTCAAGTTGCATCGAGCTGCTGAAGAATACATATAGTAAGCAAATTGAAAAACAATCTTTAAGTCATATACATAATGGATAATATTATTATCAGATTGTGAATCATTTGTATTGGAGGAGGACGGGGAATTTAGAGGACTACAATTTCAATCGAAAGAGATGAAAATGCTCGCGGCAGCTTATCCTGAGTTTATGTGTATTGATGCCACCTATAAACTACTGGACATCAGAGCTCCAGTGTATATTTTCTTAGTGGAAGATTCGAATGGAGGTAGTGACATTATATGCATTACTTTGTTAATGTATGAAGACTCGAACAGCCTAAAGTGGATGTGTGAAACATTCAAATCTAATAACCAGCAATGGTCAAACATAAAAACAATAATGACCGATAAAGACATAAAAGAAAGATTTGTTCTGAAAGAATGTTTTCCAGAAGCGACACTGCTTATATGCAAGTTCCATGTCTTAAAAACGTTTCAAAGGCAAATAATCTCAAAACTTGGAATAACATCTATGGAAAGAAATCTTTCATTAAGTTATGTTCAAAAATTATATAGTAAAAATTTAGACGAATATAATAAAATTTTCGAAGAAATGAAAGATCAAGTTCCTAGGTCTGTTGTCGACTACTTGGAAAAAAATTGGACTTCTATTAAAGAAGAATGGGTACCAGCTCTAAGTGAAGCTGAATGTCATTTTCTAATACAACTAATAACAGGTTAGAATGTATAAATCAGAAACTGAAATCAGTTATTCCACGTTATGCCTCTTTGGGAGTATTCATCGACCATTTTTTTTGTATTCTTAATAGTCTTCGTGAAAAACACAATTTTGAAATGTTTACTATGTTACAAAAAGGAACAACCTTAAAGCCGTTTGAAAATAATTTAAAAGAATATAAGGAACTATTAACACCCTATGCATACAATTTTATCAAAACACTGCATTATAAATCTAAGAAAGTAATTATCAAAAAAGATGCCGCTGGCCTAGTGAGTGTGTGTGACTCCCTAAGTCGCACTTACACAACAACAAACAATCGTTGTGACTGTAAATTCATAAAACAAATGAAATTGCCTTGCTGCCATATACTAGCATTTAGAAGTTTTGAAAACACAGAGTTATTCGAAAGGTCACTTTGTGGAGAAAGGTGGACTAAAGAATATTATGTTGCACACCATAATCTATTCCAAGATAAAGTAGAAAATCCCAGGGATAATAATTCCAATAATGTTGAAATTGATGCATCTCTGTCAAGTGTTACAACTTTTCAAAGAAAAGCGACTTTGAGTCAGAATCAAAAGTATAATTTGGCGCTAAATACAATACAAGAGTTAGCACAAGTAGCATCGGAAGAAGGAACTCTGGAATTTGAAAATAAATTAAAAATTCTCAAAGATTTAACAAATTATTGGAAATTGGGTAAGAAGATTATTCTTGTCGAAAACGTAGTGTATTATAATTCTTTAAATATGGATCAGTCTGAAAATGTTATTGCTTCGATATCTTCCTATAAGGAAATCAATTTGCTCCCTCAAGACATTGTCGTTGAAGAAGAAATAAGTGAAACAAATCAAGAAGATAATAATAATTTAAATACAAATGAAACTCTTAATTTAGTCTTCGAAAATGATGAAAACATTGTGTTACCTCAAAACGTCGACACCGAAGGAGAAACAAAAAAACTTACAACAGAGCATCCAGAAACAAATCTTACAAATATTGATTTAAATGACTTAGAAATTGTAAGCAATTCAGATGATAGAGAAAGAGTAGCAAACATAAAAATGTCTCTTCGAATAAAAAGAGGAAGGGGGCGTCCAAAAGGACATTTATCAACAACCATTGGTCTTCCAAACAGAAAGTTTAAAACTAAGTGAACTTAGAAACTTACTTAAGATTAGTATTTAGGTACTCATTAGCAATACCAAAATGTAATTATGAGTACATATTTATATTGTGTTGTTTATTCTGTTTTTCTATAGTACTTATTTTCAAAATAAAAAAATTAAGGCTCGCAAGTGTTGCTTATCAATTAATTCGGCTACCGGATTATACATTCAGTATAACTACCTTTTTCAGTATCCCACATCGGATGTTTAGGATCAACGTTCATATGTGTCCAACCTCGGACATATAGCAACTGAAATTAAATGTCCGATGTCGGACATTTAGTAAGAATAATTACATGTCCGAACTCGGACACGGAGCCACTGCCTATATTTTAAAACCACAAAGTTTGAGTTTGATAAATTCAGGCAATATATTATTATTATTATAAGTTCATTATATTTTGAGTAGCCCAACAACGGAGCAATTTTATTGTTAATCATTTCTGGACATTTAGTAGAAAGGAAATATTATATACACAAGTAAAGAATTCTTTGGGGTAATTCCACTGAAAATGCAACTGCAGGCACATATTTTGGGTTATAGGCCTTCCTCAGTACAGTGTAGCCAAGGAATAAGACGGGATAACCTTGGGGATGATAGCAACAGTCAAAGACATACACAGGAGACACTTGACCGATTGAGGCTTCAGCCAGAATTACCAGGATAGACCTAAACGTCGCCGCAAGGAAGACATTTTCGACCTGCTTGCCATCTGAACCCATAAAATATATAATAAAGAAAAAAATTATTGCAATTTTATAATAATGCAAGAAACGAATTTCATGGGGTAAATCAGCTGAAAATGCAATAGCAGTCACATGTTTCGGGCAGACTGGCCTTCGTCAATGTAGTGCAGCGAAGAATAAAGGCGGGATAATCTTGGAAATGAAAGAAACAATGTGAGACATATATATGAGGCAGATTACCAATTGAGGCTCCAGCCAGAATGTCTTTGAGATATTTTACACTTTAAATATGTACTATGCACATAAGAATCCTTACATGTTGTATCCATAAAATAAATTCTTCCGGTTTATTTATTAAAATGAAATCCCTAATTACAAACAATATAATCATAAACTAATCAAAATAAGGGAAGAAGCACAAAAAACAAGTACAAATGCAGAACATGGAGCTAATATTATTAGAGCACCCAATATGTGATTTATATCATACAAAGTTGCATACATGTTGCTAACTTTGTTTGATAACTTCATAAGCACTATACGTATAACCAACCATTCATATTGATAAACTGGCCGCAAATAAGTTTTTTTAACTACTTAGTAAATTCTATTTCTTTATGTTGTTATCTATACATACAGTATATAAACCAGTTGATTCAACTTGAAGTTCTGTTATACATTTTTTATTGTTTTCAGCTATGTGCCTCCCGAAAGACGGGCCCGAGGCGATGATATTTTATGGGCTAGTGCCCCAACTGCGATACTTTCATAATTGGCATAAACTTAATCATGCTTTGTTCATATCTATCCCCCGATCTATAGTAATAATACATAAATAATAAATGAATTTGAATTATATTTATAGCTTATTATATTTTAAATTGAAGTTACAAAACTTAATGCGTTGTAACATAAATTGTGTGCTACGGTTCAAATCACTCTACTAAATGCTTATATATATAGTAGCTTATACCGCGTGAACGAAATTGATTGCAATTGCGGCTCGTGTGATATTGTTGTATGTATTATAGTGTACTACTCGATATTAATTGAGATCCATATTACAAACTCATCATTGACGTGCTATTTAAATACATTTATTAAGTTACGCAAGCATGATATGGTATACTAAATGATATACGCATAGATTTCGTCGCCAAGAAGATTATCGGATATTTTAAAACATTTAATGCAGTAAGAAACGGTAGTTTTAATACTTTACTAGTTATATCCAGCATTTAAAATCAATGACCAGAAGAAGTACGTTTTTGAAGTGATTTACCAATGTCGAATATGCTCAATTGTTTTCTTTTTGATAATTTAAGTATTCAAGAATTGAATGTATTATTTTATTTGCTATTATACTGCACTCATGTGAATACTTTTTCCTGTAAATGCTAATTATTGGGCAATAAATATTATAATTATTATTAAAACGAGTGCAAAAATAAGAATTTCCCCTTAATCGTGAAGATATTTGCTCTATTTCCATAAATTTGCTGCCGAGTTAGGTATTAAGCACTGATTCAACACTGAATTGAAAAAGGATTGCTATAATTGGCTGATACTGTTTTTATGGCGTAAAAGTGAGATTCATCTAAGAAAATCTGATGGTATTTTGCCTGCTAGAATACAGGCATACAGCGACCGGAGATAAATTTATATTTTAAATTATTATCATAACACATTTTACAAAACTCGCTTTTTGATAATCCTAAAAATATATTTAGCACGGACAAGACATGCTTCTAATTCAACCAGCGACTCCTTCAAGCTTTGGTTGGAAAAGGCTCAAAGTGTACCTTTAACCAGAAGGAAGAAAGCATTACTGGTGATTGGGTGCTATAATGTAGACAAAATGTCCTGCCCTCTGTCTGTATTATGAAAGATTAGAACTGGAAAAGATAACTTGAGAACTATATTCCACTTGGATAAACATGTCATAAAGTGCTTATATTAATTCCACATTTTTTTTTAGATTTGATGAAAAATCGTATGGTTCCTCGAAAACCTACTGGAAAGAGCTTACTTATTCTCTACAATACTACGGCTCACTCAAATTAGATTGAGATGCTCCAATTTGTGGATGCAATTGTTATTATTTTACTGTCCTTGGTTAGAGCTGTTTTCAAATCCTTAAAGACTTATCTTTATGAAGCTTGCAAACTTTGGCTAAAATATATTATGGACGACATGTTACAAAGTAAAACTTTGGAGAATTGCTAAATGACTGTAGGAGAGAATGTGCAAACTGAAACAATGCTATATCTGGATTTAGGATAAGAGGTATTTATCGTTCAGCTCTAATTCTATTTGGGATTATGTCTTTGCAAATACAAATAGATAACCTGTTGAAATTTTAAAATTTTTATACTCTGCCTATGTATTGAGTAAGCTTGAATATGCCTCTCTAATATGGTTTCTTATCTATGCAACTTACTGCTTTGCATTTAACCGTGTCCATCGCAGGTTCCTGACGTTTCTCACGTATAAGACAGATGGTGTTTATTCAGTGAGGGGTGTAGCATAGGAGGACCTGTTACTACGTCACAACATGGTATCCTTAGGTGATACATTTGAGAGATTTTTACGTAGGCTGTTGAACAGCAGTATTGACTGTGGATATCTTGAACAGAATGTAATTTCTGGTACGGATTAACGGATTAATTCCAGACAAAATTGGATCTTTGTAACACCATTTATAAGAACCAACATCGTGAGAAGGGCTCCATCCTACACGCTCTGTTACTTGGCGAACAAAAATGGGAGATTTATTTGTGTGAAGACACTGACTATACATATGTATACACCTGTAAGATAGCTTTCAACCCTGTTTTGGCTCTTCCTGTTGGGTAATAACGGTGATTATTTCTTATTTATTTATAAACCATAGATACTAGATTGTTGGGATCTAGTTTGTCTTAAGAGACCATGTTTGATTATTTTTTGCAATGTATTGTAACGAAACAAGCCCACAAAAGAAGTAGACCTCCGGGCGACGACAAAAGAAAAGTAAACATCGGCGTGACGCACCGTAAATAAGTCATAAATCAACTGCACTCATATACTGCGTCAGCAACAGAAAGTCTGGAATATGGTAGAAGAGAGTCAGAATTTGCTGGTGTATCTCTAGACCTTTTGTCTGCACATATATATAAATGCCGCCGGTGGGATAAGGATTATTCATTCATTCAATAGTAGTCGCCCGCGGTATTTACTGAACAGTTCAAATAACACAAATAATGTGAGTAGCCCAGTTTTATTGTAGTTCACAAATTACATAAATATTACTGATATAAATAGTAGTGATAGAAATAAATACGTGTTAATATATTTGTAGTAGTTTTAAGTGCGATACATTTATTTTACATTTTTATATTGTGATTAGTTTTACGTGTGTAAATATACATACTGTTTCAAAACATTTGCACGAGTTGTTCATTTCGACCCCGAAAACGCAACAATTTGGTGTCAGGTGTGGGGTGAACAAGTGCCAAAAAAATGGCTACCAAACGTTTGGAAGAATTAAAGGTCCCCGAGTTAAGGGCAGAATTAGAAGAAAGGGACGCAAATACGCCTGGAAAAAAAAATTCTCCAGGACCGGCTTCGTGACATTCTAATAAATGAAGGTAAGGATCCCGAGAAATATTTGTTTCAAGTACAGGCTGATCCAAGCTTAATAACGAAGACTCTAAAAGATGAAATTGCAAATAATTCAAAACATTTCGAGACTACTATAATGGAGACTTTAAAAGATGAAATTGCAAATAATTCAAAACAATTCGAGACTACTATAATGGAGACTTTAAAAGATGAAATTGCAAATAATGCGAGTAGAAAATACATAAATATTACTGATATAAATAGTAGTGATAGAAATAAATACGTGTGTTAATTTATTTGTAGTAGTTTTAAGTGCGATACATTTATTTTTCATTTTTATATTGTGATTAGTTTTAAGTGTGTAAATATACAGACTGTTTCAAAACATTTGCACGAGTTGTTCATTTCGACCCCGAAAACGCTACAGTATGTTAGCGTTACGTGCTTCTGTTTTTGTTTACATGTACGTACTGTACACATATTGCTTTTAGAGATTTTTGTAGTAGCATGTTCCTTTTTAAAATATTGTATAATAACCTGCAGTGAACTTTTGCATATTTTTAAAGCTATTTGATAAATACGGTTTATCTATTTTGTTTGATAATCACATTTTTTTATATAATAATAAAAGCCATTCGCGTGATCCACTCTAATCGCCTGAGTTGAAATAGCTTAACCAGTGCCTTTATTGACGGCAAAACGATATGTTTATCTTCTCTCAGAAAACTGCGTCAAAAACGTTCTGTCTTTGGGTATGTATAGACTGGAAATGTCTACATTGCGTGCGCTACATTTGGTGACTGCTGACGAGATCTGAGACTTCGAAAAGGGACCGCGGGCTTACGTGAAGAAAAATTGGCGTTCCTGTGACCAAACATACAAAGAAGACACTTCAAAAATCAAAGGCACCGAAAAGGTTCACGGCCCTCACATTCACGAAAGAATTCAACGCTATCGAGGTTTGGCGTGCTGACGAAGGCTCAGAATCCAAGAGAACCGACTTTTGCGCAACGTCCGCTAGCACTCTCCACCCTCCAAGTACTTCTATAAAGAAGGTACAATTCATTTAAAGCCTGCCTGCAGGCGGATTCGTTAAAAAAGTCTCGCTATCAAAAGTAGGCGAGAGCTTCGGCAATTCAAACAGACATCACATTTTGAAAGGTGCATGGAAACGTTTTGCTTCTGTTATGACAGTTTGGTATCTCGAAGCTTTCTAATAACAAAAGGATGGTAATTTACGAACAATGCGCGAAATGGTCATACGTATCCCGATTTGTAATTATCAAGACGTCCACAACGTGGAAGAATCGAGATTTAGAAGAAAGACCGGAAAAACGAGACCCTGTCGCAAATTAAGTAGGAAAGAATTGACACCACAAGGTCAGTAACTACAAAAGAGAATATATGCCGTATAACATTTAGAAATTACGGACTTAAACGTTTGCAGGTTTTGTTCGTTAAGTACTGGAAAAATCTAAGACATAAATATATAGATCGAGAGAATTAAATAAGTAAGCAATAAAGAATATACTAAGTGGCATTAATTTAATTGGACATGCATTTAGCATTTATTTGATGATATACACGTGAACTGAACAGAAAAGTATACTATATGGCATTAAATTCATCGATCACGAAATTAGCGTTTATTCGAAGAAAAGTGTACTCAAAACCAGGAAATGAAACATAAGGAATCCATATTTTTAATTTGTCAGTATGCAATCCTTTAATTTGACATGTTGGTATGTGATTAACCGTAAGTGTAAGAATATCCTTTAAAGTAACAGAAATATAGAAATATAAAACAAATAGGTATATAACAATTAAAAGTGCACCATATTTGAAAATATATTGCTTCTATATTGTTATCTCTTGCATGTTCTATGCTTTAATATTTTAACAAAGATTTGTTCAATTCTGCATAACTATCAAACTTTCATAAAATTTTAAACGTTTTATTTGATAGAAGCATAAGAGTTTAATGTGTTTAATTAGTTACTAAAATGGCCTTGTTATATATACAGAGTAAGTCATTAGTTGCCGCTTCTTCGATTGCTCTTTTGTCTTTTAAATAAAAGAAAAAACAATTAGTGGAAGATCCATGGTTGCTTATGGCGCATATTGTAAAAATACTTTAAGCTCTGGCGCACTTCCGGTTTCACCGGAAATGCACAAAACTTAATTTTTTTAAATGACTCGCCTTATATATTTTTGGATTTTCTTGTACTGCTTTAAATTGTCTGTTCGACGGTTTTTTCTTTTTCAAAATTGAGCCAATAGTTTTTGAGTTATTAATTTTTTTTGAAAATATTTGACCAAAACACGTGTTCAGAAAAAAATCATTTTCACATTGTTTTTAAAAGCAAAAACATTAACTTTGCTGGTGCTTGTAGCCAAGAAAATTCTGCATCATTTGGTAAAGTTGCACTCGACAATACCTCTATAAACTTTGTTTTTTCAAAGCCTACTTCCTGAAATTTTCACATACCAAAAACTTATTTTTTTTAAATGGAACACCCAGTATTTTATTGAGGCATTTTGTTCCTCTTTTTATTCTCTTTCATTTTTGTTAACAATGTCCTATACCTATCTTTTGTAATTTCTGAAATAATCACTATAAGAGCAATTAGCGGTCAATTAAGGAACTACGAGCGCTGTTGTTCTATGCACCAAAATATTCGTTCAACCAATGGAAGGCAGGGATGGCGCCCGACTTCCTTAGCCAAGTGTCAAACAAAGTAGATGTTATATCCAACTATCCCAAAAGTAATAATTTTATAGAATGAAGAGCACCGCATTTCAATTTTTTAATTCCGGCAATATACAGTTGTATTTCATTTTTAACACTGTTGGGTAACATCGAAATAAAATAAAGGTTATGTTTACTGACATATTTAAAGATGTCTGCAAAAAGTTTTGAAAATCCGTTCGTAGATAGCGAAGATACTCTTCTCCATTAACATTTTCATCAAAGAAATAAGGTCCAATTATGTAACTACCCACTATTCCTCCCCACAGTTTTAATGACCAACAATTTTGAAAGTTTATAGGTGTGATAAAGTGGGGGATTTTATGTGGTATAATAACGGAAATTGTGACGATGAACGTATTCACTTGAATAAAAGGTTTCGTTGGTAAACAACAAAAAATTGAGAAAGCCAGGATAATTTGCCAATTGACAAAAATGTTAGCGATTCTGAAAATTTCTTTCATCTAACCCTATGTATGAATATGCTACGGGTGAATTTCGTATTTCCTAATTATTCTGAATTCTCAAATTTGACTTACATCTATAGTCGGATCGTTTTCGCAACCGACATGGCAAAACTACGAACTAAAGACGCTGATTCAATACCACTACAAATTCCAGTCAACCGGAACAATTTTAGAACAATAAAATTCAAATAATTAATTAATATTTTAGGATAAATAGCTAGGGCTAGTAAAATAGTATTACATGATAGTCAGTTAGAAATTAAATATTATAGATAAAATTATTAAATATTACTTTTCTATATCAATATTTTATTTAATACATGGCTATTCTGAGCAGTGTTGTCAGATTTTTATTTTCACGGAGCGGATTACACTTGACAAGCGTAGCGAATATTAATGTGAATGACATTGTGGTCATCCTTATTATCACAATTTTAAGTCCTCCTAGAAAATTTCAAGTGTGTTTGCAAACGATCTGCAAAGAGCAAGATTATGTACATGAAACTGAACAAAGAACTTTTATTACACATAATTACATGACCTGTTTGAGATTTTACTGGTACATTGCATATTAGTACATGTTTTGCAGTTTGGTATTTTATAACCTACTAATATCTGACATAAAAGAATGCAAGCTAAATATTGTCTGAACGTGTTTTCCAATTTACTTATTAAAGGCGTAAGAAACGCTGACTATTTTTATTCTGAAGCAAATCTTTCTTAAACAACCTCATTTAAAACTAATCAGCACACTTTCCTGTGCGGAAATAAATCGAATATATTGATCTAAACCAAATTATATAAGAGACGATAAGTTTTATTCAACAGAAACGTTTGGTTTTACTTGTAATTACTTTGTTATCTAGCATAATCAACTCATAAAACGAATGTTGCATATAAAGAATTGGAGATGGATTAATCAAAGTTCAAAGACAGATTTCGGAATCTGTTAACATATTTGTTTATAATGCTTCAGCAGAAGATTACGATAGTTAAAATAATTTGTACTTACATTGATCTGTTGAAGAGAAATTCTATCTAATCGAAGAAGTAGGTGACTCTCACTAAGATACTAAATTTTTGAAGATTACATACTGTTAAGAAAATTTTCAACTTTAATAAGGTATAGTTATGTTGACTAATAGAAGAATGGTGGATGATTGATGTCAGCACCTGTCTTTCAAACATAGACGGAAAGCATAACGAAACACTAGGAAAAGTTAGGCATGACAAATTGTACGAGACATGTGTTCCTATTAGGAACTTGTTAGGAAATTAACTATTGTGGAATAAATTGTGCAGATTCTAAAATTAAATAACTGAATTTAGTTTTTCTCAAAAAAATTGATCCAGAATAAAATAATGATCGAGTTTATTAATGTGACAACAATATAAGCATTTGCATAGGGGAATGCAGTTAAAACATATTTCTGTTATATTATTTTTATAGTTTTTCGCAAATAACTTTTGTACATTTTCTGTACGCTTTTAATTTTGTAATTATTTATTGTTATGAATGGAATTAAGATTATATAATTAGAAAAATATATGATAGTATTGTAATAATATTAATGTAGTGCATAATAAATTGGGATAGTAAAAATACTTGTTCATTATTGTATTATAATTTAAAGTTGCTTGGTAAGTTGAATTCTGATCAGTACAAAAATTCAGCTTAAGAATACTCAACAATTGAAATACTTTAAGATGTTGAATTGTTTAATTCAGCATTAAATATAATCTTTAACTACAAGAAATGTATACTAGTTTAAAGCTTAAATAAACGATTATGATTGTGTATAGCTTAATTAAAAGTGTGATTAGCATGCAATCAAACAGTATAATTAATGTTCACAGAACAATGGTACCGTAATAAGACAGAAAGCTATCTAATCGAAGAAGTAGGTGATTGTCACATAATAATAAATGTTTGAAGATCACATATATAATATGTGATATATTTAAGAAGGGTTAAACACGTTGACTGTAATAGAAGAATGGATAGAATTTATACTAGTTTAAAGCTTAAATAAATAATAATGATGTGTTTAGCTTAATCAAAAATGTTTGATTAGCATGCATTGTATTCAATGATATACCTGCGAGAAATGTTTCAAACAAGTTGCTTTTAGTATGTCAGTGATTATGGTAATAATCATAGTGAACAGTAAGAATCTGGCAAAAAAAAAGTTTTTATAATAGGTGTAATACTTTTCTGACCTTGTTGTTGCATGTAAAATTACTTTAATGTTAATGCATTTAATGGGCGAGCAATATAGCACTACTGGTAACGATACTGCTATACAACTGTCTTTGCTAGTAAATATCTTTATTGTCTATAGTAAAACTAACTGGAACATATTTTCTTAATACATTTCTGAATTTAAATGAACCCCAAAAGTTCAATTCTGTCTGAAAATCTTACCTTTATTGTACTTACATTTAATTATTAACAGCAGACAAATTCATACAAATATAAAATAATCATTATATTCGGTTTCTAATAGTACTTAAGCCAAATTATTATCGAATTAATAATTACATATTAGAATTATTGTCGGTAGTGCTAAAATCACAAGTCTAATTGATTATTTAGGGTTATAGTATCAAAATTAATATTACTTGACAGATCCAATTTTGCAACGTCTCAAATTTGACGCCATTTTAATTTTGGTGGCGCATGTCGGTTGCGAGAGCGATTCTAGTATAACTGCCATCTAATTTTTGTAGTACTAGTATGGAGGTGTTCAACTACACTCGCAAGTACCATAAACGTCTTATCCTCACCAGTTATTGCTTTTTCCGCTATTTCTTTCATATTCAATGCTTTCTTTTCACTCAAACCTTCTACTTTATATTTTCGAAGGTTTCTGGCTTCGGTTGACTTCTACCAGGGATCGCTGTGCATAAGGTCTGGATGCTAGCAAAGAGTTTCTTTCAGATTCACCCAAAATGTCCATCATATCTATTAACTCTTCATAAGAATAATTCATTTGGATGATAACTAATAGCGATGCTTTTATAAGTTTGACATAAATGTATACCGACTTTCTTTAACAGTTGAGTCAGGCAGTCAGCCGCATTCCAGTCTTTATTGGACCAATATTTGGGAGCAGAGAACAGCGCCTGTAGTTCTTTAATTGACCGCTAATTGCTCGTATAGTGATTATCTCAAAAATTAGAAAAGATAGGTATAGGACATTGTTAACAAAAATTAAAGAGAATAAAAAAAAGAACAAAATGACTCGATAAAATACTGGGTGTTCCATTTAAAAAAAATAAGTTTTTGGTATGTGAAAAATTCAGGAAGTAGGCTTTGGAAAAACAAAGTTTCTTGAGGTATTGTCGAGTGCAACTTTACCAAATGATGCAGAATTTTCTTGGCTACAAGCACCACCAAAGTCAATGTTTTTACTTTTAAAAGCAATGTGAAAATGATTTTTTTCTGAACACGTGTTTTGGTCAAATATTTTCAAAAAAAATTAATAACTCAAAAACTATTGGCTCAATTTTGAAAAAGAAAAAGCAGTTGAACAGGCAATTTAAAGCAGTACAAGAATATCCAAAAATATATAGGGTGAGTCATTAAAAAAAATAAGTTCCGTGCATTTCCGGTGAAACCGGAAGTGCGTCAGGGCTTAATGTATTTTTACAATATGCGCCACAAGCAACCATGGATACTCCACTAATTGCTTTTTCTTTTATTTAAAATACAAAAGAGCAATCGAAGAAGCGGCTACTAATGACTCACCCTGTATATATAAAACTTAATCACAAATCTAGTGAATAAAGTAACGTCAAGTAATAACAACGAATATTAATTTATTCCTAAAAATTTATTTGTCCAAACTTTTATGGTTACTTTTAATGCGCGAGTTTAGTAAAAGAAATAAACAAAAAAGCAGTATGTTTTTAAGGACTGCATCTAATTTGAAAAAAGCAGTGCTCTTTCAGTAAATAAATTTAATTTTACGATTGTAAATATGCTCAAGAACCAGTGACAAATACCAGAGCTTCGGAGTACTATACAAGAATATATGTCAATGACCATTGAGTCATAAAATATTTATCGCATGTACGTATATACATGATAATAAGCAGAAGAGTCTTTTACGACTTATCCAATTGCTTTATTTTCTTCGATTTTACTTTCGTTGTTATTACTACGACCAAAAAACCCGCGCAGTAAACAGCCCGAAGCCGCGGATCCCAATTAAAGGTGCACGCATTCTGACTAACGACATTGTACACAGCGTCGTCGCTGTAGCCCGCTCGTTACCCCGCTCGCATTTGTTATTTAACGCGTTTATTTTCGTTCGTGTCAATTAATTGTACCGCAAAATTCGGTTCGTTTAATTTAAATTTATATCACCTGTCATATATGCGATGTTGTAATAAAATTATTTGTGACCGTTGTCGTTGGGCCCGCACTTGATGGATTGTTTCATAAATTTCGTATGTCATTATTGAACGTGTGGGACTTTTTTTCGGCCGTCAACTTCCCCGCGATTCTAAATGACAACGGAGTAATCATTAATTTACAACCGCTGATAAATAAATAATGTAAGTTTTGTTTGATGTTTGTATGACAAATCTCTGTTTGTATATTCGACCTTTTTGTTTATAAATCGTTACGAGGAATTTTAACGGTACAAATCATTGTAAGCTGAAATATTTACGCAGTAAGGTACTTATGGACAGAATTTGACAGAACGGTTAAATATATGCCGCTATGATTTTACGTTGTTTCAATTTATTTACCTTTTTTTTGTTTAATGGATCGTGTAGAACTCTGAATGCCCTGCGTTTTCAGTAGTGTATGTTCAGTAGAGTTAGGTGGTTAGTGGTAAACACATCGTTGCCCATCATCTATAGTTTAATTAGTTATTGGCTACCGAAGGTCGATGTTTTTCAATATCTATATTTTTTTTGTTGTTTTGAGGAAAATAAAGAATATTTTCTTGGCATTTGTAACAACAGTTACAGCCGTTGTTATATTTTGTCAGAATCTTGGAAGCTTTGCTGCAATATATTCGGCTGCATATCGTTCTCCTAGTTTAAATACACGCAGAAATGTAAAGAGACGCCTAAAGAACTTCTCGTCTGCATGGTATTCGCTCAATGTCTGTTGTTATTGTATAACAATCCAAGTTACTACTTTTTGTTCGAAACGCAGTCATATACTACTTGCATATAATAATATGCTTTATTTCAAGATACATACAATATATTCACATATAACACACACACATATATATTAATACATATATGTATATATCAAAAACAAACGAAATATGTAACTGAAACTCTAAGGCGTGGTTCAGATGGATGGAGAAATTTTCCATCCCCTGTTCTTACACCAAAACCTTAACATTAAGACAAGACATATAACAAAGTTTGCCTACACTAACTTAATACTAATATTCTGCTATGATTACGTAGTCGTATGTGAATTAAGGTGGCACGCAAGTAACTGTATGCAAAAAAAAAAAAGAAAATGTATATACATATAGAAAAGAAAATAATTTACAAGTAACGACTGAGAACCACTACTGACATTCAAAGAGATACTGCACAATTTGACGTTTAAACGCCCCTGGCTCCAAGGATTTGTAATGAACAGGAATAATATTGTATAGTTGATAAATGTTGTATGTGAAGGATCTTTCGAAAATTGCCAGTCTATGTTTTGGGGGTCTAATCAAGTTCGTGTTGCGAAGATTTATATTATGAACATCTGATCGAAAACGTATTTTTGAAGTTAGATATGACGGAGTTTGAGAAACAAGAATTTTATGATAGAGGCATAGAGCATGTAATCTTCTCCTATTAGCCATGTTCAACCAACGCAACTCAATAAGTTTATGCGTAATATGATCAAATTTACGTATGCCAAAAATATAGCGCATACAAGCATTCTGTACCTTTTGGATACGAGATCGATCCGCATTATCTAAGCAGGGACCGTAAACTGGGGAAGCATAATTAAAGTGTGATAAAACAAGACTTTCGCACAGCATAGTCTTAGTACGAACGTCAAAAATTAATCGGTAAGGATATAGTGTTTTCAGATTGGCGTAGGCTAACTGTATAATTTTTGAAATGTGTTCCTTAAATCTGAAGCTGTTATCAATCATCAGACCAAGATTTCTCGCGGACTGAACCAACGGTATCTCCGTATCATTGACATTTATTTTAATCCGTTCTTTAGTGTTCTGAATTAAAGAGGGATTGCCAAACAGGACAGCAGTGGTTTTCTCAGGATTAATTTTCAGGGCATGATGCCGCGAAAACGACTGTATGCGCTGCAAGTCTCGATTAATACAATCCACAGCCATCTGTACATCGTGTTTTGAAAAATCCATGTAAAGTTGTGTATCATCAGCATACATCTGCAATTGACAGTGTTGTACACATTTGTTTAAATGACTAGTGTAAAGGGAGAAAAAAAGAGGGCCAGGGATGGATCCCTGGGGAACACCTCTAGTCAAGGCTAAAGCTGATGAGACATCACCGTGCAGCTTCACGCACTGGTACCTTTCGGAAAAATATGAATGCACGAGACCCACAGCGCTGCCACTGAAACCCAGATGGTGTAGGAGAGCCAACAAGATATCATAGTTAACAGTGTCGAAAGCCTTACTGTAATCCAGCAAGACCAATAGAGACATGGAGTTATTATCTCTAGATCTAAGAATATCATCCGTAACCTTCAGGAGTGTAGTAGTGCAACTGTGGTTACGTCGAAAACCCGACTGACATTGAGGGAGCAAATCAAATGCTTCCAAATGTTCATGAATTTGAAAACTTAATATCTTTTCCAGAACTTTACTCAGTACAGGCAACAAACTAATAGGGCGAAGGTCACCAATGTTAACAGGATTTGCTTTTTTAGGTATAGGAATTACCAGTGATGTTTTCCAAGATGCAGGAAAAGTGCTCTCTGCTATGCAACAATTGACCAGGTGGGTTATGTATGGAAGGACATGTGGTAGAAGCAGTCTAAGCATATGAATGCTAATACCATCAATGCCAACAGCAGCACTACCAATGCTCAAGATCAAGCGAAAAACAGTATCCTCATCAACAGTGCGAAATGCAAAAACATTCGCTAGATCCTCCCGGGTATTTTCCATATAGTTACGAATACACCCCGCAAAATCTCCAGAAACGACAGGTATGTTGCTAATAAAACTGGAGTTGATAAGGTTCGAGTCAGAAAACCCACAAGGAATCCCACTTCGCTTTTTTTTCCCAATATTTAAACTATTAAGTTCACGCCAAATTAGTTTGCTGTTTTTGTTGCACGATAAATAACGAAAATATGCTATTTGGTTCTCCTAAACCTACTCTTAGCATTATTACGCAATTTCTGGAGAAGTTTCATATTTTCAGTTATCCACGGTTTACGGGGTTTACTAATTTTGACAGTTTTTAGAGGAGCATGAACGTTGAATAAATTAAGAATCACAGAATTGAAAAATTCCAATTGCGCGTTTAATGTCATAAAAAACATCTGATTAAATGGAATAACTGTTAAATCTTTCATAAAGAGGTCGTAGTCAAAACCCGAGTAATCTCTGAAGGTGTGCAGTTTTGGTGTTGTTGCGATTTTGGGCATGGATAACCTACAATAGGGTATATCGTGGTCAGACAAATCACATGATATTACACCACTTTCGACAACGTCAGTCTCATCAGAAAGAACAATTATGTCAATCAAGGTAGCAGTAGTAAGAGTTATTCGAGTTGGCTCCGTTATTACTTGCCTCATACTTAAGGACTCAAACATATGTGAAACCCGTTGTTTCAAAGGTGAATTTGCATCCAGAAGATCAACATTAATATCACCCAAGCAATAGACGGATGCAGCACTAAGTTTACTCGTGATCAGCTGATTCTCAAATTCATCAAAAAAAATAGATGAACAAAAGGTAGGTGGTCGGTATACACATCCGATAACCGAAAGCTCATTGTTAATGTTGCATGATAACCAAACATTTTCAATCTTTGATGTGTAATTAACAACACTGCAGTGAATACTTTCCCTAATATAAATGCCCACATACAGCTTGTGTAATGAATAGGGGGCGAACGTCCCAGGTTTAAACTACGACGGAGTTACAATGGAGCAAATAAATAATGTAAACAACACACATTTTCTGAATAGCATTATTCATATGGTGAACTGCAACATCTGTTGTTGACTCACATGTTGACGGGAAAGCGACACAAAAAAGTCCACTTAACTCGTAAATATCCTATTTTCATCGGCGTAGATATAGGAGCGTCAGAGGTTTTTAAAATTTATTATATTTACCTTATATTTAGCATTATAAATAAAGTTATATATGTGTATACCTATTCATACTTACGTTAGTTTCGTTTTCTCATTGTTTTGACTGTTAATTACGTACCGTCATTTGGTGTGAAATTGATCATCCGGGACGAGATTGTTCACTAAATCATCCATTTAAATATTTGAATTTAGCGCCAAAATGAAATGTGCCAGCGCGCTGCTATCGACTAGCAGGGACAATAGAAAGATGGCCGATGGCAATGTGTGCACGTGAACTATAACGGCTCCCTATTTTGTGAGAAAACTGGAAGTTATTAACAGTTATTGTTTTTCTGTGAAAGTGAACCTCGAAAACTTTGTCCGGTAAGTCAGAATTGAAGTAGTTTTTTTTTATTTCCGGGGAATATACCTATGTATTTATGCTTTGTTACCTTCGTATGTTTTGCTGTTAACAATCGGCTTAAACAGTTTCATAATATTTGCCATTTCATTAGGTGGGGTCAGATTGATCATGTATATGGGGCGAGATTAATCATTCTCGTTGATCAATCTCACCGCACCTAATAGATATATATATATATATATATTTGTAACGTAAAATCTACGTTATATATATCTAATATTTTTTTGTTTATTCAAGAAAGTACCAAAGAAAGTTAGGGGCACGTTCATACATGGATTATCCCGACGCCAACCTTCAAATGGCACTTCAAAAGATTGCTGAAGAAGATTGGTCTATTCGTCGTGCTTCCACTAAATATAAAATTCCATTTGGCACGCTTCGCAATAAATACATTGGCAGCCGTATTAAGAAAAGCGGAGGTCAAACACTTTTTACACTCAATGAAGAAAAATCATTTATAAGGGCAGCAAACTGCTGTGGAGAGTGGGGGTTCCCTCTTACACTAACTGACTTACGATACTTAGCTAAAAATTATCTAGATAGCCAAGGTCGCAATATCCGCAAGTTTAAATCTAATATGCCTGGGATAGACTGGGCCCGTTCTCTATTAGAAAGACACAAAGGAGAGATAAGTCAAAAAGTGTCGGCGAATATTAAAAAATCTCGAGCTAATATTTCAAGAGATATCATCGTAGAATATTTTAATAATCTGAGAGAAACGCTTCAAAATATTCCAGCCTGTAATACTTTTAATTACGACGAAACAAATATGCAAGATGACCCTGGCAAGCAAAAAATGTTGTTTCGTCGTGGTACCAAGTATCCAGAACGCATATGCAACTTTACCAAGACAGCAATATCAATTATTATATGCGGTTCAGCCTCTGGAGTACTATTGCCCCCTTACATCATCTACAAGGCAGAGAAAATGTGGCAGCAATGGAGAGAATTGGGTCCAAAAGGTGAGCCTTGTTGCAATGACAGATGTTGTAGTTCAGGTTCCCGTTACAGTCGGACCCACCATGGGTGGATGGATGCGCAAACTTTCACAGATTGGTTTGAATCGACATTCTTACCACACGCGAAACGTTTGCCAGGTCGCAAAGTGCTGTTGGGCGATAATCTCTCGTCCCATTTTACGGATACTGTTTTAAGACAATGCCAAGGAAATGACATTGCCTTTGTTTGCCTTCCAAAGAATTCGACTCACCTCACCCAACCTCTTGATGTTGGATTTTTCCGTCCATTTAAAATGGCTTGGAGGTCGGTGTTATTGAATTGGAAGAAGACCCATTCACAACAGGCTTCTATTGATAAAAGAGATTTTCCTCATTTATTGGCTTCCACTCTTTTTGAAATGAACAACAAATCGGAAAATACTATAAAAAAAGATTAGATAGCTTCATTCCAAGCGACAGGAATTGAGCCTTTTGATCCTGAACGAGTCTTGCAGAAGATCCCAACTGAAGATAATCGCAATGATACTGATGGCTCTGTGAATAACATTCTTGTGAATTACTTGCAAACGCAACGTTTTACAGCAGGACCATCAAGAAGGAATATTAAAAGACAAAAACTCTCTGTAGAACCTGGCAAAAGCGTAGCAGCACGTATTGATTCAGATTCTAGTGACTCAGATGTAGCTGAGCCATTAGTCAATGACAACTCCGACAACGATCCCCTTGAAGATGAGAATGATGACGTTCAAGCCGAGACAGAGTATTTCCAACCAGAAGATAATGCAGTTGCGACTGGAAAATTTGTATTGGTAAAGGTTTACGGTGGATCAAGAAAAAAACAATCTATCGGTACACAGCTATTGTACAGCAGGTGAGAATGGACGAAAAAGGAGAAAAAGTAATTGATTTATTGGGTATGAAGTCTTTGGACAAATCCAAGAAAATTTTTGCAGTTCAAGACGATGACGAATTCATGTCAGATATATCTGATGTGTTAGCAATTTTACCAAATCCAGCAATAAAAAAAATTGACAGTACTGAAATATACCACTTCGAAAAAGTTATTGACGTTTTTGAAATGAATTAATTCTGTTTGCAAATTCTGTTTTCTCTTGAAATATAGAAGAAACACTTTTGTTTTTTGTTCAAATTTATGTATTTTGATTTTTATCATTTAATAAAGGGTTTATAATAATGATTAATTTGTCTTAATTTAGATATACAGGGTAATTTATGATAAATAAATCTCATGATCAATCTCACCCTCACCGAACAATTTCACCCCCAATAATATAAAATCCTATAACTTCGAAAGTACTTGACATAGACCAATGAGGGTGAAATTGATCACCTATCGTCTTGCCTGCTTGCAGCCTGTGCAATATAGTTTGTGTGAACAATCTCACCCCAAAACGTGTATGAGATTGTTCAGAACTTTATTTGTGTATATTTTTTATATTTCAAAATTTAAGTTCGTGATATTTTATAACTTCATTCCTATCAACATCTGCTATATATCCACACCTTCTTTGACCTATATTTTTTAAGAACGTGGATAAAATATGGAAAACTAATTTATTTTTGATCAATTCCACCCCAAATGACGGTACTTCGTAATATATGTAATAGTTCCTGTTTAATCCCGTTTCATTGAATCGACTTCTCCCAATTATCTAGACGTAAGTGTGCACTGGATTTCGTTTGGTTTCAATACCATACGCGTACATTTTTAGTTATAATTTATTTAGATCTAGAACATTGTTTATGTTATTTTTTCAGATATGATATGGAAGAACGTCGAGAAATACATCGTGAAACAATGGCGAGTTGGATTGAGGATCATACTGATTGTATATCAATTGTCAGTGATTCCGATATTTATTGCAAAGTCTGTAAAATATCGTTACAGAATGCCCAAAAATCGCATGTACAACGTCACGGATTTTATAGATCACCAGCCACTTGTTATCCAATTATATAAATAAAATTAAAATCTCTTTAAAAATACGACATTTCAATAGTTCACCCATGCGCGATAAGTCATCAACCTTTTGTGTCCGCTCCCTACTTATAATATTACGATAGCAATCTCGAAAAGATTGTCACACGTTACACATCTAAGTGCAGTATGTTTCCTATACATGTATTTCTCTTCAGTATTGTGTTCCGGCTAATATATGCTTTGATGAACAAATGTTATCATTTCTTTTTTCCGAATACTTTCTCTGTTTGACATTGGCCCATACTTTGCGCAGCGAAAAGTTCTCCCACCGGCCAACTCTCGATTTGTGAGCTGTACATTCAAGATAATCTGATACACAATTCACAAATGTGCACAAAGTGATAGCACTGTTGAAATATTTAGGTACATGTGTATGTTAATTATATAGCTATAAAATTAGAATCTTTCATTATTATGTGTTTTATTCAGAAAAAAATCCAAACGTTCAATTTAAATCAGTTTTTATATTTGTAGCACGCTGCTCGCCTGGATAGATTTTTTGTTATCTTTAATTAGATAATTTCTGATAAATGTCCACTTTAGGCGTTTTACTTCTTTTGGTTTATTTAGTTTAACTGCTGATTGTGGTACCACCAGCTCAAGTATACCACAAATACTATTCGAAGCAAGAAAAAATATAACCAAATTGAGACCAATTACATTGTATCAAAAAAATATAAACTGCAGTTACTTTTACAACTATTTAGCGACGGCAAAATACGATATTTGTGTAATTTTACAACTAGCAAAGATACCGAAGATCTCAACTATTAGCGGTAATCTGGTCATTATAATAAAATTCTAATAAATGTAGTAGTGAAAGATTAAATAAAATTTTACCTACTTATTGTGTCCTCGAACTTCTTCCTTTCCACCGTGTAGACAGATAAATGTCCAGTATAGAAGAAGGAACAGACCCGGATCCGGAGAATTTATAACTTTTCATTAAAACCGAAACTTTGTAATTCTTCGGGTGCCGTGTCCAATTTCGAAAGAATAAAACACCTGTGAGTCATCGACTTTACTTCTTTTTCTCTCTCTATTTCTCCGTCGGTAATTGGAAAATAGGTTCCATGTTTCTTTCGATGTCCAATCTCGGAGTGAGCGGCTCGCGGTAATAAGGAAAAGTTACCATCTTGTTTATTCCCCTACATGCAGAGTTAATTAACTTTCAGTAAGATGATTACTCTCATTATAAGCCAGGACAAATAAATAGCTAGTTATTCTTTCGTTATATTCAGCAAATAATGTCGTGTTTTCATTTGAATAAATAAGAATTACGTGTTAAATTGTTAACGTAACATAATGAAAGATACTACAGATTAATCATTTATTATGTATTCCTGTTTTTTTCCATTTTGATTTGCAATTTTTTTCATAACTCTGAAGTCAAACTTTTGAGGATGTCAAATTACAATATAGCAGTATTCAAGGCCAGATATGTTCTGCAAAAAAGACAGCTAAAATAATATACCGTATGTGTCAATTTTCATTAGGTATAGGGATTCAATGTTTACGTGCGATTTATACGTATACAAGTAATACGTGGCAATGTGGCACCCCTACTATCCGTCACCAATCCCGGCAACAATCGACATCACAACGATTTTCTCCGATCTTCCCACTTCTCTCCAACAGATTTTACATTCAATGTTTATCTTCGAACACGTTGCGATCTAGTCTGCAATAAAAGCCGTCTTATTACTGGAACGGGAAACATCAAATGGCCGCCGCGATCTCCTGATCTAGTAGTTTATTATTATTTTCAGAATCCTTTTTTATATACCTTATTTTTAATTTTATTAGAATTACGCTTTGGTTGTGTCATGCAGCGTGAACGCAGCTTAATAATTCTCTGCATTTACTGAAAGGAAAAAGAAAAACAAATCCTTGCAACTCGTAAATATTATTTCTGAACGCATTACAAACACCCAAGCCGGTGGTCAAATAGTTACTGCTAACCACGCTAACTTGTATTTACGAACATGCATCGGTCGTGCTGGCATTGGAAAGGAAAGAAGGGGTTCTATGTTGCCACGTACTGTATGGATTAATCGCCTATGGCTAATGAAAATTGACACATGCTGTATGTATTTAAATATGAATTCTTATTTAAAACCTTATTTCCATAATTGTTGAAATATACATTGAAGAACCTTCAAATGATAAATAAAGGAGGCAGAAAAAATTTCGGAATTAAAAAAACAACATAGAGATATGAAATTAGAAAGATAATACCAAATGTTGATGAATATTTTGTGAGAAATAATATAAACTAAAAAGGTCGAAGAATTTTGAATACGGAACAAAGGAAAACTTCTTGGTCGCGGAGATTCAGAAAACAAAAACAAAATAGGGAGACTTACATTAACTGCGAAACACAATAAGAATTAGAGAAAAACAAGTCAGGAAGTACCAGTATAAACTTTACTAATTACAACTTGCAAGTCAAAGTTTCGAACATACATTTCCTCAGAAAACAAATTAATAGAAATATTTTAAATCATTCTATTTTAATAATAATAATAATAATAATAATAATAATTTTTATTTCTAAAACATTAGCTGTTTACAAGATAACTTAAAATCTGTAAATGGCGTTAGGTACAATATGTACATACCTATATTAAAATATTTATTTGCTGCCGTAATTGTTGTTTACGCTTGTATTTTGTATTAAACGTTAGTCAACTGTTTTTGGTAAATAGATCAAAGACAGTTCTCTCTCAAAACTTTTATATTTTAAATAAAAATATAATAATAAAATAGCATATAAACCTAGTAATGTAAATTTGTAAAGTAATATAAAAATTAAGACTACAATGCTCAAACAGGAGAAATATATTTTCGATTGGAAGAAAATAAATAAATAAAGGATTAGTATTTTTTTTATAAAATTTGTTTAAGAAGGTTAATGATTTTAGAATTTAGAATACAGAGTTTGTTGAATAAAATTCACTAGAAGCAGTTGATAAACTAGGATTGGTCTTATACTCCGAATATCAAATCCATAAATGAATATATTGTACTTAAGTAAATAGAAACCAATAAATAAATAATTAGAAATTGTATACAGGGTGAGTAATCTCCGCGAGGAAGGCAGATTGTAACTTTATGAGAAAAGATATTTCGAAGCGGTTTTCTTCCAATGATACCCACTTAATAAGAATACGATTTAAAATTATTTTGTATTGTATAGAGTGTTCCATAACTTGGTGGCTGACCAGTGTTATAGATTTTTAAATGCAACAGCCTATATATTACCACATTTTTATATTCCCCCTATAATTCTTAGTCAAAAAGTTATAAGATAGTATAGGGCTAAAATTTAAGGTTTTAAACTTATTACCATTTTTCTGAAAAATTCAATGTTTCTATAAAATTATATTTCTCGGAAACGACGTAATAGATGGATACAATTTTTAGTTTACTTGTTCATAATAAAAGGGCCTAATACAAACATATTTTATTTTTTGCAATTAGTAATTGAAATTGCAGAAAACTGAATTAATGTTACATAACATATTTTGGTCTAAAAGTGAATTTTTTTTAATCGAGCACCCTGTATATCGGTTCATTTTTGGATTTCTTACTTACTTCGCACCAAAGACGTGTAAGATGTTAATGTCTTAAAAGTGACCATTACTGAGCTATTTTTATTTGAATACGTTATAATGAGCCATGGATATTTGCCGCGAAATTGACAATTGAATGGATGACATTTAATAAGTTGCTTTTTAGTTGTTAAGGATGATTATATAATGAATTTTTCTAAAAATGAGCTTAGAGATATGATTTTTGTATGTATTGGGGTAATGACAAAAAAGATGGATATATCTTATTTACAATACAGTAATATGATTGAAAGAATTTGTAGAATATGGCACAACAAACAAATTCTAAACCCAATAAAAAAAATTAATAACTTGAATTTAGTAGGTGTAGAAACAGAAAATGTTACGTCAATGGATGAGTAGGTAATTAGTGGAACATAAATTATAAAATAACAATAAATATGAACATTAAAATAGGTATAAATTAAAAGTGTTTAAATTCATTTTCAAAAGTTTCTGAACATGTTTCCGAAATGATAAATCGACATCAATAAGGCGTGGAGTAATTATCTTTCTAAATATTTGTCGAATATGTTCCATTGTAACTACTTTTGTGATTACAGGTATACTGTATATTTGCTCTTTTACGGATTCCTATAAAAAGAAACCAATTTTGAGATGTCCGAAGACCCAACAGGCTAGTGAATAGACTGCTGAGTCTGGGTGGAAACTTTCCTTAAAGTATTTCGTGTCTGTAGCATAGAATGTGGGGATTCGCCATCTTGTTGCATTTACATCTCTTCGTAAATTTAGCGGAACATATTCCAATAATTCCACTAAATGCTTGATAGAAATTACTCATAAGCTTCTCCATTAACACTGAGTAAAAAAAAAGTTAAATAGGTTTGTAATAGGCCCTTTTATTATGAACAACTCTACCAAAAATTGTGTCCATCTAATAGTCGTTTTGGAGTAGTGTAATTTTATAAAAACATTGAACTTCTCAAAAAAAATGGTAAGTCGAAAAACCTTAAATTATAGGCCTATATTATCTTATTACTTTTTGACTAACAATACACGAGGAGTACAAAAATGTAATAATATATAGGCTGTTCCATTAAAAAAAAAAAACCATAATTATTTTCAGTCACCAAGTTATGGACCACTCTGTACAATACAAAATAATTTTAAACCGTGCTCCTAATAACTGGCAATCATTGGAAGAAAACCGCTTCGAAATATCTTTCTTCATAATGTCACAATCTGCCTTCCCCGTCGAGATGATTCACCCTGTATATAGCTTTTAGGAAGAATATAAAACGAGGAATTGGTTTAAAAGAAAAAAATTAGGTATAGCCACCGACGACTTTCTTATACGTGTGTGCGTTTAAAGTTATAGAAAAGTTAAAAATTAAGTTTTATATTCTTTTATCTTCTTAAAATGTAGACCTGTTAGTAAGTGTGTTACTTCAGGTCCGTATTTTAAGAATTTTTTATACCAAAATTATTTAAAATCCTATAAGTTTTCTATTATCTTAATAAATCTCTATAGAATGCATACTTTGCAAGTATTTTTTAAAAGTGCTACTCGAAAAGAGTAAAAGTCTTACTTCCGGTCCGACTTTTAAAATTTCTTTTATACAATAATTATTCCAAATCCAGCTCTAAATTGCTTTGTACTCTTGATGAATATATATATATATATATATATATAAAATATAAAATATATTACAATTCTTTGCCAATGGCATTTACTCTTACCGAAAATCATTTGTTTTGTAAATATTTCGCAAGTCATGCATTCTAGACAGATACACTAGGAGTATAAAAGTATTTCAACTTGATTCAATTTTGAAATTTTTTTCACAAAAAGTATTGAAAATCAAGTTGAAATACTTTTATACTCCTAGTGTATCTGTCTAGAATGCATGACTTGCGAAATATTTACAAAACAAATGATTTTCGGTAAGAGTAAATGCCATTGACTGAACAGCTTGTGGTAAACCCAGGCCCTTTGATGTGACTATATAAGTAATACCGATAGTCCTATGCTTATTTGAATACATTTTCATTTATACATTTTGATTTACATTTTATATTTGTCATTGTTTTCTAATTGACAACCAGTTGTCATATTGTTATTATTTTGATTTCATTGTATGCCACTACTACCAAGAAGATTTTCATTCATTTTTTCAATACATATATATATAATATGCATAATTAACGAGATATTTGCAAAAAATCTCTACTCCATATAGGTAGAAGTGTTACCTCCGGAAAAAATTTTGAAATTTTTTTCACAAAAAGTATTGAAAATCAAGTTGAAATACTTTTATACTCCTAGTGTATCTGTCTAGAATGCATGACTTGCGAAATATTTACAAAACAAATGATTTTCGGTAAGAGTAAAAACCTACTTTTGGTAGGGATTTCGAAAGACTATTTTAATAATTTTTTTCTCAAATTTACTTTTGCATGCATTTGAATTATTTATAAATTTGTTTAAACTTAGTAATAGACGAGATATTAGTAAATTTTAATTTTGTTATTGAAGTAAACTACTATTTCGGGTTTACCGATTTTACTAAAAATCTAATCAGAGAAAAAACCAATTTTTTGTATCAAGGGATTTCTAAACTTCATCTGCAAAAATGTTCGTCATCACAATACTCCCTTATACCTAAGTATAAGAAAATAAAAATGGAAACTACTATCAAAGTAGTACAGATGATTGTAATATAATATTAAGACACGGTTATATTCGAATAGAAGATTTCTCATTGACTTTCCAATCACATTGATGTTCACTTGCATGTTTGATAAAAACATCACTATTTCTAACGGAAAACTGTTCATTTATCTTAAGGAAATCACCATTTCAATTATGTAAACGTATCTTGTTATTCCAGAATTTCTAACAAAAAGTTTGAAATATATTTTGATTTAATTGGTATAAGAAATCTATTGAATTGGATTATAGGTGGAGCAAAACAATTATTTTTCATCCTGCATTCCTTTAAAATTTGATTTTTTATTTATTATAAAATGATGTAGGTATATAATATATCTTACTGAATTGATCATAAAATTGCTGACGTGTTTGTTTTTATATTTTGAATGATATTGAAGAATATTACTTAACAACCTTCTTAATACGGATAACAAAGCCAAAGAGTAATTCAATATAAATGACTGAACTGGTAATTTTAATTTTAATTTTGTCTTTGAATAGAAACATTTATTTAAAAAAATAAAGTATTAAATTTCTGAATTAATATGTTGTTTGTTATAAAATTCTAATTACATTTTTTCAAGTAGTTAGAACAAAGAGTTAGTACGTTTTATTGTACAATTTTGTTAATTATATGCATATTATTATATTGGTATAGTCTGGTATCTTTATATTAAACTTTGAAAATATATTTGTAAGGACAGTACGAATTTTATATTGCATTCAATCAAATAATGTTCGGAGTTTTCGGAAGCCTGTATTAGAAGTTCATAAATTTAGATAGTTTCATCTATTTATGTGTACAAAGCTGCGTAATTTGCAAAGGCCAATTTAAAATTGTTTTGAAGTATAACAAGGCACTCAACTAGGCAAATGAATATTTTATACTATCCATAACGTAGGACTGCATGTTTGCAACGCTGTACTAAATTATTTACTGTCAACCAACAGTTCCGAGAGACCTCAAAGACGGAAGCGGTTTTAAAATGAAACCAAGTGAATTCCTAGAATCATAATACTTCTATTACTGGCACGCAATATATATGAAAATCCTTAGCAATATACTTTGTATAAACCCACTTACTTAAGGTAGGTACCATAAATTCTCGGCCTGACAGGCTTATACAGGTTCACAGGTTCACAGGTGCATATACGCGAGGTGTACACTATAAATATGACGGTTGGAAGCCTAGTAGTTTTTAGTAATCAGCCAACCAATGTGACTTGCGCACGAAAATGTCTGAAGTAACGAAAATTGAGTACCGAGCGGTCATTAAATTTTTAACAAAAGAAGGGCATACACCTTATCACATTAAACAACGTTTACACGACGTTTACGGTGATTCATCTCTTTCGTATTCAACTGTAAAAAAGTGGTAAAAATGTTTTCCTTTGGGACAAGAGTCCCTGGAAGATGCTGATCGGTCGGGTCGACCAATTGAAGTGATAACGCCTCAACAAATTTCAATTATTAAACATTTAGTGCTAGAAGATCGCCGTTTGAAAGTGAAACAATTAGCAGTGATAAGTTTCCGAAACAAGTGTTCGCCGTATTTCTCCACGACCATTTGGGTATGAATAAAATTAGTGCTAGATGGGTACCGCCACTTCTTTCTGCTCTCCAACGTGAACCTCGAGTCCAATATGCGCACTCGCTTTTAAACAACTGTGGAGACGACCCAAAACCGATTTTGGAGTCCATTGTTACAGGGGATGAAACAATTGTTTTGTTTTACGATCTTCTATCGAAAAGGAAGTCCATAGAATGGCGGCGACCTGATGAACCTCGTCCCAGATAGGCGAAAGTCGTTCAATCAACGAAAAAGGTGATGGCTACAATATTCTGGGATTGTGAGGGCATTTTGCTAATTGACTTTAAAGAGCGTAATACAATTGTGAATGGCACATATTGTGCGTCTTTATTGTATAAATTAAGGAACAGTATTCGTGCAAAACGTCGTGGAAAATTGACAAAAGTTGTGCGATTATTGCACGACAATGCTCCCGTCCATGCTGCCGCCATTTCACAAGCTGCCATCCGCGAATGTGGCTTTCTAGAATTGGAACATCCACTGTATAGTCCGGATATGGCTCCTTGCGATTTTGTTTGTTTTCTAATTTAAAAAAAAGACCTTAGGTGACGTAGTTTTATGGACGACAGTGAGTTACAAGCAGCTGTTATAGAACATTTTGATGGAAAAACTTAAGATTATTTTTACAAGATTATCGAATTATTAATTAATCATTGTAATAAATGTATAGAAGTTAGGTGGATTACATTGAAAAATAAAAATTCTTAAATTGTTACAAGTTTATTTTATGTACAGCAGGCCGAGAATTTATGGCGCCTACCTCGTATGCCTCGTGTTTATATCAAAAGTAAATAGGATTCCACATTCTTGCATTTTTACCTTATTTATATAGCGCGATACTTATGATTCACAAACAGATTTTATGTGTTGCTTTACGCAGTAAGTTTACTACTATTAATAATAAAAAAAATCGTACTTAATTTACAGATGATAGTAAAACATCTTAAGCGGTTTTGAAATTAATTTAAAACACAAACAAATCTATTAAGATTGTATCCTTATCCCCACAAATATTTTAATCCTTTCAATTGGTACACTTTTCAGTGTACCAATTTGCCTCTGACTGATATTCCATAGTTAGCTTACATACAAAAAATCTGATCTATTTATAATTGTTTTGCAGATATTTATTTTCACAGTTTTTCGGGTTAATCTTGACTTAACCACGTTTTCTAACATTGCTAAATATTGAAAACATTTTGTTATACTTTCTCGTATCTGTGTTTTTTATTCTTAATTAGGTTTTCTGTTGCACCCAAACAGTAAAGAATTATAACGTGCTCCGTCCTCCGAGATTTCTTACCTTCGTGGCAAATAAAAAAAATAATTATGAATATACAATAATTAGCATTTTATTTTTTTACTACCTACAAAAATTGTTTTATCTATATTCAACATTAGGTATTATATGACATATGAATAGAAATATTATTAATAATTATATTTATTATATTGCCCAAAAGGTCACCCCAATGCATAAGTAAAACATTAATTACAATGAAAAATTAAGAAGAATTAGCTAATTAATATAATACAAAAAATATGAAAGACATTGAAAGAAAAAGAACTGGTGAAAAACATCTAGAACAAAGGCATTAAAATTATTGGCCGAGTGAACCATAGGAGCCCTCAGAAGAATGTTCTTTCTGGAATGGTGTCTGCGGCACGAGAAAAGCCCGTGTAAATAACATTCATCTGGTCCTCGTTGTACAGTGTTTCACATAAAGCCGGAGATAATGTGGCAAGATTCGAAGTGGTAGACCTTTTAGACATAAAACCACGATGATGCAAAGACAAAAATAATTTGATATACTTATAAGTATGTTCATATAGTATAGCTTCATATGCGTTTGCAAAGCTATATAGGATCGATATCGGTCCGTATATTATTCATATTAGTGGTATCCCTTTTTTTGTGTAAAGGATATAGTTACGTATCCTAGCTACTTTCCAGGTACCAGGATAAAAACAAAGAAGAAAGATGGGAATATTTTCACGTCCGGAGATAAACTTATTCTTTGACTTGATTTTTTTTAATTTATTTGCTATTTATATACAATCTGTCCTAATATCAGATGTTAGGTTTCTTTTCGATTTCAATGTCACGAAGAGGTATGGCCACCACACGATTTTCTTATACGTACGAGCGTTTCAAATTATAGAAAATTGTTCTGAATTGTTTTAAATAGTTTTATCTTCTTTGAAAAAAAAGCCAGATTTAAAAAACATGTATAAAATTATACAAACTCCTATTATAAGTACTTCTATTCTCTTAATAAATTTCTATAGAATGCATACTCTGCGAGATATCTAAAGAAAGTGCTACTGGCTAAGAGTAAAAGTGTTACGTTACGAATTTCAAAGTTTTATATATACAAAAAATACTCCAAATCTAGCTCTAAATACTTTTGTATTCGTGACATACCTATCTCAAAAGCATGACTTGCGAAATATTAGCAAAAAACTGATTTTCGATAAGAGTAAAAGACCTACTTCCGGTAGGAATTTCAGAAACTTTTATAGTATAATTCTTCTCCAATGTAATGTTGAGTACATATGAATTCTTTATAAATTTGTTAAACTTAAACTTGACGAAATATTGGCAAAATTCGATTTTTTCACTGAAGTAAACTACTACTTCCGGTCTTCCGATTTTACTGAAAATCTAATCAGATCTCAAGAAGAAGACTATCCTTGTAAATACAAAATTTGGAATTGATAACTATATCGGTTTGACCGACAGACACACACACAGAGAGAGAGAGGCACACATTTGTTAAAAACCACTTTTCGGTATCAGGAGACTTCAAAATGTGGACATCTGCAAAACTCTCGAGGTCAAAAATTTTCATCATCGCTATACTTCCTTATACTACGTACGTATACGAAAGTAATAATTAAAAAACACATTTTCTTACATGACAACTAAGTTTTAAGCAAGTTAGTGCGTTTAAAGCGTTTCAAACGTTGTGGTAAAGAATTATCACAAATATACATATATCCATTTATACGTAAACGTATATGAATATATGTACGTGTAGAGATACACAGCATACACTTAGGTGTCATTACCAACAGCGAACGCACAGACACCGGTGTTTCGGCCTTTGAGGCCTCTTCAGTGTACGTGGTGCTGCTGGTAATGATCCACAACTATGCTGTGTATCTCTACACGTACATATATTCATATACGTTTACGTATAAATGGATATATGTATATTTGTGATAATTATTATCCGTTAATGTACGTTACACATTCAAGTATTTCATATCCTATTTATTTGTGGTAAAGAAGTTTCCCCCATAATTGATTTGGCAAGAACATCGGGATGCACTCTGACCCACTCACTATATTTCTGGCTATACTTTAAGATTTCACTCTTCACTGATGGTACTTGTAGATCTCGTTAAATAACTAGGTTTGGGACATACCACGGTGCACTAACTATTAAGCGTAACACTTCGTTTTGATAGCGTTGAAGTATTTTGACTTTATAATTGCATGCTGTTCTCCAATGTTGTATATCGTACGTTCATGTAGGATTGCGTATGACCATGTAAACTAGGAGTTTGTTGCTGATTGATAACTTTGATTTTCCACCAAACATCCAGTAATACTTGCTGAGTTGTATTCCAAGTTGTTTTCTTTTATAAATATATGCTTCCGCCAGCTTCACTTCCGGTTCAGGTGCATGGCAAGGTATTTGACAGAGTCACCATGTTTCAGTTGTGTTTCTTTTTTGTTGTGAATGTTGTGTAGATTGGTTTATTTTCATTAGCGTTCATTCTCCAATCTTTCAACAATTTTTAGATTGCATTAATATATATGTGTGCTGAGACCTTATCTGGGTTTCGATAGGAAGATAATACAGCTGTATCATCAACAAAAGTAGCTAAATTTGCCATTTAGGTCTTAGTCATGTGAGCTGTATATATTAAATATAATGTGGGGCCGAGGACACTACCTTGGAGTACCCCCGACATATTGGATGTAACTTTGTGGATGTAATTTTTTCCTTAATTGGTATTTATAGTTCAAAACAAATAAACATAATTATAGTTGAAATACCTTAACTTCCGGGGATACCGGAAATGTAAATCATATTAATTTCGTATGTCATGTCGTATATTTAAGTTCAAAATTACGTTGTTTAATAAACGAAAAGTTACAATATCATTCCGTTATTACCCGGTACACGAACTATTTTCTGTATGATATGCATTTTCATAAAACTAATTTTCCCCTTTTACTTTACTCATCAATTAAGTGCTTGCATTAATTCAAATTTCTTGAAGGAACGTATCCATCCCTTCCTTCTAAATACAATCTCAAAACAAAGCGGTGTGTTCTCACAATCTCCCGGCATAATGAATATACATAATAACTTAACGGCCCCGGCTGGCTGCAGGGTAAATTTTCCTTGCGATAAAACTACATTCATATTCGCCATTTTCATTAGTGCAGTTTAATGTGTTTACACATTTCCGGCCGCGTCTATTAGAACAACAGAATAACGACGCGTCTATTTTTCATGGTGTTTGATGTATGCCGCGCTCTCCTCACAGTCTACACTATTAGTCTGAACTTTATGAGTCGTCTCTTCGCGAGTTAAAATGTAAATTTTCGAGCGAGTGAGTGAACGTAGTTTCGCCGGATCGGTGGCATTTTCGCGAAACCACCCACAAGTTTAAAATAATGTTGTTTTCTTCTCGGCTTAAATTAGTCGCAAATGGGAGTAACGATGTTTGCGATATGATTAAATTTTGAATGAGAAGGAAATCATTTAGAGTTTAAACGTGATAAAAAGCAAACCGTGTATAATTTGAAGATAGTAATTTAGCAAACAACGAAAAAGACGAGTGAAATGAATTTAATCTACATCCTTTAATTGCAAATATATTTCAAGATTTTAAACAAAATTGTATAGCGTTTTACAAGAGAAACAGTATGAAAGCTATCTATGTAAACTGTTCAAGATTTATTCATAATGTTACGAGTAGTTTGTTCCATGTGCATTTTACAGCAGATTGCTTTCACCAAGCACGTTTAAATGTAATTATATGTCTAAGCAAATGTCGAAACTGAATTCACTTTGTGCTCATAAAGAATATTTTTTTGGCCATTAATAAGTTTTATCTAATAATTGATAATGAATGTGCATATTGTGCATACACATGCCTTCAAATGATTTAAGCCCGTTTCAGTTTATCGTATAAAATTCTAGAGAAAAATCAAAAATCACTTATAATTTAAACTTAACAATAATAATAATAATAATAATAATAATAATAATAATAATAATAATAATCTTTATTAGCAATTGCTATTAAAATATTCAAATCTATTACTTAGAAACTAAAACTATTTCTATAATATACTTACGGACTAACTGCTCAAATATTCTAATGTTCTTAACACTTAAAAAACTACTATTTAATCATTACTGAGCGAATCAATTCTACGTACAATCTAATTGTCACATCTATTTAATTTTCGTTTCTTGTTTATCTACTATTCGTTTATAATGTATACAGTCTCTATCAATTTATCATTTGTTCTTAAACAGTTTATTCACGTATATATAATTACGCTATCACGTTTGTTTGTCAAATGCCTACCAGCACAATTACGACATGTTTCCGCATTTTTACATTCTATAGCAAAATGATTATACCCTGCACATTTATAACATCTAACTATTTGTAGGTGTTCATACACCTTACATTTTTTCCATCCTACATTTATTTGTGCCCTGTCTATGATGATGGAATACATCTCCGGTTGAACAAACAATATAATAATTCTATAGTTCTACTATTTCTTGTCTAAGTATTTTTTTTTCTATTTTAAATTTAGCTGATACATCCTTGTCTACATGTATTAAATCATTTTGCCTAATAATCGCATCTAACACTTTTTCATTGTTTTCATCAATAACATACTCTTCAACACCAGCAATTATTATTTTCGGATTTTTTAATTTCGGTTCAGAAACTACAGACTTATTTCCAATTTCATTTATGACTTTTTCTCTTAATGTTTCTTTAGAATTGCTATCACTACAGTTAATAGTGATACCACTTTTTCCAACAGTTTTTATTGTTTCAATTCCAAGTACTTGTTTACTTGGATTCACTTTATTTTTAATATCCTTCCTTGTTTCGTGTGATTTTTGATCTTCCTTTTTAGGTTTAACGATTAACACATTATTTTTCTTTTTCAATAGATCGCTATATAATGTCTTCTTTTCTGCCTTATTTTCGGTGTTCGAAATAAACTCTAAAATTTGCTTCATTGTTTGTCACACTTTCATTTTACGACAAATATCGCATACATATGTAATTATATCCGTGTCACTCAACTTCTTAGCTGTTTCGTCACTGACTGCAGCACATTTACCATGTCTCTCTTCCTCACATACGAAACACTTTACCGTTCTCTCTGTTCTTCAGAATTCCACTCCGCAAACAGCAATTTTTGTATGACATATTTTCGTTGTTTTATCTATGTTGACCCACTTGACAAATGCTCAGTCATCCATTTTATTCATCGATGCATTTCACTAATAGTTCACAATTTCACGTAGGTATGTCTCAATAATAAATAACAGTATTTTTCTTTTCGACACTGCACTACATGCGGAGCCGGTGAAAATACGTTCTCACTCTTTGATATTAAACTACTACTTAATAATAATACTTACGAGGAATGGAAAAACGAGAACGACGAAATTTTACAAAAGAATATTTAAAAAATACAAAGGAACTTGATATTAGCATATAATAAATTCTTACAAAATAGAAGTTTGCTATTTCACTCACCGCCACTAATTCTTGAACGTTTTGGCGTTTTACAAAGAAGAAATCGTTTTTGTCATCTAGCAACTTCTAAATATGGAAAGCAATACTTATATTAGATTACTTCAGCACTCTTGACAAGCTTATTTAAGTTCGAGACTTCTCAGCGATTGAATTTGGTCATAGCTTGTAACAGTGCTATGAACTTATCATTTAGCTAATTGCAAAAGAAGATATATTTACAAACACAGTCAGGATTTATTTATTGCTATAACCTCAAGCAAGTTTTGTATGGGCTCACATAAATCAAATTCAAGTTTTCTGTAATAACCGCCGGGAAAAAGTCCCTCTATTATTTTAAAATAAGATGTCATCGTGACTAAAACGTTTTTCCCAATTCACCTTATGCAAGCATACAGTTTATTTAGAATCAAACAAAGACTGAACGGATACGTATTGATGGATCACACATTAGGAGTCACTGAGGAAAATACTATACTAAATTAAACTATGTTAATGTTGCGTTAATTTTATGAATTAACAGTTTTCTAATGATAATTCAATTATTTCTTAGGACAAATTATTTATATATATAATATAAACTCTAAATTTACTTCATGGTCAAAATGGCCACTACTATTGTAGATGGAAAAATAAATAAATATATTATTTTTTATTTATGAATAATATTTGCAACGCTGATGGCAAGAGAATAAATTTAATATTCTATCTAGATCATTTATTTTCGTCTACTCACCCTGTATACTGAATTATCAGCTTTTTTATATCGATACTACATGACATTTTTTCTTATTTACATTACCAAATAGGTACTTGCGAAATAGTGTTTCTGAAATGCTTCAAAGGAAAACTCACTCTTTCATCTAAATTTATTTTATTGTTATTTATGGAAGTCTTATACAAATCCTGTTAATAAAGAACGTTCTTCAAAATAAAGTTTTCGCAACTCTTAAATTAAATAGTCACTCTTCGCATGTGCATATTTATTTAATTTACTTTTTCAAACGAGGATCAAGTGTGTGTTTAAAGTTTTTCTAAAAGATTTCTGGGATATCGTTCCTTCTATAATTAGCTACGTTTCAGTCATGAAAATAAATCTGACGAAACTCATCATGATTCAGGACAAAGGTATGCATTTTAAGTATGAAAGAAAAAGCTTTAAGAAACGAAATTATGTCAGGTTAGAAACACATAAATGTGATATATAAATTCTAATATGTTGAACATAGAATAAAATTAACTTATTATTACTGCATGTTTAAGTAATTTCTAAGTTTTGCGTAACTATATAAACAATTCAAGTTTAACTATAATTCTAAAAAACTAAGTCTATTTTTTGCCCTCTACCAATATATTTGTGACGGGTAATACGAATTTTTGGAATTAATTTTCTGAAGCAATTGCTACTTCTCTTTCTTAGAATTAAAAATGTAGATAACACGTTATATGTAAATTTCACTGTGCCATAAAAATACCACTGTCTGTTATATCATCTACACCTCCAATTCCCAAGATTGTTTTTTGTATTTTTATTTTTATATAATTTCTATATAATTGTTAGTATACTAAATAATTATTATATAACAAGCAAAACAACCCTACCTATAGGAATACTAAATATTTCGTTTTTTTTTAAACTTTTGCATGCAAAATTTATATAATATATTTTATCGATTTCGTTTGGTCAGAATTCTGTATGTTTTTCACTTTGTTCAGCTAATCAGACGAAACAGGTTTGAGAACTATTGTTTCTACACATACTTCCACTTCAGGAAATTTACTATTATTATATTTCTAATAACCGCCTTCTTCACAAACCATCATACAAAAATAACAGGTGATTCTTCTACTTGCTATTAGAACTATAATGGTGTTACCATCAAACCCATATTTTCATGTGCTTGTAGGTCTTGCAAATCCGTATTAATACACCTACAGGCTTTCTGTCCTTATATAGTACGTCCGTTGTAAGCTAGAACATTTCCATGGGGATAATACTCCATATGGATGTATTTTTCTTTGATTTGATAAATTCAGCTAATCATTCTCGAAATTTTTATTTATAACACACTCTTTCAAGTATTAGATTTTGATACGTGTTAAAGGCGGCGGTCCTATATATGGAAACCATAGGGGAAGCCTCTCGCTTCAATTTGACAGTTATTTCATTATCAAAGTAGATGTTGTCTTGGGACATTGAAATAAATATACGTGCTTAAGGTAAATATTAGTTATCACATAACAGCTGTAAATATTACTCTTCAAATAAGTGTAACCGATATCGTGAAAACATCTTTCCTCTATGATGGTAAATATAATGGAGACTTAGCAAATAGGGTTAGCCGATTATTTCGAATAATAAACTTAGTTGGTTTTATATGATAAATGTTTTAAACACGAATTTCTAACTGACTTCACGTAGCCTTTAAACTTTCAATGATGCTTTTCTGGGTTAGGAAACCAATGTTTTTTAAGAACAGGAAAGCGCACTTGTATATCCTCTCATATCATATATTTCTGAATAATTCCTTTCAACTTTCTAAAATTCCAACAGAGAAGAAAAAAATTTTTAGGTGTGCTTAAAACCACACAGCAGAAGTGAAAACTTCATCAAGGCGAGGTTAATAATACGAAATACAACTTTTTTTTCATTCTATATACATTTACATTTACATTTTCCATTTTCGTTCTATATTACATTTAAAAAATATATATTTATTATTATTGTGTATACATTATTCTAGTACATTTCGCTCGGTCTGATCAAGTTTTCACTTCAAAAATTAATACGTACGCATGTATATATAAAAATATTATAATTCTCATACGAGTACCTGCGTTGGTCTAATGGTAACGTGCCTGCCTTATACCCGGCCGGCTCGGGAGCGATTCTGCACGCGGACAAGAATTTTTCAGAAAATAAAAATACAATATTTTTCGCGTAATTATTCTAAATTTCAATTTAATTGAAATTAAATACCGCTAGTTAGTATAATAATAATAATTCTTTATTTATCCCTTTAGCATACAATAAAAATACAGGGTAGGTCAAAAAAAATTTGTTTTTACATCTAAACAAAAAAATAGGTTGTTGAAATATTGCAAGATAATTTTTAAAATAATTATAATATTAAAGATAACTTTTTAAAATATATATGTATGCAATAATAGGTTACTTATGGTGGTGAGACTTGGATAATCACCGGACCTAATCTAGTTGTAATTGAAAAAATTCACTTATGTTATGAAGTGTACACCCTAGGAGTACGTTTTTAATTCTTGTTTTGAATATCAGAGCTGGTAGTGATTTATACACATTAGGGAGGTGATTGTACATTTTAATTCCCATAATTTGAGGACTTACACTAGAGAGATGAAGATTATGCCTGGGTAGGGTGATATTATTATTTTGGGTGTTATAAACATGTTCATTTTGTGGTAGAACGTTTTTCATTCTGTGAGTATAGAGCAGCATTTCCAGAATATAGATATTGGTAACGGTCAATATTTTTAAGTTAATAAATAATGGTTTGAAGTGTGCTCTATAATTAGCATTGACCATAACTCTGATTACCCGCTTCTGAGCAAGTAATATTCTCTCAGCGTGCGGGAAAGCTCCCCAAGACAGTATACCGTAACGTAGCTTGGATTCAACCTCACTGGCATAGACATTCTTAATAACAGCCTCATTTAATAAAGAAATAATGCTTCTGATTAAAAAGCATTTCTTATTTATATGTATTATAATACAAAGCCGAGCGTCGAGCCGACTTTACCCGAACTAGTGTTTTATTCCGAGCGTGACGGCTCAACCTCGTTCAGTGCCCAACAATCAATGCATCAAGAAGTTTTCACTTCAAAAAATATTGAAATATTAAGTAGGTTAATATAATGCTGAAGTTAGAATTTTTTTCCAGAAACCAGATCATTTTGGGTCAAACTTATGCAAGAATACTCTACTCTGGCAAACCAAGCTATTAAATGTTTGGTTCTATCTGCAACATCATAGTTATGCGAGTTAAGTTTCTTATTGATTATTGCAGATGCGAAAAGCTAGTACAGTCGGGCATTTTTTATTTATTATTTATTAAGTTACGTAGTATATTAAGATATTATATTTTCTTTACTATTCAAAAGACAAAGATAAACTTGTTTTATTTTGGCAATGCTGTTGCAACTTCTTCCCCGCCTCTCCCCAGTTCCTTAACGCGACCATTCAGGAGTCGTCATCCATATTTTGGGAACTTCTAAAGCATAATTATATTATTTATGTATTTCATTTATCAATATTTCATTGTATGTGATTCTATTTAAGTTAAGGTTAGCGCAATATGACTTATCTATATAAATACGAATGAAATGCTGTTAGTAGAGACCGGTTAGACCGATTTGGCGATTTTTTAAAAAAAAAGTCCGTAGGAGTCCGAATAGTGTTTCAAGGAAAGAAAAATTGGAAAAGTTGAACGGAAAATTGAAAAATTCGGGAAAAACTGATAGTGCCCTTTTATATAGGATTTTTGTATGAATGAACACCATACCTCACATTTGAATGATGAATTACGCATATGTAATTCTTTTTTGTTTTGTTCGTTATGGTCCTGGAAAAGTTTTCAGGGAAAAAAATTCTGGACAATTACAAGGGAAATTCGGAAAATTAGGACAAACTAAAAAAAATCATAATTTTTGTATGCACTCTCGATCATAGCTGACGATAGGAACAACATCCTTTTTTTGTGTTGTTCGTTGTCCACTAGGGATGGAAATAATTTAATGTTTTCGATTGAAAAAATCTGGAATATCTAGAGAAAAATCTGAAAAAACGCACTTCAGCCAAAATTGAAATAAAATTACATTTGCTCTTACTTTTGTACTGTCTCGCGATTAGTTCAACAAATGTAGTTATTCTATTTTCATTTATCTATCAATTTTACGTCACTATGTAACCTATAGCTACTATATTTAGGACAGCTGACTCGTCGGCCATTTTGGAGATAAATGTCAGTTCATATCACGATACACTTATACCGGTATGCTCACTTTAGCTGTCAATGACGTCATTGCGGACAGATTGACAGTTCTCATATAGGCTACATTTTGACGCAGTTATCTCCAAAATGGCGGACGAGTCAGCTATGCTTTTGATTTACACTTTGACAATCGGCTGTCAAACTACATTTGCACACGTAGCTATTTTTTATTTCTATTCCTCTATTAAAGGTCATTTGATTGACATGAAATTCCGACTTATTTTAATTGTGACTTAAATTTTGAAACAAAACAGCTTAATTCCAAGTCGATCACATTCCAAGCACATCACACATTTCCAGCGTTTCAACGGTATACTGGTGATAGAATTCATCTCCCATGTAAAATTTTCTACAACGTCTGTCGGATCAGCCAGTCTGAACGACTTGACCGATTGAGGTCATATTTATCCATTATATTGGGTGTTTCAATAAGAGCGCAGGATTTTAAGGTTCAATAAAACGTGGTTTTCTGTAGCAAAGTATTGAAATATTTATTGATGTTAATGTATACATTTGGGTATTATGTATGAAACAAAATATCTTGTAAATGACCGCCATGGCATTGCTGGCACATGCATACTCTTTTGACTAAATTTGCAATAACATTATTGTATACATTTGGCGGTATTTCATTGATGAGCGTCTAATTTCGCCCTTCAATTCTTCGGTGCTCGCGGGCTTGTCGGCATAAACTCGTAACTTTAGATAGCCCCACAGCCAAAAATCCAACGGTGTCAAATCACAAGAACGGGAATACCGAGAAATGACACGACCAGGAGGAAACTCGTGCAAGACGGTCAATGTTTCACGGGCAGTATGCATTATCTTCCACATCTTTAAAGAAATATGGTCCAATTATTCCTCCAGACCACAATGCATATCAAACAGTAACATGTTTCGGAAGCATTACTTGCTGATGAATCATCCATGGATTTTTCGAACCTCAAATGCGGCAGTTTTGCCGATTAACGAAGACATCGAGGTTGAAATAGGCCTCATCACTGAACATAATTTTGTCCGAAAAATCGGCATTCACTTCTGTTTGCTCAAGTATCAAATTGGTGAGCTCTCTTCGCTGTGCCATGGTCTATTGGCAGAAGTTGTTATGTCAATTGGACTTTGTGGGAGTGGAGATGCAAATCATGAATCAGAATACGCTGAAGAATGGCTGTTATAATGTCCAATTGTTGTGCACCATGACGAATCGACGTCTCTGGACCATCGGCCACACTCCCGCGAATTGCCGTGACGTTTTGTTCTGAAAGACCTCTACGAGCTTGTATCGTGTATTTCAAATCACTAACCGCACCAGTATTTTCGACTTTTCGGTTTATTCTTTTCACTGTAGCTGAATTAGGAACATTCTGTCGACCGAATATTGGACGCACTTTACAAATGGTGGCAACCAAAGTTTCAGCATTTATAAAGTGTCATAATAATGTTTAACAATCACGACACGTTGTATTGTGTAATGCCCCATGTTTACTAACTCCCATCTGCTAACTTTCGAGATGTTACATCATAATTACGTGTCATTATGCACATTGCGCTCTTATTGAACAGCCTTTAGTTGCTTTGTCCAGATGATGGAAAAAGCTGTGGTCGAGTTATTAATACATTTTAGGCCATTTTTCTGTCCTCTTTCCTATTCTTCAATCGCGCCAAGGATATTTTCTGTCCAGACTTTCTTATACATGGACTTTAACTAAATTAATGTCATTGCACCATTTTCCAGAAAGGGCAGAACATCTGCCGGGCCAGCTAGTATATTATTATTATTATTACGTATCACTAAAAAGTCAATTACCAATAAGGAGGTTTGTTATGTGAAATAAAATTTACATATATAATTAAACTGAGTAAAACCCGAATATTTAGAAACACGCAGTTGATAGCTGCTGGCATATCCGATCCTGATTCTACTGCAAGTTTCCTACATAATTTGGCAATTATTTCAAACACTAATATACGGCGTATACGGTTATATTAAAGTTGAATGAGCCGAAGCAACACCTGCATGTTTAACATATTCACATAAACTGCATCCACTTTCATTTATGTTAGCTTGTGCACAGTTGTACCCTAAATATCATATATTATGGATTTACGACATATTTAAGAAAATGTAATAAAGATTTTTAGTAATTTAGTTTTATAGCATGAGAGTAGTGGTTGCCCCGTGTTTCGTAGCATAGCTTTAAAAGTGAAGCACTTTAAAGCACGACAGATACTCCTCGGGTGGAATGTCAAGATATTATCGAAGAGGAATTGCGCACATTTGTTAATCTGATATCTTGACATAATTAAAGATTGCTACTTTGGAGAGAGACTAATTTAAAGCTATTAATTAAGTCTATCAAAAATACCAGTGCATGGCGAGAATGCGGTCGGAAAAGAAACGATTCACCGAGTTGATTTACTTATTTTTCATTTTCATCCCGTTGATAACTCAAATTTATATGTCCGATTTAAACTTTTATAAATGTTTCAATTAAAGAACTGTTAAGGCACGTTCATATTGCAATGAGAACAACGAAGCAGTAGAAAGAGGAATTCGTATAGATTAAGGTTGAATTATGTATTATAAATTAAGTAATTATTTTTTCTTTTGCCGACAGTAGTTGCGTCACTGTGAAATTAATAACTTACACAGGTTGACAGAAACGCAAAATAATATCTATTTCGAATTTAGTTTTGCTAGACGTTTCCGACTATGTTGTTTGTCTTCTTATTCGTTTTTGACTATATTTGTGGCGATTAGCATGCTTATCATAATTATGAAAACTATGAGAGTGCTATTACTTTAAGTAGTGTGAGGAATTACTGTGATAATGAAGATTTTCGACCTTGAGACATTTGCAGATGTCTAATAATAGCACAAAATGTTTGTTACGTGGTATAAGAAAGTATTATAACAGAAATTTTCGGCCTCGAGATGTCCACGTTTTCAAGTACTCGGATACCGCCAAACTGGTTTTTGAAAACATGTCTCTCTCTCTTTCTCTCTCGGTCGTCTGTATATGTGTTTGACCTCGATAGCGGCCAAACGGCTACAGCTATCAATATATATATTATATTTGCGAGTATAATTTTCTTTTGAGATCCGATTAGATTTTCAGTAAAATCGGTAGACCTGAAGTAGTAGATCAATTCCGTAAAATATCAAAATTTACTAATTACTCGTCAACTACTAGATTACACAAGTTTTTAAAGATTGCAAAAGTTCTAAAAAGTGAGCTTTAGGAAAATTTTATAAAAAATTCCTGCCGGAAGTAGGTCATTTTATTTTAGCGAAAAACAGTTTTTTGTAAATATCTCGTAAATTACCGTTCTGTGCAGATTTATTTAAGAACACAAAAGTATTTAGAGCTGCATTTGGAATTATTTTTGTATAAAAAAAAAAAACAAAGTTCGAGTAACACTTAGAGGCCCTCTAATTCTTGGTTGAGTAACAATTGGTTAAAAATTGGAATTTTTATGTTTTAATTGATTTAGGTATATATATTTGTCACAATAATTATAATCATTTTAACATCTGTGCAATTGTAAGTTGAATTGTAAATGCTACTTAATAGGCACTGATGAGCACCGAAATAAACCGGAAAAGGGAACGTGATTCTAATTTTACTGTAAATGAGAAAGTATAGTTGGTTAATATAATACAGATATATAAAATGATCATTGAAACAAAAACCGATCAAGTCAAGAGAACAAGGATGAATGGGATAAAATTCTCATCGAATTTAATACTATGCCTACAATTTGTAGTAGATCAGTAGAATGTTTGAAAAGTTTTACGACAATCAAGAGAAAACTATAAGTAGCCTTTTCATGATGCCTTATTGTCTTGCTGTCAATTATAAATACTAAAATAGTAGCAGGCCTGAATAATAAATATGATTCCGATGGCATATTTGGAGTCAAGAAAATTCCAATAATTTCAATAATATCTAAATCATCTTCAAATAGGTCTTCATCACTCAAATCCATTTTGTTGGAAATTGTTATTATTTGAATACTGATATCAATATCTCGACAATTAGCGTTTGACATTTGACAAATAAAAAGTACTTAAGCGACTGTTAATCTTCGAAATTTGATAAATGAAACTAACTAGAGTTAAAAGTGCTTAAGCGTAGTTAAAAACTCGATGCAAAGCAAAATGTAATTTTAACTGACATTTAAGGTTAAATATATCGTAAATTATGCATTCTATACAGATTTATTTAAGAACACAAAAGTATGTAGAGCTGTATTTGGAATTATTTTTGAATAAAAAAAATTTCAAAATTCGAGCAACACTTTAACTCTTCTCCAATATAAGTTTTTTGCAAATATTTCTCAAATTATGCATTCTACAGGGTGAGTCATTAGTAGCCGCTTCTTCGTTTGCTCTTTTGTCTTTTAAATAAAAGAAAAAACAATTAGCGGAGGATCCATGCTTGCTTATGGCGCATATTCAAAAAATACTTTAAGCTCTGATGCACTTCCGGTTGAACCGGAAATACACGAAAATTCTGCATCATTTGGTAAAGTTGCACTCGACAATACCTCAAAAAACTTTGTTTTTTCAAAGTCTACTTCCTAAAATTTTCATATACCAAAAACTTATTTTTTTTAAATGGAACACCCAGTATTTTATTGAGACATTTTGTTCCTTTTTTTATTCTCTTTCATTTTTGTTAACAATGTCCTATACCTATCTTTTGTAATTTTTGAGATAATCACTATAGGAGCAATTAGCGGTCAATGAAAGAACTACGGGCGCTGTTCTATGCGCCCAAATATTCGTCCAGTAATGGCTGGAATGCGGCTGACTGCCTGGGACAACTGTTAAAGAAAGTCGGTATACATTTATATCAAACTTATAAAAGCATCGCTATTAGTTATCATCCAAATGAGTTATTATTATGAAGAGTTAATAGATATGATTGACGTTTTGGGTGAATCTGAAAGAAACTCTTTGCTAGCATCCAGATTTTATGCACAACGATCCCTGATAGAAGTCAACCGAAGCCTGAAACCTTCGAAAGTATAAAGGGACGGTTTGAGTGAACAGAAAGTACTGAATATAAAAGAAAGAGCGGAAAAAGCAATAACTCGTGAGGATAAGACGTTTACGGTACTTGCGAGTGTAGCCGAACACCTCTATACAAGTACTACGAAAATTAGTCGACAGTTAGATATAAGTCAAATTTGAGAATCCAGAATAATTAGGAAATATGAAAATCACCCGTAGCATATTCATACACAGGGTTAGATGAAAGAAATTTTCAAAGTCGCTTGTAGTTTTGTCAATTGGCAGCAGATAAATTATTCTGGCTTTCTCAATTTTTTGTTGTTTACCAACGAAGCCACCTTCTATTAAAGTGAATACGTTCATCGTCACAATTTCCGTTATTATAACACATAAAACCCTCCCACTTTATCACACCTTTAAACTTTCAAAATCGTTAGTCATTAAAACTGTGGGGAGGAATAGTGGGTAGTTACATAATTGGACCTTACTACTTTTATGAAAATGTTAATGGAGGAGAGTATCTTCGCTTTCTACGGAGGAGTTTTTAAAACTTTTTGAAGACATCTTCAAATATGCCAGTAAACATAACCTTTATTTTATTTCGATGTTAACCAACAGTGTCAAAAATGAAATACTGCACCTGGACATTGCCGGAATTAAAAAATTGAAATGTGATGCTCTTCATTCTGTAAAATTGTTTCTTTTGGGATAGTTGGATTTAACATTTACTTTGTTTGACAGTTGACTAAGGAAGTCGGGCGCCATTCCTGCCTTCCATTGGTTGAACGAATATTTTGGTGCATAGAACAACAGCGCTCGTAGTTCTTTAATTGACCGCTAATTGCTACTATAGTGATTATCTCAGAAATTACAAAGGATAGGTATAGAACATACTTAACAAAAATGAAAGAGAATAAAAAAGGAACAAAATACCTCAATATAATACTGGGTGTTCCATTTAAAAAAATAAGTTTTTGGTATGTGAAAATTTCGGGCTTTGAAAAAATAAAGTTTTTTGAGGTATTGTCGAGTGCAACTTTACCAAATGATTCAGAATTTTCTTGGCTACAAGCACCACCAAAGTTAATGCTTTTGCTTTTAAAAACAATGTGAAAATGATTTTTTTTGAACACGTGTTTTGGTCAAATATTTTCAAAAAAAATTAATAACTCAAAAACTGTTGGCTCAATTTTGAAAAAGAGAAAACAGTTGAACAGACAATTTAGAGCAGTACAAGAAAATCCAAAAATATATAGCGTGAGTCACTTAAAAAAAATAAGTTCTGTGTATTTCCGGTGAAACCGGAAGTGCGTCAGAGCTTAAAGTATTTTTACAACATGCGCCATAAGCTACCATGGATCTTCCACTAATTATTTTTTCTTTTATTTAAAACACAAAAGAGCAATCGAAGAAGCGGCTTCTAATGACTCACCCTGTATAGCATAATTTACTAATCAATGCCATGAGTTTGTTTATTATTCATAAGCTTTAGAATTCTTTGTTAATAACTTTATTTCTCTGTGTAACATTATTCTGTAACAAACATATTTTTTGTGGGCTTGCAAAGTGCGTGTAAAAAAAATGCTGAAGTGTAATGCGATTTATCTGTTGCAGTAGTAATACATGTCCTTCGAATCGTAAATCGGATAATCAAAGCTTAATTTCTGTATTTACATCCGAGGTCGTGTCACTAGATTTAAGTATTAGCTATATGTATATATTGTACTAGGTAATATCTCATACATATCAGTTCAACCCTCGAAATAATTATTAAATCCTATTACAGTTTAAATGTCATAAATTGAACTGTATATGCAATGAAATAACACTCTAGACATGTTTTGAAAAATTGCTATTATTTAATGAACAACCCTCGTATGTGCTAGTTTTATAATCTCTTTATATATCATCTAATATTTCACTCATAATACGAAGGTATTTTATTTATATGCCCGACTAGCTTTATATTTTATCTTTATATAAATTATTTTACTCTATCCTAATTCTTTATTTAATTTACAGTATTTAACTCTGCCTACAATTATATACTTTTATAAATCTCAATAATCCTTTTTGAATTACTTATTTTTTTCTCTAAACTAACATTTTATAAATTACTGATTTCTGTATTATTTTTATACATTCTATACTTTAAATAATCCAGTTTACTAACAAGTGTTCAATAAAACACCTAGATGTCACCACTACTCATTCCATTTCAATATATCAAATGACATTTATTTCTTTGAGGTTATAAATTAACCAAAATATTTCCTATAGTTGAGAATTTGACTATGATAAAATAAAACGATATTCTACTAATAAATAATATGTTTATATTCAAACTTCGTGTGTTTTTTTTATACGGGACAATGGTTAACAATATTTTAATATGGAAACTGAATATTTGACGTTTAGAAAATATTTACTCCAAGGTGTATAGTTCCAAATCCAACTAAATAATTCAGGTACGTACTCTGATCTTATTTATTATTGATATTCAAAAATTAAGTAATTCTTTCTATTACTTACTTTCTCAAATTAATTTAAACTATTATTATAATGTGTTCAAAACTATTTAATGGATTGATAAATCCATAAATTTGTATATAAATGAAAATTATTCATATCTTGACATATTACTGGATAGTAGAGAATTAAAATAACTTATGTTGTTTATAACAAATATACTTGTTGTAATAACTATTAGTTCAGTCTATTTCAATACTGAATTATATTGCAAATAATTAAATCTTTTCCAACATTCACAAAATGTTATCTTTCTTTAATACTGACACAAATAAAATACTAAAATGGTAATACTTAATTGCTTTCTTCTTTTAGATGAGTAACTATCCACTTCCTGAAGACGTTTTTGGACAGATACTACTTCTTGGATGTGGTTAAACTTCAATCTAGTTCAAACTCGTGACGAAAGAATACCAATTATCCTGTACAGGAGCTTGCTCGATGTTTGGAATAAATTGTCCACTTATTAGGATGTCGAATCTCTTAGTGCACAGCAAATTCTCCTTTACACCCGGAACTTGTGAAATTCACCAACCTTTAGGAATCTCTTGTGATAATCTGCCTCTTTTGAACACCAGTACTTCTGGAATCAGCTACCTTTTCTAATAACCGGATCTTGAAGATTACTTCACCCTTTATGGAATTTCAAAACTCTGGTACTCAATAGCCCTCTGAAAACTTCTATGATCCCGGAGACAACAACCCTATTTCGGATATACCTGGATCTTGTACAAATTTGTAAGTACAATTACTTTTTTTATATTAATTTGTTTGTAGTTAACGTAGTTCACTCAGGACACACTTTTCTCTTTTATAATTAACTATTATCGCGTTAATATCAGAAAAGATATTCTCTTTTCCAAAAACACGTCTACCGCTTTTTCGAATTAGAAAAATTCTCTCCCGTTTATTTATTCATCTCCCTAGTAATCCTTTCTTATTTTGTATTCTCCAATCAAAGTTTTACAACAGCAATATCCATCAACAACATAGCTTTTAAATTCTCTAATATACCTAGAATACTTCTTAAAATTGTATTATCTGATTATCTAAATTCTTTTCATAATTTTATCAACCCTTCTTTTCATATTCATATCCCAATACCTCTCTACATTTATATTTCTGAACACATGTCAAATAATGACAGTTCCTGTATTTCAAATTATTCCCGGGAACTGTTCTACAATACAATCTATACACCTTTCAAAATAAGATTCTAAATATTTTTATCACCTCATAAACGTCAATTACCCAAGTTTTTACAAATTTATAATACATTTTACAAAATAACAACTAATATTCAACTCTCTTCTTTCCAGAATATTTTGAACTTCTAAGAACAATGAACATGGTCAACCTTTCCATATACAGGTGGGTTATTATAAAATTCGAATACTTGTTAAATGCGATTAACCTCTTTTATGATTAACTCAATAAATCTTATTTTAAACACATCATAATAAATTTTTCTACGTTTATTTAATTAAATTTGGTAACTTTAATAACTTTCCATATTATATTGTTAACGTATGCCTTTATACTATAACATATGCCCCTTTTAATAAATGTAAATTTAAACCTCAAATAAACAAATTTGCATTTATTAAACTAATATAACTTCAATAATTACACTTTAAGTAATTCCTATCTTGTAAACAATGTTATTACAATAAACTATTCATATTCAAATCCTATGTACAAACATTTCACAATTCTCAACAATTAACAAATATGTTTAAGCACAAATTTTTTTTTTATATATAGTTTATCCAAAGTAATATAAGTACCAATTATTTTAATTCATCATAAGAAAATTTTACATACATAATAATTATGCCCTGTATATTCTATTAATATTTTAGCAAGTATTCTCTACATATAAATATTTAGCCTCTATACAATTTTTATAATCTCATAGTAACTGTATTACTCTTAACATTTCTTTTAGGTGATAGTTTTTTATTCAACTCTTTCTCGTAAAGATTATTGCCTCTATAAAATATTTTACTTATGCTCATTTATACATTTATATTATATTTATTATTTCTATTCCCTTTGCGCATGTATCCCATAATATTCCTATAGACATATCCGTCTTCCCCATACTTTCTACTTATATTTACGTTTTATTGGCGTACGTTACCTTAATCTCTCATTAGACATTTTAGTCCTATATAAATCATCATATTAGGTTACCTTTAACCCATTCTCTAACATTTATATTATAATTCCATATTTTAATGGTACATTTTATATTTATTCATTATTGCAAGCATTTTTCCTTCAATTAAAATATTATATCATAAAGGCTTTTACTACCTTTTATAATTAGCTTTATAACATCACCTACTTTATTATTCTGCAAATCTCTTTTACTGCTTCAATTATTTTAAAATCTGAAGGCTTTGACTAATTCTTTCTTTTCCTCAACAACTAAATATATTCCTTCTAAGTTTTATATCTGGGCATATAATTACACTTTTAATTCCAAATAGATTTTCTTATAGTACTTTGGTATATATTTTTTTTTATACATAAAATATGTAGGAATGAGAGTAACACTTAACACAAATCTTAAAATAACATTTTACAAATATTTCTAATATTCTAAACTCTATATTTTATATTTCGATTCTGTACCTCTTTCTATATATCCATTTTTATACTAGGCTTTATTCACCCTACTTATGAACTTTAACATGCCCCTTTCTCAACAAATCAAATAAGTTAACAATTTTTTTTTTATATCCGATTATATTCTTGTTATAAAAAAATACTCCTACTATGCCCCTAACTTCTATACCATATAAAAATTTGAACTCTTGAATATAAAAACATTTCTTATATGGTTTGATGATTCTTCAAAAACAACATGTGAATGAATTAACAATATTTGGATACGGAAATGACGTTCCCACCTATATAACACAATCAATTCTAATGTAATGTCCTGCCTATTACTTGAGATCTAATTTATACTCGGAAAGCAGGTGTCGTAAATACCTTCAGAAGTTGACCTCTTTTCTTCTGTCCTGACTATTATTTTCGTCTGCTCTTTTTAAGAATCACTTGGATAATCATGTAACATCGACACATGATAAACCCCTTTCAAAAATCCAGTATCTCCATCTATTAATTCATAATTATTTAACCCAATTTTCCTGTATACTATATATGGCCCGGAATATGGTCTCATTAACTTCGCAATAATTTTATTCTTTCTATCGGTTACTCTTAATGCTCGAACTATAACTTTCTCATTAATATTGTATATTTTATATTTACTCTGTTTTTCCTTCTTCTTTTCTTCCCATTTTTTCTTTCGATTAATTAATTTTAACCTAATTTGTTCGTATTTATTTTCTATATTAGCAATTTCATCATCTTGCCAAGGTCTTTGTGGTGATTGTCCTGTAAAAATTGTAATGGGACACGATTCATGTACAGTACTCGGAGTATTATTCATGACTAATTCTATTTGTTTCAAACACCTCGCCCATTTGTGGTGACTATCTACTAGCAATATACGTAAATACTTTATTACTTCTTTGATGTACCTCTCAGAAGGATTAGCTTGTGGATGTCGTATTGATATGTGATGAGACTTAATGTTCCTACTATCTAAGAAATCGTGATATCTTTGGTTCATGAAATATGTGGCATGATCTGAAAGAATAATTCTTGGCGTTCCAAAATCGGTAATGTACTCTTGTAAAGCTTGTAAAACAGTGTCAGTATTACATTTTTGTGTAGGAATTAAACGTACATGTTTAGAAAATAAGTCGCAGAATACTAATATGTTGCGATATCTCCTGGTACTCGGTATCAAATTTGAAATAAAATCAATTGCCACTATTTGTAATCTGTCAACAGCTAAAATACTTAAACTAATATTTTGATTAGTAAAATTCTTTTCTTTAGCTAAAATACACGTTTCACATTGTTTAAGTAATCTTTTAATTATTTTTTCATCATTTCGACAATAAAAAGCTTCTCTGTACATTAGCCAACATTTCCTAGCTCCTATATGAGTATAAATTTCATGAAGATGTCGTATAATTTCAATAGTATGTTTTTCATTTGTAACATACACCTCTACATCACCTATCTTCTTCACAATTATCCCTCTTCGTAAACTCATTCCCTTATATGAACCATCTGTCTGTAATTTAGTTTTAATTATTTCCAAATCATATGATTCTTGTGCTTCTCTGATACGCTGCATTGAAAAAATACCTTCTCTTCCCAATTTTACCAAATTTATTTGTACATTTACTGCCTTTGCTTCACCATGTTTCCTACTTAAAATATCAGCAGCTATCATTTCCTTACCCGGTCGATATACTATCTCTATATCATACTGTTGTATCAACAAAGTCCATCGATAAATTCGGTTATTATTCAACTTGGTAGTCATGATATTTATAAGTGCCTTGTGATCAGTTTCCAATTTGAAACGCTTCCCTATTAAATAATAGCGTAACTTAGTTAATGCAAAAATGACGGCAAGCATTTCAAGTTCTGATATGCCAAATTTTCTTTCGCACGGCTTTAATGTTCTTGACGCAAAATATATTGGAACTTCAATACCATCTTTGATTTGTACTAGTTCTGCAGCAACGGCTACATTCGATGCATCTGTTCTCACGATAAAATCTAGGTTAAAATCAGGATGATATAATTTAAGATTTTCAACAAAATTTGATTTTAATTGTACGAAACATTCTTCACACTCACTAGTCCATTTCCATTTTGTACCTTTCTTCAATAAATTTAACAATATACTTGTCTTTTGGCTGTAATTCGAAACAAATTTCCTATAATAATTTAACAATCCCAAAAATCCTCTTAACATCTTGAGTTTCGTAGGTCTTGGATAATTTTGAATTTCTTCCAATCTTTGAGGATCTAATAAAATGTTCTGTTGATTTACTACGTACCCTAAATAGTTAACCTCTTTTTGACAAAATTGACACTTAGATAAATTTAATTTCATACCGTTTTCTTGTAACGTATTTATAATTATCTCAATATGATTAATATGAGATTCAATATCATCAGAAAATATTATAATATCATCCAAATAATGAAGAGCAAATTTCTCGTACTTATCTAGTATTATATGAAGAAATCTGATTAATCCAGCAGGACTACTTTGGATTCCGAAAGGGCAGACCTTAAAATTATACGTAATCCCATTTACATTGAACCCACAATACTTTCTCGAATTCTCATCCAACCTAATCAACCAAAAAGCATTTTTAAGATCTAACTTACTATACCATTTTTTATTTCCACATTTGGTAAGTAAGACATCAATATTTTGTGGTGTTTCGTGCTCAGGCATGATCCTTAAGTTAATTAATCGAGCGTCAATGCAAAGGCGTATGGTATTATCCTTCTTTTTTACTAATACTACAGGACTTATAAAATATGTATTTGACCGCTCTATTATATCCGCTTCTTCTAATTTTTGTAATTCCTCGTTTACACGTTCTTGAAAAAAATATGGAATAGGATAATTCTTACATGATACAGGTGAATCATCCTTAATCATTAACCGATGTTCATAATTTTTGGCAAACACAACTTCGTCATTAACTAACTTTATATTCTTTGCTAAAATTTCTATTAAACTATCTTCAATCCACGGTTCAGGTAAATTCTGTTGTAATATAAAAGTTTGAATGTCGTTTTTATTTCTTATTACCTTCACCTCTTGTTTTTCTTCTAAAACTACCGCATTTCCATATTCTACATTAGTATCAATTCTAGGCAATTCGAACATTGCTCCTTCCAAATGTTCTTGTGCGTCATCATCCTCTTCTCTATCCGCGATAATCACATTATTCACTTCATTTTGTATGTTTTCTTTATATTCAATATATGCATTTATCTCCTTTAAATCTACTAATTTGTCTAATAACATTTCCTTCCCTCTTATCTTAATTTTATTCTCTTCAAAATCTAAATTCATTCCAAAAGCTCTCATATTATCAATCCCTATTATACAATCATAGAACAGATTTTCTAGTAAATAAAATTGCATGATAAATTTTTGTCCATTTAAAACAACATCTATACATATCCTTTTGTTAATACTACCCATTTTTCCCCTATTTGCCGATATAACATTTGTACTTTTAACTTTTATAATATAATTTGAATATTCAGGTATATTCATAACCAATTCTTCTTTTATAAGAGAGATTTCCGCTCCAGAATCTAACAACGTCTTAAATCGAATATTTCTAATATAAATTGTAAAGAAAGGTAAACTTTCATAATTATTTATAATCTTTCCTATATCTAATAAACTATTTTTATCTCTCATTCCCATTATTTCTTGTTTATTACTACTATTACTAATAACTCCACCTATATCTACTCTATTTTCTAGTGTGAAGTTCCTGGTATCTGATCCTGGAAAACCCTCGAATTCTCCAAAATTGGCGTTTTTTTTTCTTCCATGTTATCTCTTGTTAACTCCTCTTTGTTGTGATTATTACAATCGACACTTCTCCATTCCTGTGTTCGAATATTATTTACTGTTCGAGAATTGTTATACCCATAATATTTATCATTTTGTCCTTGATATGACCTTTCTTGAGGAAGTTGCTTTGAATTTTGATTATTATTAAAAGAATTATATCTATTCGCATTTGGCCTTGTATTTATACCATTTTGAGCACCTCTATTGTTATTCCAGTTTCCGTTTCTATTCCCTTGTGAATTATAATTTCTGTAATTTTGATTCTGTTGCTGATTAACATTTTGATAATTCTGTCTTGTACCAAATCCATTATTATACTGATTAATAGGATAATTATTCCTAGAATTGTTCAACTGATTCAAAGCACTATCGTTACGATTATTATTCTGAGTGATACCATTATGTTCATTAACACGTTGATGACTATTCACTCCTTCTTGTCGACCATTTAATTGCCTATATTCACGATATTTCAACCCATCTGAATAATCATCCAACCGACGAAGTATATTAATCAAGCCATTCATATCAGTGACATTCTGACATATTATTGCATGTGTGTCGACAGGTATAAAATGTTGTAAAAGATGTTGCGAAATAGTTTGTTCATCTAAATGTGAAATATATCGGCAATAATTGAACATCCTTTGTGCGTAAGCCTCCCTTGAAGATTTACCTGGTTGATATCTCCCTGTCAATAACCTTTGATGAGCTCTAGATTGCTGCGTCTCACTCCAGAAGTTATTTTTGAATAGTTCAACAAACTGTCTTAAATTCTTACAATCATCTTCAATTCGTTGGAACCACTCCGCTGCTCCATTATTCAAAGTAGCTCTTATTATATTCATCTGACTCCTAAACTCAGGTATCTCTTCGATATATCTTAAAATATTGGTTAAATATGCCATAGGATGTGTTGACATTTTCTCTCCACTAAAATGAGTAATATTTTCTATTCTAATCCCATTATTTAAAATATTGTAAGACGGAGTGTAAGTAACTTGCGGTATCTTCATATTTTGGGACTTCAACAACAGCTCTTTCAACTCCAACTTCTGTTCCTCACATTCTTTTAAAATCTCTTCCATTCCTAATTTCTGTACATTTGTAGACACAGATAATACTCTAATATCTTTTAAACATTTTTCCTCTGTAATTTCTATTTTCTTATTAAAGTTCTCTTCCAGTTTTCCTGTTTTCTCTGAAACATCTTTATTCACTATATCTACTTCCTCTCGTATACGTTTAGCCAATTCCTTATATTTTTCATTACTATCTTTCTCTATTTGTTTCACATTTACTTGTATACTCTTTACTTTGCTTTCAACCTCTTGTACTTTATTAGTAATAAGAGTTTTAACTTCTGTATCTTTAATTTGTATCTTATTATCCATTTCTTTCCGCATTTTCACTTCCCTGCTATCCATTTCAGTGGAAAGTTTTTTAACCTTATCATCTGTATCTCTCAGTAAAGTTTTCTTTAATTCTTCCAGATTTCTTCTATTTTCTTCTCTAGTATCAACACTCGCCTTTTCCAACTTATCCAATTTTTCTCCTAATTCTTTTTTATCCTCATCCCTATTTTTCTTATTCTCTTCACTAACCTTGTCCAATTTATTACTTAATTCTTCCTTCAACTCCACTAAATTCTTCTTACTTTCTATTCTATCCTCATCCCTAATCTTCTCGCTTCTCTTAATATCTTCTTCCCTATTTTTCTCGCTTCTCTTAATATCTTCTTCCCTATTTTTCTTATTCTCTTCATTCATTTGTTTTAACATTTGTAAAAACAATGTCATATCCATAGCTGTAGTTGACATTTCTATTTTAGACGTCTCTCCTTGCATTAGCAACTTGTCTCCTCTATCTTGTACCTCTCCTGTCTGTTGATATTCTTCCTGGATCTGTAATGTAAGTTCTCCTCCCTCTTGTAAATTTCCTCCTTGCCTAACCTCCACCTCATCATCACTAGATGATTCTGATCTATTCATTCTTGAACTACTTTTAGACCTTGTATTCATTTTTTATAACTATTATATGACAACAATACAAATATAATTTCCAAAATTATCAATATAAGTTTTACTAAGATAATCCCCTTCGTAAAATGTTTATTTATGTTCACACATATAATAATGTACATAAAATATTGAAAATACTATATTGCGAGTCTTATTTTACCTGCCCCACGTTGATGCGTCATATAATGTACTAGGTAATATCTCATACATATCAGTTCAACCCTCGAAATAATTATTAAATCCTATTACAGTTTAAATGTCATAAATTGAACTGTATATGCAATGAAATAACACTCTAGACATGTTTTGAAAAATTGCTATTATTTAATGAACAACCCTCGTATGTGCTAGTTTTATAATCTCTTTATATATCATCTAATATTTCACTCATAATACGAAGGTATTTTATTTATATGCCCGACTAGCTTTATATTTTATCTTTATATAAATTATTTTACTCTATCCTAATTCTTTATTTAATTTACAGTATTTAACTCTGCCTACAATTATATACTTTTATAAATCTCAATAATCCTTTTTGAATTACTTATTTTTTTCTCTAAACTAACATTTTATAAATTACTGATTTCTGTATTATTTTTATACATTCTATACTTTAAATAATCCAGTTTACTAACAAGTGTTCAATAAAACACCTAGATGTCACCACTACTCATTCCATTTCAATATATCAAATGACATTTATTTCTTTGAGGTTATAAATTAACCAAAATATTTCCTATAGTTGAGAATTTGACTATGATAAAATAAAACGATATTCTACTAATAAATAATATGTTTATATTCAAACTTCGTGTGTTTTTTTTATACGGGACAATGGTTAACAATATTTTAATATGGAAACTGAATATTTGACGTTTAGAAAATATTTACTCCAAGGTGTATAGTTCCAAATCCAACTAAATAATTCAGGTACGTACTCTGATCTTATTTATTATTGATATTCAAAAATTAAGTAATTCTTTCTATTACTTACTTTCTCAAATTAATTTAAACTATTATTATAATGTGTTCAAAACTATTTAATGGATTGATAAATCCATAAATTTGTATATAAATGAAAATTATTCATATCTTGACATATTACTGGATAGTAGAGAATTAAAATAACTTATGTTGTTTATAACAAATATACTTGTTGTAATAACTATTAGTTCAGTCTATTTCAATACTGAATTATATTGCAAATAATTAAATCTTTTCCAACATTCACAAAATGTTATCTTTCTTTAATACTGACACAAATAAAATACTAAAATGGTAATACTTAATTGCTTTCTTCTTTTAGATGAGTAACTATCCACTTCCTGAAGACGTTTTTGGACAGATACTACTTCTTGGATGTGGTTAAACTTCAATCTTGTTCAAACTCGTGACGAAAGAATACCAATTATCCTGTACAGGAGTTTGCTCGATGTTTGGAATAAATTGTCCACTTATTAGGATGTCGAATCTCTTAGTGCACAGCAAATTCTCCTTTACACCCGGAACTTGTGAAATTCACCAACCTTTAGGAATCTCTTGTGATAATCTGCCTCTTTTGAACACCAGTACTTCTGGAATCAGCTACCTTTTCTAATAACCGGATCTTGAAGATTACTTCACCCTTTATGGAATTTCAAAACTCTGGTACTCAATAGCCCTCTGAAAACTTCTATGATCCCGGAGACAACAACCCTATTTCGGATATACCTGGATCTTGTACAAATTTGTAAGTACAATTACTTTTTTTATATTAATTTGTTTGTAGTTAACGTAGTTCACTCAGGACACACTTTTCTCTTTTATAATTAACTATTATCGCGTTAATATCAGAAAAGATATTCTCTTTTCCAAAAACACGTCTACCGCTTTTTCGAATTAGAAAAATTCTCTCCCGTTTATTTATTCATCTCCCTAGTAATCCTTTCTTATTTTGTATTCTCCAATCAAAGTTTTACAACAGCAATATCCATCAACAACATAGCTTTTAAATTCTCTAATATACCTAGAATACTTCTTAAAATTGTATTATCTGATTATCTAAATTCTTTTCATAATTTTATCAACCCTTCTTTTCATATTCATATCCCAATACCTCTCTACATTTATATTTCTGAACACATGTCAAATAATGACAGTTCCTGTATTTCAAATTATTCCCGGGAACTGTTCTACAATACAATCTATACACCTTTCAAAATAAGATTCTAAATATTTTTATCACCTCATAAACGTCAATTACCCAAGTTTTTACAAATTTATAATACATTTTACAAAATAACAACTAATATTCAACTCTCTTCTTTCCAGAATATTTTGAACTTCTAAGAACAATGAACATGGTCAACCTTTCCATATACAGGTGGTTTATTATAAAATTCGAATACTTGTTAAATGCGATTAACCTCTTTTATGATTAACTCAATAAATCTTATTTTAAACACATCATAATAAATTTTTCTACGTTTATTTAATTAAATTTGGTAACTTTAATAACTTTCCATATTATATTGTTAACGTATGCCTTTATACTATAACAATATATAATACATAAAAACTAAAGCGTTTATGCATAAAGCTCCTCATCGTGCTCTTACAGCTTGATGATTTGTTAATTATTTTGAAATCCCAGGCGATTCTATCTTTACATCGCCATCGGTCTGAATACCAGACCTAAAATTCCACGACACTTTATTTCTAGAGCGGATATACATGTATAGTTGCACAGAAACATGCATATATATTTCAAAAACTACACACGGCAGCAGTCACGCCGTGCCACCATAAATGCAGCATGTCCGCGTATGTACTTTAAGAAAAAGGAAAAGAAAGAGAGGACACGTGCCCCGCACGAGATTCCGCCATCTCAGTGTCACTGGCATTTTGTTTTAAAAGCGAACATGTAGAGCGCTCCCACAGTCTGCTTTTACCCGAGGATAGATAGCATGTTTCAGCGTTCCTTTTGGTCACACCTAGAAGCGATATATCAAAATAATTGTACAAATATATGTATGTCTGCTTTTATATTCTAAGAAAGATGTGGGGAATATATCACATGCATTCTATTATTTTATGTAGATCTTCTCGAATTTCAATTGTTCTCCATCCTTTCCTGCATTGAAGTGCTGTACTTCTATGTAATATTTATTGCTTTATTTATTATTATATTATTTATTTATTTAGCTACCAGCTAAACTCACTTTCATTAAAATTTCATTTAAATTAATATATATTAATTATCGCAAATTATAATTTATGAAATTCTTGCAGTTGTATATTATTTTTTAATATTTATCTTTCTATTCTTAATGATCCAACAACGATTAACACTAAAAAAATTGTATTAATGTTATAGATTTTATGTAGACTTTGTGTAAGATATTTTAATATAAATAACGATAAAATTTAAGAAAGTATAGAGCACATGACAGACACTATCGTAAACATAATTGTGTTCCACAGTAAAGAACCTAGCAAAATGAAACAACAGCTCTCTATAACACCCTATTCTGATTGAGGATAAAATGTAAAAGCATCGAATAATATAGTGATAATTCTAACAGATGATGAAACACGTATTCGGTAACAGTATAGTAACTAACAGCATCAGTCTGGTAAATACCAGCCACTACAAGGTAAAATTTGTTCTTGTTTACTTACTTAGAACGCTCACGATTAGGATGAGTTGATTTTGACATTCCATCGTTTGGACTCCTGCGGTCTGTGCCAATTCCATGACATCTTCCTTCTAACTTCTCCTGGACTATTTTTTGCCATTCTACCTCTATACCAATTCCCCAGTACTCGTTTAGCATATTTTCTTTTTGGCATTCTGAAGACACGTTAATTGTCGCTATTTTTTCTTATTTCTATCATTTCGTCTGTTTTAATATCACTATTTTTCTAGGAAACATCATTAGTTGAGAGAATGTATACGTTTTCGATTATCTTCCATGAATAGTCATCACTACTCCTTGCAATACAACTTATTCACAACACTATCTATTGAATATTCTTCCAATTTTTCTAATGCGTATTAACTTCTACGTATAAGTTTTCGCTTTTTCCTAATGGTTCCTAAATCTTTCATTTTATGACCGGGTCTATCCTTTGTTACGTTTTCCTTGATCTAGTGAAGCAGTGGTGTCTGATTTCAACAGGCTTATTTTCAAAGTGGTCTTTTGCATTTTGTCTCTTAAAAATGTCATCCTTGTGTTATATATCTTCTTTGAGACTACAGGCTTTATCATGTGATTCCCATGTGCCTATATTCTGATATGGTTTTATTTTGTCATGGTCTTAGTTTTCTGTTTTGTTCGTTTGTCTCGCTGAAATAATCAGGGATCAACTAAGTACTCAATTTACATTGTTAATAGTTGTTTCTCTATTCAAATTGCGTTTCCCATGTTTTCGTACATAACTTTTGGAATTATTATCTTGTTTTTGGGTTCTTTCTTTTACGCAACTTTCCATAAATCTACTCTTATTGTTCAGGTTAACTTTCCACCTGCATATTGGGTTATCCCTTTCAGTAATACTTTTTTCATAAATTTATGATAATATATATTTCCTTCTATTGAAATATTTATACTTCTTTCTCATTGAATTTTGTCTGTCTGGTATTTTATTCTAACTTTTTCCGTTATACATTTTATTCTGAACTATTTATTACATTTTAGTTGTCCTATGGTACAATAACATAATTTTTGGATTTACCTGGAACGTTTTTCAGCTCAACAGTAACGATATGGGATTTTAGGAGAAGTAATACAACTATCAATGAAAAATACTATGCATTATCAATTCACAAATTGTGCCAAATTGTACGCTTTTAACAGAAAATTTCTGTTTCCAAGAAATAAAACATTGGTGAAATTTGGATTTTATTATACTGACCAGTTTGAATGAAACAGTTCTGTTTTTTTATTTACAAAAGTTATTAATATCATCAAAAGCTTCATTAGCATACTTTTTGAAGTGGAATTGAATTGTTTCCTTTCTCTAATGTTCATTGCGCGATTTTAGATAATTACAGAATTTTTTTTATATTTATTTAACAATATGAACGTTTTTCGTATATTTGAAAAATACATTAAATTTATTTCAAAATGATATAAAGGATTTCAACTTTTTATTTAAATAGATGGTCAAAATATTAAAAAAACATGCTGTTCCTAATTGTTTCAGTTTGTGGAGTTCTAATTGGCATGTTGAAACAGTACTTTCGCAGAATAGAAATACACAATATTTGATAAACTGTTTGATGTTTTCGCGGAGTATAGAAATGAATTAAATCGCATTGACCGAATATGAAATAAAATATAATAATAAAGTGTAAACATGAAGTTAATATACAAAAGGTACATTTAAAAAAAATCTGGAACGCAAATTTATAATAAAGTATTTTGATTTGTTGACGAAAAAACAAAGGGAAATTAACGAAGCGAGAACGTTCCAAAAGGACGCGCTGAAGGAAATGTTCATTAATTAAAAGTATAAAAATATAACTCAAAATACCTGCGATATCATTAGTGTGAATATTCTTTAAGCAGTAAACTGTAGAAAGTCAAAACAATTACGCTCAAGAATCCAAAAGCTATCCCGACGATCATCAGAGAAGCTAACCAAAAAATTAGAAGATATTTATACGGTAGAAAAACAATTAAGACAATATGATAAAATAAATCTTATCTGTGAGCAGAAACCTACTCATAATTTTCCCTTGAAATTCTGTTTCGTTACATCGATAAAAATATATCAAGGCTTGAGAGTGAATTTGATAAGTATGACATCAATTTATACAATTGTATACTTTCCATAATAAAAGACATTTAATGTTAATAAATATAAACTTCTGGTTATATTTATTAACATTATGTTTGTGTGAAATATTCTAGATTATACAATTGGTATAAATACAATTTAAGACAGAATATGAAAATACATTTCAAATTCTACAGTCAAGATCTATTAAAGAAAAAGTCTAGATAACCTCAAAAATAAGTTAATTCAAAAGACTGTATTAAGTATTTATCTAAATAATATAAAGTATATTTGAGAATGAGTCATTTGAATTTGATAAGATAAAACTCATTTATTACAATAATTGTACATTCCGTTCTTGTCGAAATTGAAATTTTAAACAGTTATAGCATGTTATAATGAAGAGTATTTCAAATTACACTTATCTGATTTGCTTCCAGTATGTTTTTTAATAAATTTATATAATAAGTCACTTTTGATTAGAACTTAAAAGAAATTGATAATTGATAATTATTTTACCGGATGTTTTATTTTAATTAAATATTGCCATAAAATAAATAACGTCGATCAAGAAAAGAGTTTGTTTAAGAAATAAAGAAAGAAGTCGTGATAAAGACCTCAAACCCGTTGATAAGAATGTATTACTGAATTTACTGATTCAGTAAACGTTTATTAAAATAAGGTTTTGTTTTATAAGTTGTCAGAAAGTAAATACGGGGTACACTGATACATTAAAATTTGCGTTTAAAAAATATCATAATTGCTGTTTGGAAGTTAAATCTTTATAAAATCAATTAAAATTTTGATTAATTTCAACATTATTTGATTATAATTGCTTTTAATAATTAGACCAACGCAGGTGTGACCTTCGGACCCTTGACTAAAAGTGTGCAAATTGTAGTACAAGTAGATGCACCAGACGATAGCCCATTGCTGTGCTTTATGCTATACTAGATCTTGCTTCAGTTACGGAGTTAACTGAAGCAACTGAAGTGTGTTGTATCAAAGTTATCAAGACAATAAATACATTCAATGAACGCAGTTTATAAAATTACTTTCTAAACAGCTTGTAGAAATCATATGAATAGACGCTTGATGAACGAGAGGCTTCCACTGTTATAAGTAACCAACTGAAAAAAATTCGGATATCGAAAGAAAAGGATGTGGAATTTGTCCATGGAAGAATGACAAGAAAACGAGAAACAGGTGTAACTACTGTAAAATCTCGATGTGTGACGATTGTAGAGCTAATATAATTAATATATTTTTCTTAATTATCCACACGTAATCTATAAAAGTATTATGTATATTTATTGTTTATAGTATTTAAATAATAATAAATTCCTAATAAAATATTATATTTTCTGACGTATTTTTATAGATATTTCGTACTACCCCCCCCCTCCCCGAAAGAGGGAGCTGTCTTTTGGCAACCAATCAGTTATTTATTTACATTCAAATTTTCAAATATATTACATAAACAATATTATTATTTATCTGTATCCTCTTTTGCCGTTAGGCGTCGAGGCGATCTGCTTTGCAGAATTTTTTCCATCCTATCCTATCCCTAGTCATTTCTTGAGCTTCCCTCCAGGTACTTCCCCGGTCCGTCAGCAGCTGCGCTATCCCCTGATTCCATATTCTTCTTGGTCTACCTCTGTTTCTCCTCTTGTTCCAGCCGGCCTCCCATATTTCTTTTACAGGGTTCGTGTTACATTCGTGTAAGGTGCCCAAACCAACTAAGTTGTTTTTCCTGGATTTTTTCTATTGCTGATGTTACACCTAGTTTTTCTCGTATCTTCTCATTTCTGATTCTATCCAATCTGGTAACACCAACTATTCTCCTTCAAATCCTCATTTCGGTCGCTGTTATTCTTGATTTCAGTCTCTTAGTCCATACCCATGACTCGCTGCCGTAGCATAGTGTCGGAAGAAATATTGTTTTGTAAATCTTTGGCTTGGTTTCCCTGCTGACCTCTCTCTTACTTAAAAATATGTACTTCAGTGCATGATATAAACAGTTTACAATTTTGATTCTATTATTCACATCTGCCTCTACATCTCCTTTGTGGTTGATTATGGTTCCAAGATATTTTAAGTTTTCTGTCACCTTTATTGGATAACCATCTATTGTTATATTTGTTTCTTCTTCATCTTTGGAGACTGCATAAACAATATTTCAAAGTTAATTATGGCGTTTTCATATCAACGCCTATGGAATTAAGAAAGAACCTCTGGGGTCCACTGGGCACCACGTCATTAATTATGTTATAGAATGTATATGTCACCAGTAGAAAGTTAACAATCAATTAAAATACAAATTTTAATAATTAATTGACCCTTAGTTTCTTCAAACATTTCCTATAATTGAGACAAGGACTACATCAGCAAAAAATTAAATTCTAAAATACGTAGGGGAGAGGAGGGTAAGATGACATACTTAGTTTATTTTCCAGATTATTTAAAGAAATAAAGTGATAAAGCAAAATGCTTGATCGATACTGATAGTCACCAACGTTTTCTCATATGTGTTTTATTATTAATAACCAAAACTTATTCTTTGCCAAAAAACCATCTTGCCCACCCGGGTCGGGCAAAATGACATAGTAAATCTAATATAATCTCGAATAATAAATATAATAATAATAAAGTTGAAAAATGCATAGTTTGAAGAAGGTTGGCTACGCCTGGCACAGCTCACAAATAAAATATTTAGCTTTTCTAGATAGACCTGCGCATTCGACATGACACCACTTTTGACAAAGTTGACATCGTAGCCACCATTCTTGTGATTTTGATCGACTGAACAAGCCATTGCAATAAAGACAAACACAGTCTTCTTCGTCATCGTCAAGTCTAAAGGGATTTTCTTCTCCACTTGATTCAACAAGTTTCCTTTTAACCACATTTCTTTGGCTCTTTCTGTGCTGTTGCTGCATCTTTTCACGTTCGTCTCCATTAGGTTTATCTTCCACAAGCTTTCTTTTGACATCATTTTTCTTTTTGTTGCTCTGTTGCTGGTTCTTTTCATTTTCTTTGTCACGAAGGCTTTGGAGGACGGGCTTTCGGTTAATACATCTTAGTAGCTGCCAGTCTTGCGTTTAGTAGTGTTTCTTACATTACTTTGAGGAAATGGACATGTTTCCGTTAAAATTTTGTGAATGTCGTCCCTTGATCTGGGCGGACAAGTTTGGTCAAGTGGCTCTGTTGGACATATATTTGCTGTAGCACTTTCTTGATCTTCCTTTGTAGATTCAAAAATAATGAGCGCTTGTGCTCTGGAATTTTCGGGCTCTTGGGGATCTTCTAAATTTTCATTTGAAGTTTCGTTTTCAGTAACCGGTACGGCCTCGGGCGTATCTGTTGTTAAACTAGGTAAAAACATATGGTCGGGAAAAATATTAGCTTTAAACGGCGATATTCCCGATGCACGGAAACCACTCGATGCGATTTCAAGTGTCGCCGTTTTCTCGTATGCCTCATTGAAAAGTTTGGACACTTGATAAATATTGACCGTACGACCAGGGTTTTCTCTCAACCAATGAATGACAGCATGATTGTAATACTTATGCAGAGGGCCAAAAAAGGCTACGTCCAGTGGTTGGAGATAGTGTGTGCAGTGTGCCGGTGAACAAAGAAGAACAACTGAATTCATCTTAGCCAATTCTAAGGCTTCGTAGCTCTTATGGCTTGAATGACCATCTAAGATTAATAAAGCTTTTTGCTCTGATTAGGTCTGACGTGATCGATAAAAAGGCGCATCCACTTTACGAACAAATCTCCTGTCATATAGCCTGATTCGTTATGAAGTTTTAAAGTTCCTATAGGTGCGTCGTCGTATAGTATGGATGGTGGTACATATAGCCGTGAACTCGCAAATTTGTAGAATAAGAATAGCTTTAGAGATTAGTTTAAGATTAGAAATAAAATAAATATCATTGAGTAAAACTATGCAACAAGAATTACATGGAGGTATACAAAGTTGCATACTCGTAGTCAATTTATAAAAGTGATTTAAAAACTATTATTATACAAATAAATAGTAAAAATGTAGAATAAAAATTTATTAAATAAAAATGAAATAAAAGACAAAATAAATATTTGTAATATATTTCTTTTGTAGAAGAGATACACAAAATGTATGGTTTATATAGTATGAAAAAGATGAAATACGATATGCAAGAAACATAAATAAGTAAATTATTATGATTTATATGCATAAAGCAGTAAAAATTTTATGAAAGCGTTTAAGAATTAAATTCTATTAAAAGATAAAATTTACCTTAGCTTATAAATAGACTAAGAAAGGATATAAAAATATGTAAAACGTAGAAACGATCAACAATAACATTTTGTATTGAAGGGTAGCTGACATCATAAATAAAAAGTATATGTGTTTATGATTTGTTTGTAACACAATGCTTCAGAGACTGGAAACAGACGTGTACAGTTTCATGACCTACAAAAAGACAACAAAATATATAAAACTTGTGTAAAGTCTATTGCAGATTGACATTTTACCAATAGAAAGATCATGGATAGAAGATAGAGTAACAGTGAAGAAACAAACGTGTCCTCCAGGTACAGGCAGTGCGGGAAGAAAAATAATAGTTGTCTCCAACATGTTTCCCATTTTACAAAGTCGCAATTCAGCTAAAAGAAAAGTGAAATTGACATTAATAAATGGAAAGAAAAATATGTATCGAACAATGAACAAGGCAATAGGTTCATTGACGAATACAAAGAAGGATGGTATTAGCGACAAGAATAAACCTACCGTTGGAAATGCTGTGCGAGGCAGAGGGGACTTTTGAATTGGAAATTTATATTGACGTTTGGTAAATAGTGAACTGTCAGAACAATATGTGTATGTGTGTGTGTATCAAGACGGCAACATGCGGGCAGCGACTTCACTGGAACGTGTATTCCAATGCCAACCTAAAATATGGACTAGAGGGCGCAATGGTCAACATAGAGTTTTTTTTTGCCGCTATAAATACGAAACAAGATTCGACACGAGGGAGACTTCTCATTACAATTCCGAGAAGAAGACTTCTCATGACAATTCCGAAAGGAAGACTTCTTATTACAACTCCTAAAGAATAAGACGCTTTAGATTGTTACATTGTAGTTTTCATTATTTCTTCATCACGTATATTCATAGTAGTTCTTATTTTATTTAATATATTTGAATTCACTTGAAACGTTCAATATGGACATTCAAAATGAATATTTTGATAGCAAGTGAGTTTATTTTTTTTTTGAAAAGGAAGTTATACAAATTGTTGAACAGACATTGGTTTTTACGTGCAAATGATTAATCAATGTATTGTTGGACAATATAGATAAGTAAATATTTTATCCTGTAAGGTTTGTTTTAAATTCATAAAGTTGGAATTACAACAAAATAGGATTAATGGTGTTGGGCAGTTGGAGAGATGCTACGTGCGAATGAGCATTTTCTTCATCGTATTGTCTAGGCATCATTAATCTCTTTTAAGTTAGGCAAATAATTAATTAAAAGTTTCACAAGGCAAAGATTAAGAGCTAGATACAACACGTGCAAATGGTTGTCTAAAGCAATTAATTGAAGCCAATATATAAATAATTATATCGATAAGTATCACCATCAATGTACAATAAAAGTTTACATTTGTTTATTTACAGGATAAATATTTATTTTGTTTAGCAGAATAAATAAATAAATAAAAGATTTACATACATTACAACCGGCATTAGGTATAAATGATATGAGCATTTTCAATTATGTATTTTGTTTAGAGCATAAAGGTGTGTATAAAAATTATTTTGAATCTATAAATTACAAAATAAAAGGTATATAATTATGTTGTATAGACATACAGTTTTTCTTTGAACAAAACTATTACTATTACCTCTTCCCTATTATGAGCAAGAGAAAAATCATCAGTGAAGGAGAAGGAACCACACACATTGCCAGAATCCACAATAGTCACAAAGTACATGCTTCAACAATATAAAAAAAAAAAAAAATACAAAACCAATTATAAGTTTTTGATGTATAAAGAATAATTTTAAGAGTACAGCATATACAAAAGACTATACCCTACGTGTGGTAATACACACAAATATATGTTGTCACAGCATATAAATTATATGGCGATGCCCAACGTATGGCAATAACATTATTTAAAATAAATATTTATATGCCACAGCATAAATTTAAATGGCGCTCAACGAAGTGGGGCAATGTATTCCTTTTGTTGTTTATTAATCATATAAATAATAACGCCCAACATAGAGAGGCAATGTATTACTTTTCTAATTGTTTAAAAGAAAAAAAAATATATAATTAATGTCGCTTAACATAGTGGAGCATTGTATTCATTTTCTCGTTTGTCAATAATTATTTACATAACACTCAACGTTATGAAGCAGTGCAATTTTTGTTTTTTTAAATGTTTAAACAAAAAAATAATAATTTATTTTGTACAAATAATTGGTACAAAGTTTGTTTCATTTTTTTTTATTCATTAGTAAATAGAATAATTATTCAATGTCCAATTGAGAGACAGAATACCTTTAATTTTCATTTACTGGTGAATTATCAATTTCTCTTATTTAGAAAGGGATAAAGAAGGAGGAATAGTATTTGATTAGATAAGTTTCGTTATTAATTTATAAGTTAGAAATAAGATAAAAATGGCAGAGAAGGATAAGAATAATGGTGAAGGTTCACAGTTCACAAAATACAGGGACAATCGTCCGGTATCTTCTGATTCAGAGTCAGAAAAACCTGAATCAGAGGATCAAACACTTGAAGGTAGCGTGCAGACAGAAAGCATCAGTGGCGTAGCTGGTGAACAAAAAATTGAGAATCTTTTCAATAAACTATTCAGTAGAATAGAAGAAAATGATAAGAATTTAAATCGAAAACTAGAAGAAAATAATTTGAGTATAAATAAAAAGTTTGAGGAAAACAATCAAAGATTAGAAAAACTCAATGCTAAAATAGACGCAGGTTTCGCAGAGTTAAGAAAAGAAACTTTAGAGCTAAATGCAAAAGTAGAATTAAAGTTAGAACAGTCAGTTTCAACTTTAAACAAACAAATAAACATTAATGAAAAGAAATGTGAAGGTAAAGGCACTTTCTTAATAAAAGAAATAAACGAAAGGTCTGCCAAAACACAAGCTAGTTTTAATAAGGTAGATGAGAAAATAAATTCTCTTGAAAATAAAGTGAAAGGGAATAATGTAGAATATCAAGAGCAAATACAAGAACTTTCACACCAAGTGGAAGATTGTAAAATAAAATATGGTGTTTGTACGGACACAATGTTGACCTTACAAAACAAAACTTTAACCTTTGAAAACACTATCAAAGGGTTAGAGAACAAAGTACATGGGGTTAGTACACCTAGTGTATCTTTGACACAAATACCTGGTAGCGCAGAGAAGATACCAAAATTCTCAGGATTTTACAAAGATAATCCAATGGCGTTTATGAGAACAATAAAAACGTATATGAGGGGAATATCTGATGAGATGTCAAAGCTACATTTCATAAGAGGTTGTTTGAAGGATTATGCACTTCAGTGGTACGATATGATAATAGATGAAGTAGTAGACTTCAAAGAATTTGAGATTCGTTTTGTGAGACAGTACTGGGGACAGACTCAGCAGAGGAAAATTAGACACGATTTAGTGTTCGGCAAATACAGGGCTGGATCTTCTCGAGAAAACTACATCATACGAAAATATTCTTTTCTTAAATACATACAACCAACCATTGAAGAGAGCGATATTGTCTCACAGCTAGCAGCACACTTTGACCACAACGTTACACAGGCGGTAGCACTTCAAGGAATTGATAACATTGAAGCACTACTGGAACTGGTCAAGAGATTAGACGATGTGGATGAAAAGGGAAACAACAACAATTATGGAAATATCAAATATACAAACAATCCACCCAGAAATTATAATAACAACAACAACAATGGAAATAATCCACATATAAACAATACACCTCGTTATAATCAAAATAAACAGTACAACAATAATGGGTACAATCAAAACCAGGGCAAACAGAATTATGGAAATAATCCATATACATACAATAAGCCAAGCTATGGGAACAATTCATATTCAAACAATAAAACAAGAAATTATGAAAATGAGAGGAAGACTGAACAAAATTATGGGAAGGAAGAAAGAAACCCTGAGAGGGAAAGAAGAGTGAACAATGTTCAAATAAGTGAAGAGAAGAAAGAAATAAGTACGAAGGAAAAGACAGAATCAAAAGGTGCAATACCCAAGGATTCAAGACAACTACCGACAAATAAAGAATGGGTAAATTCTACCTACTCAAACGCGACTTCGTTGGATTTTTAGAAAGGCCAGTCAAGAAGAAAAAGAAGATACAAAATGTATATAACTTTGACGATCTAAAGAAAATCACGACGGAATTACCACATATACCAGTAAAAATAGAGAACGAAGAAATAGAAGCATTATTAGACACAGGAGCGCAATTATCATTATTAGATAGTAGTATTATAGACAAAGACATAGAAAAATTAGGATATTATATGCCTATAAGAAAAGTAAATTTAATAAATGCAAATAAGAAACATATCATTACTATAGATAAAGTTTTTTGTATAAATGTTAGAATAGGTAGTTTAAATTTATTAACAGAATTCATAATAGTGCCTAATTTGAACAGCAATTGTATTTTGGGGATAGACTTTTTAAGTCAATACGGTACAAAAATAAATATGGAAAACAAAACATTTCATATTAAAAATTCAATAATCTCCTGGTGTAAGGAAACACAGGAAGATGAGATATTAATTAATAATATATATATAAATAATGCTGAACAAAATCTCACAAATAAAATGGATAGTAGTTTATTAGACAATAAGTGTGCACATCCTGTGAAGCATCGTCAAAGTGAGGACTGCACGCAATATAGGGATGGTACGAATTTAAATTGCGATAAACAATACATAAGCCATGTGAGCAATCTTGTCAGTAAATATAAAGAGTTATTTGATAATAAACCTGGTTTAGCAAAAGGCTATGAACACAGGCTCAAAGTAGATGAAACACAACCTTTTAAAGTCAAAAATTATCCTGTCCCCAATAAATACAGAGAACAAGTCAAATTAGAAATTAAAGAAATGTTAAAAAATAAAATTATAGAAAGAACAGAATCAACATTTATAAATCCAATAGTAGTGGTAGTAAAGAAAATTACTGGTAGACAACGCTTCATACTTCAACAATATGAGATTCATTCAAGAATTGAGGGAGATGGACATAGAGGTAATTTTCACTAGCATAAGGCATCCACAAGCAAATCCTAGTGAGAGGTACATACAAGAAGTGACGAGGCACTTAAGAATGTTAACGCACGAAAGACACGATGCCTGGGTGCAATACATAGAAGAGGTGGAAAACAATACAAAATTTCTTACCTAGTGTAACGACAAATATAAGTCCTTATACATTAATGCATGGGAGACATCCACCGAGACCTTGGAATCAAGAGACACCAATCGTGGATGATATCGAAGAATTGACAAATCAAGGTAAACAAAGACAAGCAAATATTGCAGCAAAATACATGAGAACAGAAAATGAAAAGATAAGAAAACACAAGACGTACCAAATTGGAGATCTGGTAGTGGTAAAAAACTACAGGTTGGGAAGGAGAAATTTAAACAAGTGCGCAAAGTTGGACTTACCGTACAGAGGCCCATATAGAGTAAATAAAATTTTGAGTAATGTAACGTACGAGCTACAAGAAATAGATGGCGAAAGGATCAAAGGAAAATATCACATATCTATGCTTTATGATTATATAGACGTAGAAAATTAATAATCATTTGTGCGAGTTATCACAATGGTTATTATACGTGTCGTTCATGCTTTAATAATCATTGTTGACGATTCACGACAAAATATAATAACCAAGGGAATATGCCGTGAACTCGCAAATTTGTAGAATAAGAATAGCTTTAGAGATTAGTTTAAGATTAGAAATAAAATAAATATCATTGAGTAAAACTATGCAACAAGAATTACATGGAGGTATACAAAGTTGCATACTCGTAGTCAATTTATAAAAGTGATTTAAAAACTATTATTATACAAATAAATAGTAAAAATGTAGAATAAAAATTTATTAAATAAAAATGAAATAAAAGACAAAATAAATATTTGTAATATATTTCTTTTGTAGAAGAGATACACAAAATGTATGGTTTATATAGTATGAAAAAGATGAAATACGATATGCAAGAAACATAAATAAGTAAATTATTATGATTTATATGCATAAAGCAGTAAAAATTTTATGAAAGAGTTTAAGAATTAAATTGTATTAAAAGATAAAATTTACCTTAGCTTATAAATAGACTAAGAAAGGATATAAAAATATGTAAAACGTAGAAACGATCAACAATAACATTTTGTATTGAAGGGTAGCTGACATCATAAATAAAAAGTATATGTGTTTATGATTTGTTTGTAACACAATGCTTCAGAGACTGGAAACAGACGTGTACAGTTTCATGACCTACAAAAAGACAACAAAATATATAAAACTTGTGTAAAGTCTATTGCAGATTGACATTTTACCAATAGAAAGATCATGGATAGAAGATAGAGTAACAGTGAAGAAACAAACGTGTCCTCCAGGTACAGGCAGTGCGGGAAGAAAAATAATAGTTGTCTCCAACATGTTTCCCATTTTACAAAGTCGCAATTCAGCTAAAAGAAAAGTGAAATTGACATTAATAAATGGAAAGAAAAATATGTATCGAACAATGAACAAGGCAATAGGTTCATTGACGAATACAAAGAAGGATGGTATTAGCGACAAGAATAAACCTACCGTTGGAAATGCTGTGCGAGGCAGAGGGGACTTTTGAATTGGAAATTTATATTGACGTTTGGTAAATAGTGAACTGTCAGAACAATATGTGTATGTGTGTGTGTATCAAGACGGCAACATGCGGGCAGCGACTTCACTGGAACGTGTATTCCAATGCCAACCTAAAATATGGACTAGAGGGCGCAATGGTCAACATAGAGTTTTTTTTTGCCGCTATAAATACGAAACAAGATTCGACACGAGGGAGACTTCTCATTACAATTCCGAGAAGAAGACTTCTCATGACAATTCCGAAAGGAAGACTTCTTATTACAACTCCTAAAGAATAAGACGCTTTAGATTGTTACATTGTAGTTTTCATTATTTCTTCATCACGTATATTCATAGTAGTTCTTATTTTATTTAATATATTTGAATTCACTTGAAACGTTCAATATGGACATTCAAAATGAATATTTTGATAGCAAGTGAGTTTATTTTTTTTTTGAAAAGGAAGTTATACAAATTGTTGAACAGACATTGGTTTTTACGTGCAAATGATTAATCAATGTATTGTTGGACAATATAGATAAGTAAATATTTTATCCTGTAAGGTTTGTTTTAAATTCATAAAGTTGGAATTACAACAAAATAGGATTAATGGTGTTGGGCAGTTGGAGAGATGCTACGTGCGAATGAGCATTTTCTTCATCGTATTGTCTAGGCATCATTAATCTCTTTTAAGTTAGGCAAATAATTAATTAAAAGTTTCACAAGGCAAAGATTAAGAGCTAGATACAACACGTGCAAATGGTTGTCTAAAGCAATTAATTGAAGCCAATATATAAATAATTACATCGATAAGTATCACCATCAATGTACAATAAAAGTTTACATTTGTTTATTTACAGGATAAATATTTATTTTGTTTAGCAGAATAAATAAATAAATAAAAGATTTACATACATTACAACCGGCATTAGGTATAAATGATATGAGCATTTTCAATTATGTATTTTGTTTAGAGCATAAAGGTGTGTATAAAAATTATTTTGAATCTATAAATTACAAAATAAAAGGTATATAATTATGTTGTATAGACATACAGTTTTTCTTTGAACAAAACTATTACTATTACCTCTTCCCTATTATGAGCAAGAGAAAAATCATCAGTGAAGGAGAAGGAACCACACACATTGCCAGAATCCACAATAGTCACAAAGTACATGCTTCAACAATATAAAAAAAAAAAAATACAAAACCAATTATAAGTTTTTGGTGTATAAAGAATAATTTTAAGAGTACAGCATATACAAAAGACTATACCCTACGTGTGGTAATACACACAAATATATGTTGTCACAGCATATAAATTATATGGCGATGCCCAACGTATGGCAATAACATTATTTAAAATAAATATTTATATGCCACAGCAATATGTTCCTCCAGGGCTCATGCAGGCTACAACTGTTGTGTGCACTCCTCTTTCTGCACTCGTGATTGAGCAACTTGTTTTTTGCCTCTTTGAGCGAGTACTTTTGGCGGGACGTGTACCGTTGTTAACGCGGATTCATCCATATTGAATATCATAGTCTTATGGATTTTATACTCATTGATAACTTTGTCAAGTTTAGCAAAAAATTTTTGTACCTGCGGTTTATTAAAAGCCCCAGCTCTAGCAAGAGACGTGGCTTCTGGGAGATGCAATGATAATTGTGGATTGCGTTGTCAAAAACCATGTAGCCATCCTTTTCCTGCCATCTTAAGTTCCTTATTAAAAGGGTGTTTTATTTTCATTTTTTCCGCTACTTCATATGCAAGCTTTCGCACGTCTGTGTGAATATGATTGACCATTGCACTTTCTGCCTCTTTGTTTAGTACAGATTCAAACGACCCCAGGTGTTTTTTAATATGAACAGCAATTTTGTTCTTCCTGAGACCACGGCGACGTAAAGTGGCAGTCAGTACATTGAACGTTTTACTCGCCTTTAACCAGCCCATTTCTCCCTTGTGGACAGCTTCTAGAGCTATCTCCATATCTGCCTGATTTCAACTTCCTCTATTCGTCTTCCTCTTATACGAATAAACCATACTGAAATAAAATTATCACTTCAATCCAACATTATAAAAAAGGACGGGCAAGATGACATAGTGATTCAAATTGCCCGCTACCGAGATGATGTCGTCTTGCCCGTCTCGTAGCTTTTGACATTTCATCATGAGAAAACTTGAAAAGTTAATACAAAATCAAAAACTTTTCAAGCATCATGCAGTCTACAATCACATTATTATGCAAACATCTCGAAAATAGCATAGCAAGTAATATTTAATAGTTAAATATTGTCTCAAAATATTACTTACATTACAACGTTATGCCTGATAAACACAAACACTACACTAACTCCATTTGTTGTGAGCCTAGTGAACTTCCACTACACACAGCAACGAATTGCCAACCTTTAGAAATAATAATTATAGTTTGGCGTTCTTAATGTTATTATATTGCTTCATACAGGAAAAAGTCATTTTTCCCGCCTATGTCACTTTGCCCGCTTCTCCCCTACTATTTATTATTTATTTATACAAAATGTAAAAAATACCATTTTTATTATTTCGCCAATATTTTGATTACATTTTACTTTGGGGAAATATCTGTATCATACATTTTTATTGAACTGCAAATGCTATGCCTAATGCAGAGATAAAATCTAAAAACAAGTAAAAAATATGTGTGGAAAGTTAACATGCTGTTCCTCCTTCTTTAATTCAGGACATCTACTAAAAAGCACCCTCCCACTCACGAATTAATCTCCTTAGAATTTATTTACAAAATACGCTCCCAGTTGACAAATATGTATGACCTAAGTTGACGCCTACCATCCTATCCGTCCACCCCTAGACTACCCATCTGACAAGATTTAATAGTCCCCGCTTAACTGGAACCTTCGTTGTAATTTTTGTTGCATCCCCTTCTCTTTTCCATGTAAATTCGTTTCTCTCTATGCACGTGAAGTACGAAAACCTCCAAAGCCGCTGCTCGAACCCGGGCCATGCCTCAAAATTTATTATTATAGCCGTTGACCCTTTCAAGACCCCTGTGGTAATTTAGACGCGCGTACGTTCCGTCTTTTTCCTTTACGTAACGCGTCTCGCCGATAGTGACGCTCTCTATAGACAAAATCACGTACTAAAGACTACATATTCAGGAATACTTTCCATAGTGCAATCTTGACCGACTTTCGCGTCTGAATATTAAAAGGACTTTAATAGTGGGTCATGTAGTTCGTCAAATCGCTGACTTGAAATGTGAAAAGCAGCGTTGGCAGCGAGAGAAACGGAACGACTTGAAGTTTCACCGCTGCGGAAGCGATTTAAACTAAACGTCGACATCTCTGGAGCTCTCTGTAGTAATTATTCTGGCCTAAATTGATTTGTCTCTCCCTGCTTTATGGTATTTGATTTGGGACTCTTTATTGAATTAATCATCGTCTGGGGAAGACTTCGACGCTGCCGTCATCATGTTGTATGTCCTTGAATTTGAAAAATTAATTGTAATTATCGTATTTTAAGTGGAAGAATATAAATCAAGTAATTAATTTACCCGGAAGTTGTATTCAACTTTTTAATATGAATTTTGTGTAAATGTATTTATAAAAAATACCTATTTATTTTCAATTGTCCTCAATAATAAAAAGGAAAGGAACTTGATAGATACCAATAATACAAATCATCAATTACTTGAAAATATTCTATACTATGTTTAATTTATTTCTTTTATTCTTTATTACAGCTACGTTAATGATGACATGACGTATTGAAATAGAATTTGGTTGTATATTGTATGCTACCCAAATTAGAGTATAATACTCTATTTAGGTAGCAGTCGACCGACTTCATATAAAATTATGACGTCTAGTTATAGTTTTGATGTCAAATCGCATGCTTTGACATACGGCTTTTTCGAATTGTTACTGTTGTTATGTGTGGATAGATAATCATAATAATTGTTTTTGATTTAAAATACGATAACAAACTAGCACTTATACAGTGTTATATAAAACTAAATACATTGATTATTTATTGCAGTACTGAATTATTTAAATACAATCATTAGAGTGAAATAAAATCTACCTACTACAGCGTTGTTCTGAAATAAATAAAATATACAGAGGTAAGTTATGTTTGTAATTTTATCTTTTTGACAATTTTCAGTACTTGGTTGATCTTACATTATTAGAAATGCAGTTTAATCTCTCTAATACAATATTTAAACAAATTAATAATTAAATTTAACTCGGGTGTTATATAATAATATATAATCTATGGGTTATCTGAATTTAAGCTGTTATAGACCACTATTCCTAGATATTTATGCTTCGCAACATGTTCTGTGTCATTTTCATCAATCTTTACCTTTGTCTCTCTGAAATAAATTCCTTTCATTTTCTTTGTCTTCCAAATATCATACACTTTGAATTATCTACATTCAATTTTAGTTTGCTTTTATGTAATCATTATTATCTGCTTATTATCTTTTTTCTTTGCATAAATTAGGGCATCATCTGAAAATAATTGGACTCTTCAGTACTCAATAACATTGTCAAGCTACACAATATAAATAGTAGTGGCACCAAATTACTACCCTGTGGCACTCTTAAATCTATATCCATATTTTCTGATATTTCACGTCCACATACTTTTTAAACACTAAGTAGTTTATAATCTATTCGAACACTGGAGCTCCTACACCATAATGTTCACCATCTCGAAGGCATGTTTGCAATCTAAGATTACTTCCAAAATACTGTTCTGATCTATTTTATTTTTCCATTTATTTAACATATACTGAAATGCCTGGTAAGAATGTCATATACAGGGTGAGTCATCTCCGCGGGGAAAGCCGATTATGCCTTTATGAGTAAAGATATTTCGAAGCGGTTTTTTTCTTGTGATAGCTGCTCATTAGGAGTACATTTTAAAAATATTTTGTATTATACAGAGTATTTCATAACTTGGTGGCTAACCATAGATATAGTTTTTTAAATGGAACGCCCTATATATTATTGCATTTTTGTATTCCCCGTATAATTTTTAGTCAAAAAGTAATAGGATAGTATAGGCCTAAAATCTAAAGTTTTTGACTTATTCCCATTTTTCTGAAAAATTCAATGTTAGGTATAAAATTATATTTCTCGAAAACAGCGTATTAGATGGACAAATTTGTTTTCAGTATTGTTTACAATAAGTGGTCCTAATAGAACTGCGTGTGCAAAACTGGATTAAAATTACATGACACGTTTTTGTATAAAAGTCAATTTTTTTAAATAGAACACCCTATATATCAGTTCATTTTTGAATTTTTTGTTATATTTCACATCAAAACCATGTAAGACGTTGATACTTTAAAAGTGACTATTACTGAGCTACTGTCGTTTTTTGATATAATTTTGTTAGTTTTCATATAAAAGTTAATTTTTTCAAATGGAACACCCTATATATCAGTTCATTTTTGAATTGTTTATTAAATTCCACATCAAAAACATGTAAGACGTTAATACTTTAAAAGTGTCTGTCAGTACTATACAATATTAATATTAATTAAAACCATAAAACTGATAAAATTATATCAAAAAACGACAATAGCTCAGTAATAGTCAGTTTTGAAGTATTAACGACTTACATGTCATTTTTGATGTGAAATTTAATAAACAATTCAAAAATGAACTGATATACAGGGTGTTCCAGTACAAAAAAATGACTTTTATACGAAAACGTGTCATGTAATTTTAATCCAGTTTTCTGCACATGCAATTAGTAACTGTAAAAAAATAAAGCATGCTTCTATTAGGACCTCTTATTGTAAACAATACTGCAAAAAATTTTGTCCATCCAATACGTCGTTTTCGAGAAATATAATTTTATACAAACATTGAATTTTTCAGAAAAATAAGAATACGTCAAAAACTTTAGATTTTAGGACTGTACTATCTTATTATTTTTAGACTGAAAATTATACGGGGAATACAAAAATGCAATAATGTATAGAGTGTTCCATTAAAAAAAACTATAACTATGGTTAGCCACCAAGTTATGGAACACTCTGTATAATACAAAATATTTTTAAAATGTGGTCCTAATAAGCAGCTATTACAAGAAAAAAACCGTTTCGAAACATATTTACTCATAAAGCCTTACCCGCGGAGATGACTCACCCTGTATATTTATTTTATTTTATTATTTATCATTTGTGTATATATATTCTATATTGTGCCAGGTTACATTCTTTCAAAATTTTAACTATTACATTCAACATATTTATTTGTCTCTTTAGCTTTATTCGTTCCGTAATGTTCGGTAGATTCTTTCAATTGTACGGATAATCTTCCTCTTTCTAACTATTCTAACTAATTACTACACCTATTTATGCATCGCATATCTTTAAATGCTTCTCGAATTATCTTTTTAGTTATTCCATCCGGACTACTTCATTTTTTAGTGTAAAGCCAATATTCTTAAAACTTTCTCTGTCTAGCAACATAAACGTTTTTAATCAATTTTAGTCAGTTTCCATTTCGTTTTAATTGCTAGCTGCCACATGTTGTCGTACTGATTCAACTACTCACTTTATACTATCAATTAAGTGTCCATTAAATTCCTTTGCTATCAACCTACTACCATTTACCGTTTAATGTTGAAATTCAACGCTCTCAAATATCTCTAGATTTTCAGAGGCAATAATACCGTTGAAAGTCTGCCACATCATCGTTGTAAATATATCTATAGTTTGGTTTTAGTATTTCATTTTGTTTTTTCTATTTATTCTGCAGTCTCCCCAAATTTTATTCTTTCTAGTTAAATTGTCTGTTTTAAAACTGACTCTTTTATTTATTGCACTTTATCCTATTTCGTTAAACAACTGCTGCTATGCTTTTATGCTTTTTTATAAAATAGTGCTGTAAAGATGTCCATATTTCTCATCCAAATTCTTCGATCTATAAGTAGTTGTAACTCTATAAGCTATTTTTAATATCATTTTCAAAGTGCACCTTATCCATAATTCCTTTGTACTACATACATATTGGCAAATTACTTTATGGCGAATACGATTCCTAATGTAATAAAATAGGTACTCCACCAGTGTGTCCACTGAATCAGACACTTGTAACTATAGAGTACCCCGGAATTGCTATTTCACTGTCGGCAATATTTTCTTTAACGTTTGTTGCTGTTATTTCCTGCACATTATTACTGACTCTTTCCTATTTACATAGTCTGCAACTTCGCTATAAAACATTCAAAATCTTAAGCTGACTAGTCGCTTTCTCTATTTGGTAATTATTTGTATCAGAGGTAGTTCTATTCCTAACTTTAGCTGTTTTCTTTTTGTACACCTCAAAATTTCGATTGTACACACGGTGGTTTGTTTGTAGGGTAAGTTCCGGCTTTTATCGCCATTGATACATCTTTGCACCTGCACCTTAGTGTTTCTCTGTCCCTCATTTTCTACATCTCTCTGCATTTGTGCATCTATTCACTTTATGACTATATCCCAGGCATTCTTAACATCTAAAAATGTTTACATACTCATAAACATCACCTACTGTATATTTTATTTTCAACTTGGCGACTTCTAAGATTCGTTTATAACTATTGCCATATACATTTTCACCATCTTCTTTAATACAATTTCTTTCAATATGTACTCTTCTCCAATCACAATGTTATTTTGCTTAATTGTGCGTTCTATTAATTCAGCTCAATCGATATCAGCATCCAATCCCATTATGTTTACTCTTGGGTTTGTTCTCATTTATGCATTTTACTTCTTATACGTAGTATTAGGAAGTATTGTGATAACGAAAATTTTCACCCCGAGATTTTTGCAGATGTCCACGTTTTGAAGTCCCCTGATACCGAAAAAGTGGTTTTTAAATAAGTCTGTGTGTCTGTGTGTGTGTGTGTGTGTGTGTGACCACGATAGCGGTCAATCCGCTATAGATCTGAATTCCAAATTTTGTATTTACGTGTATAATCTCCCTCTTGAGACCTGATTAGTTTTTCAGTAAAATCGGTAGACCGGAAGTAGTAGTTTACTTCAGTGAAAAAATTGAATTTTGCCAATATTTCGTCAATTACTAAGTTTAAACAAATTTATAAAGAACTTAAATGTACTCAAAATTAAATTTGAGAAGAATTTTATTAACAAAGTTTTTCGAAATTCTGCCGAAAAGAGGTCTTCTACTCTTATCGAAAATCAGTTTTTTGCAAATATTTCGCAAGTTATGCTTTTCAGGCAGGTAAGTTACGAGTATAAAAGTATTTAGAACTTAATTTTCAAAACCTTTTGTATAAAAGAAAATGTCAAAATTCGGACCGGAAGTAACACTTTTATTCTTATCGAATAAAATGCAAATATGTTGTAAATTATGCATTTTATATATATTTGTCAAGAGTACAAGTAGCTCTATATAAATATATAGAGCTGGATTTGCAATGTTTTTAGCATATATGAAATTTCAAAATTCGGACCGGGACTATCACTTTTACTCTTAGCGAGTAGCACTTTTTTTTCGAATATCTTGCAAAGTATGCATTCTATAAAAAAAAATTATGAGAATAGAAGTACTTAGAATAGGATTTTGAATAATTTTTGTATAAAAGAAATCTGAAAATTCTATAATTTGAAACGCTAATGCGTATAAGAAAGTAGTGTGGTGGCCACACCTCATTTTTTTCTTCATCTTTAACTCGTTTATATCCTGTTGATTTTCACATGAAATGAATACCGCATTATTTGCTATGCTTACTCTCATTTTATTGTTCGTCAGTTGATTTTATCAATAAGACATTTTTACTCTATTATTGATGAATAACTTTTTATTTCCTCCTCCTTTTGTCTTCTAGAATTAATCTTTTTACTTCCTCAATGTTCTTAAACAATTGTTCGCGCTGTAGTCTGCCATAACCCTCCTTTTACTTTCTTATACGTGGTATAAGGAAGTATTGTGAAGATGAAAATTTTCGACCTCGAGATTTTTGCAGATGTCCACGTTTTGAAGTCCCCTGATACCAAAAAAGTGGTTTTTAAAAAATGTCTGTGTGTATGTCTGTGTGTGACCACGATAGCGGTCAAACCGCTATAGCTATCTATTCCAAATTTTGTATTTAGTAGTATAATCTCCCTCTTGAGAACTGATTAGATTTTCAGCAAAATTGGCAGACCGGAAGTAGTAGTTTACTTCAGTGAAAAATCGAATTTTGCCAATATTTCGTCAACTACTAAGTCTAAACAAATTTATAGAGAATTAATATGTAATTTTATTATAAAAGTTTCGAAATTCCTATCGGAAGTAGGGCTTTTACTATTATCGAAAATCACTTTTTGGCCAATATTTCGCAAGTCATGTTTTAAGACAAGTACGTTACGAGTATAAAAGTATTTAGAACTTAATTTTCAATACCTTTTGTATTCGTATGTACTTAAAATTAAAATTGAGAATAATTTTATTTAAAAAGATTTTCGAAATTCCTACCGGAAGTAGGTCTTTTACTCTTATCGAATAGCGATTTTTTGCAAATATGTCGTAAGTTATGCATTCTATATGTATTTATCAAGAGTACAAAAGTATTTAGAATTGGATTTGCAATATTTTTTGTATATATGAAATTTCAAAATTCGGACCGGAAGTAGCACTTTTACTCTTAGCGAGTAGCACTTTTTTGATAATATCTTGCAAAGTATGCATTCTATAGAGATTTATTATAAATATTATAATTTGAAACGCTCATACGTATAAGAAAGTCGTGTGGTGGCCACACCCCATTTTTTACATACCATTCTTCACAATATTAGGTATCTGGATTCCTGTAATTTCAACTTTAGTTAGCTCACCGCGTAATTTAACCCATTAATGGTATCTTGAAATTTTGTTCAAATCGGTTCATTTATTTTTGAAGCAATTTTATTAATAAAAATAGGCGAATTAATATTTTTCCACCACGCGTGGCACAAGAGGTACGTCATCAATGCCACGCGGACTACATTAATTTCTTAGTTTAAAATATACCATTTTCTGATGCGAATTTATTGACGAAACAGGTTTAATATCGCAGCAGACATTCACGATCGGAACATATTTTCTCTCTTAATTTCTGATTTATAACTCACTTTATTACATATTTGTATTTAAAGTTATAAACTATATTCACTTCTTAATATAATAATTGAATGCAGTATTTAAATACAACTACTAGTTGAGGCTCTAGTGAAGTATATTATAAAAAGTAAAAACAATCTTATTCTTGCAACGTTAAATTGCCCGAAACATATTAGTAATATAGTTAGCATGTGTTCTACAAGCATTTAATTTTGGTTTCGTTTTTTCACCAGATACTTTACTCGACTATAACAACACCCGTGAGACCTAAACTTTACCCTTGTTAACAATTTCTTTGCAAGATTCAACGGCAAGCTCTCGTATTGCCTCGAATACCCACACAAGCGTTGAACATGTTCGCTTGCTTCTCATCTTCTAAGAAATTGTGAATTAATTAAAACGGGATATGCAATTATGAGAGCGCGTTAAAAGTCTCTTGCATTATAGGATCGCATAGCATAATTATGATGCAGTGGATTCTGGTCTAGTTTCAGTACTGTGTGTAATCTGATGCGAATGTAATTGACTTTAATTCATGACTACCTAGCATGCATTAGGTGTTATAATGAATTTCAATATTTCCTGTTGTAAAAGGCACTTAAGAAGAGTATAATACGATAAGTAGTCTCATAATACAATAAAGAATTTTAGAGTTTAATGAACTATGCAAATTAGATTAAGTTTTAATTAAGAATCATAAAAGCACTTTAGAATAATATTGAGTTAGTAGTTTTGTACATAGTATATCCATAATATTCGTATTTATTAACGTTTAATGTTTAAACTACTTAATTGTTTTAATCTTTAGGTAATAAACATGCGTATTTTATTACAAAAATTACATAATTTTCAAATAAATGTCATAAATACTTATTGTCAACTTTCCCTAGTAATTTATAACTTCAGGATATGTATAACATAATTGATACTAATTTAATGGTATTACTCCTGAGGAAAGACAGAAAATTTCCCACGAAGTTTCCACTTAATATAGCTGTTGATGCTATTTAATTAATATCTGTGTTTAATTAAAACTGACCTTTAATTAATTTTATTATAGAAGTTCTTGCAATATAATGTTATACCTGCTTCTATGAACTCCTTTATTCACGAGTAAGAGGCTGAACTGCACGACAGAATGTCCAGGATTTGGTCATTAACATTTATGTCATTTTTATTGAGCCATCTCGATCATGCCGTTAAAAATACCTAAGTGCAATTTGAATTCTGGGGGTACTAATAGTTCATAGCTCGAGTGACCTGTCATCCAGAATACCAAAAGACTCACGATGCAAGTCAGCTATAGTTACATGTCTGTAATATATAGTAATGACTCAGAGGTGACATGCGGAATAGCCTTTTCTGTGCATGCTTCAAATCAGTACGTGTAGGACGCACTCGAACTGCGCACAGATTAAGCACAGGTAGACTGGTCATTAAAGAGGGCGCATTATCCCCGACTGAACTGCGCACACCACCGATTGTCAGATTAGAATAAATTACTGAATATCTTTTCGGCCGCTCATGATGGCTTCCCAGTATTTAGTAAGGCCGCGAATTTTCTAAATTTCAGTATTCTAATATTCATTTTGATAAGTATTTAAATATTCGAATATTTGAATATTTCAAGTTCTTCTGTATTAGAATATTCCAATACAAAAATTTGAATTTTTACTACCCACTCCATTATTCAGTGTTACCCGCTTTAGAGAAAGCCTTTTCGGGGGGGGGGGGGGCGGAGATATCGCTTGGCATATTTTGACAGCTTTGTATATTTTTGCATTGGTTTTCCGCCATTGTAACGGGCACATGTTTTTGGTGTATAACATTCCGGAAAATATATATCGACTTCACTGGCACAATCTACTTGTTTATTGGGGAACAAAATATCCAAAGCGTTTTTTTTTGCTGGATTCATGTGACCTTCATCAAATTCAACTGACGACCCCCCGTTCGTTTTCCAATATATCTTTTAGGTGCATTTTAGTTTTAAGCAGAGATCCAAAAAAATCTTTCCTTCTTTTTAAACCTTGAATCTATTAATGTCAAATATTCCAACTGGTGAAGTGCCGGTAACCAAAACATTACTAGAAAAAACTTTTGTGAACCTTCATTGAAATTCCTGTTGCAAAACAGATCTTATTTATTTTATCTCTTCTGGTTCATCCTTGTCAATCTTTGAAATGAAATACTCCATCAAAAAATGCAAAATGGTCATCACCATTGAAATCGTCGGTTGAGATTCTGATGACAAGAAAATTGTAGCCAACTTAAAGGATTCCAATACTTGAACAATATTTCAATGATCGTTCATTCATCTTCACTTAGTATTAAATGTCCAATAGTCTTGCTGCATTTGCCAATAATGGAGTTCTCCTCTAATATTTTGTTCAAAACCAATTCTTATAATCTCAATTTCGGCCTATCAGATGGTGTTTGTGATAATATTCATGAACTTCAAAAAAAATTGAACACTAAATACAGTAAATACTTTTGTGCTCTTGGTAAATCTATATAGAATACATAGTGTGCAATATATTTGCAAAAAAAAAACAGTTATTAGCTAAACGGAAGTGTTACTTTCGGTCTGAAATGCGAATATCTTTCTATTCAAAAATTTTTCAAAATCTCTAAACACTTTCATACTCTTAATTAGTCTTTATTGGTCTAGATGATCTAATTTCCGAAAATGCTGTTTGTAAAAATTAGGAAATCTGCAGAAATCTCGAGGTCGAAAATTTTCGTCGAGTATTAAGGTGTGTATCTATAGATGCAAACCATATTAAGCGAGCGAGGATATCCATTGTTAGTTTTTGATAACCACAAGTTTCGAAAATATCGGGAAGTGGAAACAACAGAAGGAGTAGTATGGAGATGCACCAATAAGAAATGTACAGCAACAATTTATACAATAAATACAGTTTTTCCAAAGAAAAAGGGCAAGCATAACCATGAAGCGAACAAGACAGAAAATAAATAATGCTGTGAAAAGAAAAGCGCAAAAAGACGAAGCCTTTGACATTAATTCATAATGAAATTAATGTTCAAAGCGACCCCGTAAAATCATTCATCTTTGACGGACATGAAGTATATTCGCAATAATATTAATCACGCGCGGCTTCAGTTAATGCCTAAACTACCAAAATCAACGAGCGAAGTGTAAGATTGCTTCGTTGAATATTTTATTGCTGACAAACCACAAGACAATCGAGTAGATGAAAACTGCATAGACAGTGACGCTTTGTTCCCTCCTGTAACATGGGCCGCAAAAACATCAAGTATCTCAAGAACTACAAACACTCTAAGTTTAAAAATGAAAATGTGTCATTCCATCCAACTGTTCATTACTTATTAAAAGTATTACTAGAAATGCAGAGAGATACACATGTTAAAATAAATTCTAATAATCGAAACGAAACAAAATATACAGGCTGTTTCTTAATAACATGCTAATATTTAAGGTGGTTATTCCTGGGTCCATTCATATGAACATATTGCTGTGACTCTTGCAAATTTATATATAAATGAAATAAATTTAATTTATTTAATCAATGTGTAATTGAGAGTCGAGCACGCATCTTAGTGCTAGGCCTTATGCTAGACAAAGATACGATGAATTTTCTGCTGAAAGGTAGGTTAAGCAAAACTTTTACATACAACTAGCTCACTTTAAAATAAATAATTCTATCAGGGGCAGAAAATATAAGTAGATTCTCCAAACGATTCTCCTGCTCTTTAATTATCTCCAGGTCAGGTAAAGAAAATAAAATGCCAAATAAATCTTAACATCTAATTTATTAAAAATAATTTTAAACGAATTCAAAAGTTTTAATATACAAATATTTACATACAAAGAATCAATAATTCAATCATTATTCAAATTGATACATCATAATCAATAAAATATTATAAGAAATAAAAATAAATGAAGTCATAATGTCGTGAAAAACCTATGTCTAAAGAAAAATGTGAACGTGACCATTATGGATTATATTTGTTATAGATACATGTAAATAATCAAAAATAAAATAAATTACACATGATGGATTGTACTGGAATATAAATAACCAAAAATTTTGCGCGATCTACTATTTGCTAACAAAATATAAACATTAAGGATATGGCTTTGCCCTAATTAGTCCTGTCCGGCGCCTTTTCTCGCTCCCAACACAGTACCACCAGATAGCAAATTCACACAGATGAGTATCCCAAAGTTCCACCCTACGAGTATGTCTTTTTCAACTCGTCGGACGCAACCCGAACATACATCACAATGTGCTCACTCCTTAAGGAATATATATATAAATGAAATTTATAGAAATAAAATAATGTTTTTGCATATTCAATAGACTAACTCAGCCCTGATTAGTTCTGCCTGGTGCCTTTTCTCGCTCCCAAACGCAGTACCACCAAGACCAATTCGTGTCTTTCAAATTCACCAGGACTCCATGCTATGAATTAGATAACGACATAATTCATTTCACACATTCCTGATATATTATTCAACACGTTAATATTGAACACCCAAATACAACAAAAATATACTTGATACACATATAAAAAGAAATAATATATACATTAAAAATAAACTTTACCTTTCTCGTGAAATTCCAATACAAAAACACCACTACAAACAAAGAATTTGGTACGCCACTATACACACATTTATAACAAATACTATCTAATCACCTTAACTCTTCGTACATGGTTTCAAATTCATCCATAATAAATTTCAAACTTGTTCACTTATATAAATCCTATATACACATAAAAGAAAATTATTAATTTCAAATCCCTTTTGAAGGATAAATAAATTTAAAAGAAAAGTAAATTATACGAAAATGAAATGATTATGCTATCCAAAGTTATCATTACAATTACTAGAAAAGTTTTGTCATAATGTATGGCATAGTACCCCTACATGCAAAACAAAACACTCTAGGAAAAGAAAATAAATGAAATTAAATAAATTCAAGATCCAAATTCATAAATAAAATTATTTCATACATAATTACTTATTCAAGTATAACTAGAAATCTCAATGTGATACACGTTGCATGTTATCCGAGAAAATATTACAAGTGTTGAATCTTGTTAAAAATTTTATAAGTGTCGAAAATCTCAAAAATTATTCTAAGTCCGGATTTAAAAGTAATCCTTTTAAAAAGAGGAGGAAGTGGTTTGTCACCTACTTTAGGACTATTTGAAGATAGCGGTTCGCACCAAGCTATCCCGGAAATTTTATCCGTCCGCTCTTTTATGCCTAATTTTCTTTATAAAAACATACGGCAACTTTCGGCATACACGAATCCACCTCCAAAATTGTATATCGACGGTGCTGCTCTTATCGGTCACTTGGGGAAACAGCGTATTAATAATCCTTGAAAAAGGTAAACAAACATGTGAATATAAATTCGTCTATACGTTTATGACTCATACGTGCATCTGACGAATAATGTTGTTTTTCACCGGCCATACGGTCGACCTCCGTGCGAGAAACACTTGCTCGTTCCTTTTCACGTAACATTTAATGCGTCTTTTAATATTATGACTTTATAAAAATTTTACTAAGATTCTTTTATTGTTTTACTTAAATAAAAAATAAAGTTTTCGTAAATTATTGATATAGTGAATATTTATATACACATTATGGTAAAAATGAATAAAGTAAAAATTAATTTAAATAAAATCTTAAAGTGATCTTGATTATACTTATTTATTTACATATTATTATTTATTCAAGATCACTGCATAAATATCCCTATGGGAATATCTGCGATTTATAAGCGAGAATCGCTAATGCCAATGGTATAAATTCAAGATTTCCCATAAATACCAGTTAATATACTTATACATTATTTACAATATTATTGATATAAAGCATAGAGACATGAAATTTCCCTATAATATGCTCATTCTATATTTATATACAAATCAGGAGTAAATATGCAAAACTCTTGGAGTTTATTTTAAACTTTACTCCTTTCATGACGAGAAAGTTTAAACAAATAACATTTAAAACACTTAAAATAATAAAACTACTTATTACTATATATACAAAAGTGTACTTAAATTCTTTAAATTTTACACCTTTCATTGGTATTACAAATATTGTAATTGTATTGCTGAGTTCCCTTAAAATGAAGTGGCAATTGTAGTCCACTATTTTGGGAAAACTTCTTAACATTTTTAAATATCTGGGCTGTGGGTACTTTTCAACTGCATCCAAAGCCTCTATTCTCTCATGAATCCATTTAGATTTCACACTCATTCCTAAAATCATTTTATCATTCACATGATGTGACACATTTTCATCATGTGAGTTCAATATGTGCTGTACGGGCTTTACATACCCATAATGTAAAATATTTTGTTCCTTATGAACAATTTTATTTAAATTCACTAATAAATTTACCACTATTGGATATAATTTCATGAAACATTTATATAGCTGTACCAACCAAAGAGAATTAACGTTTACAAACCACTTTGCATTAGTACTTATTGACAATAATGTTTCTAATAATTTGGGGAGTTGTAGCTGTTGTTTTATTGATTGAAATAAACATAAACTTAATTTATTATTCTTAGTGTTTTCTAAATAATCTAAATATTTCTTAATTATTATTGCGATGGGGTTGATTAAGTTATATACTAAATTTTCAATAATTTCATCTTTTAACAAACTTTTAATTTTAAACTTGACACTTAATTTCTGCTTATGGGAAAATGGATGAGTCGTTTCTGTCTTAAAACAACTTTTATAGCCTACTGCTAAATCTATATTATTGTTAAATAATTTAATATCTTTTGTCAAAGGATCACTCACATTATCATTATTAAATTGTTTGCTGCAAATCAAATTTTTGTCACCCATAATAATTTTTCGGCGTGCACATTTATTTTCTATGTCACCCATATTAATCGTGGCGTCTTTCTTCTGAAGACCCTCCACATGGTGTGTACATCTATATTTTGTGTCACCCGTAACAAACATGGACTCTTCCCTTTGAAGATCATCCACATGGCGTGAACATTTATCCTTGTCAATCAAACTATCATTATTTATTTTTAAAGTGAGGTCCCTATCAAAATTATCAATGATTGAATTATTAACTAATATTTTATTATCTTGAGCACCTTTGTCCCAAGACATGTTTACTTTATTATTGTGAAGGGTTCTATTTTCCCTTTCCAATTTCGATGTATATAGACTCAAGAAATCCATCCCAAGTACGCAGCAATATTTTAATCTTGGTGTAACAATAAATTGTGTTACAAGTTCTACATCACCCATCTCTATATTTATACAAAATACATTATCTTGCTTGTAAAAACCTAATTTTTCAAACCTTTTATCAAATAATCCCCCATCTAAAAGTGACAATTCTAATTCACTATCTATTACAGCTACCCCATATACATCCCCTACTTTAACATCTACCAGTGGAAATTCAGTGGTTATATTACTTAAATCTATAAAATTTCTCTTGTTTCGTTGTTTCTTCTTTTTCCCTTTGGTTGGACCTACCAAAAATCCTGGTCCTTAAATTCTTCAATTATAGGAACATTCCTTACTTCCTTCTTCATTGCTCCTCTTGACGCATCTCTCGTTACGGCTTCTGTTTTATTTTCTTTATTTTCTATAATTACGTTATTAAATCCTCGGGTATCTTCTGTTTCATTTTTTTCATATTTCCTTCCTACATGACCCTCCTGTCTCCAATTATTATTATTATCATTACTACTACTACTACTCATATTTTTGTTGTTACCATTTTCCACTTTTCCTCTCTGGTAACTATTATTCTGATACCGATTACCACTGTATCTTTGTTGGTTATTGTGGTAATTACCATTATATTTTTGCTGAGCATTATAGTGGTTACCATTGTTACCTGCTTTATACCCATTTCTGTTTTGAGACACACTTCTATCTTCCACGTCGTCCAGACGCTTTACCAATTCCAAGAGTTGCTCAACGGTGTCTATACCCTGTAAAGCAACTGCTTGTACTACCTCATGCTCAAAATGATTAGCTAATTGTGTAACAATGTCACACTCCTGGATCACAGGTTGTATGTGCTTCAAGAAAGAATATTTCCTAATAACATAGTTCTCCCTAGACGTGATGGAACGATATTTTCCAAAGGTAAGGTCATGTCTGATACGCCTTTGCTGAGTTTGTCCCCAGTATTGTCTAATAAACATATTCTCTAATTCTTCGTACGTCTGTACCTCATCAATTACCATATCGTACCATAGTAATGCATAATCTCTAAGACACCCTCTCATGAAATGTAATTTTGACATATCATCATTAATACCACGAATGTATGTCTCAATGGTTTTAAGAAATGCCATTGGGTTGTCTTTATTGTACCCAGAAAATTTTGGTATGTTTTCTGTACCAATAGATATCTGTTGCGGTACAACACCAGGTGTGATTGTACCTTGTTCAACTCTTGTTTTTAAATTCTTAATCGTATCTTGACAATTTAATGTCATATCCTGTAATTTTAAAAGTGAATCTGTGCATGTTCCATATTTGATTCTACAGTCCTCAAACTTGCTTGTTAAATTTTGAACATCTTTCTGAACTGACATGGCACTACTGTCCACCTTCAGTTCCAAGAATTGTATTTTTTCATCTTGTCCTCCAATCCTTTCTTCTATTTGTTTAAAATTTTCTCTTGCTACCCTAGCTCTCTGGTTCATTTCATCTATTAAGAATTCACTGCTATTCTTACACTTCTTTTCATTTGCTTCAATTTTTTCATTGATCTGTGTTGTGCTTTGTTTCACATCTTCTTTTAATTTCTCATTCATTGCAGACATTTCCATTCTACAAGCTTTAATTCTTTCATCAATCTTCTCATTCACCGACTTTACTACAGCTTGTATTTCTATTTTATTTCTATTCATCTCTTCTTTATTTTCTTTAAACTTCTCATCAAACTTTTTATTCATATCTTCTTTCATTTCTATCTTGTCACTTTCCAATTTACAGAAAAGTTTTTCAAATAGGAAATCGAATCTGTCTCCACCTGGCATTTCTTTCGTTTCAATTTTTACATTTTCAGTTATACCCTCATCCTCATCAAGAGGTAGCGTCTTTTCTGAATCTGTCACAGAGGAAATACCTTGTGGTTCCCTGTACGTTTCAAATAAATATTTGGTATCTGTACCACTTTCAGGATTTTCACCCTCACCTTTATTCTCAGACATATTTACTTTATCTGTCCTGGCACTTAAAGAGACTTATTTGTGGAGAAAAATAAATCAAAACTTGACAAAATTTACTTGTGAATTATACTTATTAATTATTCAAATGCACTTAAAGGTGAAAATACCTCCCTTTAATTACACAGCTATTTGAATATTAAATAATCAATTAAGTTTTTATCTAATCAGCATAAAAATGTAAAAGTTTTGCCCCACTACGTTGGTCGCCATATATACATTATAGAAAGTGTTAATAAATGATATATGTATGTATATAAATGTAAATGTATCATGGCCCCACGTTGGCTAGCGTCCATATATATGCTGTGACTCTTGCAAATTTATATATAAATGAAATAAATTTAATTTATTTAATCAATGTGTAATTGAGAGTCGAGCACGCATCTTAGTGCTAGGCCTTATGCTAGACAAAGATACGATGAATTTTCTGCTGAAAGGTAGGTTAAGCAAAACTTTTACATACAACTAGCTCACTTTAAAATAAATAATTCTCTCAGGGGCAGAAAATATAAGTAGATTCTCCAAACGATTCTCCTGCTCTTTAATTATCTCCAGGTCAGGTAAAGAAAATAAAATGCCAAATAAATCTTAACATCTAATTTATTAAAAATAATTTTAAACGAATTCAAAAGTTTTAATATACAAATATTTACATACAAAGAATCAATAATTCAATCATTATTCAAATTGATACATCATAATCAATAAAATATTATAAGAAATAAAAATAAATGAAGTCATAATGTCGTGAAAAACCTATGTCTAAAGAAAAATGTGAACGTGACCATTATGGATTATATTTGTTATAGATACATGTAAATAATCAAAAATAAAATAAATTACACATGATGGATTGTACTGGAATATAAATAACCAAAAATTTTGCGCGATCTACTATTTGCTAACAAAATATAAACATTAAGGATATGGCTTTGCCCTAATTAGTCCTGTCCGGCGCCTTTTCTCGCTCCCAACACAGTACCACCAGATAGCAAATTCACACAGATGAGTAAGTGTCGAAAATCTCAAAAATTATTCTAAGTCCGGATTTAAAAGTAATCCTTTTAAAAAGAGGAGGAAGTGGTTTGCCACCTACTTTAGGACTATTTGAAGATAGCGGTTCGCACCAAGCTATCCCGGAAATTTTATCCGTCCGCTCTTTTATGCCTAATTTTCTTTATAAAAACATACGGCAACTTTCGGCATACACGAATCCACCTCCAAAATTGTATATCGACGGTGCTGCTCTTATCGGTCACTTGGGGAAACAGCGTATTAATAATCCTTGAAAAAGGTAAACAAACATGTGAATATAAATTCGTCTATACGTTTATGACTCATACGTGCATCTGACGAATAATGTTGTTTTTCACCGGCCATACGGTCGACCTCCGTGCGAGAAACACTTGCTCGTTCCTTTTCACGTAACATTTAATGCGTCTTTTAATATTATGACTTTATAAAAATTTTACTAAGATTCTTTTATTGTTTTACTTAAATAAAAAATAAAGTTTTCGTAAATTATTGATATAGTGAATATTTATATACACATTATGGTAAAAATGAATAAAGTAAAAATTAATTTAAATAAAATCTTAAAGTGATCTTGATTATACTTATTTATTTACATATTATTATTTATTCAAGATCACTGCAATATGTCCTAAATGTCTTAACTTTTGAACTGTACAGTGCAAAGTTTTAAAAAAAAAATTCAATAATGTGCATTTCGCTAGACCACTTATGAGAAAAAAACTATTTATATAGCTTTGAACAACAATTTATTGAAGAGAATAACGTATTCTACATACAATTTGAAATGGTAACAGCAAATTATTCTGAATGCACAAAGAAAAAAATAATTTCACAAAAATATCTAGGGTAATACCAAAATTTTAAATAAGAAAAAATTAATTTTTGAAGTTTAGCATCCTACAGTTCTAAAAAGACATTTGACATGTTCATAAGAAGTTTTTTTTGACAAAATGTACCCAAGAATAACCCCCTTAAACATTAGCATGTTATTAAGAAACATATGATATAAGACGAGAAGTTTCATTGGGACAACAATTTATAGAAGAAAAAATTGTACAGTTAGATAGGCGTGAAATATCACGATACACTATTATAAAATGTGTTTCCTATATATACCTATTAAAATTAATTGTGTTATTATGATAAAACAATTTCACACACCTCATACAGTAATCACCCTGTGCGCAATTCGGGTGTTATTTCAGGAACTTCGACAAGTATACAAAATGGTGAGCGCAGTTCCAGACTTGGATTAAGAGATTATTAGGGTAGTGTACGCAGTTCAGGTGCCACGATTGGGTAATATACAAAATGACAAATAAATAAAAAACATAAATATAACTTCTGATATAAATTAACAATACAACTATAACCATGATATAACCGAAAATCACATTCATAGCCAAAGTATTGTTTAATTTCAACTTTTACAAAACAAATAAACTGGCGCTTTACAAACAGTATCAAATATTAAGTACTTATACCATAATGTCTTTTTATATATTTCGTAATATTGACCGTAAAATTGGCACGGTCAAATAAATGATACACCAATGGCACTCTTGTTATCTCCAATTATTACCAACTTAATCGTGAACACACCCACAAGTTATTAAAAACCGTAGAATACCTTCAAAGTTAATATTTCAATAAATAAAAATGTGGGCCCATCAGAAATGTAGAAAATTTAATTCCCAAGAACTTTGTATATTATCGTTAATACAGTAAAGTCAATAATAAATGAGAGAGATAAACAATATATAGGTACACCCCCCCCCCATTTCTTTTCAGGTTTAAATAAAAAATATCCATCCTAGGAAAAAAACAATAGTACCAAAGTTGTACTAAATACTATTTCAAACAACTTTGGTTATTACCATTTTTCATGTGAAATTGGAAATTGACAATAAACGAGTTATTCAATAAACAAATTTCACCACCTCTTTCGGGTCTTGATCGAAAAATATCGATCCTAGGGAAAAATGATAAGAACCAAAGAAATTTAATTCCAAACAGCTTTTGTCATTAGCATTTTTCGTGAGAAATTGAAAATAAACGAGCTATACAATAAATAAAAATTCACTCTGAAATTGAAGATGCCGGCTGAAGCAATGGGGTGCGATTCCCGAAAATGAATATGTAGACTACCAGTAACATCCCCCCTCTCGACGATTCGTGAAGGAAAATTGCAACTTTCATTTTTTTCCGGGTCAAATTCCATTCGACTGGACTATTCAGTTTGTGTTACATGCAAACATGGGCTATACACTGTATCACAATAATTAAAGTGAGACAACACCAAGGAATCGCACAACAATTTTTTTATAGAAATATTCAGGGAATGACGATGAGAAAAAAGCATCTTTAAATTGCAGTAACGCCTCCTAATGTTATTATTAGAATTATTATAAAAATTCAGACGCTAATCAATATGCAAAGTAATGTTTTTCATACAGGATCTACGTGTTAATCGTTTACCACCAAGAAACAACTCTAACCGTCTCTCAAAACATAAAACTCGTCTAAAATGTCCAAAACACAACAAAACAAGATTTCGCCTCATTAATCAATAAAGAATGCTTATTGGCAATATCAAGTATATTATTCAAATTCTGATTAATATTCGCCACAGCAACCTACACATTATTCACATAATATGATTTATACAACTGAGTGTCATCCGCATACAAATGAAGTTAACTAGTTAATGGATGAAAATAAAATAAATGTGAAGTATATATTGAGAATAGTAGAGGACCAAAAATGGAACCCTGCGGAATGCCATATATCAGAAAAGTGAAATTCGACACATTATCATTGACAACCAATAGCAAACATATTTGGTTGAAAAATGTCGGCATAAGTCATAATTAATCTTAAGATAGAATTATCATATTTTATTACTAATTCTTTCTGCAGTAAGTTTTTGATAAAACATTGTGAATTTTCTAAAGTTTTCGTTTTGCCGGTGACAGCTTGATCTGTTAACCAAAACTTTGAATATTATCATCTTTTGTTTACAATCGAATTATTAAGTTGAGGTATTAGATGCCATCAACCATTAACGCATAAATTTTGTTTTAACTATATAAACTTCAGCTGAATAACTTATTTATCGATCTATCTATTAAATCACACTTCGAAAAAATGGTAATTTTGACTAGTTACAATAAATAACGATTATTAGTATCTACTTTTGGCAGGCCAATCGCATTTGGAGATACGTATATACCACCTCTATAACATTGTTATATATTATTTAGAGATGTACATCTACAACTACCACCCATACAACACGATATAGAGTGTTGTGTTTGGAGTTTTGAGATTGTAACGAATGTATCTCGTTTATTTTATCAACCGTGCGGTAGTGGTGCTTTAAATCAGGTCGAACGTAGAGCGTGTGTTTCACCGCGAATCGAAGATAATGAAACTATCGTGACGTCTGCACCGTTATTTTAAATTTGAATTTTGCAAAACGTGGTCTCGATCTGTCTCCGCAATTTTATGGACGTTCTCGTTCATTTGTAGTTTTTTTTTCATGGGATTTAACACAAGATCACAGGTAAAATATAGAGGAAATGGTCTTTCAAAAAGATAATTATAAATATTTTTCATGTGATTTTGGTTTATTACTCACTGTCTCTTTAAAAGCTTTATTCTCGCTTAGCATGGGTCTGAAAAACAATTGAACTTGTCATATACAGCTAATGTAAACTTGTTATTTTATTTCCACGAAATACTTCTTCACCGATGTTCTATTTATTTTATGAATTGCGTTTAACATTATCAAGAATACGTATTTATTAGTTCTTAGAAAGGAGTAGTGCTACAAACCATATATTACGCCAAAAACGACCAAAGAGAATTATCTTATAGAAATTTAAACAGTTTTCCATATATTTAGACATAGGCTGCCAAGCATAATGATGAGCATATAGTAAGTAGTTTTTGTATAGAAATCCAAGGACGGTTATTAGCTTATAAAACGTGTTTTTTTGAATATCCTCAACCTAGTACATGAAGAAACATCTGGTTGTCGAACATTTTCAAAATAGCAATATTTTTTCGTAGTGTTTGTTAGCATGTCCGGGGGATAATTACTGTTTGCGTCAAATCTGTAAACCAGAAGCCCTCCAGTTTCTTTTTAAAATTATAAGAATATAAAACCAGTTAAAATCAGTTTGAAACACGCTGTATAAAAGTTTTCTTATACAACAAAGACTTATCGAAAATGAGTTTTTGATTCTGCACAGATTTACTAAGAATATGCAAATATTCTCAAGAGTTTTTATAAAACCAGACCAAAAAGGCTTTCAATGCATAAAATAGTTTTTTGAGGATATCTGACAATTATCCATTTCACCCTATTCAAACTCAGTTTAAAACTTATTTATTAAAAAAGAATTCTTTGTTTATCACTATATAGGTACATACGAGTAGAGTGATATTCTTCACTATTATAATACTGTTATGAATACGTATAGCAAAAAATGCAAGTATAACTTATGTTCCCTGTCTGCCAAATTCAAAATATTTAACGCAAGCTGCTTATTTACCTTTTTTTTTTGAGATGCTCAGGTAGTCATTCTGTATAAGATATCATGTCCACAAAAGGAATTGCGAGTATTAGAACTTCTTTTCTGTGCAAATGGATGAAATTTTTTATAAAGATTTACACTCTGCAAAATGTTCAAAAACGTTGAGAGTTTAATAGCAAAAGATGAGCAATTTCTTCAGGATTAGTTGTAATCAAGAAAATCGATTATGTTTAATACAATACGGCTGATTAGAATGATAGCTGCACGTACATTTCAACCGTTTAAGATGGCTTAGAAAAAGCATCACCCAAATGATTTGATATTATATAAAAAATACTACAAACGGAAACGTTATAGTACTAATTGTATTCTAAAGTGCATCGATTGAATTTAATTTAAATACATAGTCTATCAAAGATTGTCTGCCATGTGGTAAATTGATGTTGTTCTCGATAAATCGAGAATCTTCTGATAGAAGCTACATAATGCTGCTTTCCTAATTGCTACTTTGTTATTATATTATATTATTGTTATTAATGAAACATCATCGTCTTAGGTCAATTTTAGGCATTTCTTGATATATTGCCTACGAATAATTTGATGTTATATTTAATATATACATATAAGTACTTTATTTCAAACTTAAGAATTAATAACTTAATATTGTTTAATGTCCATTCATGTGAAGAAACGATTTCGCTTAGTATCTTATCGAGCGTAAATTTAGCACGAACAGGGAAGTAGTTTGTATATATCGAACTTCGCTTTAGATATAGGGACTATTGACTGTACCACCACCCTCCACATTCAATCGCGATAGCCTGCCTATTATATAAGATATTTACAGGGTAAACATAATCAAACGCAGGCCCTTAAATAAACCAAACGTATCACGATAGGCTTCGTGCGTTCGTTTCGCAAACAACAATCGTAGAACATCAGAGCCAAAGGAGTGAATTGGTTAGTTGTTTGAATATTGGCGGACCGAAACTTCGCCCCACTGCCTCGCGTAACCTAATAACTTTCGTCACGGAATACGTTTTTAACATTTTCTTCTGGGAAAACTTAGCTTTCCCTTCCGCTACTTTGAATTCTTTTATACTTTTTGCCCTGAAACAAGAAAGTTTTTCGTGTTTTCTTTTTGTGTTGCTTTGGTGAAATTTACAAAAGTAATAATTAAAAGTTAAAGTTTTAGATCGTGCCACATTGCTTGTTCTAGAACAATCATTAATAATAATAATAATAATTATTATTTATTGCCCAACAGATATCTCCAATTACAGGTCAAAATTACGTTGAATGTATGAACAAGCATATATATGTTAAACGTAATTCTAAAAAGCCCATCTACAGTTCCTACAGACAACAAAACTCAATAGAGGAATAAGTACATAAAAGTAATAAATAATGAAAGCTTAACTGAAAACCTGTGAATTTAACAATTCGGGTGACGTTGAGTGGTGTATATCAACATTAATACATTTGACATTAAATGTATAACACATTTTATATACAGGTAACCTGTCCATCACATTGGTGCACGTACGAGAGCATAAGAACGTAACATTCGACCGAGAGGAAACTCTCGGAAGAGAATAGTTAAGTTTACTGAACAATTCAGGCGCATCGACACCATTATACACTAAATTAAACAAGAAACGAATGCTGGACTGATGACTGCGCGTTGCCATAGATTCCATCCTAAAGGAGTGCAATAAAAGATCATGAGAAAACCTCGAACATGATAGAAACCATTCCCTTTAAAATAGAGAAATTTTAGGAACCATCTCTGTACCATTTCAACTGTTCGAATATGATTAATATAAATAGGGGACCAAACAAGGGAAGCATACTCAAGTTTAGAATGCACAAAGAAATAGTGAATTTGTAAAATGGCATCTTACGATATAAAATTTGTTGTAGTTCTTATCGCAAATCCCAGCATTTTCAATGCAGAGGAGGTAATCTCGGAAATGTGTTTCGAAAAGGAAAGCTTTGAATCAAAAGTTACTCCCATATCCCTTATACAGAATCACGTGTATTTAGTGGCAGATCACCAAACCAGTATTTGTAATGTGATGGATAATGCTTTCTTGTGAACGTCAAGATCTGGCTATGTTCATTTGTAGTCTTTTAATGCCACACCAGCGTTCTATAATTTGATCCTGTGACTGAAGAAATCGGCAGTCTTCCATGGAGTCTGTTCTTAAGAAAACTTTTAAATCGTGTGCAAAGAGCAACTGTTCGCATTGCAACTGATCACATAAATCATTAATAAAAATTAAGAAAAGTAAGGGCCCCAGATTACCTCCCTGAGGGACACTCGACAATTGCACAAGTATGTCCGAGACATGGACCAAACAAGAAACAAAGCTCCGACAATCCGTGAGATATGATTCAAAAAATTGTATTAGTTTGGAAACAAAGCTAATGGTAGACAGTATAAGCAGCAACTGATGATCAATTCCGTCGAAGACTTTGGAAAAGTCGGTATAAACTACCTTCACCTGATGATTAGTTTCAATGTTCTCGCATAAATATTGAGCAAAAGTAGCCAAGTTGGACAAAGTAGACCGTTTACTAACAAAACCATGTTGATGAACAGATATACAATTGCCAATTCCGTGAAACAGGCGAACATAAAGACACTTCTCAAAGGCCTTCGCAAAAGATTTTACGAAAAAAACTTGGTTTACGAGCTTACAAGATCCAGCTCGTACATGAGTTACAACCGAGTAATCATCGTGCCTTGACATTTTTACCGCAAAATTGTGTTCAGTGATTAGGTTCGTTTTTAGTTAAACAGCTACGTCCACAACCAAATTGCCATATGAAACCATTATTAAGACGCCGTTACATCCCCAAAAGTTCAAAGTTTGGAGTGCTCTATGGGCTGGTGGAAACATTGGCCCATATTTCTTCAGAGACAATGCTGGTCAGAACGTTACAGTCAATGGAGGGCGCTATATGTCCATGACTACCGACTTTCTTCTTCCCCAATTGGATGCCATTAATGTGGAACAGCTTTGGCTTCAACAAAACGGCGCAACATGCCACAGCGCGCGACATAATCAGGTTATTGCCGGAAACATTTGATGAGCGCAATAATTTCTCGTGTTATCTCACCGCTATAGATTATTTTCTATGGCGATACGTGAAGCATACGCCGACAAACAAGAGATATTGGAGCACTTACAAGCCAAAATAAGCAGAGTTATTTTGGATATACGGCAAGCAGCTAAAACTTGAAAGGTGGTCCAAACTTGGACCTCCAGATTACTTTTCATTAGGGCGTACATATGCCCGAAATCATATTTAAACAATAATGGCACTCGATATAGTCAATTTTGTCGGTATTACCATGATTTTAATGTGTTTTATTTTATTTTAAATTTCTATATCTTTTAAAGAATCACCAACTAGTTTTAATTTTTTTTATACATACATCTACAGATATATCAACATGCAAGAAATAGGGGACGAACAAGAAGTGAAAATGAAGATATTCTGAGAGCAATAATAGCATTTCTTGGAAATTAGGAAAACAATAAAAAGTTGGAACATTCCAAACAGGAATTAGAAAAAAAAGTAATAAACTACAAAAGACCTAAGGAAAATTACAAGATATGAAAGATTGTCAAGAAAAAAAGTATTGAAATTTTTAAAAAAATTCGGGTTTTCGAAGAAACAGCTTGCAATGCTATCATATTTTGCGAAACGCAATAAGAAAAGAGATCGTTAATAAAATGTTTCACTAGAAACAACCGCGGAATTAACAGAGTGTATTAGAAGTTCACATATTGTTTTTTGAATATATCTTGCATATTATGCATTCTATACAGATTTATTAGAAGTTAGATAGTCGTCAAAGTTTAATTTCGGTTTGCACTTCTATCATATGCAGAAGATGACCTTATGATATGCAGCGATGCCTGCTTGCTACCAGTGGTGGGAGAGCAACGCAGTGTCGATGTCGGGGGATCCTCACACAACGTTTGCCGAGTGTACTTTCTTGGCAGCCTTGCTTATGTGTATCTTTAGTTTATTTCGTCGCGCTCTTTTCCTCTTTCTACTTTCGTATCAGAAATTAAAATATGTCGACCCCGGTATATGAAACTCAATTTAGGACTACTTATTTATGAAAAGTTTGGAAAATAACTTTAAGAAAGGCGTGTGACGATCACACACCATTTTTATTTATTTATTTTATAATAATAGAGATATGAAAAATTAAAACAAAGAAGTTTTTTATTTCCGTCTGGAAACGATAACCGATACATCTTTTTTTATTCACATTTAAATTGGCGATGAAAATTTGGCATTTTTGACGTAAACGCTTTTGAATTAGTTGGTCGACCAAAAAAAATTTAGGAAAAGTGTATAAGATTTGCCTTACTTTGTACACACATATTGTGATTTTTTTTTAGAAAAGCATTCTAAACAGATAGAGATATATAGTTAAAAAATGAGGTGTGGCCACCACACGACTTTCATATACGTGTGAGCGTTTCAAATTATAGAATTTTAAGAATTTTTTTAAACAAAAATTATTCAAAATCCTATTCTAAGTACTTTCATTCCCTTAATAAATCCCCATAGAATGCATACTTTGCAAGATATTCGAAAAAAAGTGCTGCTCGCTAAGAGTAAAAGTGCTACTTCCGGTGCGAATTTTGAAATTTCATGTATACAAAAAATATTGCAAATCCAACTCTAAATACTTTTGTACACTTAATAAATATATATAGAATGCATAATTTACGACTTATTTGCAAAAAATCGCTATTAGGTAAGAGTAAAAGTGGTACTTCCGGTCCGAATTTTGAAATTTTTTTATACAAAAGATATTTAAAATTATCATATAAATACTTTTATACTCGTAATGTACCTGCCTAGAAAGCATGACTTGCGAGATATTCGCAAAAAACTGATTTTCGATAAGAGTAAAAGACCTACTTCCGGTTGGAATTTCGAAAAACTTTTTTAAAATAATTTGTCTCAAATTCTATTCTGAGTACATTTGAATTCTTTATAAATTTGTTTAAACTTAGTAATTGACGAAATATTGGCAAAATTCGATTTTTTCACTGAAGTAAACTGCTATTTCCGGTCTACCGATTTTACTGAAAAACTAATCAGATCTCAAGAGGGAGATTATACACGCAAATACAAAATTTGGAATTGATATTTACAGCGGTTTGACCGCTATCGTGGTCACACACAGACACACAGACACACACACAGACACACAGACAGACATTTTTTAAAAACCACTTTTTCGGTATCAGAGGACTTCAAAACGTGGACATATGCAAAAATCTCGAGGTCGAAAATTTTCATCATCACAATACTTCTTTATACTACGTATAAGAAAGTAAAAGGTAAAGAAATCGGCACGGGACAATAAACGCGCACAAAGAAGCTCAACGATAGGAGGCTAGATCAAGAGAAACTTGTAAAACAATAAACAACCTGAGGAAAAATTCAAATGAAGCAAAAAAGATTAATCCAATACGAATCGAGATTACAGAATATTTGGACACAGGAATATAACCAGAGAAATTAGAGCAGTTTTGGATTATATCACAAAGGAATAAACAAGGAAGACCTCGAAAGAAATTTTAACAATATAGAAAGTGAAGGACCAAAATAAATGGGTTTAGGATGCGAGAAGCAACAATAGCTGCAAAAACTCGTTATATATAATCTCAGAACCATGTTTAAACAAGCGAATATGTTAAAAATATCATTTATGTGACTTACTAAATTTGTTTATAACGGGCAGTTCAAAAATACGTATTAATTTTACAATTACATTTCACAAATGTATAAATAATTTTGCATAATTAATTAATTCAAAATCTATAAAAATATATAGTTAAGTACCAAACACTAGAATATTATTAAAAAAAATGAGGTGTGGCCACCACACGACTTTCTTATACGTATGAGCGTTTCAAATAATAGAATTTTAAGAATTTTTTTTTACAAAAATTATTCAAAATCCTATTCTAAGTACTTCTATTCTCTTAATAAATCTCTATAGAATACATACTTTGCAAGATATTAATCAAAAAAGTGCTCCTCGCTAAGAGTAAAAGTGCTACTTCCGGTCCGAATTTTGAAATTTCATATATAGAAAAAATATTGCAAATCCAGTTTTAAATACTTTTGTACTCTTGATAAATTTATATAGAATGCATAACTTACGACATATTTGCAAAAAATCGCTATTCGATAAGAGTAAAAGTGGTACTGCCGGTCTGAATTTTGAAATTTTTTTGGTACAAAAGATATTTAAAATTATGTTTTAAATACTTTTATACCCGTAACGTACTTGTCTAAAAAGCATGACTTGCGAAATATTCGCAAAAAACTGATTTTCGATAAGAGTAAAAGACCTACTTCCGGTAGGAATTTCGGAAAACTTTGTTACGTTGTAAATTTACTTTGTCTATAGTTCGCAAAAGATTGTGTACCTATTGTCTAAATACGTGGAATTTTGTATAAAGTTCATGACTTTTTGAGCGTACCCTGTATATTGTCTATTTCACCGGTCGCTAAGACTGCCTGCAGTATGCCTCCGTGGGTACAAAACCTACTATTGAGCCCTCACCGCTCTAAATCACATACCGCGAATATGACAGATACATTTTGTGTAAGATCGGGCATTTACACTCTGTTTTTGTGAAAGCCTCTTTATCTGAATAACTAACTTTAATTATCTTAGCTCTAGCTTAATCTAACCTACCTGTAGTTTCGTATTTTCCGCATTTGCAATTATCTCTACGCCTTGCTTAAGTATATAAAAATATCTTCTTATATATATTACGACCGATCCCTACCTAATGCATTTATTGTAGTTTGTAAACGTTTTGAAACGATAATCAAGATATTGTGCTAACTGTGTCATATATTTTGCGTTTTGCCAAACACAGAATCTCGAGCAGGCCCCGAGTATTATTGTTATTTTCCTTTTCCTTCGCAGTCGTCTCTCTAAAAAAAAAAGGTAAGGAGAATTAATTAAAGAAATGTTTGGAGTGTAAGGCATACTATTAATTGCTGTCGATCACTTGTTGCTCTATCTTCGATATTCTAGTATTAGGAACTTCTGTTATTCCGTCCCCAGAATCATCGTAGGGGTTAGGATCATAATTTTCCTGTAACATAAATTTGAGATCGGCCTTTCTACCGTCTTTTGCAGCGTTTGGATATTTAAGCTTTAGTATTTCGTTATTTACCTGCAGAAATTCTGTCCTTTCGCCCAATAAAAAAATAGAAACTACGTGTTGAAGATCGCTTGTTTATTTTCTGTCATACCTATCGGCTAAGTAGTACAGTTCTATCTGCTCACGGATTGCCAACGTCCGGCATGAAATAACCCTCTCGTGCGGTCGACTTTATATCTCCTATTTACAATTGTTGAGTAATTCGCTTATGTTCTTCCTTCTAAGATATGTGTAGGATTACGTTTAATTGTGTTTAAGTCACGATGTCGTCTCTCCTTTATTGTCAGATTAGTTGTGTGCTTATTATGTTTATTTGAAAACTCCCGCCTTTAGGTTGAATCCTTTCTAGTGACGCATTGAGTGTGCGTGATCTTGGGTTGTAACGTATCTACCGGAAAGGTCACGGTTAGGTCACTTTAGAAGTCGAGCTTGTTATAAGTGCATGGGCACGATATGCTTATTGTCTTTTGGTGAATTTTATCACTTTGTCTAAAAAGTTAGACTAACGCTTAGGCGGCTTTAATGAGATAAGTGTGAGTTATCGATACCTTTATTAGGTGATTTATCGTGAATTAATTTTTATCGCAATACCGTTATCTAATTTACGAATGCCACGAGGTGGATTTTGAATCGTTTTCGTGCTATGTGTGACTTCTGAGTCCTTACCGTGGGATCTCCATATTATTTCTTCATAATTGGGGTAAGTTTTCAGAGCTCTGTGTTAAATTTTCGGGATTTTATCGTTGGGTTTTTTTTAAATTTTATTAGGATTCTTTTGTCGGGCACTAAAGCCCTCAAAGGCCGTTAGGATTCCTTTGACGACCATTTGAGCCCTCCGAAGTCTTATTTTTGGGGTTATCGCCCACAACAGGGGTTTTATCCACATCCAGCCCACCTGTGGAATTGGAAATTTCTCCAACAAGGGAGACGCCGCCATCTTGAACATCTGCAGCGTCTTTCCGTCAGCCATCTTGCCAAATAAGGTTGTAAATTTTACCTTATATATTTTCGACCGATTTTCGACGACTTAACGTTTGAGTGCAAGACTTATTTCGCCTAGTTATGAACCAAGAATTTTTGAGTGGTTTATTACCTATCGCACCTCTTAGTCAACTGCGAGGTCACAATATAATCCTGATTAATTTACCGTTTTAATTTTATTAATTTTTTTTGTAATAATCAGATTGATCTGAAATTTTGTATTTGTCACTACCGTAATTATTGTAGCCTTATTTTGAGGCAATTATTTAATTTAAACTTAATCTAGAAAATTCATAAATTTTATCTCATTATTTTCTTTTGGGTAGATGTTAGACGATCAGTAATTTACCTAGTGATTACTCTGCCGTTACAATGACTGTAGGTTACTTGAAGTATTGCAATTTTGGAATTTATAATTTGTTTATAATTTAGTACGTTTAAATTTCGCTGTAATCTTGTAAGATTTTGCCTTAATCTCTTGTCTTGCCAATAATTAACTTTCAAATTCATTTAACGTAGTTCATGTAAGCAAACCTGACGTTTTGTTTTGATTTATAGGTTAGCGAATTTTACACACTTTAGGCTAAGACTTTATTTTAATACATTAATCTTTCTTGCGCTTATTAAATTTTATAAATATTATTTCACCTTTGTATTGACATTGCCAAGTGGCATGTAATTGAAAACTTTTGTACACCTAATTGTGAGGTGAAAGAAACGTTTCGGCAACCGACCAACTCCTGCTGATGCGCAGAGTTTATGTCTAATCATTAAGGTTTTTATTTTTTTTTTATTTATATACTTGCTAATTTTGCAACTGTCACCTACGCTTAACTTTTTTTTATTCACCGTCTGTCTAACTTAATTTCCGATTTAACTTTCATTCAACGCATTGTTTTAATTTCTGATTTCACAATTTAATTTTTTATTTCAAACTTATATCCGTACAACACGTTAAATTTAATTAAATTTTGTTATATTACGAATACCTTATCTTTTATTTCTTTTACCTCTGCATATTTATTTATTATTGTGACGAGGACGCACATGAGTGTGGGTGCTTCATATATACAGGGTGTTCAATAGGTAACCCGCTGGAGGGACACAGCCAGTGGTAGATCGTAGGAGGCGCAGGTAGGTTATCTGTAGATAGCATAGTGTCCTGGTGCCCGGACAATCGTCGCAAGCGTCGTTGCCGACCGACGCTCTACTATAGGTGTTCTCTTTTACCTGAACCGTCACGCCGTCTGCGACAGAGTTAGCTCGGCCCTGCGTTATCCTGTTTAACAACCCCCTATTGCGACTCCCCGTTTCATATCTTAATCAGCCGTTATCTTATTGCGACGTAGATCCGGTAGCAAAAAATTTGGCGCCCAACGTTTCGGCCAATTTTGACCATCTTCCGGAATTTTTTTTAAATTTTCAAATTTATCGCCTTGTCCTTGGTGGACCACGTTTCGGAAAAATTTTGACCATCTTCCGGAACATTTTCTTGAATTTTGCAAATTATCTCCCTGTCTTTAACAGCCAACGTTTCGATAATCTTTTTGGGGCCTTTCTTTCAGTAATAAGGAAAATTTGGTGCCCTAGCGTCTGGATTTTTCTTTTGGTGATAGGGAAAAATTTGGCACCAACGTTTCGACCAACTTTCCGCCATCTTCAATTTTTCTTTATTATTATTTTTGTGTGTGTCAACCAAGTTTCGGCCTATTTTCCGCCATTTTCAGAATTTCAGACAACTTTTCTTCCCCCTCCCGTACGAATTGACACCCCAGCGTTTCCGCCATCTTTTCTCCACCTTCCGGAACAAAATTCTTTTTTCCTTTCGCTACCCAACGCTCCAACGAAGTTTTCGCTATCTTCACAATTTCATGCGTTCGTTGTGGGCCTAACGTACAACAGTTCGCACCTACGTTTCGACTAAGTTTTCGCCGCCCTCAAATTTTCTTTTCCTTTTGTGTGTCATCTATCAACTCATAAGTTGACACCGAACGTTTCAACCTGGTTTTTACCATCTTCAGGGAAGTTTCTCGTCCTTTCTAATTTTCCTTGGTTTTGGTTGCTTTGACGTGACAACGTGTCCGTTGCCTAACGGTTTGGACAAGTTTTCTCCATCTTCCGGAATATTTTCCTTACCTTTAAGTATTTCAGCCACTAACATTTCTAACATTTCGTCGTACCGCACAGTGGTGCTATACTTTGGAGAAGCTACTCGTTTTGTATTAGCGTTTCGGTCCTGACCATTTTCAGGAATAAATTTCGAATTTTCTCGATTTAAGCCCGTTTCTCGTTTTAGGTGGGCAAGTGGACGTTAAGTTTCCCTTACCGCTCAGTTTTTTTTATTTCCGTCTACTCCCTCACCTAATCTAACTTCGACTGTTTATATTTCTTTTTCTCCCTTTTTTGGAAAAGTTATCACCTCACGTTACAATTTTATCTTAGGTTCTGAACTACCTTGCCTGCCAGCATTTGTTTGTGCGTCTTAGGACTCGAGTCTTTGCTTGCTGTTCCCGGTACCGCCAATTCTTTTATAGTTCTTTCTTTTCGACTTTCTGCTGAATTAACTTTCGCTATGGCTCCTAAATTTGAGATCAATCGTCTTTTGAAGGAAGACCTTGAATATTTACTGACTGTTATGGGTGCTGTGGTGCCATCCACTTTGGACGGAATGCGACGAATGTATCGACGTCTGCTAGGTTATGCTAGGTCTTATCCGTCGGATACTAAGCTTACGTATCCATTTACCTATGCAGAAGATTCCGCGGCCATTAAGGTTAAGCTTACGGTTATCGAAGGGCTCATCGATCAGTTCGTGGGGAATCGTGAGTCTTCCGAATTTCAAAAAATTTCTACCGCCCTTGCTTTCGTATTGCGCCGAATTCAGAACTCCGTCCCAAAATCTTCAGCGGAAGTGGAAGAATGCCATGCGTTTCGGAGTCGCGTTGCTGATCTGGAAGGTCGCATCCGCGATAAGGCTCGCACCCTTGAACGCGCCTCAACCTTCAGTTTATTGCAGTCACCCACTGCCGGTAACCCTGGTCCTCAAGGGAGTGAGGAGGAGTTTAGCGAAGAGGAGCATCCTATTCGATCTCCGGTTAACACTTTTCCTGGTCCAGTTCACTCGACTTTCACTACTTTTTCGCCTAAACCCGTCCCCGTTGCCTCTTGGGGTATTACATTTACAGGGCATAAGAACTTTTCGGTCAGTGCTTTTCTGGAGCGTGTAGCTGAGCTGAAAATCGCTCGTAATTCCTCAGACCAGTTATTATTCAATTCCGCTATAGATTTATTTAAGGATCGTGCTTTGGTGTGGTATCGGGCTAATCGTCATCTTTACTCTAATTGGTCAGAGTTAGCTGCTGGTCTACGGGAAGAATTTCAGGCCGTAGATTATGACGACCGTCTTATGGACGAAATTAAGCAACGGACCCAAGGTCCTAACGAACCTATTGGACTATACGTATCGGTCATGAAAAATCTCTTTTCTCGTCTTTCTGTTTCAGTCCCTGAAAAAACTCAATTACGAATTCTGCAACGTAATATTCTGCCTTTCTATCAAACGCAATTGGGTTTAACTGAAGTCAATTCTATCGCGGAACTCCTTAAATATGGGAAAGTTCTCGAAGCCCGCAAGGCCTCTGCTGAAGCTTATGTACCGCCTCCCTTACGTGCTAAAACACTCGAGCCCGATTTGGCTTATGTCAATGCCGAACCAGTCCCGAGTTATTCTCGAAGTCGTGAGACACCCGTTACTCCCGTCTCTAATCGCCCTCGTGTTCATGTGGCACCCGTTTCAGCAAATCCTGTCACATGTTGGAATTGTCGTCAGACAGGACATCGTTACTCCCAATGCGCTTTACCTCGCAAACGCTTTTGCTATCGTTGTGGTCGTCCAGAGACCATTGTATCTTCTTGTCCGCAGTGTTCGGGAAACGCCCGACGTGCGCACTAAGTGGCCGCCCCGTGCGTACAGTATACACAGCGGCCTATCGACAAATTAGAGCCCGGTTAGATTTTATACTCGAACAAGCCATAGGGGATGAACGCCCCTATCTTAAAGTTCAAATCTTTGGTAGAGAGTTTCTCGGTCTCTTGGACACAGGTTCATCACGCACTATTTTAGGTGAAGCAGGTTGGTCCGTGTTAAAGGGTTTTGTTCCGCTTAAATCCTCTATGTCCTTTTGCACTGTTGCCAACGGTTCACGATGCCGAATATCAGGTGAAGTTGCCCTGCCTATTAATGTTAGGAATCGTTCTAAGGTCTTTGACGTCTTAGTGGTACCTGAACTACCGCATCAACTTATCTTGGGCGCAGACTTCTGGCGAGATATGGGTATCGTCATAAACATGCGCAGTGGCGATTGGGTATTTTCAGACGCACCCGACGTGTCTTCTGTCGATGTCGAACCACCGGTGTTATCTGATGAGCGTCAACGTCAGCTCGAGGCTATCATCAATCAGAATTTTCCTAACGTCGATAAGGAGGTGTTAGGTTGTGCCAAAGGTGTAGAGCACACTATTATCACTAGTAGCCCTCCGATTAAGCAACGCTATTATCCGATATCTCCGGCGGTGCAGAAAGTAGTCGACGCTGAATTAGAGAAGATGTTGGCTCTCGGTGTCGTTGAGAGGTCTCAGAGTGGTTGGTCTTCACCCATTCTTCTCGTGCCTAAGAAGGACAAGACTTTTCGATTTTGTGTCGATTATCGGAAGCTCAATCAGGTCACTGAGAGAGATGCCTATCCCCTTCCCTACGTATCAAATACCTTAGACAAATTACGAGACGCCAAATATCTTACGTCTCTCGATATAAAAAGTGCGTATTGGCAAATTCCTGTTGCCGAGTCTTCCCGTCAGTATACAGCCTTCACCGTGCCGAATCGAGGTTTGTTTCAATTTTGTCGTCTCCCGTATGGTCTCCACAACGCACCTGCCTCCTGGCAGCGTTTTATTGATAGAGTTTTGGGTCCTGAATTGGAACCTTACGTTTTCGTTTATCTAGATGATATCATAATTGTCACTCCTACCTTTGAAAAACACTTAACTATTTTAGAGCAAGTTTTATCTCGCCTGCGTGACGCTGGCTTAACGCTTAATAGAGACAAATGTCAGTTTTGTCGCGACGAATTGAAGTACCTGGGCTATGTGGTTAATCGTCGTGGGTTGATGGTCGACCCTGACAAAGTCAAGGCTATCATCGGAATTGCCACACCCAAAAATGTTTCTGAAGTCAGACGCTTAGTAGGTATGGCTTCATGGTACCGACGTTTCGTCCCTAATTTCTCTACTGTTATCTCCCCGCTTACTGATTTGCTACGGAAAAATCGTCCCTTCGTTTGGACGTTAGCTTGTGAAGAAGCTTGGACATCTTTGCGTGAACGCTTGGTTTCCTCCCCGATTTTGACATGTCCCGATTTCCAATACGAATTCATCATCCAAACTGACGCTAGCGACTATGGCCTTGGAGCCGTATTGACTCAAGACATAGACGGACAGGAGAAAGTAATTAGTTATCTAAGCCGTTCTTTAACACCTGCCGAACGTAAATTCTCTACGGTTGAGAAAGAATGCCTTGCCGTCCTCTGGGCTATAGAAAAGCTTCGCCCATATATCGAGTGCTCACACTTTACGGTGATAACAGATCATTACTCCCTCTGCTGGCTGAACTCTCTAAATTCTCCGTCGGGTAGATTGGCTCGATGGGCCGTACGTCTTCAGCAGTACGACTTCACTATCATCCACCGAAAAGGAAAATTCAATGTCGTTCCGGACACTCTCTTCCGTTCAGTCCCCAAATTGGATATCGTTCAAGTCAACCCTAAAAGCCAAGACAAATGTTACGTTCGTATCTTAGAACAAATTAAGAGACATCCCGAGAAGTACCCTCAATTTCAACTTATCGGTGGGATCCTTCGACGTTACGTACCGCCTAATAGCACTTTTCCCTCTGAGGATTCCGATTCATGGAAAATCTATGTTCCTAAGGAACAACGACAAGAGGTCTTGTTAGAATGTCATAACGAGCCCACAAGTGGTCATCTGGGCATTGCGAAGACTCTCGCTCGCATATTGCAACACTACTATTGGCCTAAGATGTTAGGAGATGTGATTCGTCATGTCAAAGCCTGTCCTAATTGCAATAAGGCGAAACCTCTTCAAAGAGCTCCTGTTGGTCGTATGGGTGGACATTCTAAAGTTACTAAACCATGGGAAGTCCTCAGTGTCGACATTGTTGGTCCTCTTCCGAGGTCCAAGCGCGGTTTTAATTACATTTTAGTGGTCTCTGATATCTTCAGTAAGTTTGTCCTGACTTTCCCGTTACGTAAAGCTTCCTCCAAGTCTATTATCCGACATCTTGAAGAAGATGTGTTTCTGATTTTTGGCGTACCTCGTTCCGTAATTTCCGATAATGGCGTGCAGTTTCGCTCTAACGACTACCGTTCTAAGTTAAAAGAATATAAAGTACGTCCATGCTATACTGCGAATTACCATCCTCAAGCGAATCCCGTGGAACGTGTGAATAGGGTTATCAAAACCATGTTGATCTCGTATGTCTCTGACAATCATCGCGAATGGGACGTCTATCTTCCCAAAGTCACTTGCGCCTTGCGCACTGCTAGACACGAAGTCACCGGACATACGCCCTATTTCATTAACTTCGGTCGTGAGATGAATCTCACTGGAGAAAGAATTTCCGATGCCCCTATCTCTGACGGAACTCCACTTGTCGAAGTCCGCGACCCGGAAAAACTAATAGAGCGTTCCGAAGGATTTTCTAAATTATATCGTGACATCAAATCCCGCTTGCAGAAAGCATACGAGCGTGCTAAAGCGCGCTACGACACTCGTCATAGACGAGATGAATTCTTGGTAAACCAGTTGGTCTGGCGTAAAAATTTCGTCCTTTCAGATGCCGCCAAATTCTATACCGCCAAATTGGCTGACAAATATGTCGGGCCCTTCCAAATTAGTAAACGTATCTCCACTGACATTTACGAACTCAAAACTTGCGAAGGTAAATTGCTGCCCGGGGCGTGGCATGCAAATTTACTGAAACCTCAACCGAGTGATGATTAAGATCTATCTTCTCACGTGTCCAACTGCCTACAAATTATCGCTATCTCGATTTTGCCTTTTCGTTACTTGTACCTACCGTTACCTTCACGGCCTGTAGTGAGGGCTGAAAGAATTCTCCTACCGTGATCCTGCGTGAAGTAAAAGGCTTCTAAAGGGACTCGGACACCTATTGTTCATTACCATCTGAACAACCGGAACAATCACTTTCTTTCCCTCTCGGACCCTCTCCCTCTCGTGTGTCGGATCTTCCGGGTCTGCCTTTTGTTCCTCCCCCTGCTTGCGGTTGTCTCCTCCCGCGGCTGAGTGCACGACCTTTTCCGCGCGGTTGCGGTTCCATCTTGGAAAATTCATTTCCTAACCCGCAATTACTAACTAAATAGCTTTGATACATTAAGAAACTATCGCTTCAGGGCAAACATTTTCCTTATATCGACTTCTGTTAGTGTGATTACCGGCCCCATTGCACAGCTTGTATCTGTGATTCCGTCTATGCAGTTATCTTCCCGTGCCTTTATCGCTTCCGTATGTTTCGGATTTTCCGTGTCTCTGCATATATGGAGTGGCAGCCTTGCTAGGGAAGTCCATACTATGTTTCGGTTTGCAGGTAGGCCTGACGAATATACCTGTGGGTTTAATGCCTGGGCGTAAAAGGCGTCCCAAAAATTCTCAGTGCCCCCCGTTTCTTTTAACATCTTCAATTTTAGTTGTCGTGGGTTCGACGTATTTTCTTACGTGTTCTGATTGGGATGTTCTCCCTGTGTTTTGTCGATAGCCCACGCAGCGACGATTGAATTGGGTGGATTAATTTCGTGTAACTCTGTATGTTGCTTCTGAGTACCGTATAACTTACGTTAGTTAAGTTATTTCTCGACTCCCGTGTAACGTTGATAGTTATGTATTTCGTACCGATTTTGACTTCGTTCCGATCTCGACTCTGCCGTACTGATTTTGACGTTCCGTACCGAATATGACTTCGTATTGTTTACGATTACGTATTAACGATTTTATGACTTCGTACCGTATAGCAGTTCTAGAACCTTTACCATTTCGGGATTGTGTTGCGTATCGTATGGTCTGGAATTTGCACTTGGTAGTTATTCTATCGTGTTGGTTATGTCGTACTGACGTTCTCTTCTTGATTTGACGTTTATTTGCGAAGGTATAAAGAAGAACGGTCTTTATTTGATAGTTCTCAGCCTTCCCAGGTCGTGTCCTGGCGACCTTTTGTTTCCTTACGTTCAAAATGTTACTTCCAGGAATCGGATATGACTTCAGCCTTATGGTTTATCGTTGCCTTCAGCATTTTAGTCGGGACAACGCCGGTCCAGACTTTAAACTTTTGCTCTCTAATTTCTATTTTTGTTTGGCGATCTTTTCTCGTTTTGTTGTTACCGGATGTTATGGATGTCGAAACAGCATATCCGTACCTCTGAGCAGTTGCACCATTCTGAGCTCTACCCTACCTTTATTTACCTCTTCCCTATTCCGCTTTGTATCCCGTATCTGTAGTAATAAACCCGGTTTTAGTTGACCTGTTATTTTTGTTTGTTTTGAGATACCGAGGGCCTCTCCCAAGGGTCTCTTTTACCGTCGCGTGTCTGCAGAGTGTCGTCTCGGGGGTTGCCTTGCCCGCATCTTGGCCTATTGGTAGTGCCCACTCCTCATTCCTGTGCCTTCGACCGTCGTAAGGATCACCGCCGGCCGGGCACACCGATATCTAACCCGTCTACACCCTCTTCCCCCCCGTGATGCTACCAATAGTGCTGGGCTGTCGGTTGGACGGGTCTCGGGGCGCGTCTGTGCAGAATCTCGACACCCTTGCTTTTTATTTTTCGTTACTTCCCCGTACCGGCCGAATGCCGAAGGGCCACGTGGTGGTTATGGCCAAGCTGTCTGGTGTTACTGTGACTGAGTGTGGATGTGTGCGTTTGTGTAGTAGACAACGTCCGTTTTAGAGCTCTCGCTTACCCTTTTCACTATCTTTATCCCGTCAGCCTAAGTTCTCGGTGCAAGAAATTGCTCTGCGTTCAATTTCTTTTCGCTGGAAAGGGGGGAATTTGTTACGTTGTAAATTTACTTTGTCTATAGTTCGCAAAAGATTGTGTACCTATTGTCTAAATACGTGGAATTTTGTATAAAGTTCATGACTTTTTGAGCGTACCCTGTATATTGTCTATTTCACCGGTCGCTAAGACTGCCTGCAGTATGCCTCCGTGGGTACAAAACCTACTATTGAGCCCTCACCGCTCTAAATCACATACCGCGAATATGACAGATACATTTTGTGTAAGATCGGGCATTTACACTCTGTTTTTGTGAAAGCCTCTTTATCTGAATAACTAACTTTAATTATCTTAGCTCTAGCTTAATCTAACCTACCTGTAGTTTCGTATTTTCCGCATTTGCAATTATCTCTACGCCTTGCTTAAGTATATAAAAATATCTTCTTATATATATTACGACCGATCCCTACCTAATGCATTTATTGTAGTTTGTAAACGTTTTGAAACGATAATCAAGATATTGTGCTAACTGTGTCATATATTTTGCGTTTTGCCAAACACAGAATCTCGAGCAGGCCCCGAGTATTATTGTTATTTTCCTTTTCCTTCGCAGTCGTCTCTCTAAAAAAAAAAGGTAAGGAGAATTAATTAAAGAAATGTTTGGAGTGTAAGGCATACTATTAATTGCTGTCGATCACTTGTTGCTCTATCTTCGATATTCTAGTATTAGGAACTTCTGTTATTCCGTCCCCAGAATCATCGTAGGGGTTAGGATCATAATTTTCCTGTAACATAAATTTGAGATCGGCCTTTCTACCGTCTTTTGCAGCGTTTGGATATTTAAGCTTTAGTATTTCGTTATTTACCTGCAGAAATTCTGTCCTTTCGCCCAATAAAAAAATAGAAACTACGTGTTGAAGATCGCTTGTTTATTTTCTGTCATACCTATCGGCTAAGTAGTACAGTTCTATCTGCTCACGGATTGCCAACGTCCGGCATGAAATAACCCTCTCGTGCGGTCGACTTTATATCTCCTATTTACAATTGTTGAGTAATTCGCTTATGTTCTTCCTTCTAAGATATGTGTAGGATTACGTTTAATTGTGTTTAAGTCACGATGTCGTCTCTCCTTTATTGTCAGATTAGTTGTGTGCTTATTATGTTTATTTGAAAACTCCCGCCTTTAGGTTGAATCCTTTCTAGTGACGCATTGAGTGTGCGTGATCTTGGGTTGTAACGTATCTACCGGAAAGGTCACGGTTAGGTCACTTTAGAAGTCGAGCTTGTTATAAGTGCATGGGCACGATATGCTTATTGTCTTTTGGTGAATTTTATCACTTTGTCTAAAAAGTTAGACTAACGCTTAGGCGGCTTTAATGAGATAAGTGTGAGTTATCGATACCTTTATTAGGTGATTTATCGTGAATTAATTTTTATCGCAATACCGTTATCTAATTTACGAATGCCACGAGGTGGATTTTGAATCGTTTTCGTGCTATGTGTGACTTCTGAGTCCTTACCGTGGGATCTCCATATTATTTCTTCATAATTGGGGTAAGTTTTCAGAGCTCTGTGTTAAATTTTCGGGATTTTATCGTTGGGTTTTTTTTAAATTTTATTAGGATTCTTTTGTCGGGCACTAAAGCCCTCAAAGGCCGTTAGGATTCCTTTGACGACCATTTGAGCCCTCCGAAGTCTTATTTTTGGGGTTATCGCCCACAACAGGGGTTTTATCCACATCCAGCCCACCTGTGGAATTGGAAATTTCTCCAACAAGGGAGACGCCGCCATCTTGAACATCTGCAGCGTCTTTCCGTCAGCCATCTTGCCAAATAAGGTTGTAAATTTTACCTTATATATTTTCGACCGATTTTCGACGACTTAACGTTTGAGTGCAAGACTTATTTCGCCTAGTTATGAACCAAGAATTTTTGAGTGGTTTATTACCTATCGCACCTCTTAGTCAACTGCGAGGTCACAATATAATCCTGATTAATTTACCGTTTTAATTTTATTAATTTTTTTTGTAATAATCAGATTGATCTGAAATTTTGTATTTGTCACTACCGTAATTATTGTAGCCTTATTTTGAGGCAATTATTTAATTTAAACTTAATCTAGAAAATTCATAAATTTTATCTCATTATTTTCTTTTGGGTAGATGTTAGACGATCAGTAATTTACCTAGTGATTACTCTGCCGTTACAATGACTGTAGGTTACTTGAAGTATTGCAATTTTGGAATTTATAATTTGTTTATAATTTAGTACGTTTAAATTTCGCTGTAATCTTGTAAGATTTTGCCTTAATCTCTTGTCTTGCCAATAATTAACTTTCAAATTCATTTAACGTAGTTCATGTAAGCGAACCTGACGTTTTGTTTTGATTTATAGGTTAGCGAATTTTACACACTTTAGGCTAAGACTTTATTTTAATACATTAATCTTTCTTGCGCTTATTAAATTTTATAAATATTATTTCACCTTTGTATTGACATTGCCAAGTGGCATGTAATTGAAAACTTTTGTACACCTAATTGTGAGGTGAAAGAAACGTTTCGGCAACCGACCAACTCCTGCTGATGCGCAGAGTTTATGTCTAATCATTAAGGTTTTTATTTTTTTTTTATTTATATACTTGCTAATTTTGCAACTGTCACCTACGCTTAACTTTTTTTTATTCACCGTCTGTCTAACTTAATTTCCGATTTAACTTTCATTCAACGCATTGTTTTAATTTCTGATTTCACAATTTAATTTTTTATTTCAAACTTATATCCGTACAACACGTTAAATTTAATTAAATTTTGTTATATTACGAATACCTTATCTTTTATTTCTTTTACCTCTGCATATTTATTTATTATTGTGACGAGGACGCACATGAGTGTGGGTGCTTCATATATACAGGGTGTTCAATAGGTAACCCGCTGGAGGGACACAGCCAGTGGTAGATCGTAGGAGGCGCAGGTAGGTTATCTGTAGATAGCATAGTGTCCTGGTGCCCGGACAATCGTCGCAAGCGTCGTTGCCGACCGACGCTCTACTATAGGTGTTCTCTTTTACCTGAACCGTCACGCCGTCTGCGACAGAGTTAGCTCGGCCCTGCGTTATCCTGTTTAACAACCCCCTATTGCGACTCCCCGTTTCATATCTTAATCAGCCGTTATCTTATTGCGACGTAGATCCGGTAGCAACTTTTTAGATAAAATTATTCTCAATTTTAATTTTAAGTATATGTGAATTCTTTATAAATTTGTTTAAACTTAGTAGTTGACGAAATATTGGCAAAATTTGATTTTTTAGCTGAAGTAAACTGCTACTTCCGGTCTACCGATTTTACTGAAAAACTAACCAGATCTCAAGAGGGAGATTATACACGTAAATACAAAATTTGGAATTGATATGTACAGCGGTTTGACCGCTATCGTGGTCACACACACACACAGAGACACACAGACACACAGACACACAGACACACACACACACACACAGAGAGAGAGAGAGACACAGACACACGGACATTTTTTAAAAACCACTTTTTCGGTATCAGGGGACTTCAAAACGTGGACATCTGCAAAAATCTCGAGGTCGAAAATTTTCATCATCACAATACTTCCTTATACTACGTATAAGAAAGTAATACTACTTGTAGCAGGGCAATATTACTTAGTAAGCGCACGATGCAAACGAGGTATGTATATATAAACAAATCATAGCGAAACAAAAAGTGAATTATAGAAGAATGTATTTTTATATATTTCAAGCTAATGTTAAACAAATCAATATCGATACAAAAACCACACTTTTACGAACTCAAATCAAAGAAGATTGAAAAAAGATGAAATAGTTACCTCTTCTGACAGTATTTATATAGAATATCTGTTTATGACTGCTAAGAAGAGGGACTACAAATAACTTCTAACTTCAGACGAATTCCTGTATCCCTTACACTGGTTTTCTAGCAAATGACAAATGAATGTGATCTTTCTAGTAAGTTTATGAGTAAGTTTACCTCCTCACTGCAAGGATACGAAAGATACACGTAACGTGCAAGGAAATCCCTCATACGTCTTACAGAATACATCCTCGCCATTCTCAATTAAATTGAAGTGCTTCTAAGTCGTACTTGTCTCCTGATTAAGCTGAGGGGTTTCATCAACTTATGTATAGCTTTTGCGACTGCTTCACGAATCTCGTTAATTAGATTAGTAAGAGTTATTAGAATTTTTGTTTAGTTCATCTGCGTGCTTATTTTTTTTTTTAATTTCCGGGTAAAAAGATTTTAAATTACATTCACGTGAGCACCGCCAGTCTGCATTGTAACTAATAGAATACAACATACATTACGCATTTCATTGCCTCTAAATTTTTCTATTATAATAAATAAGTACAGATCAAAACATTTTATCTCAAGCGTGATCTAATCATTCATTATAAGATATGCAATATTGTTGAAATAAATAAACGCGAAGTGATGTGGTGACAACACTAGAGACAGAGTTTACTAAATTTTCAAAAGATATACTGTCGTTTGTATTTAATCACGTGATTATACACTGAATTCAAAAGTGTCATTTATTGGAACAATAACTACTTTAAGCTTGCTTTACGTCTCGCAATTCATTGAACTTGAAATTGATGATGTTTAACGAGCATTGTATTTTTATAAACTCCTTACTTTTTTTTAAATAATGTTCCATTTAAAAAAAAAAGTAAATTTTGTAAATAGCCCGAAAATTAGAGGTTGAACTGTCCTTTCGGTTCTGCCATCATTGTTCACGGTAAAAATACTACTACTTTGCTAATTTAACCGATACTGTAGCTTCATTAATAACAAAGTTAGAAATAGTGCCGACTTTGAATTTATAACACCCTGTATACATGTAGACATACGCTTTCTAGTCTGCTATAAATTAATTTTAAATAAATACATTTTGTATGAAAAATTATTGTACATTTTATTTATTTGGTAGTTGCTAAATGATATGAAATAAAACACAAAAAGAAAGTTTATGTTTTTACATTCTTATACGTAGTATAAGGAAGTATTGTGATGATTTTTACAGATATTCACGTTTTGAAATTCCTTGATACCAAAAAAGTTGTCTTTAAAAAATGTCGTTCTCTCTCGTTGTTTCTGTCAGTATGTGTATGTATGACCACAATATCGGTCAAACGGCTAAAGCTATCAATTTCAAATTTTACATTTACTAGTATAATCTCCCTTTTGAGATCTGATTAGATTTTCAGTAAAATCGGTAGACCGAAAGTAGTAGTTTACTTTAGTGAAAATATTGAATTTTACCAATATTTTATCAACTTCTAAGTTTAAAACAAATTATCAAAAATTCAAACGTAGTAAGAAGGAAATTCGACAAAAATTTTACTAAAAACTTCTTCAAAATTTCTATCGGAAGTGTCTTTTGCTCTTATCGAAAACCATGCTTTTCTAGACAGACGCATTAAAAAATAAAAAAAAAACACTTTTGCGCTTATCAAACAGCGATTTTTTGCAAATTTATTTTAAATTATGGATTCTATATAGATTTATCTCGAACATATTTAGAGCTGGATTTGCAATAAATATGGTGGACAGAAATTTAAAAATTCATACCGAAAGCAACAATTTTATTCTTATCGAATAACACTTTTTTGCAAATATAAATATAAGGTTTAAAACTTAACTTAGAACAACTTTTGTATAATTTGAAACGCATATACGTATAAGAAAGTCGTGTGATGGCTACACCTTCTTCTTCTTTATTATTATTAGTTTGAAAAAATTTGAATTTTTTTTAAAGGAAGATTATACATATATTGTAAAATTCAAATCTTAAAGAATATTTAAATGCTTTTGTAAAAGTGCTTTCTAATTCGTGTATCAATCAGTCATTTATAATAAATTCATATTTTAATTGAGAACTTATTTTTGTATTTAAGAACACTATTCCAAACATTCAATAATCAAATTACACACAAACAAAAACCTTTTGTATGTATACACGGAAATAAAAAACTATGAACTATAAAAAATAATAATAATTCAGAAAATTTGAGATTTCTCCTGGAAGTAGGTCTTTTATTGCTATCGAAAACCAGTTTTCTGCGAATAGCTTGCAAGTCATGCTTTCTAGACAGATGCATTAAAAAACTATAAAAAAAATTCAAAATTCGAATCATGCTTTTTAATTCTTCTATCAATCAGTAATTTATAATGAATTCATATTTTATTTGAGAAGTTATTTCTATATTTATAGAAAAATGAAATACATGTAAAAAATTTAAACAATAGTAAAAAGGTTTTTGTACACTTATGTATTAACGATTTGGACATACTGACTTAAGTCAGTTAGCTGAGTAAAGGTAAAACATAAACAATCTCTTTCATGTTGTTTCCAATACCTCTCTGTCGACACATACATTCCATCCATTATCAAAGTATTTATTATAAGATCAATGAACCATGTATATAAGTCGCTTATTTCCGAATCCGCACAGTGGGGCAAAGAGCGTTTCTACCTGGCAAAAAATCAAAGCATGAAATGTCGTGTTTACCCTCTATAGCGTTATTTTCTTAATTACAACTATCTTATGCATTGGAAAGCAGGATTGGGGGTACTTTAAATGTATCTGTACTCAACTGTACTCGCTAACTGCTTAAGAATGTAGACATCTACGTAATTGTGTTATATTTGCCCTGTGATTGTGAATTTATTGTAGTAAAACTTTTTATAATATTTGAGTTTTTTGCTATGCAGCCTTCAATATCAGGTATGTATTTACAGATCACAAACATTTATTGCCATAAAAATCATTTAGATTATATAAAATGTTATAAATAATGGCTTATGTTAATGTATACTTACATATTTGCAAAAAGTATGCATGAAAATAGTTATGTATCAAGTTAGATCACGTTTTAGTTTTAGTTCTATATTAATAATTGGACTTTATATATTATTCATACGTTAACATTTCTTGCACATTTTTGCACATTTCGAGAACATTTATATTTTTTTCAGATATTGTATTTTGCGAAAGTTAACACAATTTTAGATATGTAACTATTTAATAATTTTTATTTACAGGAACGGCCTCAACTAAACTTTTTTTAAGTCGACAAGAACTATTCGACATCATGACAAGTTGCACCAATACTGGAAATGAAGAGAGGTTCAAGTTTTTGCGAGAAGAAATGAAAATTCGAACTAATTGTCGGGAAGAGGATGTAAAAGTTTTAAATAAAACTTTAGCTCACTTCTTCTCACAGTTTAGAGCACGTTGGACGAAGGCCTCTAGAACGAAGGAAAGGTTTCCTTTACAAAATAAAGACTGGCTGAATACATCAATATCATTTCCTTCAGAAAAACGGCAACGGTAACGTAGAGGTCGCCGTCAAGTTATTTTCGAAACTGGTGCAGAACGAACTAAGCGGCTAAAGACAATGTTACTTAGGGAATCCATTTCTATTGCTGTTTGAAGTTATGCCGCACAAATGAGTCTTAAGGCAGCGGGACAATAGCAAACTTCTAAGAAGCACGGAACAAGGACTTCAAAAGGTTTAGGGAACACAACTCCGGCAGAGAGAAAAGTATGACACTTTTAATACGCTTCTGCTAAGCTCAGATCATGTGGTGGTGGATAAAAGAAAAAGTCCAAAGAAAAATTTGCAAGCTCTACCGAAAGAGGTATTAGAGCTCTTAAAATCACCATCTGGTCAAGTTGACGCCGACGATGATGATAATGATGATGACGACGACAAAGACAGTATTGAAGACGATGAAGCTTTCTATTCTGAAGATGACATTTGTTAATTTTTAAGTAAAAAATTTTGCAAACATTTGTAATGAAAAATTATGTTTAAGTTATTATGTGTTTTAAAATAAATAATATATGTATAGAGAACATACACTTGCTTTATTTACTTTTATTAACGTTTATGAAAATGTATATATAATTTGAAATAAAAAATATGAGGTCCGTGTTTAGATGCTAATAAAAGTTCCACCACGCTACAATTTATATGTGTGACCGGTTTAAGGAAATCACGTGAGGTGTCATAACTTCGGGCGTATGCTTAATATTCTTATGAAATTTTATACAAATGTTACTTTTATCGATAAGAATCAATATACCAAAATTCAGTGTTCTTGCTTAAGCGGTTGAATTGATATCAACTTTTAGGGCTTTCTGCCCCACTGTGATCCGTCTAAATTCATATTAACATATTTTTCAGGAGAGAGAAGAAACTGAGGTAAAAATCACTATATAGTACTTAAATAATATTATAAAATCAAAATTAAGCAAAATATGTCAGAATTTTTATGGATCTATGTAGATATTTTAAATGGAGCTTTCATTACACATTTGGATTTACTTCTATTTGTAAATTAGCAGTGGATTTGCCTCCATGCCTTAATATTTTAACCTACAACAATATAAGGACTATAGTCGTTATAATTCCTATTTCATTAAAAAGCTTGTTTGCATATAAAATAAAAAAAAAACATAAAAAATTTAAACAGTTGTCACTGATATACCTTTCAGACAGACAGTATAGTATTCTTTTTCTTCATTCTAGTCAGCGATTGTTTGTGTTTGTTTGTGACACACTTTAAGCTCTTCTCTACTTCGTTCTTGCAGTAGGTACCGTGATGTAATATTCCAAATTCAATTCTTCACATCTTTCTTCCAATTTTCTCCAAAAGTCTTTTATTATCAGTTCGTTAGTATTTTTCAGTTTTTTCGTATATGTTTTCATACTGTTTTCACTTTCAATATTTTGAGGATTCGTATAAGATACTTGCTTCACTGTTTCAAAATGTTTTTTGCGTTATTCACATCAAAATATTATTTTGGTTTGCCTATAACAAGAATGTGGGCTTGTAGTCTGTTAAATATTCTCTACAAGTTCATCAAGAGTATAAAAGTATTTAGAAAATGAAAAATAAAGTCTTAAAATAAAAGCAAATACCCTACAAATTGATTTCGTATTAGAGAATGCAGCGGAGATGTAAATACTTCACTTTTAAAGTCATAATTATGAATATTCCACTAGTGCAAATAAAAATTCCGACGTCCAAAGAATTTAAACATTAATTTTTCTTTGTTAGTTCATAACTTTTCGCCCTGGAGCAAGAGGAAAACGTTCTGTCCTCAGTAAAATTTTCATCTTCTTTGTAATCCCGCTTAAACGTTGGCAAATGCAGTGCCGCACACATTTAAATACGCGACGCTTTCATATAAAAGTTTCCTTTGTGCAGACGATATTTTTACAAAAGTTTTGCTGTTTTTAATCTCTTTTTGTTCGTGGTGTTCTTGTGGCGAGCGAACATATATTTTACAAAGGTAGTTTCTTTAAATTACTTGTGAACCGTAGATAGGACTATTATTATTGTCAAGATTAAATTACTTCAATTATATATAAATGTCCTGCGTATAATTACCATTCCAAGCCTTATTTGTTCTTTTTACACTCTTATGAAGAGAAGGCATGTGGGCGTTGGTTTCTTCTTTTATTTATTTTTAACAATAAAAGTTTACTCTAAAAATGAGTTGTCTCTTAGGGCAATTGATAATTTATTAGTTTTAAATGTGTGTTTTCGTGAAAGTCAAATTTGGTATGGTGGATTTAGTGTCACTCATACAGTTAACATTTATATCATAAATTTAAAGAAGCAAAATGCACATGGATGATGAATTTGCGTAAGGAATTTTACATTCATAAATAATAATAATTAATATAAATTTTATTTACTAATATAATACACCGTTGTAACAAAGTCCCTTCATTAATATATAAAAATATCATTTTGAGTTCATATCTAATTTAATTTTAATTATTAATTATATGTGAATGACATTCTTATACAAATCTTTAATAATATGTTATGTTGAATGAGTTTTCCTTGTACGTATACCAGCCGCCTACGTCAAGCTTGTGTTCATGCGACCCTTAATTTCATGTATCGTGTGAAAAATTCAATGATTGAACTAGTTTTTCGGTGCCTACGTAGCATGGCCAGAAGATATATAGTAGTTAATCCGTTCGAGTAAGGCATTCCCTCCAATACCTTCTATTCGATCAGACCCCTGGTGTCATGATCATCTCTCCGGAAGATTCAGACTCTAAAGTCGTGAACAAGCATCCGATACCTTCTCCTTGGGTCAGACTCCCACGTCGTGACCATCTCCTGCTTCAGACTTGGAACTTGTGGAGCTAATCTCGCGTAAACCGTAATTAATATGTGTACATGTTCGTTCTATTTCAGGACCGCGAAATAAACGACAAATTCCGTGTGTAATATATTCAAATCAACGTACAAACGGCTAACCGAGTATTAAGATCGTTCTTCCTTCAAGCGATTTAGGCGTAAATGTAAATTTCCGTACAAAATTCCCTTTTATATTAACCTTATGGACATCAATTTGTTCCATTTAATATAAATGACTTCAATCAAACAATCAGAAGATAAATATCAACATAGTTTTTCAAATACTTTTATTCATAATAAATAATTTCACATGTTTAGATTTTAAGAATGCGTAATACTCAGTTTGTTTATGCTTTGTGACCTATCGATTTATGGTTATGTTTCAATAAAAACAAGCCGCTTTTAAAAGAATAATTTAATGGAAATTTTAAGCGGTTGAATAGAATTTAAATAAAGCAATTTTATTTACCTGTATTGTATTAGTATTTTGTCTCATGTATATACGTATATATGTGAATTACCAAATAAATATTCTAAATGACAATTCCGCATGGGTCTCAATGTTTATTTCTCTACACCTGATACGTAGAATTCTCCGCACTTTCTGAAGGCATTGAAAATAAAGAACGTTAATAAGATACTCACCCCGTTTTATCCACTGTAATTAGCCGAAGGTATTTTATTTACATTTAATGAGGACAATTTTCACTAAAACTGATCAACCTTGCTGTCAAAACAAAATTGAATCTGGAGTCGCCGTAACTACGCACGCCATCTACTGCATGAATGGTCAACCGGAGTGCTATCATATGGAGACGTACAAATATTCAGTTGACTGTTGATAATGTAAAACTTACTACGTCATTAATTAAAAAAAAATAAGTTGTCAGATAATAATTTGAGTTTCATTGTTCATATATATTATATATTAAGGCAACCCGATTAACCGAAATATTTGCGTATTCGAAAGCAAGAACTAATACTTTAATAAAAGCTTCTTTGTCACATATGATGACAAATGATAATGGTTACATGTCTGTTTCTTTCTTGAGATAATTTATTAATTTATAATTTTGTTTTTTCCCTATGTATTGCATGTATTTTTTTAATTATTTTCTTATTTACTTTTTGTAAACAGTCATAAGTAGTCATGTTCCAATTTTCATTTCCTAAAACTAGATTGCCTTTTAGCATATTATTAGATTATTGTTATGTACTGTATATTTAATTTTTGTCCTGGAATTGGAATTTCTTATGTCGGACAATAAAGATTATTATTATTATTATTATTATTATTTATAATAAAATTAATGACGACACTTTTGATTTTGCAATACAATTAGACTAAGTATACTTCAATAAGAAATGCAGTAAATAACTTGTCAATATAACAAGAAAGACAATGAAGTTCATATATTAAAATCAAAATGCTTATATGTAGATAGCAAATATTGTGAATTATTTTAGATAAGCTAATGAATGATTGGGAACCTTCTTTCAAATTAAACGTTTAATTAATTAATTATCAGAGTACTGAAACTTCCTCTTATTCTCCATTTTGTGCCCATTAATAATAATAATTGTATTTTTGTGCAACTAAAGCTTATACAAATGTAGTAAATCGTTATTAGTATTTCAGAAATACACTAACAAACATTGCTAAAATTCGTATGAATATGGAAGGCACAAACTGAATAGAAAAAAATAGTTATAGAAGCAAAAATACAAGTATTGGAATATGAAATTCTATTTCTTAGGAATGTCCACAAGGGAATTTATTTCCACGTTTTCTTCTTATGGTTTGTATTAAAATGTAGGTTCTTAAACATGTCAAAACTGCTCGATTGTGTTCAGACTTTTCATTTCACCTCAAACCATTCATAGAAATAACCTTAGATTTGATTTACAGACTATCACGTTAATCATTTTCACTTTTGTAAAAATAGTATTTTATTCTGCAATATCTCCTATAAGAAAAAGAATTATAAATAACAAAGTCTTTGTGAAGGCTTGTTTGATCTCCCACACCAGCCAGAATGACCTATAATAATAATATTAATAATAATAATGTAACGAGATATGTATGAGGCAGACCGGGCGATAATAATTTGAGTTTCATTGTTCACATATATTATATATTAAGGCAACCCGATTAACCGAAATATTTGCGTATTCGAAAGCAAGAACTAATACTTTAATAAAAGGTTCTTTGTCACATATGATGACAAATGATAATGGTTACATGTCTGTTTCTTTCTTGAGATAATTTATTAATTTATAATTTTGTTTTTTTCCCTATGTATTGCATGTATTTTTTTAATTATTTTCTCATTTACTTTTTGTAAACAGTCATAAGTAGTCATGTTCCAATTTTCATTTCCTAAAACTAGATTGCCTTTTAGCATATTATTAGATTATTGTTATGTACTGTATATTTAATTTTTGTCCTGGAATTGGAATTTCTTATGTCGGACAATAAAGATTATTATTATTATTATTATTTATAATAAAATTAATAACGACACTTTTGATTTTGCAATACAATTAGAATAAGTATACTTCAATAAGAAATGCAGTGAATAACTTGTCAATATAACAAGGAATACAATGAAGTTCATATACTAAAATCAAAATGCTTATATGTAGATAGCAAATATTGTGAATTATTTTAGATAAACGAATGAATGATTGGGAACCTTCTTTCAAATTAAACGTTTAATTAATTAATTATCAGAGTACTGAAACTTCCTCTTATTCTCTATTTTGTGTCCATTAATAATAATAATTGTATTTTTGTGCAACTAAAGCTTATACAAATGTAGTAAATCGTTATTAGTATTTCAGAAATACACTAACAAACATTGCTAAAATTCGTATGAATATGGAAGGCACAAACTGAATAGAAAAAAATAGTTGTAGAAGCAAAAATACAAGTATTGGAATATGAAATTCTATTTCTTAGGAATGTCCACAAGGGAATTTATTTCCACGTTTTCTTCTTATGGTTTGTATTAAAATTTAGGTTCTTAAACATGTCAAAACTGTTCGATTGTGTTTAGACTTTTCATTTCACCTCAAACTATTCATAGAAATAACCTTAGATTTGATTTACAGACTATCACGTTAATCATTTTCACTTTTATAAAAATAGTACTTTATTCTGCAATATCTCCTATAAGAAAAAGAATTATAAATAACAAAGTCTTTGTGAAGGCTTGTTTGATCTCCCACAACAGCCAGAATGAACTATAATAATAATATTAATAAGAATAATGTAACGAAATATGTATGAGGCAGACCGGGCGACGTTAAAAAAAGAGGTTGTAAATCATCTCGGCGCGACTGGTAAACATCGTAAAGCAGTGAATCATCCATTTACGCATGGTACTGTGTCGGAGACAGAATGTCTGTCGTATGTTCTACAAAAATCGGGAAGAACACTGGCGTTTATCTGGTGTGTTCCAGATGTTTCGAATGCGTATATAAAAAGGCAGTTGCACCGATGGATGGATAATTGCGGAGTAATTCCGGAATAAGAACTTCCTTAAGAAGTAGCCGATGCGCGTAGAAATAAATACATATATAGAAATAAATAAATAGTGGTAGCCAAAGAAATAAATAAATAGTGCCGTGTTATATAAATAGAAGTGTTACATAAATATACGGACGGACATATTAGTAATAGAAATAAATAAATACAAGTGTTAAATTAAATCGTAGTAGTTTAAGTGTGATACTTTAGTTATATATTTTATATTGTTATATAATTTTAAGTATATAAATGATAGACTGTTTTAAGTAAATAATTGCACGAGTTGTTTATTCGAACCCGAAAACGTTACAATAATAATAATAATCTTTATTAGCAATTGCTATTAGAATATACAAATAGAAACTTAGAAACTTAAACTTTTTCTATAATATACTTACGAACTAATTGTTCAAATATTCTAATGTTTGTTAACACTTAAAAAACTACAATTTAATCATTACTGAGCGAATCAGTCCTACTTACAAACTAATTGCTACATATATTTAATTTTCGTTTTTGTTTATCTACTATTCGTTGATAATGTTTAGGGTCTCTATCAAACGCTGTGTGATTAGTGTCAATATCTATATTAAATTTACCAATTGTTCTTAGACAATTTACTTACCTACCTACCTATACAGATAGTAAATTTCTTGTTTCTGTATGGGTAAATATGAAGTTTGAAGTCTTCTTACATAATTTTAAAAACACATTTCTAAGGAATATTTCAATTCTCTTCGTTCATTACGCTGGCCGTTGAGAACATAGGCCGTTCTTGGCAATAAAATAGTATTGTTAAACTTAATTTCAATATTTTTCGGCAATATTAAACTCGGCAGTTTGAAAAATGCAGAATTACAACCACACTTATGACAATGACAATTATATAACCTGTATAAATAAAAATTAAATGCTGTTCGTTGAGAACAGCTGGACCGATTTAGCTAATTTTTCTTTTAAAAATGTTCGTAGTAGTCCGAATAAAGATTGTAAGGAAAGAAAAATTGGAAAAGCTGCCAGAAAATTTGGGAAAAACTGAAAGTGCTTTTTTCTATAGGATTTCGATATGAACTCAAAACCATAACTCACGATTCGAAAGATGGATAAGAGTAATTCTTTTTTTGTTTTGTTCTTTATGGTTCTCAAAAAGTTTTCAGGAAAAAACATCCAGACAATTATAAAGAAAAGTCGGACAAACTACAAAAATCATAATATTTGTATGCACTCTCGATCATAACTGACAATAGGAACGATATATTGGTTGATTCTTTTTTTGTTTTGTTCGTTATGCTCCCGGATGGAAATAACTCAATTAAATGTTTTGAGTTGAAAAAAACAAATCTGAAAGATATGGAGAAAAATATCGAAAAATGCATTCAAGCCTAAATTAAAATAAAATTACATTTGTTTTTACGTTTATGTAGTTTCGCGAATTGTCCAACAAATGCAGTTATTTTATTTCTATTCCAATGCCAATTTATTACGCTACATGCGCAAATGTCGCTTGAGAGCTGATTGTCAAATTGTGTATCAAGCGGCTACATAGTTGTAAATTTTTTATATTACAAATAAGAATATAATTGATTTGTATTTTATTAATGTACGTCTAATTCTTTGTCCTGTAATTGGTTTGTTACTGTTGGACTGAATAAATGATTATTATTATTATTATTGTTATTATTATTACATAGTAACGCAGAATTGATTCATCGTATTTATTTCTTTCGTTTCTGAATTGGAAAAAGATAATGCATTGCAGTATTCCTACTTTTCACACAAGTATTTGATACAATTTAACATGCCAGACTTCTAACCAAAGGGGGAAATCGTCTAGGTAAACATAGAAGCTCAGTCTTTTACAATATCCACTAAAGATTCCGCAACGGAAGCACTAAAATATCTGGGATTGTATAATAGTAATAATAATAACAATAATGACATTTTCATTCGGGCGGTATACAGGATCATTGCTCTTGGAGTCGTCAGGCAATGTTCAAAAAATATTCGTTCAGCAAAAGGGGGCTGTGTGAGTTGAATTGTGATTCTGTTGTAAGTTCATTGCAATCGTTTCATGAAATGAATTAAGTTTTGTCGTTTTATCTCATACAACTTTACAGATTTACCTACGAAATACGGTGAGTTTTGAATGACAAACGCCACAATCGTTAATAGATAAAATGATCATTCAGAAATAGTTTTTTTTCTCTTATTTTTGCTTTGTTCAAACATTTCCAATAGCTTTTCACTAATTCACAAAACGATCACAAACAAATATATTGAAATTTGGGCAGGACAACGTCTGTCGTGTCAGCTAGCAAATAATAAATTTGGTAGGGCACGCCTCTAACAAATTGGTATTTTCCCAAAACGCTAATTGGAAACTGGAAGTAGATAATGATGTTAGGTTCGCGGAAATACAATAACATCATGTCAATCAATATCGATCGCATGTTATCAACAAATTGCTTAGAAACTATCATGTAAGCACTCGCATCCAAAAAATTGCCAACACTACCATCTATAAATGCGGATACTCTTGCAAAAAAATTGCTGTGATAGCTTTAATAAATATCTCGTTAGTAGAAAGGTGCTCTTATGCTGTCAACATATTCTTATAATTAACATTATCTTGAAATCGTAAAGTAATAGGTGGAGTTTAATACTCTCTTTTCATAATCTCTTTATTTTTCTGTTTCAGAAAGTATTTTAATTAGTCTCAATATGATGATTATGATTATCCTTATATTTAAAGGAATGTCCCTTCAAACTGTTTCATTAGTTATATGCATCACCATTTCGAAATTTCTCGGTTTCCTTTGCTGTATATAATGAAATAAAAGCTATTGTAATAATAATATTGTAACGTTTTCGGGTTCGCAATAAACAACTCGTGCAATTATTTATTTAAAAACAGTCTGTATATTCATACACGTAAAATTATATAACAATATAAAAATCTAAAACTAACGTATCACATGTAAACTACTATTAATAAATTAAAACAGGTATTTATTTCTATTACTAATATGTCCGTATATTTATATCACTTTCTATTTATATGACACGGTAATATTTTGGTCTTTATCACACTATAATAAAAACTGCACCGTATTTAGAACACTCTAATATTTATATCTTTTCTTCGGCTACCACTATATTTATTTCTACCGTACGACTTTCCGAATTTCTACGCGCGTCGACTACCTACGGACTTTCTTAATCCCGAATTACTCATCCATCGGTGCAACTGCCTCTTTTATATATGCGTTCGAAACATCTGGAACACATCAGAAAAACGCCAGTGTTCTTCTCGATTTTTGTAGAAAATACAAGAGACATTCTGTCTATTTGCAGTACAATGCAAATGGATGATTTATTGCTTTATGATGTTTACCAGTCGCGTCGAGATGATTTACAACCTCTTTTTATTGTCGTTCGGAAGTGTGCCTTCTTTTGTTGTCGCCCGGATGTCTACTGGTTTCGTTACAATATAATAATAATAATAATAATAAATCTTTATTAACCAACAGACAAAGCCCAATAACAGGTATATACATTCGATTAATACTAATAATTAATAAGCAGCATAATCAGTATTAGCTGTAGTAACACTTGTATGTACACATCCCCATACACACACATATAAAAATGTAAACGAATACACGCATTTATTGCAACATATCTAGGCAAATAGATTAAAAATAGAGATACCACAGCAGTCATAACAACAAACCAGCAACCCCAGTTTGATCTACCTGTACTATCTCAGACAGTTTTTGTTATCCAAAACGTTGTTTAGCTACACTGAGTATCTGCGATAGGGAACTGAAATTAATGTCACAGTGAGAACTAATGACATTGAAGTTTCGACACATAAAAGAAATTGGTGAGTTAATCGCAATGTTACTGCTTGCTAACGGAATGTAGAAGGAGAAACTTTGCCGCGAGGAGGCACGTGGAACCAAAAACTGTAACCTCGAAAGCAAATCAGAACTGTCCACTTCGTTATGCAGCAACTTATAAAGAAACTTCACACTAGCCAACATACACCTGGTTTCAAGTGAGTCCATATCAAATCTTCGCAGTAATAAATTGTAATCCGTACCTCTTGGAGGGAATATACCATCCTCTCGAAAACATAGATATTTTAAAAGTTTACGTTGCACCTTTTCAATGGACAATTTATGAATTTGATAGAAAGGACTCCAAATTAAGCTGGAATACTCAATATACATTTTTAACTCGAAATTTTTGGAGATTTCTACGTTTTTGATCCACTTGGAAAGTATTTATTTGAGTTATCCCGGTACACTTTCTTTGAGAATATCCTTCGAATTATATGTTCCATATAAATACGCAAAAGATGTACAAGTAGTTAATAGTTAATTTGGCAGTAGTATTACTCCTATACAAGCGGATTCTTTTTAAAAATATTTGGCAAATTATTCTGCCAAAGGATGTTGATTAAGACCACAAAAGTGTTAATTAATGTTTTTTCAAATTCGACTACTATATATCGAAGTTCTGTGCTATCCACGTTAATTATTTCTTCAATTTTTTGATATATACAATGTTACGTTGTAAATTTACTTTGTCTATAGTTCGCAAAAGATTGTGTACCTATTGTCTAAATACGTGGAATTTTGTATAAAGTTCATGACTTTTTGAGCGTACCCTGTATATTGTCTATTTCACCGGTCGCTAAGACTGCCTGCAGTATGCCTCCGTGGGTACAAAACCTACTATTGAGCCCTCACCGCTCTAAATCACATACCGCGAATATGACAGATACATTTTGTGTAAGATCGGGCATTTACACTCTGTTTTTGTGAAAGCCTCTTTATCTGAATAACTAACTTTAATTATCTTAGCTCTAGCTTAATCTAACCTACCTGTAGTTTCGTATTTTCCGCATTTGCAATTATCTCTACGCCTTGCTTAAGGATATAAAATATCTTCTTATATATATTACGACCGATCCCTACCTAATGCATTTATTGTAGTTTGTAAACGTTTTGAAACGATAATCAAGATATTGTGCTAACTGTGTCATATATTTTGCGTTTTGCCAAACACAGAATCTCGAGCAGGCCCCGAGTATTATTGTTATTTTCCTTTTCCTTCACAGTTGTCTCTCTAAAAAAAAAAGGTAAGGAGAATTAATTAAAGAAATGTTTGGAGTGTAAGGCATACTATTAATTGCTGTCGATCGCTTGTTGCTCTATCTTCGATATTCTAGTATTAGGAACTTCTGTTATTCCGTCCCCAGAATCATCGTAGGGGTTAGGATCATAATTTTCCTGTAACATAAGTTTGAGATCGGCCTTTCTACCGTCTTTTGCAGCGTTTGGATATTTAAGCTTTAGTATTTCGTTATTTACCTGCAGAAATTCTGTCCTTTCGCCCAATAAAAAAATAGAAACTACGTGTTGAAGATCGCTTGTTTATTTTCTGTCATACCTATCGGCTAAGTAGTACAGTTCTATCTGCTCACGGATTGCCAACGTCCGGCATGAAATACCCCTCTCGTGCGGTCGACTTTATATCTCCTATTTACAATTGTTGAGTAATTCGCTTATGTTCTTCCTTCTAAGATATGTGTAGGATTACGTTTAATTGTGTTTAAGTCACGATGTCGTCTCTCCTTTATTGTCAGATTAGTTGTGTGCTTATTATGTTTATTTGAAAACTCCCGCCTTTAGGTTGAATCCTTTCTAGTGACGCATTGAGTGTGCGTGATCTTGGGTTGTAACGTATCTACCGTAAAGGTCACGGTTAGGTCACTTTAGAAGTCGAGCTTGTTATAAGTGCATGGGCACGATATGCTTATTGTCTTTTGGTGAATTTTATCACTTTGTCTAAAAAGTTAGACTAACGCTTAGGCGGCTTTAATGAGATAAGTGTGAGTTATCGATACCTTTATTAGGTGATTTATCGTGAATTAATTTTTATCGCAATACCGTTATCTAATTTACGAATGCCACGAGGTGGATTTTGAATCGTTTTCGTGCTATGTGTGACTTCTGAGTCCTTACCGTGGGATCTCCATATTATTTCTTCATAATTGGGGTAAGTTTTCAGAGCTCTGTGTTAAATTTTCGGGATTTTATCGTTGGGTTTTTTTTAAATTTTATTAGGATTCTTTTGTCGGGCACTAAAGCCCTCAAAGGCCGTTAGGATTCCTTTGACGACCATTTGAGCCCTCCGAAGTCTTATTTTTGGGGTTATCGCCCACTACAGGGGTTTTATCCAACATCCAGCCCACCTGTGGAATTGGAAATTTCTCCAACAAGGGAGACGTCGCCATCTTGAACATCTGCAGCGTCTTTCCGTCAGCCATCTTGCCAAATAAGGTTGTAAATTTTTACCTTATATATTTTCGACCGATTTTCGACGACTTAACGTTTGAGTGCAAGACTTATTTCGCCTAGTTATGAACCAAGAATTTTTGAGTGGTTTATTACCTATCGCACCTCTTAGTCAACTGCGAGGTCACAATATAATCCTGATTAATTTACCGTTTTAATTATATTAATTTCTTTTGTAATAATCAGATTGATCTGAAATTTTGTATTTGTCACTACCGTAATTATTGTAGCCTTATTTTGAGGCAATTATTTAATTTAAACTTAATCTAGAAAATTCATAAATTTTATCTCATTATTTTCTTTTGGGTAGATGTTAGACGATCAGTAATATACCTAGTGATTACTCTGCCGTTACAATGACTGTAGGTTACTTGAAGTATTGCAATTTTGGAATTTATAATTTGTTTATAATTTAGTACGTTTAAATTTCGCTGTAATCTTGTAAGATTTTGCCTTAATCTCTTGTCTTGCCAATAATTAACTTTCAAATTCATTTAACGTAGTTCATGTACGCAAACCTGACGTTTTGTTTTGTTTTATAGGTTAGCGAATTTTACACACTTTAGGCTAAGACTTTATTTTAATACATTAATCTTTCTTGCGCTTATTAAATTTTATAAATATTATTTCACCTTTGTATTGACATTGCCAAGTGGCATGTAATTGAGAACTTTTGTACACCTAATTGTGAGGTGAAAGAAACGTTTCGGCAACCGACCAACTCCTGCTGATGCGCAGAGTTTATGTCTAATCATTAAGGTTTTTTATTTTTTTTTTATTTATATACTTTCTAATTTTGCAACTGTCACCTACGCTTAACTTTTTTTTTTATTCACCGTCTGTCTAACTTAATTTCCGATTTAACTTTCATTCAACGCATTGTTTTAATTTCTGATTTCACAATTTAATTTTTTTATTTTAAACTTATATCCGTACAACACGTCAAATTTAATTAAATTTTGTTATATTACGAATACCTTATCTTTTATTTCTTTTACCTCTGCATATTTATTTATTATTGTGACGAGGACGCACATGAGTGTGGGTGCTTCATTTATACAGGGTGTTCAATAGGTAACCCGCTGGAGGGACACAGCCAGTGGTAGATCGTAGGAGGCGCAGGTAGGTTATCTGTAGATAGCATAGTGTCCTGGTGCCCGGACAATCGTCGCAAGCGTCGTTGCCGACCGACGCTCTACTAAAGGTGTTCTCTTTTACCTGAACCGTCACGCCGTCTGCGACAGAGTTAGCTCGGCCCTGCGTTATCCTGTTTAACAACCCCCTATTGCGACTCCCCGTTTCATATCTTAATCAGCCGTTATCTTATTGCGACGTAGATCCGGTAGCAAAAATTTGGCGCCCAACGTTTCGGCCAATTTTGACCATCTTCCGGAATTTTTTTTAAATTTTCAAATTTATCGCCTTGTCCTTGGTGGACCACGTTTCGGAAAAATTTTGACCATCTTCCGGAACATTTTCTTGAATTTTGCAAATTATCTCCCTGTCTTTAACAGCCAACGTTTCGATAATCTTTTTGGGGCCTTTCTTTCAGTAATAAGGAAAATTTGGTGCCCTAGCGTCTGGATTTTTCTTTTGGTGATAGGGAAAAATTTGGCACCAACGTTTCGACCAACTTTCCGCCATCTTCAATTTTTCTTTATTATTATTTTTGTGTGTGTCAATCAAGTTTCGGCCTATTTTCCGCCATTTTCAGAATTTCAGTCAACTTTTCTTCCCCCTCCCGTACGAATTGACACCCCAGCGTTTCCGCCATCTTTTCTCCACCTTCCGGAACAAAATTCTTTTTTCCTTCGCTACCCAACGCTCCAACGAAGTTTCCGCTACCTTCACAACAATTTCATGCGTTCGTTGTGGGCCTAACGTACAACAGTTCGCACCTACGTTTCGACTAAGTTTTCGCCGCCCTCAAATTTTCTTTTCCTTTTGTGTGTCATCTATCAACTCATAAGTTGACACCGAACGTTTCAACCTGGTTTTTACCATCTTCAGGGAAGTTTCTCGTCCTTTCTAATTTTCCTTGGTTTTGGTTGCTTTGACGTGACAACGTGTCGTTGCCTAACGGTTTGGACAAGTTTTCTCCATCTTCCGGAATATTTTCCTTACCTTTAAGTATTTCAGCCACTAACATTTCTAACATTTCGTCGTACCGCACAGTGGTGCTATACTTTGGAGAAGCTACTCGTTTTGTATTAGCGTTTCGGTCCTGACCATTTTCAGGAATAAATTTCGAATTTTCTCGATTTAAGCCCGTTTCTCGTTTTAGGTGGGCAAGTGGACGTTAAGTTTCCCTTACCGCTCAGTTTTTTTATTTCCGTCTACTCCCTCACCTAATCTAACTTCGACTGTTTATATTTCTTTTTCTCCTTTTTTTGGAAAAGTTATCACCTCACGTTACAATTTTATCTTAGGTTCTGAACTACCTTGCCTGCCAGCATTTGTTTGTGCGTCTTAGGACCCGAGTCTTTGCTTGCTGTTCCCGGTACCGCCAATTCTTTTATAGTTCTTTCTTTTCGACTTTCTGCTGAATTAACTTTCGCTATGGCTCCTAAATTTGAGATCAATCGTCTTTTGAAGGAAGACCTTGAATATTTACTGACTGTTATGGGTGCTGTGGTGCCATCCACTTTGGACGGAATGCGACGAATGTATCGACGTCTGCTGGGTTATGCTAGGTCTTATCCGTCGGATACTAAGCTTACGTATCCATTTACCTATGCAGAAGATTCCGCGGCCATTACGGTTAAGCTTACGGTTATCGAAGGGCTCATCGATCAGTTCGTGGGGAATCGTGAGTCTTCCGAATTTCAAAAAATTTCTACCGCCCTTGCTTTCGTATTGCGCCGAATTCAGAACTCCGTCCCAAAATCTTCAGCGGAAGTGGAAGAATGCCATGCGTTTCGGAGTCGCGTTGCTGATCTGGAAGGTCGCATCCGCGATAAGGCTCGCACCCTTGAACGCGCCTCAACCTTCAGTTTATTGCAGTCACCCACTGCCGGTAACCCTGGTCCTCAAGGGAGTGAGGAGGAGTTTAGCGAAGAGGAGGATCCTATTCGATCTCCGGTTAACACTTTTCCTGGTCCAGTTCACTCGACTTTCACTACTTTTTCGCCTAAACCCGTCCCCGTTGCCTCTTGGGGTATTACATTTACAGGGCATAAGAACTTTTCGGTCAGTGCTTTTCTGGAGCGTGTAGCTGAGCTGAAAATCGCTCGTAATTCCTCAGACCAGTTATTATTCAATTCCGCTATAGATTTATTTAAGGATCGTGCTTTGGTGTGGTATCGGGCTAATCGTCATCTTTACTCTAATTGGTCAGAGTTAGCTGCTGGTCTACGGGAAGAATTTCAGGCCGTAGATTATGACGACCGTCTTATGGACGAAATTAAGCAACGGACTCAAGGTCCTAACGAACCTATTGGACTATACGTATCGGTCATGAAAAATCTCTTTTCTCGTCTTTCTGTTTCAGTCCCTGAAAAAACTCAATTACGAATTCTGCAACGTAATATTCTGCCTTTCTATCAAACGCAATTGGGTTTAACTGAAGTCAATTCTATCGCGGAACTCCTTAAATATGGGAAAGTTCTCGAAGCCCGCAAGGCCTCTGCTGAAGCTTATGTACCGCCTCCCTTACGTGCTAAAACACTCGAGCCCGATTTGGCTTATGTCAATGCCGAACCAGTCCCGAGTTATTCTCGAAGTCGTGAGACACCCGTTACTCCCGTCTCTAATCGCCCTCGTGTTCATGTGGCACCCGTTTCAGCAAATCCTGTCACATGTTGGAATTGTCGTCAGACAGGACATCGTTACTCCCAATGCGCTTTACCTCGCAAACGCTTTTGCTATCGTTGTGGTCGTCCAGAGACCATTGTATCTTCTTGTCCGCAGTGTTCGGGAAACGCCCGACGTGCGCACTAAGTGGCCGTCCCGTGCGTACAGTATACACAGCGGCCTATCGACAAATTAGAGCCCGGTTAGATTTTATACTCGAACAAGCCATAGGGGATGAACGCCCCTATCTTAAAGTTCAAATCTTTGGTAAGGAGTTTCTCGGTCTCTTGGACACAGGTTCATCACGCACTATTTTAGGTGAAGCAGGTTGGTCCGTGTTAAAGGGTTTTGTTCCGCTTAAATCCTCTATGTCCTTTTGCACTGTTGCCAACGGTTCACGATGCCGAATATCAGGTGAAGTTGCCCTGCCTATTAATGTTAGGAATCGTTCTAAGGTCTTTGACGTCTTAGTGGTACCTGAACTACCGCATCAACTTATCTTGGGCGCAGACTTCTGGCGAGATATGGGTATCGTCATAAACATGCGCAGTGGCGATTGGGTATTTTCAGACGCACCCGACGTGTCTTCTGTCGATGTCGAACCACCGGTGTTATCTGATGAGCGTCAACGTCAGCTCGAGGCTATCATCAATCAGAATTTTCCTAACGTCGATAAGGAGGTGTTAGGTTGTGCCAAAGGTGTAGAGCACACTATTATCACTAGTAGCCCTCCGATTAAGCAACGCTATTATCCGATATCTCCGGCGGTGCAGAAAGTAGTCGACGCTGAATTAGAGAAGATGTTGGCTCTCGGTGTCGTTGAGAGGTCTCAGAGTGGTTGGTCTTCACCCATTCTTCTCGTGCCTAAGAAGGACAAGACTTTTCGATTTTGTGTCGATTATCGGAAGCTCAATCAGGTCACTGAGAGAGATGCCTATCCCCTTCCCTACGTATCAAATACCTTAGACAAATTACGAGACGCCAAATATCTTACGTCTCTCGATATAAAAAGTGCGTATTGGCAAATTCCTGTTGCCGAGTCTTCCCGTCAGTATACAGCCTTCACCGTGCCGAATCGAGGTTTGTTTCAATTTTGTCGTCTCCCGTATGGTCTCCACAACGCACCTGCCTCCTGGCAGCGTTTTATTGATAGAGTTTTGGGTCCTGAATTGGAACCTTACGTTTTCGTTTATCTAGATGATATCATAATTGTCACTCCTACCTTTGAAAAACACTTAACTATTTTAGAGCAAGTTTTATCTCGCCTGCGTGACGCTGGCTTAACGCTTAATAGAGACAAATGTCAGTTTTGTCGCGACGAATTGAAGTACCTGGGCTATGTGGTTAATCGTCGTGGGTTGATGGTCGACCCTGACAAAGTCAAGGCTATCATCGGAATTGCCACACCCAAAAATGTTTCTGAAGTCAGACGCTTAGTAGGTATGGCTTCATGGTACCGACGTTTCGTCCCTAATTTCTCTACTGTTATCTCCCCGCTTACTGATTTGCTACGGAAAAATCGTCCCTTCGTTTGGACGTTAGCTTGTGAAGAAGCTTGGACATCTTTGCGTGAACGCTTGGTTTCCTCCCCGATTTTGACATGTCCCGATTTCCAATACGAATTCATCATCCAAACTGACGCTAGCGACTATGGCCTTGGAGCCGTATTGACTCAAGACATAGACGGACAGGAGAAAGTAATTAGTTATCTAAGCCGTTCTTTAACACCTGCCGAACGTAAATTCTCTACGGTTGAGAAAGAATGCCTTGCCGTCCTCTGGGCTATAGAAAAGCTTCGCCCATATATCGAGTGCTCACACTTTACGGTGATAACAGATCATTACTCCCTCTGCTGGCTGAACTCTCTAAATTCTCCGTCGGGTAGATTGGCTCGATGGGCCGTACGTCTTCAGCAGTACGACTTCACTATCATCCACCGTAAAGGAAAATTCAATGTCGTTCCGGACACTCTCTCCCGTTCAGTCCCCAAATTGGATATCGTTCAAGTCAACCCTAAAAGCCAAGACAAATGTTACGTTCGTATCTTAGAACAAATTAAGAGACATCCCGAGAAGTACCCTCAATTTCAACTTATCGGTGGGATACTTCGACGTTACGTACCGCCTAATAGCACTTTTCCCTCTGAGGATTCCGATTCATGGAAAATCTATGTTCCTAAGGAACAACGACAAGAGGTCTTGTTAGAAGGTCATAACGAGCCCACAAGTGGTCATCTGGGCATTGCGAAGACTCTCGCTCGTATATTGCAACACTACTATTGGCCTAAGATGTTAGGAGATGTGATTCGTCATGTCAAAGCCTGTCCTAATTGCAATAAGGCGAAACCTCTTCAAAGAGCTCCTGTTGGTCGTATGGGTGGACATTCTAAAGTTACTAAACCATGGGAAGTCCTCAGTGTCGACATTGTTGGTCCTCTTCCGAGGTCCAAGCGCGGTTTTAATTACATTTTAGTGGTCTCTGATATCTTCAGTAAGTTTGTTCTGACTTTCCCGTTACGTAAAGCTTCCTCCAAGTCTATTATCCGACATCTTGAAGAAGATGTGTTTCTGATTTTTGGCGTACCTCGTTCCGTAATTTCCGATAATGGCGTGCAGTTTCGCTCTAACGACTACCGTTCTAAGTTAAAAGAATATAAAGTACGTCCATGCTATACTGCGAATTACCATCCTCAAGCGAATCCCGTGGAACGTGTGAATAGGGTTATCAAAACCATGTTGATCTCGTATGTCTCTGACAATCATCGCGAATGGGACGTCTATCTTCCCAAAGTCACTTGCGCCTTGCGCACTGCTAGACACGAAGTCACCGGACATACGCCCTATTTCATTAACTTCGGTCGTGAGATGAATCTCACTGGAGAAAGAATTTCCGAAGCCCCTATCTCTGACGGAACTCCACTTGTCGAAGTCCGCGACCCGGAAAAACTAATAGAGCGTTCCGAAGGATTTTCTAAATTATATCGTGACATCAAATCCCGCTTGCAGAAAGCATACGAGCGTGCTAAAGCGCGCTACGACACTCGTCATAGACGAGATGAATTCTTGGTAAACCAGTTGGTCTGGCGTAAAAATTTCGTCCTTTCAGATGCCGCCAAATTCTATACCGCCAAATTGGCTGACAAATATGTCGGGCCCTTCCAAATTAGTAAACGTATCTCCACTGACATTTACGAACTCAAAACTTGCGAAGGTAAATTGCTGCCCGGGGCGTGGCATGCAAATTTACTGAAACCTCAACCGAGTGATGATTAAGATCTATCTTCTCACGTGTCCAACTGCCTACAAATTATCGCTATCTCGATTTTGCCTTTTCGTTACTTGTACCTACCGTTACCTTCACGGCCTGTAGTGAGGGCTGAAAGAATTCTCCTACCGTGATCCTGCGTGAAGTAAAAGGCTTCTAAAGGGACTCGGACACCTATTGTTCATTACCATCTGAACAACCGGAACAATCACTTCCTTTCCCTCTCGGACCCTCTCCCTCTCGTGTGTCGGATCTTCCGGGTCTGCCTTTTGTTCCTCCCCCTGCTTGCGGTTGTCTCCTCCCGCGGCTGAGTGCACGACCTTTTCCGCGCGGTTGCGGTTCCATCTTGGAAAATTCATTTCCTAACCCGCAATTACTAACTAAATAGCTTTGATACATTAAGAAACTATCGCTTCAGGGCAAACATTTTCCTTATATCGACTTCTGTTAGTGTGATTACCGGCCCCATTGCACAGCTTGTATCTGTGATTCCGTCTATGCAGTTATCTTCCCGTGCCTTTATCGCTTCCGTATGTTTCGGATTTTCCGTGTCTCTGCATATATGGAGTGGCAGCCTTGCTAGGGAAGTCCACACTATGTTTCGGTTTGCAGGTAGGCCTGACGAATATACCTGTGGGTTTAATGCCTGGGCGTAAAAGGCGTCCCAAAAATTCTCAGTGCCCCCCGTTTCTTTTAACATCTTCAATTTTAGTTGTCGTGGGTTCGACGTATTTTCTTACGTGTTCTGATTGGGATGTTCTCCCTGTGTTTTGTCGATAGCCCACGCAGCGACGATTGAATTGGGTGGATTAATTTCGTGTAACTCTGTATGTTGCTTCTGAGTACCGTATAACTTACGTTAGTTAAGTTATTTCTCGACTCCCGTGTAACGTTGATAGTTATGTATTTCGTACCGATTTTGACTTCGTTCCGATCTCGACTCTGCCGTACTGATTTTGACGTTCCGTACCGAATATGACTTCGTATTGTTTACGATTACGTATTAACGATTTTATGACTTCGTACCGTATAGCAGTTCTAGAACCTTTACCATTTCGGGATTGTGTTGCGTATCGTATGGTCTGGAATTTGCACTTGGTAGTTATTCTATCGTGTTGGTTATGTCGTACTGACGTTCTCTTCTTGATTTGACGTTTATTTGCGAAGGTATAAAGAAGAACGGTCTTTATTTGATAGTTCTCAGCCTTCCCAGGTCGTGTCCTGGCGACCTTTTGTTTCCTTACGTTCAAAATGTTACTTCCAGGAATCGGATATGACTTCAGCCTTATGGTTTATCGTTGCCTTCAGCATTTTAGTCGGGACAACGCCGGTCCAGACTTTAAACTTTTGCTCTCTAATTTCTATTTTTGTTTGGCGATCTTTTCTCGTTTTGTTGTTACCGGATGTTATGGATGTCGAAACAGCATATCCGTACCTCTGAGCAGTTGCACCATTCTGAGCTCTACCCTACCTTTATTTACCTCTTCCCTATTCCGCTTTGTATCCCGTATCTGTAGTAATAAACCCGGTTTTAGTTGACCTGTTATTTTTGTTTGTTTTGAGATACCGAGGGCCTCTCCCAAGGGTCTCTTTTACCGTCGCGTGTCTGCAGAGTGTCGTCTCGGGGGTTGCCTTGCCCGCATCTTGGCCTATTGGTAGTGCCCACTCCTCATTCCTGTGCCTTCGACCGTCGTAAGGATCACCGCCGGCCGGGCACACCGATATCTAACCCGTCTTCACCCTCTTCCCCCCCGTGATGCTACCAATAGTGCTGGGCTGTCGGTTGGACAGGTCTCGGGGCGCGTCTGTGCAGAATCTCGACACCCTTGCTTTTCATTTTTTCGTTACTTTCCCCGTACCGGCCGAATGCCGAAGGGCCACGTGGTGGTTATGGCCAAGCTGTCTGGTGTTGCTGTGACTGAGTGTGGATATGTGCGTTTGTGTAGTAGACAACGTCCGTTTTAGAGCTCTCGATTACCCTTTTCACTATCTTTATCCCGTCAGCCTATGTTCTCGGTGCAAGAAATTGCTCTGCGATCAATTTCTTTTCGCTGGAAAGGGGGGAATTTGTTACGTTGTAAATTTACTTTGTCTATAGTTCGCAAAAGATTGTGTACCTATTGTCTAAATACGTGGAATTTTGTATAAAGTTCATGACTTTTTGAGCGTACCCTGTATATTGTCTATTTCACCGGTCGCTAAGACTGCCTGCAGTATGCCTCCGTGGGTACAAAACCTACTATTGAGCCCTCACCGCTCTAAATCACATACCGCGAATATGACAGATACATTTTGTGTAAGATCGGGCATTTACACTCTGTTTTTGTGAAAGCCTCTTTATCTGAATAACTAACTTTAATTATCTTAGCTCTAGCTTAATCTAACCTACCTGTAGTTTCGTATTTTCCGCATTTGCAATTATCTCTACGCCTTGCTTAAGGATATAAAATATCTTCTTATATATATTACGACCGATCCCTACCTAATGCATTTATTGTAGTTTGTAAACGTTTTGAAACGATAATCAAGATATTGTGCTAACTGTGTCATATATTTTGCGTTTTGCCAAACACAGAATCTCGAGCAGGCCCCGAGTATTATTGTTATTTTCCTTTTCCTTCACAGTTGTCTCTCTAAAAAAAAAAGGTAAGGAGAATTAATTAAAGAAATGTTTGGAGTGTAAGGCATACTATTAATTGCTGTCGATCGCTTGTTGCTCTATCTTCGATATTCTAGTATTAGGAACTTCTGTTATTCCGTCCCCAGAATCATCGTAGGGGTTAGGATCATAATTTTCCTGTAACATAAGTTTGAGATCGGCCTTTCTACCGTCTTTTGCAGCGTTTGGATATTTAAGCTTTAGTATTTCGTTATTTACCTGCAGAAATTCTGTCCTTTCGCCCAATAAAAAAATAGAAACTACGTGTTGAAGATCGCTTGTTTATTTTCTGTCATACCTATCGGCTAAGTAGTACAGTTCTATCTGCTCACGGATTGCCAACGTCCGGCATGAAATACCCCTCTCGTGCGGTCGACTTTATATCTCCTATTTACAATTGTTGAGTAATTCGCTTATGTTCTTCCTTCTAAGATATGTGTAGGATTACGTTTAATTGTGTTTAAGTCACGATGTCGTCTCTCCTTTATTGTCAGATTAGTTGTGTGCTTATTATGTTTATTTGAAAACTCCCGCCTTTAGGTTGAATCCTTTCTAGTGACGCATTGAGTGTGCGTGATCTTGGGTTGTAACGTATCTACCGTAAAGGTCACGGTTAGGTCACTTTAGAAGTCGAGCTTGTTATAAGTGCATGGGCACGATATGCTTATTGTCTTTTGGTGAATTTTATCACTTTGTCTAAAAAGTTAGACTAACGCTTAGGCGGCTTTAATGAGATAAGTGTGAGTTATCGATACCTTTATTAGGTGATTTATCGTGAATTAATTTTTATCGCAATACCGTTATCTAATTTACGAATGCCACGAGGTGGATTTTGAATCGTTTTCGTGCTATGTGTGACTTCTGAGTCCTTACCGTGGGATCTCCATATTATTTCTTCATAATTGGGGTAAGTTTTCAGAGCTCTGTGTTAAATTTTCGGGATTTTATCGTTGGGTTTTTTTTAAATTTTATTAGGATTCTTTTGTCGGGCACTAAAGCCCTCAAAGGCCGTTAGGATTCCTTTGACGACCATTTGAGCCCTCCGAAGTCTTATTTTTGGGGTTATCGCCCACTACAGGGGTTTTATCCAACATCCAGCCCACCTGTGGAATTGGAAATTTCTCCAACAAGGGAGACGTCGCCATCTTGAACATCTGCAGCGTCTTTCCGTCAGCCATCTTGCCAAATAAGGTTGTAAATTTTTACCTTATATATTTTCGACCGATTTTCGACGACTTAACGTTTGAGTGCAAGACTTATTTCGCCTAGTTATGAACCAAGAATTTTTGAGTGGTTTATTACCTATCGCACCTCTTAGTCAACTGCGAGGTCACAATATAATCCTGATTAATTTACCGTTTTAATTTTATTAATTTCTTTTGTAATAATCAGATTGATCTGAAATTTTGTATTTGTCACTACCGTAATTATTGTAGCCTTATTTTGAGGCAATTATTTAATTTAAACTTAATCTAGAAAATTCATAAATTTTATCTCATTATTTTCTTTTGGGTAGATGTTAGACGATCAGTAATATACCTAGTGATTACTCTGCCGTTACAATGACTGTAGGTTACTTGAAGTATTGCAATTTTGGAATTTATAATTTGTTTATAATTTAGTACGTTTAAATTTCGCTGTAATCTTGTAAGATTTTGCCTTAATCTCTTGTCTTGCCAATAATTAACTTTCAAATTCATTTAACGTAGTTCATGTACGCAAACCTGACGTTTTGTTTTGTTTTATAGGTTAGCGAATTTTACACACTTTAGGCTAAGACTTTATTTTAATACATTAATCTTTCTTGCGCTTATTAAATTTTATAAATATTATTTCACCTTTGTATTGACATTGCCAAGTGGCATGTAATTGAGAACTTTTGTACACCTAATTGTGAGGTGAAAGAAACGTTTCGGCAACCGACCAACTCCTGCTGATGCGCAGAGTTTATGTCTAATCATTAAGGTTTTTTATTTTTTTTTATTTATATACTTTCTAATTTTGCAACTGTCACCTACGCTTAACTTTTTTTTTTATTCACCGTCTGTCTAACTTAATTTCCGATTTAACTTTCATTCAACGCATTGTTTTAATTTCTGATTTCACAATTTAATTTTTTTATTTTAAACTTATATCCGTACAACACGTCAAATTTAATTAAATTTTGTTATATTACGAATACCTTATCTTTTATTTCTTTTACCTCTGCATATTTATTTATTATTGTGACGAGGACGCACATGAGTGTGGGTGCTTCATTTATACAGGGTGTTCAATAGGTAACCCGCTGGAGGGACACAGCCAGTGGTAGATCGTAGGAGGCGCAGGTAGGTTATCTGTAGATAGCATAGTGTCCTGGTGCCCGGACAATCGTCGCAAGCGTCGTTGCCGACCGACGCTCTACTAAAGGTGTTCTCTTTTACCTGAACCGTCACGCCGTCTGCGACAGAGTTAGCTCGGCCCTGCGTTATTCTGTTTAACAACCCCCTATTGCGACTCCCCGTTTCATATCTTAATCAGCCGTTATCTTATTGCGACGTAGATCCGGTAGCAACAAATAATTTGGAACAACCCTTCATTAGGTTTTTTCAATATTCTAATAATTTTTTGTTAAACATTCAATTTCTTTTCTTTATTTACTAGATATACTTTACATATGTTACTTCCTATGTCTTTATTAGAAACTACTTATTTAGAGTATTTCTATTAGTACCAATGATTTCATTTGAATTGATTGTACTCCAGAAAAGCTTTTGGAGATGTTAATATAGATGTACATCGTTCTATTAACACATTGACTCTGATTACGTAAATAATTTGATATAAGATATTTCTCTGATTTATAGACTCATAACCCTGTTATCTTTTATATCTTATCGTACATATAAACATGAGAATTTTCTTCGTTAATGTCTTCTTTTTACGCGCTGAAACACTTAGCAGTCTTAGACTGCCGGAGTTATTGCTTATTGCGTTTCAATGATGAGACTGTAAACATTTTATAACGTGCGTACACCTTTTTTAATGTCGTGGGATAGTTTTATACCTACACATTTTCTTTGCCTTAAAAACCTTATGGACCCTTTTATGCTTTGTGAAATAATGTTTTACAATGACTAAGTGGACTTACAAATACCACAGAGAGGATAGTTTTCCGTTGCCGATTACGACAATAAACATTAGATAATTGCAAATTATATGGCATTGTTAATAGTACCTTAATAAATGCTTAATGTAAAAGTAAAAAAATGTAGTGCTTAGTACTTCACAGAACCACGAGATATCTGATATTATAGGATATGTATGCCTATATATAATAATCAATTGAATAAGAATTTTGATCAATTTATTTCAACAGTAACACTAATTTTGATTTCTAAAAATCAGTTTATGGTATTCACATTACTTGTAGTGACAACTAAACTCGCAATATTGAGTAATATATGCTATTTAAGTTCCTCCATTGAAATAACGAAACTTATCTTCAATTGATAATCATTTACTCAAAACACAATACATATTCCTATCCATACTTATTTATGGAAGCATACAAACGGCTTTTATTCATATGAGCCTCTCTTTTACAGTTTTTTGAACTGCAAAAAAAAATATTCCGGAGAATTACTATTAATTTCATTCAAATATATTAACCATAACACTCTTGTTTATGATAATGTTCTACTATTTTTCTGCGTTTCATATTTTCTATTTATAATAATTATTTCCATTAATTCTTCTGAAGTTAGAAGCTAAACGTATGAATCACCTGCCTTGGTTTTCTTTCCATTTCTTTCATAGCGAATCTGCAAAGCAATTTTTCTCTACTCATCCTTTCTACATATCCTAACAACCAATGATTGGTGCCTTGATGTAAATAATTATGCTTGATTCGTTTTCGGTACCTAAATACCTACACTATTATTTTTTTATACATTTTCTTTAATTGTCTATATTACAATAAGGTTGACCTTGTAGTTGTTTTGTAAATTCATAGTTTTGCTTTTTTTAGTACATACAAATTTATCAGTGTTAGCAGATTGCCATATTCTTGCTTGCCAATACTAGCTTTTATCTTAACCCAGATATGCCTGAATTTATGCTTTTTAGATTTTGTCAATGAAATTAAGAGATTAGATTCATTATACAACAATAAACATGAGAAAATTTGAAAAAAAAAATAGTTAAAGAGCTTTGCTGTAAACGTATGTCCTTTTAAAAGGACAGTAGGCATTAAAGTAGCCATAGGTAAATAAATTTATAAGACCGTTTTATAAAAAAAAAATTTAATAACATGAACTATAATATGTAAAGTAGCAACACATTTTACACTTAAACGAAATTACACCTAATTTTTTTAATGAGAAAAAAATATTAGTCATATTTTCCATGATAACTTGGAAAGCATTCAACATGTAAAGCCACTTGACATTTGGCACATTTTTTCTGCACTTTTTTGTGGCAAATTCGGCATCTTGTCTGCTTCTCCTGGGATACTATGTAGTGATCTTTATTGTCTATTTTGGATTCTTGATGTTCCATACTGTTGGGTCTTCCTCTTTTTCTAGAGCTACCTTGGTGGCTCTCTAACATTCCTTCTGCTACACATCTTCTAAAGGCTAGGTGGTCTAATTTCCCTCCCAAATAACGATATAATTGCCAAGCATTCTGTTCTGCAACGTCAAGGCAATATGCGACAATCGGGAAATACCATTTCTTGCCACGGATACCAGTTCGATACAAACTAACATTCTGATCGCAACGATCTACCCCTCCCATGTACAAGTTGTATTTAGAAATGACATTTGGTTGTTCCACTTGAACTCGTTTTTTTTCTTTTTGAGAATACCTGGCGACTTGATGTACAGGTTCAACCGAGTGGCAATTGGAAGCAACATTGACACAACTATTGTCATTCCACTTTACAATTACTACGGACGTCTCATCAGTTGTTCGATAGTCCATGAATCCTCTTTGCTTCTTCTTAGCGTCTGACTTAGAAATAAGTGGGCATTTGGACATTCGGTTTTCCCGGATAGTGCCAGTTGCTTTTATTCCTCTCCTTTTTAACTCGTGCAGCAGAGGTACCGTAGTGAAAAAATTATCGAAAAAGACTTGATAGGGAATATCTCCAATACTTTGTAAAATGTCGCAAGATTGTAAGATAACAGAAGGACCTAAACCAAACAACTTATACTTAGGTTCAATAACTGAGTTCTTTCCTTGATAAGGCTCCATCCACATACAGTATCCTTGACTTGTCGCTCCCATCCAGATTTTAAAACCGTAGCGAATAGGCTTACCTTTTATGAATTGCTTCAGACCGTGTCGACCAAAATATGGAATCATTAATTCGTCAACACTGTGTGTCTCAAAGTGTGGAGCGTACATTTAAAATTTTTTGTTAAGTTTAGAAAAAAGTGGCCGTACTTTGGCAAATCGGTCATTATTATCTAATTCATCATTGTCTACACAGTGCAAGTTTTGCATTATATATTCAAATCTATCTCTAGATAATGCCCCTGCTACTAGATCGTTGTGGCTGTCTTTTCGTTGTTCCCAGTACATTCGGCGACGAGGCATGGATACATAGCCACTTAAAAGCAAAATTCCAAAAAATGAATACATTTCATCTGTGGTGATATTTCCCCAATAATTTTTTTTCTGGGCATATTCGTTACTAAAACGTACAAATATTTGGATGATCTCGGCGTCAAAAAATAAATAAAAAATCTGCTTTGGTGTTAGTAATGGTTTGCAACCATACTTCAAAGGCCACTCTATATTTTCTACATCGAGATCTTTGTTTTTCCAGTTAAAAGTTTTTTTGGATGCCTGGTAATAATGAAGAGGAATATCGTCTTCTGTATCCCACTCACTTGCAACAACGTGGCCGTTCTCATTGTTTTCGTCCGGATTGTCATTCACATTATTATTAGAATAATCTAAATCCTCTTGAAAATTATCAGTTGGATTAAAAATTTCAACTTCTGCCGTGAGTTGCGAAGCGGATAAATTGTTTACAGTCATAGAGTCTTCATCTCCCAAATCCTCATCCGTTAGGTCACCAGTTGCATTAGTCGGAGGCATTAATGCTATATTGATTTCACCATCCACGCTGACATGATTAAAAATATTATCGTCATCTTCCAAATAATGAAGAAGTTCATTTAACGTCAACCCACTAGAAAAATGAAAAAAAGTTGTAGATATGCCTACTGTCCTTTTAAAAGGACACCAAGATTTAACAAGTTTTTGTGCTAACAACAGGCAATTCATTTTTATTGTAAAGATATAGTCGTATTACTGAATCTTATTTGAAGCGATTTCAAGGAAAATTCATGACAATTTCCTTATATTACTTACCCAGTAAGCCTCAAATCAATAGGATGCGCCATTGTCTCCACAATCACACTTTTTTAAGGGCTTCCAAACTGTTAATTGTGGATAAACACTACCACTATTGCCGCCAAACGAAACTTTTACGTTTCTGTGACATAAACCTGTGCTGACCTCTATGTTTCAGTACTTAAAATGACGCTTTGGGTAGATAAAACAGGAACTGACAAACCGTCCTTTTAAAAGGACAGTAGGCATATCTGGGTTAAAATCACATTTTGCGTTTTCTTCCAAAAATACTTCCACTTTGAAGAAAATGTTAAGTACTGAAAAGTCTAACATTATTGGAATTACTTTACCATTACATTGTTTATGAAACAAATAAAGAAAGACATGGAATTTTCTGCAATAATTTATACTGCCATATTGAAGTTCTATCTAATAGCAGTTAAAATTGAAGAGTTTGTAAATTATCACTATTACACCTTTACAATTTTATTTGTACGTAATATTATCGACTACCAGAATCTAGTATAAAGACTAAATAGAATTCAATATACATATAAAAATAATGCTTTGTGGTTGATAAAATTGAGTATCCAGCATAACAAATATACCAGATTTTTCTCTACAGCTAATATCTTCGTTATTTGAGTAGATACACTGATGAAAAAAAAACTGACTTAAAATACATCAAAAACTTTTTCAAATTTTTCCCTTTGAAGCGCAAAAATGTCAAGAATCTATATACCATTTTCTCCCATTTTCTCAAATTGCACCTCAATTTTTTTGACGAAAACTACAAATGGCTCGTAGGATATTTAAATGAAAAACTTTATTATTATTTATATAGGTGATACAAAGTGAACATTTATTATGCTGAATATAATTCAACTCTGATATTTAATTGTAACAAAACGAAACTGAATATTAAAAAAAAAATTCTTGTGAATTGTAACTAACAATGCATATTTTTGAAATTTTACAATATATTTTGTACAGCTTCGTTGGCTAATGAGATATTTTAGCACCCAGTTACATGTAAATGCATATGATGCGGAACCGTACAGAGGCATCTTAAAGACATCAAAAACTCTTCCGTTCTTGAAACATAAACATGTCTACAAGCTTATACCATCACCAATATTCTTTTTTTAGAAATTGCTTTCTAACTTCTATTTACAGAAATGTCAAATTTTGAGATTGACATATTTATATTTATGTTGTCTTGTCTGTGAATATTTGTTGATTACAATACTTTAACGCTACGTCGTAAATTGAATTAAAAAAAAATGGCCTAAAGACTGCATATAAGCTTTATAACGTCGTAATAATTCCCTTCTACAGGCCTAGCCATTTTATAAAAATATTGTTTTTGTGTCGTCATTGTATCTACTCAAATAACGGAGATATCTTTTAGGACAACCAAAATTCTTGTATGTACATGTACAGAGAGGTCCATTTCAAGTAAAGTGTTGTGGTAACTTAAAATTCCCTAAATTAGGATAATTTTTGAAGTGTAAACTTCTTTAGGCGCTGATTGTAGGCAGTGAAGAAGACTGACCTGCAACGGTCGGATATGTAACGCTCGGATATGTAACGCTCTTCGGGTAAAGTCGGCTAAGGGAACAAGATAAATAAATATATCATATAGAGGTATTTAATTTCAATTAAATTTAAATTTAAATGAATAAATAAATTCATGTCCCAGAGCAGATGTGAACAGAAGCTGCCTGGGTGAGAGGCCAGCACTTAACCATTAGACCAAGGGCGAGAGTCGAAAGCCAGTATTCATATCGTCTATTTATATATATACATGCGTCCGAAAATCTTAATAATGCTTGCGGCCGATGCAAGACAATCTCGAGTAGGTTAATGTTTCTCGCGGACAAGATATACACACAATTTTTTGGGCAACCGTTAAATTTTTCAATCGATTTAATTTAAATTGAGGCACAATTTAATTTAATTTAGTTCTAAAGGTGCTAAACTAAAGTGGTTTACTTGCTTTACATGCTTACCATGGAAATGAGACGAATTTAATAAACTACAAATACTTGATAGTTGTCAAAATAAGTCGTAGAATGTGTGATTAAACATGTGTCAAAATGTGTATTTACTTTAACGGCCGCGAAATTGTATTTCGCGAAGTGTGTTGCGTTCGCGTATTGGTAACTTCGCGGACGATTATTTAAATGTAATATAGAACGAAAAAAAAAAGTTGTATTCTGTATTATTAACCTCGCCTTGATGAAGTTTACACTTCTGCTGTGTGGTTTCAAGCACACCCATTTTCTTGTTTGTTATACAGATACCTATTCTGATTTTCTTAAATTTCAAAGTAGAAGTAATCTAACATTATGATCTAAATGATTTTTTTTTATATAATCATTAAAAATCTTATTTGTTCCATTTTCTTTACTGATATAAATATAAAACCTAATGTGCACATTATAATAATATTTGAAAACATTGTATAGCTGCATATACACAGTGTTTTTCAATATTACCAACTAGTATATATACACAATTTAGAATTTTAGACCACCCCACCTTCTTGTGATGGATGACTTTGCATCTTCTGCATATTATATTATTATCACCGCATTTGGACTGATAACTGCAATCGTTTTTTACCAAAAGGAATTTAGTGCATTATTTGAAGAAAATTCATTTGGGGATATAATATAAGGTTCTTGACACTTTTGCGCTTGAGAGAGCGAAATCTGAAAAAGTTTTTTGATGTCGTTTGAACAAATTTTGAATAATTTATCTAATCAACCGAAATATTATCTGTATAAAAAATTCTGGTGCAGCCTGTATATTAAATCGAAATTGAAATTTTTTTCTGTATCCGAAAGATAATATTGTAACTTCATATACCTTGAAAATACGAATAGAGCTGTTTCACAGAAGTTATGTAAAGTTAATTATGGTTATTAATTTAAACTAATCGTGCATAGTAAAGTAATATGTATATGAATAGTAACTAGAATGCCTGCTCATTCATGTATTATCTAACTAAAAGTGTATCAGTATACGTATAAATATTTCATACCTCGCTAGCGACATAAAAGAAAGCACTGAGAAAATATCCCGTTTACGAAAAGAAAAATATTCCTTTTTTATTAATACACCTTGAACTGAACTTTGTCTTTATATTACATGAAAAAATTGTCTATGAGGAGCTCCTATAGCAGATGATCCACAAGAGCAAAACAACTTATAAAAACGTGCGAGACAAGGAGGTAAGCAATCCTCGAGGGACTAAACGCTTCACTGCCAAGACGAAAACGTTAGAGACGTATTGTTGTTCCTTAAAGAGGCTAAAAAATATCTGAACAAAAACTATTGAATTTAGAATGGTTATTCGGAAGGAAAAACAAAGAATGGAAATTTCTATTTTCTTAAATGGTGGAGAAAGAATTGTTTTTGATAAGTCGATCAACTTTATTTTTTTAAGGCGTAAAGAAGAATTACACATATATTCTAAAAAGAATATTGCTATCTCTAAAACTATTTCTTAGAAATAAAATATCAAATATAAAGTTAGGGGAATTCGAGTTGTTTCATGTTGAATATTGTTCTATACCTACAGTAAGGACTTTGAAATTTATTTTCATAATCCAATACTTTCAAGTAGTTTTATAAAAATGTCTAGATTGGTTAAATAGGATGCTTGAATGAAGTAAATAAATGAATAACATGAAATGAAAATATAAATGAATTGTAAAGAGACAATAAAACACTAACAGGACACTAGTCTGTGTTACACTTATTTGGGTAGATGAGTATTTCCCTCTCCAGGAACTCATTTAACTCAATTGTCGTGAAGCTTTTTCTCCCATGGTTACCAGCTTTTTCTGCAAGATATTTCAGCACAACTTAGTCACTACTTGTCCATAACTTCTCATAACCTATGAGTCAATTACTGCTTGATCTGCAAAGCTAATTGTGTATATTCAAGGTAATCATTATAAACACTGCGTTTGTGAGTATTAAAATTTATTCATAGTAACCACTACAATATTGTTCCGCTATAGATTAGCTTCATCCGGTGAATGACAAGCTAATGCTAAAATTAATTGGTCCCTACTTATATACAATTACTGGAAAAAGTAGGGAGTGGCCTATTGCTATTTAGTATAAAAATTATATAAAATTATAAATTTAAAGAGAGAAGTGGAAACTGACGTAAATCTATTTCTTCATAAAGTGACCTCCAACTATTTAGTATAAAAATTATATAAAATTATAAATTTAAAGAAAGAAATGGGGAATGACGTAAATCTATTTATTCATTTAGGGTTTATCCTAATTTATTATACCTATTTATTTCCATTGCTTCCACTTTTTCGCCTATTGTTTGAACGTGTGAATTGTCAGTGAACTTGTAGTTTTCTTCTAAACATTGGTTAGCAAAAGTAGAATTTTCTTCTTTATCAGCATATATTTTCCTATGATCGGCATTTATTGTTGTAAAAGTTCTTCCTGTTTGGCGTACGTATACTTTATTATTATATATTATATATATATATATATATATATATATATATATATATATATACGTACCCAACTATTGATATATATATATATTCGCAAGTGACTTATAGACTTCTGTGTTCAATGTTTTATCCGAACTATCCTTATTATTTTTAATATATTACTTTCTTATACATAGTATTGTAACGACGAAAATGTTCGACCTTGAGATTTTTGCAGATGTTCACGTTTTGAAGTCCCCTGATACCAAAAAAGTGTTTTTTAAGAAATGTCTGTGTGTCTGTGTATGACCACGATAGCGGTCAAACCGCTATAGATATCTATTCCAAATTTTGCATTTAGTAGTATAATCTCCCTCTTGAGAACTAATTAAATTTTGAGCAAAATCGGCAGACCGGAAGTAGTAGTTTCCTTCAGTGAAAACATCGAATTTTGCCAATATTTCGTCAACTACTAAGTTTAAACAAATTTATAAAGAATTTATATGTACTTAAAATTGAAATTGTGAACAACTTTATTAAAAAAGTTTTTCGAAATTCCTACCTGAAGTAGGTTTTTTACTCCTTTCGAAAATCAGTTTTTTGCAAATATTTTGCTAGTCATGCTTTTTATAGACAGGTACGTTACAAGTATAAAAGTATTTAGAACTTAATTTTCGATACCTTTTGTATTAAAAAAAATCAAAATTCGGACCGGAACTAACACTTTTACTCTTATCGAATAACGATTTTTTGCAAATATGGCGTAAATTATGCATTCTATATATATTTATGAAGAGTGCAAAAGTATTTAGAGTTGGATTTGGAATATTTTTTGTATAAATGAAATTTCAAAATCGGACCGGAAGTAAAACTTTCATACGTATAAGAAAGTCGTGTGGTGACCACACCTAATTTTTTTTCTAAATTGTTATTAGCTTTATATGCAGTAACCGCATTATCCCATTTATTAATTACTATTTTGATGAAATGTTATGAATGGAATAAATTACAAATTAAAATTAGCAGATATACTATCAAAAAACTATCATTTTTAGATATTGCCGAGCTCGTGTCTCTAAAAGTAGAAGATGTTTGGAAAAAATCGCTTCTTCCTACCATTTCACACACAAGCGTCATTCATCTATTAAAGGCTTAAAGTGCATAAACTTCATCAAATCTTTTAAAAGATTATCTCCTGATCAGAAAAATGATTTTATGCAGCATAGCATAGTTCTTTGCGACATTTGTTCATGCAAAATAAACAAATTCGACTTTGTCGTAGTCCAAGAGAGAACAAGGTACCAAAAGCAGAGCAGGAGTATTTGTTTGACCAGAGACAAGAAAGAAAAATGTGGATCGGTGGAATAGACCGCATTCTTACAAAAGATCGTAATGAATTATACAAACAACAAACACAGCTTCACTTTCCTGTTTTATACTTTGATGGCCGAAAAGGTAGGACGCTAAATATTGTAAAGAAAGGAGCAAAAAGGTACAGATAGTGATTGAGGAAAACATAAATATATCTGTTGTTAAAGAGATTCACTCGCTGCCAGGAGGATTCTTAAAGCACGAAATTCATCTCATACAGGAAAACTACCTCGTGTGTTTGAAGTGTCGCAAATCAATTTTGATGGCAGTAGTTAGTTATATTAACCTCATAGATTCAAAACTTTTTCGATCCGCCAATTCTTTGAGGCATCAGTAATCAGGAAATAAACGAAATTATTGTGTCTCAGGGCGACGAAGACTTCATTTTTTTGAAGCTACCATGTCATAGGCAGGTTTCGAACATACTGTGAAAATAGTGACGGGATGATATAAAAAATCAAGAAAATGTTTCATACAAGCAAAACTTGCATCCAGAAAACGTATACCCGGATTTGAGAGTAAAATACATTTTTTGGCCAAAACATAATAAGTAGATTTTTTTAGAGTACATAATGTCTTCTATTACGAAATTTCTGTACTATGTTGATGGTTCATGCATTTTATGGAATATTTCTTAATTTTCTATTAATATAACATTTTTTGTTAATAAAATATTTAAATTTAACCAAACGTTGTTTTTTCGAAAATTATCCAATATTTGAATAACATGTGCGGGCTAAAGATATGACTTAATTTAACTTTTTATAGTCAATTGGTATTTGTATAGACAACATAATATCACTATTAGAATATGATCAAATAATGTTTACTTTTTCCATACATTAACGACCCACGCTAATGTGTACCCTAAGTAAAACGGCTGTTATGTATAAAATACAGGAACCTCGGACCGTTGACCGCCAGTGTTTCTCCAGTGGCAATTGTAAGGTTCTCATCTTCTATTTATTGTTTGCGAATCAGTCTACAACGGCAGCGGTGGCTTGGCACTCACAGTACTAGCTAAATAGATATATCATTGGCATATATGTGGATGCCAGTCGGGATAATATTTATTGCTATAGATAGTTCATACAGAATGAAAAGTATAGATCTGGAAGCCGATCTTTCTGAGATTTTACAGGTAGAAGATCGTATTGGATGTGTCTCTTTATTTCACTCCACATGTATATTATGAATAATAATCATGTCAAATGTGTTGTTCAAATTACACAACAATGTATTGTTATTACCTAATTTAAGACCAAAGTTATACTGGGTAGCGCGTGGGAGGGGTAATATTGAATCGTTGTTGTCGGTTGTTTTGAAGCTGCGTTTTCGGCATTATGTCCAACTTGAGTAAATTGACCCAGTTTCTTCAATCAACGCCGTGAAGACATGGGTTAAAAAATGGAAACAAGAAGATATACCTTAAATAATAAGCATTCGTCTCGGCGCACTATGGGGAAAATATCAGTTTTGGATCTCAGATTGCATGCATACAAGCTGCAGATCTTTCAAGAATTGCTAGCCGGTGATGCCAAAATCCGATTAACTTATGCTCAAAATTTCCTAAATAAATGTGAAGAAAGAAAATGAAATGTTCCTAAGCAATGTTTGGATGTCTGACGAAGCATATTTCCACATATGTGGATTTGTTAATAAACAAAATTTTCGTTATTGCGCTGCAGAGAATCCCCGCGTCTTACACCAGAATCCGTTACACAGTGAAAAAGTTACAGTATGGTGTGTGTGGTGTCTGCAAACGGTATTACTGGTCCATATTTTTTGAAGATAATGATGGCCATGCAATTACTGTGACTTCCCAACTGTACGTTAACATGATTGAAACGTTCCTCAGCAATAAAATTGCTGTAAACGAGTTCACGTGGTTTCAGCAAGATGGCGCAAATGTCTCATTTCGAGGAACAGCAACATGAATTGGCCTGCTAGGTCTCCTGACTTATAAATTTGTGACTTCTTTTTATGGGGTTTTCCTCACACCATAAATGAACTAAAAGCTAGAATTCGTGAAAAGATTGCGTCAGTCCGGTTTGAGATGTTGCAGAGGGTTACGTTGAACTTGAATTCACTACTACAAGAATGTGTATACGGAGAAGGACGTCATTTACAGGATGCTGTCTTTAGAAAATAACTGCCGTATGACTGCTTTATTTAATGGTATGGTTTTAGCATTCTGATGATCATGTCTAAATATAAATAGAACGGAGTTCAATTTGCATTAACGTTAATTCAAAATCGCCCGTTCCCAGGCGCCATCCTGTACATATAATATTAAAATGAAATAAGCTTTAACAAACATATCAATTTATATGTCAATAGTAGAGTTTTTATTATTTTAATTTTATACATCTTAATAATTAATTGATTATATTTTTATTTAGATCCGTGTTACAAGAAATACAAGAAGAGAAGAGATGCGTCTTGTCTTTATTATCTCATATTCTCTTTCTATTAAGTATTAAACTGATTTCGAATAATGCTCGGAATAAATTTAACAGTATTTTTAACGCGAATGAAGCTGACACGTACGAATAGACTAGCCGAAAAGAAATAAAATACAATGGAAGAACCGTCACGGTTCATCGAGTATTTTTCAAACGCTGCCGCTGAATAAATAAGGAAAGAGTTTCTGTTTAAAATCTGTTACGGAAATATGTCAGTGGTTCGTGACTTGATGGATTTAATTCACCGATTCACTGAACCGAATTATTTATGTACACTTTTTAGCTGTTTTTTTTTATTCGTGAACTTTCGTCAATGAATCATTAATGAGTTTTACTTTATTTTATGTTCGTGTATTTCAATACGTCACTCAATAGTATTTGATTAATAATTTATCATGTTTTGTGATATGCACATAGGCATAAGTAAATATAATATGAAGCAGCTTTCTCTAATCTATCAAGCGTTTATTTTTCCCACAACATTTCTATTAGCTTTGGACATAGAAAATGTTGAATTTCGAGTGGGGATTTAATAACTTTTAATTATTCAAGTCTTAGACAATCAATTCCTATTCAAAGTAATTTCAAACTATTTACTCTTTTGCCGATAATTAATAAGAAGAGAAATATCAATTTTAAATTATAGATACTTTGGAAGTTGAGAAATTAGGAGAACGTGACTTTAACTGACAGTTCATAATCGATCTTTCTGAATTAATTACAACATAAATACGCCATATTTCGATCAATACAGGAATCCTTAAAGTTTCGTGTTTAAAAACGGCTGTTAGATATCCCAATATCCACTTTCGAATAAATCACATAATAACGAATGTAACAGTATATATATTCTTTACATATATCATATATATGTATTAACAATTTTAATACATATCAGTGGCGTAACTACAAATTTTGGGCCCCCCGCAACATCCAGCTCAACCTAACCAATCTGGGCTCGGGCATGCGGGGGTATAGTTACGCCACTGATAGATATATATATATTTTCTATTCTTTGTTGCCGTATTTATATATTATTTAAACTCTTGATAAGCATGATTGGGTATTTTCGGAAGTAATTAAATAATCGTACTTTAGTTTATAATAATGTTTAATTTATTTAACGTTTCGACCTTTCTTTTGGTCATCATCAGAAATAATAATACAGGTAAGAAACAATTTTTCTGAAACAACATACACCATGTATATACAAAATGCGATAACATAAAAATAATTTGATATATACAAGAAATATATAAGAAACATATTAAATGTATGTTGTTTCAGAAAAATTGCTTCTTACCTGTATTATTATTTCTGATGAAGACCAAAAGAAAGGTCGAAACGTTAAATAAATCAAACATTATTATAAACTAAAGTACGTTTATTTAATTACTGCCGAAAATACCCAATGATGCTTATCAAGAGTTTAAATAATATATATATATATATATATATATATATATATACATCTTTCTATCAAAGTCAGGCCAACTAGGATTTCATACAATTCTGAACCATCTATTTCTAGTAACCGTAGACAAAAAATTCTTACATAGGCGGACCTAAATGACATATGGTACACATGGAAATCATTATATACAACACTTTTTCTTTATAATAAAGTTTTTGTATATCGTCTCAAAAATACGGCAATCTCAAGCCATTGGCTTTTGGTAGCAACTCAGTCCAGTATATACACAAACATGTAATAGCACCGCTTTTCCTGAACCAGAGCAGGGTTGCCGTAACTTAACACATGAGAAGGGTGATTTTAACTTGCGAGTGCAATGTGGTTTACATTTTGTTGCCTCGTACAAAGCAAGACAGAGTAAGAAGCGGTATGGAAAATGATTATAGGTTGGGAATTATAATGGAACTTTAAATAAGTTATTTTTTTTTGTATTCTACTACAGTTCATGTTTAGTTCTATTTTATTAATTAATGAAACCTATTTGAATGCTAAAGTTATTAATTTCGATCATAAGGCATCTCACAAAAATTGATAGAAACAGTTTCTGACTGATTAATTTATTAATATCGAAATGATTAACCCCGAAAGCTCAGATAAGAGTTACGCATTTGTAATGCTTGCGTTTAATAGTTTTCTTTTTCAAGCAAAGAAGTTTCTTAATTCAAACAAATTAATTAACAAATTAAAATATTATGTACATTAGGACTGAATTGCTTGAATAATGTATGTGTATGTAGACTTAATGCCGAGCGTCAACTATCGCGCAGTGTTCCCAATTCCAAAAAACTTGATCAAAATATAAAATCTTTATCAATTTGTTTTAAATTTGATGACTAAGCATTTTTGATTCTCTTATTACGAATGTAAGAACACAAAGCTGATACAATATTGCGGAAAAGAAATGTTAAAAATTTATTTTACAATAGGTAGTGATAATAATGGATAAACTGCAGTTAATATATACCGTAAAGATAAACAGAATAATTACAAGTAGTATATTTTCAATTATCGCAAACTTTAGTAATACTATTAGGGCTGAAATGAAACGTATAAAACGTGTATAAAAAATATATTTATAGGAGAAATACTTATATAAATAAAGTACATTGTTAGAAATATTTATTTGTAATAAAAGTTAAGTAAATTAAAGCTTTGCATATACCGAAGAAAATATTTTCTTGTTTTCGTTTTTTTAAATTAAGAAAATTGGTATTAAAGTAAGTAAAATGCTTTTCTTGCGTGAGAAATAGATTTATTCAATTTAAGAAAATGGTAAAATTGGTTTAAGTAAATAAGTTACTTCAGTAGTATAAGTTGGTTATCACTTTAAAAAAATGGGATTTATTTCCTAAAAGCAAATATTTATTTGCGCCAATTCAATTACACATTTGAACTAAGTAACTTGGCGATTTGTTATAGGAAAGTACTTTCTTGATAGAAGCATAATATTTATTTAATATAAAAAAATATCTATTCATCACACATTCACTGAACTAATATTTTTTTTTTTGTAAATGACTACCATGTAAACATCCACTATAGACTAAATGAGCTTAATCTTGGTCTAACCGAAGTTACAAACTGTTTTGAAGTTTATAGAAAAATATTCTTTTATCACAAAACTAGAGAAGGGAATACCTATACTTTTTATTGGATTTATAACCCGCACGCTTTAGATAAAAAGATGTGTGAATATTTTCGCCTTAAATAACTTAAAAACAACCATTCTGAAAAATAATAGAAAGAAATCCTCACTATAAGTTAAAATTGGTTACAATATCGAAACAATAACAAATACACTTGTATACCATTGTGCAAAACAACACCCCTTTTTCTGAAGTCGAGCTTGTCGAACTTAATTATTTATGAATGGCGAATATAAAAAACATTCCTGTTTTAATAGATATAAAGGAACTGTCATGTCGTACTTAGATAAGTAGTTTTATGATCTTTTTCTTGCAACTGAAGTTAGAAAAAAAAAACGGTCGCCAATGTTTTTTTCTGACCTTTTTAAATGTATGACTGCCTGCGAAGAGAGCCATAAATCTTAAAGGCTTATTTTCAAGCTATAATTATTCCTAAACTCTGTGTTAAATTAATGTAGAGGTATTTTCCTGACATCGTAAAAATTATAATAATACTGTGTAGGCTATTGATTCATATATTACATAATAATGCATTATTTTTTGAAATGAAAGAACAAATAGATAATTACAAAAATTATTTCAAAAACGTTTCTGTAGAAGGTATAGAAAATCTCATTCATCTAAACCTTATATTTAATCTTGCCAGTAATTTTTATTCATAGGTACTGAAATAATTTTAAAAAGTTATTGGAATTCTTTTCTTAACTCCGTAAATGATAGACGGGGTATTTCCGTGTTTATCGCAAGTTAGTAAATGCAAGAAGTAGACGCCTTTCTTCTAGTATATACTTTTTGAGTACGATATAGGAAAAAAATGAGGTGTGGCCACCACACAACTTTCTTATACGTATGAGCGTTTTAAACTATACAATTTTAAAAAACTTTTATACAAAAGTTATTCAGAATCCTATTCTGAGTACTTCCATTGTCTTAATAAATCTCTATAGAATGAATATTTTGCAAGATATTCGAAAAAAAGTGCTACTCCCTAAGGCAATGTGTTACTTCCGGGCCAAATTTTTAAATTTCATATATACAAAGAATATTGCAAATCCAGCTCTAAATACTTTTGTACTCTTGATAAATATATATAGAATGCATAATTTACCATATTTGCAAAAAATCGCTATTTGGTAAGAGTAAAAGTGGTACTTCCGGTCCTAATTTTGAAATTTTTTTTATACAAAAGGTATTGAAAATTAAGTTCTAAATACTTTTATACTTGTAACGTACCTGTCTAAAAAGCATACCTTGCGAAAGATTAGCAAAAAACTGATTTTCGATGCGAGTAAAAGACCTATTTCCGGTAGGAATTAAAAAAAACTGTTTAATAAAATTTTTCTCAAATGTAATTTTGAGTACATTTAAATTCTTTATAAATTTGTTTAAACTTAGTAATTGACCAACTATTGGCAAAATTTAATTTTTTCGCTGAAGTAAACTACTACTTCCGGTCTACCGATTTTTCTGCAAAACTAGTCAGATCTCAAGACGGAGATTATACACGTAAATACAAATTTTGGAATTGATATCTATAACGGTTTGACCACTATCGTGGTCACACACAAACACACACGCAGAGAGAGAAATTGTGTCTGGATGAAAATTATTGAAGCGACCTTTATCTACAGTTCTTTATAAAATATATTATTAAAATTGTTGGTTGTTTTTATTTACCTAATAAGGATTTTATAAATTGGTTTCAATAAATAATAATTAATAAATAAGTTTACTGGCTTTCATATTAAAAAAAATGACCATTTCACTGACAGTTTCTAACCTATTTGCAAATATAATCTCAAGATTCACATTTACAAAGTACAAAATACCTAAAAAGATGATTGCTTGATTTTGAAGTATACGAGATTTTTCTGCACACAATTGCACATCGGGTCTAAAATTTGCTGAAGAGTAAATGTTTCTAAAGAACAGACAATTACATATGTATTAACGAATTTATTAAGAAGAACTGGAAGTTAGAACGCAAATGTACCTAGTTACGTTCCACGTGAGCGATCTAAATTAGATCTTGCTATTTGTCCTATGTCTCCTATGGTTTTAGTTTATGGGGCAATTCTAAATTTAAAGTAGACATAAATAGGCCCAAAATCTCAAGATAATCATGTAGAGACATGTAAAGTTTTTCTAAATTGTCCAGGCAACATTAAGAAAGACATTATTGTATTATCAAATCATTAAATGTCAAATAATGTCATTTTGCGCAATTTTGATTCATTTTTTTATCTCCTTTTGTAGTTAAAAATATTGTTTAATTAAAATAAAACGCTTTCCTTTAAAAAATTTTTTAAAAGATTTTATATTAAAAATTTCAGTGATTTGTAGGTATTTAATAATAGACATTTTCGATAAAAACATTCTTTACATTTACTAATACCGCGCAATAAATACCGCGTGCATGTGAATAAATTAAAAAAGAGAGCCCAATGTTTCAAAACGTAAATGCGCGGTGTTTTAAGCGCCCGATAATCACCTCTATTTCTAAAGCAATGCGAAGGGTCACAAAGTCCATCGTTCCGCGCCGCTTCATTGTGGAAATACTCGTACAAATATACAATATACCACGCAATGGCAATCCGCACGGAAGCAATCATGTGGTGTAAAAGTGAGGATAGCAGGTAGTAAGAATCACGATGCATCTAGACCTTTATGTTAGAAAACAAGCATTGTTGCCAGGCTTAATTGGCTCAGAATTGTGCATATGTAACTATATACAGTATATTACAACAACGACTTCAAGCGGCATAACCTAGAACTAAACAAACGGTTATTCCTACAAAGCTGAACCATCATAAATGTCCATTTTTTTCGTAACCGGCAAGTACTAAACAAAGACAAGCCTGCCGGGTGACCGCGAAATTGAAGGTCACTTCAAATTGTATTGGTATGTGTACTGTACGGCTTGAGTTAAAGAAGTTATATAGGGAAAACGATCCTGAGCCATATATATGGTTCAGGTTTGTTTGCCTGGCTCAAGATTGTGCATTCATCGTGCTATATTTGGCCTGACTTTGTATGAAAGATTTATATATATATATATATATATATATATACAAGAAAGAGGAAAATATTGGGTAAATTCCGCTGTAGAGCAACCGTAGACACGTGTTTCTGACTCATTGGTCGTCATCGGTACGGTGTAGCCAAGGAATAAGGTGGGATAACCTTGGAGATGATTGCTCTACAGCGGAATTTACCCAATATTTTCCTCTTTCTTGTATTTCAAGTATCCGCGATATTCCTTTTATTTATATATATATATATATATATATTATATATATTAATTTAATATGCCGCTAATTCAAGAAATTTCTCACGTAGATGTTCATATTTAGATATATACGGCAAAGAAACGGATTATATGTGTTTAATATATACATTAACCACATATAAAATATTAATTATATATATATGTATATATATATATATATATATATATATATATATATATATATATATATATATATTATTTCGTTTATTTCGTGGGTACAACAAAATAATAAATAATCATCAGGCAACGAAAAAATCCACAAAATAATATATATAAACTCCATAATCCGAATATTCCGCTAAGACCAATAGTTTCTTCCGTCCAAAGTCCACTCTATAAATTATCAAAATTTCTAGCTAATGCAATCTCAAATATTACAGGCCAAAATCCGTATTTTTTGAAGGATTCTTTTGAACTGAAATCGTATTTAAATAATATAAAGATTCCGAATAACCATAGTTTGATAAGCTTAGACGTGATTTCAATGTACACTAATATACCTATAGAACTGGCAATACAAACAATTAAAAAACAATGGGATAAACTTAAAAACTACACAACTCTACCGATACAAGAATTTATAAAAGGCATTGAACTCAGGCTCAATGCAACCTACTTCCAGTACAGCAACCACTTCTACAGGCAAGTGCACGGGTGTGCAATGGGATCACCCATATCAAGTGTTATTGCACAACTTGTACTAGAACAACTTGAAGAAGAAGTAATATCGGGTCTCGACTTCACGCCGACATTTTTCATGAGATACGTTGATGACTGCATCGCCTGCATACCAACAAACAAAGCAGAATACACCTTAAATAAATTCAATTCCTTTCATCCAAAATTACAATTCACAATAGAAAAAGAACAAAATAATGAAATAAACTTTTTAGACCTGACATTAATACGATCCGATATCTACATTTACACAAAATTATACAATAAACCAACTGCATCAGACCGATACCTCAATTATAACTCATGCCAACCCATGTCTTTTAAGAACAATGTCATTACAAATTTAATACACAGAGCAATAACACTCACTTCTCCAAAATATAGACCCGAAATTATAGCAAAAATAAAGACATCATTACAAAAAAATAATTATCCACTATCAAAAATTACTATGGTTCTAAAACAACAACTACACAAACATTATAATCAGAACGTACCCAAAAAAGTGAAGGAACCAACCTCGTATAAATATGTGCCAATACCATATATAAAAAATATTTCTGAAAAATTAAACAAGATACTAATACCATATAAAGTAAAAATAGCACATACTAACTACAATAACCTCAACTCTTTATACACCCCTCTCAAAGATAAAATCCCCACGTTAAAAAAAACCAACATAGTGTATAAAATACCATGTAATGATTGCAATGGCATTTACATAGGACAGACTTCTCAACATTTAAAAGACAGAATAAATGGTCATAAATTTTCAAATAACTCCACTGCACTCAAAAAACATACCAACACAACAAATCATTCCTTCAACTATCCCAATACATCAATTATAACAACAGAAAAAAACTTCAAAGCCAGGAACATCTTAGAAAGCATCCACATCCAAAAAAACAAAAACACAATAAATGATAGGACAGATATTAATAACCTGTCAAATATCTATTTTTCCATTTTATAATAAATATAAGTACGACGCTGTGTTTCCTTTAAGCATATATTTCAAATACAACATAAATAAAAATGCATTAAAAACCATCAGTGCATGTGTATAGTATAAACACATTTTAAAAGATACATTTATATGTATACGTTTAAAACATCTTTGCTTTTCAATGAGCACGTACACGTTCAATATCCATTACACTTATTTTGAAAAGTAATTAACATTTTAGATAACACTAAAAAACCAAAAGAATGTATACATTTATAATAACATTCAAAAAAAGGAAAAAAAATAAGAAAACAGATGTGCAGGTGTTTGTGCAAGTGGAAAATCTTTTGGAGAGTTTAATATGTGTTTTTATTGAATTGTAAATAAATGTAGGAACAATTTTAATACATGACGTAAGTTAATTTAGAATTATTTTACATATAATGTTAATTAATATACTCATAATTGTTACAGCTTATAAAAAAAATATTTTTTGAGAAAGATATTATATATAATATCGAAACGTACAAGAATTTTTTATTTTTATTTTTACCTATAATTAAATACAGGCCGATACCTCCCATGATTTAAGTATAGTTTATGTAACAACGGCCAGGAAAAAAAGAAATTTGAAGAGGAGAAGAAATAAGAAGTCTTCTTTTCTCTTATTTCGTAGAAGATAATATATAAATTTTTTTTTTTTTTTTCTTTACATAGTTGCGTCGTTGTTATTTGTATATTTGGATTGACTGAACAGTTTGTGGTAGACCCCAAGCCTTTTAATGTGATTATAGAAATAATCTCGACTGTCCTATGCTTATTGATTACATTTTCATTTATACATTTTGATTTACATTTTATATTTGTCATTGTTTTCTAATTGACAACCAGTTGTCATATTGTTATTATTTTTAATTCATTTTATGCCACTACTACCAAGAAGATTTTCAATTTTTCAATACATATTTATATATATATATATATTGTAGTGAATAAATAAAACATTTAATTCAAGTACATTGTTTTTGTCTGAAACAAGTAAAAGAGAAGATTTTAAATGAAGTTTGCACATATTAAAAAGAGTACTTCCTTTAGTATACAGGTTATGTTGATATTTCATATAAATGCGTAGCTTAATTGGATAATTAGATTATCTTGCTTGGAATGTCGATAAAAAATCTTGTTGCCTGTCTCTATATGTTCTGGATTTCAATATTCATCTTTGTATTAAGGTACTGGAATTCTAAAAATAAAAACAAATAGAATAGTTTTTATATGTTAACGTCAAAAAATAAATGATACTTATCTTTAGATATGTATGTGAGTGCCATCCCATGTTGGGTAGTTTGTAACAGAATTCATGCCAAATAAAGTAGTTGTAAATGATCTGATCATCATAGCATCTATGGGGTTGAAGCTGGTAGGATGGTCAACATCTATACGTATAGATGTCATCTTGATAGAACAATGACTGTAAAGGAAATTAAGCAGGTTGGGGGATTTGTTTATAAAGAAATAAGGTCAGTGAATGACGTATGTAGTTGTAAATTTAACATATCTCGTCGCCAGTTATGACTCGTTTGATAGGTTTTGGAATTGTTTTTGACGTTATTTATCAATTCCGGAAAAATTTTGTTTTTGGACGAAATTCAATAATTTTGGAACAAACTTTGCTGCTACACATTTCATTCTAAAAATATCCAAAAAAATTGCTTGATAAAAACAAGGTTTTATGTCCATATTATCAGCTACCTGATAGTGATTCTGCGATAGTCCATAATAGGTAGTTTTCTCCACTTGTTCTACATTATCGTCGATAGTAGATGTGCTGGAACTTTCAGGACTGCCCTGTTTGCCAAGTTTGTATCGCTCATAAACTATTGCCTTACTAATAATAGACTCGTCAAAAGCAGCACGATTCAATGAAAATTTTTAGATTACTTTTTCCGTAAACAAAAAGCAAAACAATAATGTACTAATCGGTCTTATAAAACCCGAAATATTTAGAAATACTCGTTACTTTTTATACGAACCTTGTATATAGAAGTTAAATAAAAAATGATGATCTAGTTCCTGGAAAGCTTTTATTTTACCTATCATATCTGTAAAAGACTGAATCATATTAGTGCAAAATTTAGAATTAATTTATTATTTTATCGTACGCTTGTAGTTGTAAAAGGAACAATTAATAATTTAATGAAAACCCTCTATCCATTGCTCTTTCGAAACTTTATTAACCATAACTGGAAGATGTATTAACGGTACCTCCCAAATATAGACCTTATTAAAAATATAATTTTTTCACGTTTACTTTGAAATTCTCTAATTACACCCGAAAGACAAGGCAAGAGAAAGGAGAACTTTGGCAAAACTTTGGAAGCGATCTGCTTTTTTTTTTCTCTCGACTTCCGTTAATAAATTTCGTAATTGATATTAATGCGGAATCTGGAACGCATACTAATGAGGATATAATGTTGGAAGCGACTTTTTGAAAATTACTAGATGTGGCAAGATTCCCTTGTCGAAGAACCAAGTTCTTATATATATAATTTACTTCAGTTGCTTTAGAGCATCGACGTTCTTAATTGTTGTGTAAAAGAAATCGAGGCTGGCAAACCTTACAAATACTTATAATAAAATGCGGCTCAGTGTTTAGTAAAATTGAATGTTATCCGTTTATAATTATTGTGAACCAAAATATGTTTTACGGCAAACTAACCCATAAATTTAATGTGCAATAACCTTAAGTTTATAAAATATTCCTTTATAAAGAAATACTGCAAAAAAGTTCTGTGCGAAATCGAGATGCTCCATATTGATAAATATAACCAAAACCAAATGTTGTTTATAAGTAATAGTTTCTCTGTTCTAGAGTCTTAAATATAGTGATATATTACAGTTGATTAGCTGTTTGACACATTATTACTTCCTTGTATTTAGTATAAGGAAGTATAGTGATGAATGTTTTCAACGAGGGATTTTTGCAATCTCTCCCTCTCTCTCTCTCCCCGTCTCTTTCGTGTTGGTATACCGGAAGTAGTAGTTTAATTCATACGTCAGCGAAAAAATTAAATTTTAGCAATATGTCGTCAGCTACTAAGTATAGTTAAATTTGTAATAAAAAATGTTTTCTACCAGGAGTAGATAAGCTATGACAGTTCTGGCGCAAAATCCCATATGATTTAACATAGGGGTCTAAATTTTACTTTTCTTCCCCACCAAGGGGAGTACCTCTCACCAACACTTTAATTCTGTGACGCGCACACGCCCAGAATAGACAGCTATTGAACAGCTTCTTAAGTGCTACAAAGAACTTCTGAACAGCTTTTGAACTAACGCTATTTAGAAGCTCTTCAAAAGTGCTACAAACAGCTTTTAAAGCTGTTCAAAAGCTCTTCAAAAGCTGTTCAGTAGCTGTTCAAATCCATGCGCGTGCGCGCGTCACAGAATCAAAGTGTCGTGGTGGGGTACCCATCTTGATGGGGAAGAAAAGTAAAATCATATAGGATTTTGCGCCAGAACTCTCATAGTTTTACTTACCAGGAGTACGTATGCTTGCTGATTGTTCAGCTTATTTTACGAAATATACTTCAAACTAAATATTCATTGCTACTTTATTTCATTCATTGAATAATCGATTATTAGTTAAATATTTTCCGGAAGAGATAAGAAGCGCTGTTTCGTTTCTAGCTTCTTGTAATGGCAACATTGTTCTTGTACTTTTATGGTTATTTGTCCTATTAATTTTCATAACATACAGTGTGATCATTTATTTCTTTCCTTTCTTTTATCACTTATACACCTAACCGTGACTATCATGTTTGTATCTATATTTTAGTCAATATGACAAGCGGCTTATTGTGAAGAAGAGTATTATCTCCAACAACATAGACTAATGGGTAACCTGCTCCACCAATTTCACGTTCCTCAAACATAATCTTCCAACACAATGCCAGTGTTTAACGACTCAGTGTAATTAATCCATCACATAATTACTAGTGATTTACCTCTTTTTTAGCTTGGAATGTTATTGGCATAAACCATCAAATAAAAATACTTTTTTATATACAGGATCAGTTTTAAATATTGTCATTAAAAAAAGAGGGCGAAAGAAACAAAAAAAAAATCGCGGTCCAATGTGCACGCAGTGACCAGAAATTGATTTTTCTTTTCTCGAGTCCGACCCTGTCGCCGTTACTATACAAGCATAATAATTTTTATATTGAGGAATTTAAGTTTCAAAATAATATACTTCTATTTAACGAAAAAAAAAAAACATTCCATTACTATTCATTCTCAAAGGTTGTAACTATTTGCATTTTATCGTTTTTTTTTGGAAGAACCATAAACTGGAATTACTGTGGTATTTACGTAAATGCGTATAGGATAAACAAAGCTATGGACCGACTTTAACTACATTTTGGCTCTAAAAATCTAGAAATTTTTGATGTGTTAGAAATAAATTTCTTTTTTTCCAATCAGACATTTATACGTATTCTTCAGATTTGCATTTAGCGGTAACCCGGTATACAGTGTGGTAATAAAGCTTGGAACAAAATTTATAAAAGCATTCTATATTGTTTTTAAGAAAATCACCGGGACAATTCGATTTTTGTTATTAAAATGTCGTATTTTGACACTTTTTTTTGAATGACGACATTGGTTTTTGAACAATGACGTCATCATATTTCTTTAAATGGCAACGCCCACCTCTTTTTTTGTTTTTAATAGATAACAATTTCTTTAAATAACAAATTAATCAACAGAACTTAACGCAAATGTTTTAAGTTCCCCCCTCTAACCATTTGGCATTGACCAGCACGACAGTAAACACTTTCTATACTGCGTTCAATAATATCTGCCCTAATTTTTTGCATTGCATCATAAATTATCAGTTGTAAATCTTCAAGTTGTTGAATAAACTTTTGATTTTAAGTAACCCCATAAATAAAAATCTAAGGGCGTTAGGTTGGGGGAACGCGCTGGCCACTCAATTGGTCTCTGTCGCCCTATCCATTTTCTGTAAATGTAACATAAAGGCATTGCCAAAATGAAGAGGCCTATCTTGTTGAAACCAAATATTCTGATGAGGTACATCTCCATCTACATTATTAGGAAAAAGAGCTGCCACTGCTGGCAACAAATCAAATTGCAAGAAAATTAGATATTGGGCAAGAGTCAGGTTTCCTTAAAAAAAAAGTACGGTCATAAAAAACGCCGTCCTATCATTCCCACCCTTACACTTAATTTGGCTTGATGTTGACTGTGTGATTTCTGAATCCAGTGAGGATTGTCCCATGACCAATACCTACAGTAATGGTGATGTACTGATCCGTTGAGGAAGAAAGTGGCTTCATCACAAAAAATAATGTTCTTTAAAAAATTGGAATTTTGATCACATCGTAACAACACTGTGGTCCACGTTGCTATTTAGAGCAAGTTGCCTTGTAGAAATATGCTTCAAGTAATTTTGTTTAATCACTTATTTGTGATCGGCCTTCTCGAGACAAATGTTTTACACTTCCCGTTTCCGTAAACTTGGCGACCAGTTTACTTACTGTAGATCTTGCAATTGAAGGCCTATCAGGATGTGCTTGATTGAATAACTCACAAGCTTCCGCCTATCGCCGTATCCAATCATTACTAAAATCTCGATTCCTTTCCGTTCAGTTAAAAGTTAAAATGTGCCATTTTTTGTTTTTAACTTTACAATTTAGGTTGACTTTTTGCAATTTAGATAACTGTCAAACTTTTCCCAGTTAAGTTGATTTAAATTAAGATTTTTAGTAAAATAATTTTTACTTCGTAAATGTGTTAATTATTCAAAAAAATTGATGTAAGGTACCAATTTATCTTCATCACCGTTTAAGGACTAAGAAGGTCTATTAAAAACTGAAAAAAACACTGGGTTGTCTTTAAAGAAAAACAATGATGACGAAAAATTTTTTTTCAAAAGACGGCATTTTAAAAACAAAGATTGATCAGCCCGAGCTATTTTCTTAAAAACATTATAGAACGCTTTTACGAATGTTGTTTCAAACTTTATCACTACACCGTATATAGTTACATGTTCAGTTGTTCTCAAAAAGCAGTCTGAATATATTTGCTAATATAAAATTATATATATTTCTACTTTTAATTTCATATACATTGTGTGCAAATACAGGCAGTGTCAAAAGTATTTGTCACTGATTAACCTTTGAAGTTTTTTAACTGTTTCAATATGTTGTTCATAATTGTAGTTAAATTAAATAACAAAAACTGCGGTCGACATCATATCTAAAGTAAGTCCTGACAAATTTAAATCGCTCTGAAGTAAAATGTTCTCTCCAGTGAATCAGGTAAGCCTGTGTATTAAAATTCATTATCGTTTTGAATTACTTAACAGCTTATACTGAAATATAAAGATTAAGAGATAATTCCAAATTACTGCTAGAATAACAAATATTTTCCCCATTACGCTATCTCGCAACTGCTACAATTTCCACTATTACCAAATGGGAGGAGATATTATTTCGAACATCCTATATAATACTCGTACATTATGTGGACGTAGATTACCGTAATACCATTAGAATCTCTGCTCAAACAAACTTTAAAGTTCCCAGTATTCCTGGCATATTATCAATCATCAATATTTTTCTTGTACCCCGTTAGTAATTTATACGATGCCATCGACCTGGGAACCCGAGGTTAACCCGTAAAAAGTCCACCACGACGAACACCGGGAGATTCATGGATGAGGAGCATCGTGGTGAAAGCGTGTCAGAGATGAGGTAGTGGATAAAAATTGCATGATACACAACCAAGAAAGACGTTTTCGAAAAAAATAGTAGAAAAAGAGGAAGTGGAAGAACACAACGAGGAGAGATTATGACCGTAAAAGAAGGAGACGAACATCTAAGTGAGCAATTCACCGCAGATGACTTATGGTATTTTCGCAATCGGCATAATCATATTAGCGGCGACTGCACATACACACGGGTTAATCGATCATGTTCGTACTCCCTTCGCGAAGAAATGCTGATGGTTCCTTGATTATTCCACCTTTTTTTTGTGCTCGTTTTATTTCATTACGAGTGTTCTTTGTGCCGTCCCGTTTTAAATCTATATGACGTCTGCAGATATCTTGGGACGTCTTTCTCTTTGAATACGCGGCCGGGATTACTCACAATTAGGTGTATTTACGATTCGAAGTACTGCTAATTGAATAATGACATTTTTTGCGTATATAGCGCAAAACTCATCGAAGTGTAGATGTTATAAATCATGAGTATGAATAGATCCTTAATGCAATTGTACTCGAGAATTTTATCAATTGACATATCGCGTACGTAATCTGCTAATCATGCACTCATTGATAAAAATATTGCATGCTTTTATTTTCATGATATAAATTACGCAACGATCTTGAAATTAATTTTCTATTACACAGAAAGTTTCGTAAATTCATGTACCCTTATCTGTCCTCCAGATTCAACTGCAGAAAGGAAATTATAGTAAATGGGACTGCCTACTTAGACACGCATTAATTCAATTGCTTGCTTTTCCTAGATTTTTTTTGATAGATCAAATGTGATAAAACTAAAAGAGTAAAAGTCTTAGTATACAAATCTAAAACTCAAGTATTACAGGTATGCAATGCAAATACCTACATTCATATTTTTACTTTCTTATATGCATCTACCTTTCCTTCCCTTTCTCCATCTTTCTCTCCTCTCTCTCTCTCTCTCGCTTTCCCCCGCCCTCCCCCCTCTCTCCCTTTCTCTGACTACGATAACGGACAAACTTCTAAAGCTATCAATACCAAACCATAAATATATTTAGTTTCCAACTGTACATTGTTTGTAATTCATACCTTTGTCTTATAATTTTCATGTAGGTTTATGCGTTCCAGCCGTTACTCACGTGAATTTACTTATAAAGGATTACATATTTATGTAAATATATTGAATAAAATATAAGATAATATACATACGGAATTTCTTATATGATTATATAATGATTCTCTTAAGAGATGCTTAGGTTTTCAGTGAAATCAGTGGACAGGAAACAGTAGTTTAATTGAAAGAAAAAATCAAGTTTTACCAAACTCATATCAACTACGTCGTATCACGTTTACACTTACATAATAAAAGTTTTATTACAAATGCATAAGCGTTTAGAGGTAGATTTAAAACAATCTATGGTATACAAAACACAAAATTTCAACATTTGAACTGTAAGTAACAGGTTTACTCTTATCGCATAGGAATTTTTTGTAAGTGTCTCGTAAATTAAACATCCTATATAGATTTATTAATACTATAAAAGTAATTAGATCTGGATTTGGAATAACTTTAATATAAATAAAGGAAATTTCAAGATTCGGAACGAAAATAAAACTATTATCCTTATCGACTAGCAGTTTTTTGCAATGATCTCGACAATCATCTATTTCGTACAGATTTATTAAGAGTATAAAATCATTTAGTGTTAGATTTGTACCAACTTTTGTACAAAAAAATGTCAAAATTAGAACCGCAAGAAACACTTTTACTCACAGGTTTAATTTATCAAGAAATATAGGCATTCAAAACTTAACTTGGAACGACTTTTGTATGATGAATTAGAAACCCACATATGTATAGACATGTATAGAAAGTCGTGTGGTGCACTAAAATTCATATTACATTGCAGCTTTCTTATTTATTTCTTCAAAATTTGATAAATATTGCATAATATAAATTGTCCTTTCATTATAATTAAAATAATCCCTAAGATCGTAAATACAATAACCTTAGATTGAATATTTGATATATTGAGTTACTTTAAAATAAATATTTTAAAGTATGCAATAATAAAGTATTGATCTTTTCAATTTACCATTTAAATTTCGAGTAATGAAATGTTCCAGGAATTCTGAAACAACAATTAACCGAGAAAAATATCATTGTTATTATTACTACTTCTCTAGTCTTTCTGGAACCCACAATATACCGCATTATGACCTTTTAACAGTTTCTATTCGCAACAGTTTCCTAGAAGTTTCCGCATTAATTATTATTTGTTGAGGAACCAAACTTTGCCCATTTTCGCTATTATGTAATCCAATAGCACCGCTACTCTCAAGAAAGCAATTAAAGGAAACATTAAAATCAATAGATGATGTAATTACTCATTTAGATAACAGACAGTATTGAGAGAATAGAATTTTATAGTTGGCAGGCCAAATAGCTGCCTATTCTGAAAAGAAATTGAAATATTAAACAACCCATCTAATGAATAATTTATTTGCTGTATAGACCGACACGTAATTGCATATTGCAAACAGTCAATATTTTATAGGAGAGCATACGCTATGTAAATATGAAAAAGGCAAAGATTACTACTTCTCAGACACTAAAATGTGGGACGCTTCTTAATGTAAAGTAGTTATTCTAACATACATGCTTTTAAATTTAAAAAAAGGCGGATAATAACTTTTATTATATTACTAATATCTTTCTAAAAGTAGTTTATTGACTTTTCTTGTTACAATTATTTGGCTATTATTTGGGGTATTTTAGTCGATCTATTCATTTATTATTTATAGGTAAGATAAAAACTGACTCATTCTTCTGCTTGTAATTATATATCAGAAGTAATTATGACGTGGCAGTAACTATTGTGAAGAGCTGGTTGACAGTGAAAGATTACCTGTCGGAATATCAATTTTTCACAAAATTTAAAATAAGACGAGGTGTTAGCAGCTTCCCAAGTACAAAGTATAATTTCTCTCCCCAAAGTGTTTCGCATAGATGAGGTCATCTAGTCATGCAAATTTTTCTAGGCCTTCATTACTTACCAGTGGAATCATTATACAGGGAATCGCTGACTTAACTCCTTGACTGCTAAAACGAGCACTTGATGCACTGATTCCAAAATGAGCAGATCTTTATAAAGTCTACCCCGTTAAAAATTCGAAACTAATACTGTTTAACCGTATATTGTAAATATTTGGAAGCTATTCTCATGAATTTATTATGCCTTTAATTAATGATAGATGTGGTTATATTTAAAGTCCACGATTTCCTACCAAAAAGAAACAATTTCAAAAAATCTTAGCAGTTACGCAGACTCCATAATACTATGTAGAAAACCGATTTTAATGTTTATGAGGAAACGGCTTACGGGTTGATGTACCATATTCGCTTTTTATAAACTATCCTGTAGTTTTCCACGAAACAACATTAATTAGCAATTGCATGCCGCAAATCAATGAAGACGACAGAGGTTTGAAGGTGCTACCACTAATGAACAAAATAAAAGAGAAGTGTATGGAACACTTCCAACTTGTAAAAAACTTATCCGATGATAGCACATGATAAAGTGTTATGGGCGTCATGGATGTAAACAATTTACCCATGGCAAACTTATCCGATTTGGATACAATATGTGGTGCCTCAGTTCTAGGGAAGGCTACCTCACAGATTTTGATCTTTATCAAGGTAAGCATCCGCAAGGTATTCAGTATTCTGATATGTACTGTATTTGGAAAAGCCGGATCACCTATGGTCTTAATGTTAACGAATTGCCACAGTACAATTTGCTATATGTTATTCATATGGATAATTAATTAACTATATAACGATGAACCGAGGCGTTCCTCAGGGTAGTGTCCTTGGACCGTTGTTATTCATAATATATATAAACGATTTGAAGCTACAAAAGTCTGTAAGTTTGCGGACGACATATCATTTATTGTGTCCAGCATTAATACAAAGGATACGTGTGCAGTTTTAACTAACACGAGGGTGACATTGGGAAACTACTTTATCTACAATAACTTACATATAAATATAAATAAAACTGTTTTTATTGATTTCAACTGAGGGCCACTTGTCGGAACTTGTCTTATTATATTAGAATGAACAAAGATGGTGTAGTACAGGTTGATTCTATCAGGTTTCTGGGCACTACTATCGATTCGCGCTGTGATTTCAGGAAACACATTGAATATGGCAAGAAACTGAGTAGCATTTGTTATTTAATGATGAGGCTTAAATTGGAAGTAAAGTTGGAGATTTTGCGAATGTTTTATTACGCACACTTTCATTCCCTTATTACGAATGGGCTGCTGGCGTGGGGAGTTTCGGTGGACATTGGGAGGGTATTTAGATTGCAAGAGCGCGCTGTTCGTGTGATGGCGGGTGCTGCCCCTACGGAGAGTTGCAGGAATTTCTTCTTGGATATGAAAGTGATGACTTTGCCAAGTATTTTTATACACCAGTTGTTGATGTATGCCAGGCAGAATATTGAGTCTATTCCAAAATTGAACCACCATCACACGTACTACACTAGAAATGCGGGTGTGCTTGAAACAGCCTCACACAGGCTAGCATTCAGTGAGAACAATCCTCACTATTTAGCTCTTGTGGCCTTCAACAAGTTATCTGGCAATTTGGAGGATTTGCCGGTTCCATTATTCAAAATCAAAGTTAAAAATATGTTATTAATGAAAAGGTATTACTCTTTCAAGGAATGTATTAATGACCCTGAAACTTGAGTCTATGTATTGTGTATTGTATTTTATATTGTAAGATGTGACAATGTCAATGCTTTGTGATAAAGTCTAAGACAATAAAGATTATTATTATTATTATCATTATTATTTGCAAATGTCAATTATTTATTATTTATGGACTAAACGATATGGTGCGGTGGGCACTATTCACCATAACCGAATACCACGATTGTGCCCACTAATTGACAAAAAACACTCCAAGAAAAGGAATCATGGCGATTATAAGAAAGGCGATTATGGGGGGGGGGGGGAAATGATGCCATTTTCTTTACTATGTGGATGGACAATGCTGCTGTCAGTATAACATTTACGAATGACCGTGTCCATCTCATAGGCAACGTGAAAATAAAGAGAAAAAGAAGGTCCTGGTTTCTCGCAATCAGTGCATTGGTGCATATAGTAACAATATAGGAGGTACAGATTTTATGGATAAGTGAATATTCAACTATCGCGTTGGAATACGTGGCAAGAAATGATATTGGTTCATTTTGACATGGCTGATAAATGTCGCACAACAAAATGCTTGCTTTCTGTGTAAACAGTATCGTGGCACATCAAATTTGGATTTTAGGCTCGAAAATATTCTGGTATATCTGACAAGATACGCGATCCCTCTAAAGGAACCTGGAAAAGCCACAGCTAACAGAAATATTCTACCTGATAGAACACCCATGGATACCACATGGTATCGGTCTTTTCTTTTCTAAACCAGATTCACCAGATACAAAATATTTCATTTCACATGTTATTATTAGCCAATCATACAATTAATAGCAAAATTATCAAATAATTCAAAAAAAAATTAATTAGGTCTTTTAGTGGGTTAATATAAAATACATATAAGTATGGAAATAATCAGGGATAATATTTACGAGTTTCAGAAAATACTACTCTCGAATTAATTATGATAAATATCGAGAAAAAGAAAAATAATATCGGATGTAATTTTCATTGTAGTTTCGAGGGTATAAACCATATCTATCGATTGGTGGTGAAACCAAAGGACGCTGCGCGTAGGAATATTGCCCAGGAATCTGTGTAAAAAAAAGTAGAACGTAGAAAGACATCTTTAATAGGACGGTCACTAAAATATGATTTTGCAATAATATTAGTAATATAGGAAGTATTTAAACATAAAAATTTCAATTAAATAAGTCTACGAAATACGTATAGCAGTACAGGCTGAAGATTATCAGGTATAACTTTATATATAAACATTTCCTCTTATTATTCTCTGTTAGCTGAAATATTATTATAAGAATAAAAGTGAGTTTATTATTTGATTACACTTAACTTTTTGTACGAAAACATATGTGCCTATAATAAGTACAACTAACATCAAATCTTTACAAGTATGTAGTTGAGTCCTTACTAATTGTATTGTACCTACTTACGCACTTACAGGAAATTTACATATCATTAATAGATGTGGATTTTGAATACACCCACTCATATAATGCATCATTAATATCGACTGCAAATAAATGTATAGAAATCGACTACTACTAGCACCATAGATAAAAATATCTCTATCTGTCTAGCCGTCAAAATATTCATATTTAGAAAGATTATTGTGTAGTACGTTTATATTATAGGTGAAGTCATTATAAGCAAATTTAAAGTTCTAAATATTAATCAATTCATATACCAGTGTCGTACTATAACATATTGTTAATATTATGAATATATGAATAACATTCCTATACCACAGCTTATAAAAACTATAACAACATAAATATATACTCATTATTAACAACAATAATATTTTTTGTTAAAATATAAACTAATTAATTATTTATTCATGACGTTTTGTGCAATATTTCATACAACAATAAAGAAATGAAAATTCATTAACTATTTATATAATGCTTAATTATTTCTTTTCAATACTTTTAACAAACAAAATTATAAAAATCATTATAGTAGTAGTTAAGTAAATAATTCAGCATCTACTGCACTTGCGCTTACGTATAGTTACGGAATAATAGCTTGGACCAATAACTAGCTTTGAAATCTGAGCATTTCTATATGAAAAGCCTGTCCGAATACATCAAACGAAAAGCTCTATTGAATAGTTGAGTGTATCTAGAGCGCAAATAGGGGAAAGAAAACGTGAAGCTTATTCTCAACACTTGACTGAAATGAACATCTTAGAAAATACTTCTGTTGCAAAGCAAACACCTCTTCTGTTTATATTGCAAGTATGCAAATTGATGATGGAATATCTGCACTTAGGCCAAGAAGGGAAAAATTTCGCTTTGAATGCTTTTAGAAAGTTTATTTATATTTTATTCTTAAGACTATGTGTTAAGAGTGCTAAAATATTCAATGACCCCAAACCACATAATTTTGTAAACTATATTAATGCAAAAAAAAAGAATGCGCAGCTTTTTACATAAAAATTGAATGTGGTCATACCACCTTAGACTTTTATGTATACTCAAACACAAAAGACTTGCATGTCAGTGATGGAAAGCACATAGTAAACCAAAGTTATCAATCTATTTAGTGTTTCCAAAATCAATACGGTAGTTTTATTCTTTCTAACTTCAAGTCTATTAATTTATATATATGGTAATAGATATATGGTAATATATGATTGTTTTCATGCCAATGGTAGCATAATTTGCATAGCTTTTATTATGTCACATATATCACCAACGTTACGAATTAATTGTTTCATACCAACCTTCTTCTCTAACAATATTTTACTAACTTGATCATTATTTTATTTACACAAAATACTTTCCCTGTTATTTCCCTCTCATGTAAACACTCTGTTATATTTATACGTTCACTTAATTGAAATGAAAATTGCGCCGCATTATTTCCATTATACTTGACTTTAAGCCTTCTTATGTATGTTCATACATTCGTTATTTATTTAAAAAACAATTATCTGAGATCTATTCATTCTTCACATTAAATTAATGTATGGATATTCTTGGTATTTCATTTAATATATTCCAAGAAACGTTTACTTATGCGCGTGCCCTCTGTTATTCGAATTCAACACAGGACCCTTCAAGAACATGCTCGCGAATTTGTCATTCCATAATAACTCCTTTTAACTCCGCCCTTTGTACTTTCGTGAAACGCATCTCGTATGCCCTTAGGTATTTCAATACATACATATATATATATAACGAAACATACAAGTATATACCTAATACATGAGAGATATATAAACGTATATAACATAAGAAGGATTCTAAAGGAAAATCAGTGCTATTATCTAAGTCTTTCTGCTTTAGCATGTATATTTGGAAGATATAATCTCGCTAAACTCGAGTTTGTGTGATACATACTTGCGTATGTTTATTAAGAGATCCTTCGAACGTATTTTCTGTCTACATTTAATAAATAATTTCGTATTTGCCGATTTAACGCGTTCTTTAGCGGTTTGGCAAATATCCAAAACGTGTTTGAGCATTAACAAAATACATGGGGATAATGTTCCTGTTTATGATGTAATCTTTAAGATTGAATATAAAAAAAAATTGGTTCTCCTAACTCTTCAAAGCAAGTTTTGAACAAAGGAAAATTCTGGCTGTTTTTTGCTCTTACATAAAATCACTTTGAAATGGGCGTATGTGATATTTAATATACTATAGGATAAAGCTTAACATACGAAGCACATATTTACAAAATAGATTGCAATTGTGGCTATAAATTATACATAGGTCAGACCAGAAGAACGATTCAAACCCGATACAAAGAAAGCAGTACTTGAAATTTAGATATTTTACCTCTCAGCATTAATTGTTTAAATGTATGTATATCAACATTAATAAATAATTAGATCATATGAGTAAGGAAACTGCTCTTGTGAACATGTTATTACTCTTTTCATCTTTTATAATCTTTGTCCGGCTTCATATATCTTTGATATTCCCTAACAGAAATTTGTAATAATATCAAGACAAATTGATCACTTTATACTGTTAGACTATAGATGCAAATATTTAATGGAATGTAACATATTTCACGTCGGGCCTCTATCTAGTTGATGTATGTATTTTCTGTATTTTATTTTATTCATATTGTATATAAACTTGTAAATAAGACGTTTAATCAGTTCTACACTGATGATGAACCTCATTCCAACAGATCTATTATTTTCACTAGTGCTCAACATATCACAGTATTACGCCTAAATCATTGTCATGACTTTCACCAACGCGTGTTGTTATCTATATAAATAAAAATTAAATGCTGTTTGTTGGTAAGCGCATCACTATTACATAATTTCGTAATAGTCCCAATAAGGTTTTTAATTACCATTTTTAATTACCTTTTTAAAATGTGAATGTCCCCAAAATAAGGCCGCTACACCAAAAAATTTGCATCATATACACAGGGTGTCCAGACCATGCGAGGACAGAAGATTACGGCTTTATTATTACAGTGAACAAAAAGTGTTTTAGACGAAAGTTGTAGCCACTCCTAAAATAAACCTTCTAAAATTATTTTCAACTATACAGAGTGTTGCGTAAGTGAGTGACGATACAAACTTTTGTTTTTTTTTTAATGGAACACCCCATATATTTTGGCATATTTAGATGCTACTCTTAAAAAGAAGGACAAGGATATAAACATCTGTAGGGGTATCTCTTACTGTTGTAACTTTATTCGCAATTTTGTGTCTCAACATGTCCAAATTTGTGGAGACTCCGAGACGAAACCTGAAAGGATTTTTTAAGTCTGTATACGCAAGAAGTTTTCCACTTTCCTCAAGTTTAATAATCTATAATCAATTTATTTATTTTTAAATAAATGAATTTGCTAGAATAACAAACGCAAAATTAACATTTACGCTTTTTTTTTTAATAGAACACCCTGTATATTTTTCTTCTAAAATACAGTATTTTTTATAAACTTTTTAATGATATCAGTTTTCCCTATCCACAGTTAGTATTTTATAACTAATTAACTCTTATTATTAATAGATTCTAAATTTAAACGAAAAAAAAATAATTTAAGTTTCTGTCAGCTTTAATTATTAATAACAACACATTACTACAACATATTGAAAAACAAAAAATAATATTTATTAGATTAACGCAAAATCTTAAATAAATAAATAAAATGCAAAAGTATAACATATTTATAACAGATGCTCAAAAATTCCACCGTCTTGTTGAATGCACAATTCGAGGGGTCGGCGAAAATTGTTTTTAACATCAGTAAGCGTTTGCTGTCCAATATTTTCAAAAATGGCCATTATACGTTGTTTCATGTCATTAGGTATGGTTGGAATGTTTGAATAAACCTGTTCTTTAACATGTCCCCAAAGAAAAAATCAATAGGAGTTAAATCAGGAGACCTTGAAGGCGAAGCTATAGGACCCTCCCGACCAATCCATCGTTCTTCACACCAGTTATTTAAAAAAAAAATTACACTTCTATGAAAATGTGGTGGAGCTCTATCATGCTGATACCACATTTTTCTTCGTGTATGGAGAATGACATTTTCCAATAAATTAGGTAACTGATGTCTTAAAAAATTTTCGTGTATGGCTCGTGTTACCGTTCCTTCAAATAAATAAGGACCAACAACTTGTAAATTAATTATGCCACTCCAATTTGTCTGACCCAATGGGGATTTTCTGTTGCATAATAATGCATATTATGTCTATTAACTAAACCGGTACTTTTGAAAGTAGCTTCGTCACTAAATAAAATCGAAGATTGAAAATTCGGGTCCAAATTCATTTTGTTTAACATAATGTTGCAAAAACTTAAACGATTTACAAAATCATTTCCACGAACGTCCTGATGTAATGACATATGGTAGGGATGGTACTTATTTTTCTTTATGCTTCAATTGATAGTACTCCTGCTTATTCCAGTCTCGATATTCAAATTTCGTTTACTTACTTACTTACTAATTTATTTTCCTCATTAGTAACCCTTCAGATGCTTCAAAACGTTCTTTTAATTTTTGAAATGCTTCGATTCTAGGAGGTCTTGCATTTGGATAATGTTGACAATAAATCCTATTGGCTAATAAACAGTTTCTTTCGCTGTCACCCAATGCGTAAATCATATTTACCATTTCATCTTTCGTGAAATTCATCGTAAAAGTAAATACAATTATCAGCGTTATTTTGTAAATACAACGAAGCTAATGACAAATATAAAATTCAGATATTATTTTAATTAAAAATTCAAAGGTGACTACGACTTTTTTCGTCTAAATTTAGAATCTATTAATAATAAGATTTAATAAGTTATAAAATGCTATGTGTGGATAGGGAAACCATGGTATCATTAAAAAGCTTATAAAAAATACTGTACATTAGAAGAAAAATATACAGGGTGTTCTATTTAAAAAAAAAGCGTAAATGTTAATTTTACGTTTGTTATTCCTGCACATTGATTTATTTAAAAATAAATAAATTGATTATAGAGTGAAGTGGAAAACTTCTTGCCTATACAGATCACAAAAATTCTTTCAGGTTTCGTCTCGGAGTCTCCACAAAATTGGACATGTTGAGACACAAAATTGCGAATAAAGCTACAACGGTAAGAGATACCCCTACACATGTTTATATCCATATCCTTCTTTTTAAGAGTAGCATCTAAATATGCCAAAATATATGGTGTGTTCCATTTAAAAAACACAAGTTTGTATCGTCACTCACTTACGCAACACTCTGTATAGTTGAAAATTATTTGTTTAAAACACTTTTCTTTAACTTCAATAATAAAGCCGTAATATTCCGTCCTCGCATGGTCTGGACAGCCTGTATATATATATATATATATATATATATATATACATCTTTATATCCATACTGAGCCAAATCAAATTTCATACTATCCTGCTCCAGCTATAAATAAGGTATTTAGAGTCTCATTTTACGCATATATCTGATGAATAGTACCTTTGTTGCTTAGTGTTCAAAAGTATACATTAAAAATAGAAAAAAATAAACTACATATTTATACAAAATAAATAATACGTTTCTGAACCAATAGCTTTACGTTATCCTGAACCACTTTGTATATATTTTAATAAGATAATGCCATTCTGATCCACATTCAGTTTTGTGATGTGTAAGGTTTTTTTCTTGTGTGAACAGTAAAAGCAGTACAAGTATTGCATTATAACGTTTAAGAGAAAGGTGAAATTTTCAGATTATTGAGGATTGTGAAGTTTTTGTGCAGCATAGTTTTACGACAGCCAATATATTTTCTTTTCTGTATAAATTAATAGACAAAATAAAATATTGTACGGATTGTAAGGATAAGGTATACAGGTGAGTCGTCTCCGCGGAGAAGCCAGATTGTGATTTTATGAGAAAAAATATTTCGAAGCTGTTTTTTCCTGTGATAGCCACTCATTAGGAGTACCTTTTAAATTTATTTTATAATATATAGAGTGTCCCATAACTTGATGGCTGACCATAGTAATAGTTTTTTAAAAGTATATATAAGTCGAAAACTTTAAAATTTTAGGCCTACACTATCTTTTTGACTTTTTGACTAAGAATTATACGAAGAATACAAAAGCAAAAACATTTAGTAAATTATAGCTATGGTCAATCACCAAATTATGTGTATAATACAAGATAAACTTAAAAGGTACTGCTACTGAGTGACTATCATAGGAAAAAAAGCGCTTCAAAATATTTTTTCTCAGAAAGTCACAGTCCGGCTTCGCCGGGAAGATGACTCACCCTATAGAGGATGGCCATGGGTAACTTTCGTAATACTGAAGACACAGGATAGGCTAAATTAGCGATGTTGTTAAGAAATTTGAGGAGTAGTTGATCGTATTTTCAGATTTAAAATTTATTGTCAACTTTTGAAGATAGAAATAATATAAAAATGGTATATGGTAGTAATTTTTAAGTAGAATTTAATAATCTTAGCTGAAAATTCATGGCATACTTTATTATCAAGATATAACATAAACTTGTTTCTTTTTTTAATGGCATCATAGTTGGCCATGACTTCATAAAAATGTTTATATTTTTTTTTGATTTCATGGATATAAGGTTTGGTATTGTAATCTTTTTAAAAATTTTATTATAGTCAGAGTAATTCAACTATTGTTAATTCAATGTTTTTATAAAATTATATTTCTCGAAAACGACGTACTAGACGGGCACAATTTTTGGTAGCGCTGTTCATAATAAAATGTTCTAACACAAACATATTTTATTTTTTCGCAATTAATAATTGAATTTTCAGAAAACTGGATTAAAGTTACTGGATTAAAGTTACATCACATTTTTTTGTCTAGAAGTAATTTTTTCAAATGAAACACCCTGTATATCGGTTCATTTTTGAATTGCTTACTATATAGCGCACCAAAAACATGTAAGACGTTCTTATTTTAAAAGTGACCATTACTAAGCTATTGTCGTTTCTTGATATAATTTTGCCAACTTTATGTTTTTTATTGTAATACGGTCTTTCTGTACTGAAGGAATGTCAAAGAAATTATGTATTTGCCCAAAGAGTTTACCAGAAGCGTTACCCTGACAGAAGATGTCCCAAAATAGATACATTTAGAAGAGTAATGGATACCTTCATTACTACTGGTAGTATTGCTAATTCAAAAGCAAGGAAACTTAAATATGTGGTTAATGATGAAAATTAATTAAGCATTCTTATGGGAATAACAGAAAATGAACACGTCAGCATCCAAACCATCGTTGCAAGGACCTAAAATGAAATATCGTCCATAATGACTAAATTTAAATATTGAGTTACGCACCCACCAGTTTAAAGCTAGAAGAATGTTCTGCCAAAAGGAAATAATTAAAATGAACGCCCGGGCAGTCTATTTGATAGTGTGTTATTTGCGGATGAAGCAGGTTACCATAGTAACGGAATAGTTAACAAAGGTAATTTTAATTACTGTTCAAAGCAAAATCCTTACTTCACTAATAAACAGTTTAGTGAAATTTTTGGAAGATGTTATGCTAAATTACCGAAGAGATGTAGATGCAATAAGACAGCGAATCCCAACATTCTATGCTACAGACACGAAATAATTTAATGAAATGTTTTCAACGAAGTGGCTAGCGCATGGAGGCCACAAAATAAGTTTCTTTTTATAGGGATCCGTAAAAGAGCATATATAAAATATACTTGTAGCCAAAAAAGAAGTTGTGAGGGAACATATTCGACAAATATTTAGAAATATAAGTACCCAATGCCTTATTAAAGTCGAGTTATTATTTTGGAAGCATTTGAATTTCAATTTTTATCTGTCCCACTAATTACTCATCCATTCACATAACATCTCCTGATTCTACACCTACTAAAATCAAGTTATTAATTTGTTCGGTTTTAAAATTTGTTTATTGTGACATATTCTTTGAATTATATTGCTGTATTGTAAATAAGATATATCCATTTTTTTGTCATTACCCCAATACATAAAAATCTTATCTCTAAGCTCATTTTTAGGAAAAGCCATTATAAAATCAAACTTGACAACTAAAAAGCAACTTATTAAATGTCACTCAATCAATTGTCAATTTCGCAGCAAATATCATGACTCACTTAAATACGGTATTCAAATAAAATTATTTCGAAAAACCACAATAGCTCAGTAATGGTCACTTTTAAAATAATAATGTCCCACATGTTTTTTTAGGAAATCTAGTAAGCAATTCAAAAATAAACCGATATACAGGTTATTCCGTTTGAAAAAATTCAATCTTAGACAAAAATATGTTATATGACTTTAATCCAGTTTTCTGCAAATTCCATTAGTATGTAATTGTAAAAAAATAAACCATGTTTTTTTATGAACAACGCTGGACACAAAAATTGTGTGTCTTTTATATTTCGAGAAATACAATTTTATAAAAACATTGTATTTTTGAAATAAATGGTATAATTCAAAAATCTTAAATTTTAGGCCTATACTATCTTACAACTTTTTCGCTAAGAATTATACGGGGAATACAAAAATGTAGTGATATATAGGCTGTTCCATTTAAAAAACTATAACTATGGTCAATCACCAAGTTTTGAAACACTGCATAGCAAGAAGGCCGTTTCAAAATATCTTTTCTCATAATATCACAATCTGCCTTCACCGCGGAGATAACTCACCCTGTATATAAGCATTGAAACATGTTAATACTAAATAATTCATAGTAAGAACAGTATTCAGTTGGCTTTATAAGAATTTATTCTTTTAGATGAAAGAGAGAATTTACCGTATTGACTGGCGTATCTTTCCTAAACTAAAAGTTTCATTATCTATACTTATTTTGACTGAATTTTGTTGTTGTAAGAGATACCAATAAAACACCTCTACCAATCATTTTGTTCAATATATGAGAAAACACACTTTAACACGAAATTACGCCAGGCACTCTAACACATAAATGTTGCGAAATCAGGGAACACCGCATGCTTCAGGATTGCTGTTATACAGATATACAAACAGAGTCTACAACAGCGCCCTCAAGATATGGCGCGGAAAAGGCTGGAACTTGAAATCGACGATTCGTACAAAAATGAACCTTTTTAAAATTTATTCACACACGTTATGAGGTCACTACGAGTGACTTTATAAAGGTCTCCAATCCTGAACCATATATATGGTTCAGTTTTGTCATGGTGGTTCAGGATAAACTGCTCGTAAACATACGTTTGGTTCAGCATCATACTAAAGAGCTATATATATATATATATATATATATATATATATATATATATATATATAATCATTGATGCGTCTGTTAGTGATCGCGTAATTTCTGAACAACTTGGCCATTTTATTCACAAAACATATTTGTTTCGTCAATACGATAGTTCATAGCTACGCTAGGATACGATAGGTGGCGCTGTAATTAATTTATTAACAAATCCTATATGTATGGATGAAAATGACTCATATTTACAATATATATGTATGCAAAAGTTATTTCGGATTAAGTTTAAAATACTTTTACTTCCCAATAACAAGAACCCGGTTGAGTTAAAGTGTTATTTCCGTTCCAAATTTTGATTCTTGCAGCTCTTAATATTTTTCCATTGTAATAAATCTGTTTAGAATCCATAATTTCGGAGATATTTGCAAAAAGCTACTATTTGGTACAAGTAGAAGTATTACTTCCGGAACGAATTTTCGTTTTTTTAGTGCAAAAATATTCTAAAGCTCTCAATATGTTTGTCTAGAAGGCACGACTTGCAATATATTCGAAAAAAAACTGTTTTTTTAAGACTAGAAGACCTACTTGAGGGAGGAATTGCAAGAAGCTTTATTGTATATTTTTTTCACAAATTCAGTTTTCTGTACTTGTAATCCAAATTCAGTTTTCTGTACTTGTGAAACTTGTCGAAACTCAGTAGGTGACATAATGTTGGTAAAATTTATTTTTTTAATGAAGTAAACTACAACTAAGATATTAATTATATCCAAACGTAAAAATATATTATTTTCTAGTATATATGTTACCGTTAAAGCATGTAATCCGATATTCTATGAAATAACTCGTTATTTCATAAAATACCGATCTATGGTAGTTAAAATGTAGAATACTTTGTAATTTGATACTTTAACTAGTTAATATATAGAATAACAGCCGCACTTTATTTTAAGTGCTGTTACAATAATAATAGTAAAATTATTAACCATATTTAGTGGTATTACCATGGAAGGAAGTGAAATAAAAAGGAAAATGAATGAAAAGTTTACGGACTCTATAAATAAAAAAGAAACGAAGACGAATAGTGCGTTACTACCACATGATAAATATGTGAGGTTAATGGAAGATGTGAAACGTGCAAAAGAAACTGAGAAGAAAGTTCCCCGAGATTATTGGTTGCTGGAACATTATGATGTACTTGTAGTAAAAGGCATTGAAAAATTAATTGTACCGATGAAGAAAGAGACTCTGAAGTAGTCTTTTATATTACAAGAAATGATTTGTTTGATGTCCTTTACGACACCCACCTTGCAATAGGACATGGAGGAAGAGATCGTATGGTTAATGAACTAAAAAAGAAGTACAAAAATATAACGCAGGCACAAATAAAAAGTTTTTTGGATAACTGCGAATTATGCCAGCAGAAGAGGAAGAGTGAAAAGAAAGGGGTTGTTGTAAAACCCATACTTTCTGAGCATTTAAATAGTCGCTGTCAGGTAGATTTAATTGATTTTCAATCTCACCCTGATGGCAGTTATAAATTCATCATGGTCTATCAGGACCATCTCACAAAATTTGTTGTTTTAAAGCCTCTAGAAACCAAACGCGCTGAGGAAGTTGCTTGTCGTATTCTTGAAATATTTTTGCTTTTTGGAGCTCCTAGCATTCTGCAATCGGACAATGGTCGTGAGTTTTGCAATAAAATGATAGAAAGTCTTCGAGATATGTGGCCGGAGTTAAAAATTGTGCACGGAAAGCCTAGGCACAGTCAAAGCCAAGGTAGCGTGGAAAGGGCAAATCAAGATGTAGAAAACATACTTACCACTTGGATGCAACAAAATGGCACAAACAAATGGAGTAAAGGGTTGCAGTTTGTCCAGTTTATGAAAAATCGTGCCTATCATTCTGGCATCAAAAGAACCCCTTATAAGGCAATGTTTGGTGTAGATCCAAAAGTTGGTTTAACAACGTCTTTTTTGCCTAAAGAAGTAATAAATTCATTGCAAGATGAAGAAGATTTAAACAAAAGTTTTGGTAAACATGGGAAAAGAAACTGAAGAACCGAACCTTGCAGATAGTGAGAATAGTGATAATACAGAAGATTGTGAACAAATTGAAGCAAAATGTGTAATTTGTTTAGAAACCTTCTCATCAGACTGTTATTCGCTGTGCATTGACTGTTTAAAACCAGTTCATTTTACATGCGCAACAGAAATATTTATTAAAAACCCCGATGGGTTGAATCAAGATCGACGATGTCTGTTATGTCACAGAAAAACGTCAATAATAAATGAACGTAATGATGCTATAGAAGGTTTAAGTCAACAAGCGAAAAAGATGAAGATTACTTCAGATAAAAAAAACTCCTTGGCAGCTATTGGTTCAACAGTTCGTGTACAAGTTCCTGATGTAGACCGTGGAAGAGGAGATCCTAGGTCCGTACTTGCCATTGTACTAGATATTTCTGATGACAATTATTACAAATTGGGCACAAGGAATGGTGTAATAAAACAACTATATGCAAGATCTCAGTTTAGTGTTTGCGATGAGAAACTTATATCCGCTGAAGAAGTTGCTTCCGAAGAGATATCCTTGCGGGCAGTGGCAACTGCCCAGTCAACCGGCACAGGACAAGGCTTTAAAAAATGTTCTTGCACAAAAAAATGTGAAACAAAACAATGTTTTTGCAAAAAGAATAATGTACTGTGCAATTCCAAGTGTCATGGCAGCGGTCCGTGCACAAATAAATAGTAGTACCTAATATGTAATACAGGGTTTTCCTATTGCTTTTCACTATTTGTCAATTGTGTTCACGATTTAGCAAATGTAATTCCCACTTGGCAGCTTTGACAAGCGCTGCCAAAAGTGGGAATTACATTTGCTAAATAGTGAAACACAATAATTGACAAATAGTGAAAAGCAATAGGAAAACCCTGTAAGGCCTTATCGACAGAAAACTGTACATTTAAATGTATTTCTCTTTGTGCTAATAATATTGTTTAATTTTTTTACAATTATTTTCTTACTACTTTTGTAAAAATATTGTTCCAAAAATGTAGGAGTATCTATTATCTTTTGTGTAATGTGTTTTTTACAATTTGTTGTTTTTTATGTAATATTAACAACTACTGAAGCTATCTAATAAATTCCTTAAGTTGTAATCTTGGTCCCGTCTATTTATTTCATACTTTCTTTTGCACGATTACGTTATTTTACAGAATAACTAGGTTATATATAGAATAACTAGTTAAAGTATTGAAAAACAAAACTATTTTATGATTTACCTACCGTGGATCGGTATTTTATGAAATAACTAGTTATTTCATAGAATACCGGAATTATTCGCTTTAACGGTAACATATATACTTCAAAAGAAATTCTCTGTGTAAGAACTTCGTCGACAAGAACAGAAATCGAAACTCCTATCTCTGATTTGCTACACCATATTTTATTCACTTCAATCACACGTCATTCTGTTGTCAGTTCTTATTTGTGTTGATAATCAGTCATTTTTACAGAAATATATAATTTTTATAAAACATGGTTTCTTTAAAATGTAGAAAATATTGTATACATTAAATTAGAAATTATATTTATGGTTAAGCAAATTGTACAGAGTAACATTTCAACATAACTATACAGAGATAGTTAGTTGCAAAGTAAAACAAGTTACATTTTCTTTTCAGCTGTTTTTCTCATAGATGTGGAAATCAGGCTCTTCATTAAGATATGCAATATAATGGAAAGGACAAAGACAACGAATTTAATTTAATAGCAGCACTGCGATGCAGTCGTTCTATATTACCATCGAAATTGATTTTTATTACCCCAGAGAAATGTAGTAATATGCATTTGCATACGTGTCGTTTACAAAATGTTCCATTTGCGTTGCTTTTCAGATAATAAAAACACGTTTATTTCCTTTGTTTTTTTGCAAAACTACAGTTCAAATAAAATTGTAAATCGAATTAGAATACTACTATAGGTATTTTGTACTTTTCACGATTTTAAATATACGTAGGTATGTATACAGATTGTCGTAGTTAAAAGTTAATATGCATCTTCAAATACACACACATAAACATGTACCTATGTATAAGACCGGTGGTGTGGGGAGATAGTGGGGAGATCGAAAGCGGGGACAACACATTCGTTTCGTAACTTTAGAGCGTGAACGTTACATTGTATCTGAGCAGGCTCGCAAATATTAAAATAAAATGCCCTTAACTGTCGAGGAAAAAATACAGATTGTGTTATGGTATGCCAAGGATAATTCGTACAAAGACGTGCAAAATTTATTTGTTGCGGCGTATGAAAATCGTCCACCTCCCTCTGTGCCAGCTATCCATAAGATTGTGAAACAATTTCGTACAGAAGGTTGTGTTAATTCACTGCATACTAAAAGACACGTTGTGCACTAAAGCCTCGGTACCCCGGTGTCCCGATATCACGCCCGATATGAACTCATCTGTACTCCCCTACTATCGTACCCCTCCATTTCATGTTTGCATGCACTTGTGTGCGTGTTTGTGTTTCCCTATATCTACTTTTATTTCAGTCAAACGGTATACATGTTTGTCTGAAGCTTACATTGGGGAAATAATGTATAGCGAGAAATTGTCTATTTTACAAAGAAGATTAAAATTAAAACCCCTTGAGAAAAGTGTTGTGATTAGTTTAATAATTCCAAAATTAGAATTAGAATTAGTTGTTATACCATGAGCACATTTATAACTTTGTGTATCTTCACTACTTTCATACAAAATTACTGGAAAAATATATTAGTTTGAAAAAATGTCCAATATCCATTTAGTATTTAATACTAACCGAAAATATTTTTTTGTTGTTGTACTTTTCCATATCGCTAACATTATCCAGATTTTGGTGAAAACCCCAAGTTTCAACCTAAAAACATAACAGCAGTTACAAGTAATTATTTTTCACTTCCTGAAAGTATTGTGGTACTAGCTCAATGCAATTCATTGAGGGGGGCACCTTTTATATTTTTACAATCGACCACTAGATGGTGCTTTTGCCAAACTATATTCTTATAGTTTGACAGTTGTAATGAAGTATCCGCGATAGCTTTGAAATCGAGTCAGTTGTTTGTTGACAGTGACAGTTTTAAAACAGTGAGTTTGTAAAATAATGGAGATTACTCGTGAAGGTTTTCGTTAGATAATCTACGTTTTTAAAAAGGCCTAACTCCACAAGAATGCATTATATCACTTCAGTCAACTTTTGGTAATGAAGCCTCACCAGACAAGACAGTTTACAATTTTTTGGCGCCATCCATTTAAGGATTTCTCAAGTAAAATTCAAATTTACAAGTAAAAAATTGAAACAAATTCAAATTGAGTTCAAAACAGTTTATTTATTCACTACAGTTGTTTCGCTCTACTAGAGCTTCATCAGGTGATGAATATTATAATATATTATATCGAGACTTTGTTGGCGAAAGATTTTGTAAATTGTCTTCTGCTATTTGCAAATCTCTGGGGGCGTACAATTATTTATTTCGTACTTTTTGTTGGTAATTTAAAATAATTTATTGCATAAATCAGTCTAAATTTTAAACATGATTACATATAACACCACCGATATTCAAATATTTAAAATGTTCTACTTAAAATTCAGAGTAACCCACATCAAAAAAACATGTTCGAACAAAACATTTTAGGCTTTTTTGAACTTTTAATAACTGAAATAGAAAAATAGTATAAAATACACGTTTCATAAGACATTTTGCCCACTTGTTCTTGCACTTGAACGTGTGCGCAAATATCGTGTCTTATGAAACTTGTATTTTAATATCCTATTATGACAAAAAACAAGAGAATGCCAGGTTTTTGGCACATACGTTCGCTTTTAACCTTTACGAGCGCAAAGATGTATCATCGAGGTTAGAATCACTCAGTTGTTTACCACAGATAATAAGTAAACGCATTACTGACGAAAATTTATGCGATTACATCGAATAATTTAAAATACGTAATTCACCATATCTAGGATAAAAAATTAATATTAAGTATAATTTAAAAATAAGCTATAGTTCTCAATGTGAAAAATTATCGTAACCTAACAAGACTGAGAAAAGGATTATTTTCCGATATAAAAGAAAGAGAAGCCAAAACTGTGAGAAAAATAAAAGACAAGGAATCATTCTTTCAACAAACCAGTTCTGCGATCCCGTTAAAATATTTCCAAAGAATATCCAGGAATTGACCAGTCCCTTTTATGGCTAACCTGAGAAATCCTCATCTAAACTAGATAGACTGAACCCGCAGTAACGAAGCTGTATCAAATTCCTGATATTTTCCAAACCATAACACATATTTTGTCATTTCATTTTGAATCATAAAATAATTTACTGTTATAGGATAAATTGTAAGTAATCTTGCAGCTCCTTATTTCACGTTATCCCTTCTATTTTAATCAAATCATTCATATTTTTTTAATTATCGTTACAATGAGATAATGAATCGGTTGTTAATATTGAAGTTATTTAAACAAAATTGTGCACATTCTTTTCATAATTTTTTGATTTTCATAATAATAAAATCTGCAATCGCATCTTTATATTAAAGCAATATTACTAAATAGTACAGAATCTATTTACATTCTTATAAATATCGTAACAATCAGATCATAAATCGGTTGTTAATATCATCGTAATTTCATCAAATCATACTCATTTTAGTTGTGTCTCTGCTAATTAAAACGTTTATTTAGTGAATAGACTGCATCATTTAATTATTATTGTGTATTAAGACTGATATTTGAACCGTGTTGGTATTTTTTTAAATAATATTTAGGCATTATATTATTTTGTTTAGATAATATTTAGGACATCATCGTTTGACGTTATATGTAACAACCAAGTAATTAGAAGGCAGCATTCGTATTCCATACATACTTTCAAAACTAACTCATAAGATAAAAATATTACAGTCACACTTTGTGTTGGTACATAGATTGAGTGATTTATCAGCACTATATCATTCTATCTATAACATTGCAATACATAATCAAACGCTAAAAAAAACTCCCACGATTTTCACGATGTTGAAATAATACCTAAGAGTTTACTTAAAATTTAAATTTCTGTACTTCGTAAGTCTATAATTACAAAATAAATTTTAAAACCATGTTTATACTAGCGAATAATTGCAAAATAAAGTTGTCATTTTCAGATTGCTGTGTAAATTTTACCATGGTTAACACTTGTTTGTATTCCACCTCAAGCATAAACATCAAGTTAAATACGTGAGCAAAATAACGAATATCATGTAGTACCCGGGTTTTATTTCGTGACTTTTGTGAAGCTATGCACAAACATATTAGGCGTACAATAAAAACCAGATTGTGTATTTGTTATATTATGTCTGAAGAAGAAATTATCTTGAATTTAGAGAGAACATTTATGATATGAAAAGGTAAACTACATGTAAATAGCTATTCAAATTTTTTAATGGAAAATGAACCCTTAAGTCACCAAGGTGTATACGGACATTTTGTTCGATTATGACATACATGATAAATTGATTATCGATTCCATTAGAAAATCCAGATAGATTTGTTATTTGAGAATATTTGCTCAAAAATATACAATGAATGAGAAACAACTATTGGATAAAGTAGCAAAACACTTGAATACACTTAGCTGTAGGAGTTATAATTCAGTAGGTCTTCCACTCTAACCACATCAAGAAGAAGTATCAAGGTAACTTATCTACACACAACTTACACTAGGTGGCTGCAGTAGTCTTTGATAATTGAACCTAAGCTCTTGCTGAAAACTATTTCATTGTGATGTCCATGTATATACCTAAAGGGCTAAAAAAGTTTAAACTGAGTACCTAAATAAGAAAACATATTTCACCTCTGGCATCACGATAACTTAATAACTTCAAATTGATACTCTGCGTTCATGTTTGTTATAACATTAAATAATATGAAAATTATGAGTTATTTTATCATTTATGTTTTTTAAATTAAGATTAAAATAAATCAGAGTATCTCGTATTCCTAGATTTCACAAAGTCAGATCTGAAATATCTAATTTATAAAGAATCAGTTCTATTAATGAAAAATTGAAACGTGTTTTCTACAATCCTACAAAAACATATGCTAATTAATTCAAAAAGTACACTAATTGAGTTGAAAACTATTATGGGTTTGTCTATAGTCTACTGAAAGGAATGCTATGAACGTTTTATTTCACGATATTTTTTACATTACTACAGTTTTTTAAATACATAAATCCATAGGCATTCACAGTTATTATTGAATTTTTCTTTGCTTATGCGTTGAAACCAAAAGTACTTTGAACACCAATATTATAATTGCTTAAAAGTGTAAATCAATTAATAATTGAGTTATAGTATTCACTTATACTTGTACTACTCATTTGAAGTTACTCTTAACGAAAATATATCCGACGCACGCTGACTTATAGGCGGTATCATACTATCAAACAAATAGTATTAGTCAAATATAATAAGTAAGTGTAATGGGGGGATGTAAAGGGGGATACTTGCACCTGCGAAAATAGTCTAATTCTGTAATACATAATTTATCAATTATTATTTTGATGGCTTAAGCCAGGCGTGGCCAAACCATAGCGCTTCGGATTACTGTAAGTGGCACTTCAATCAATGAGCCATCATGATTTCGTGTTTTAAAGCAGACTTTTGCGAGAACCAGAAAAATTGCAGAAAGTGATAGCAGGCGTGAATTTAATAAACAGCGGGAAAATAAGTTATTATTTATAGCAAATTCATCAGAAAAACCTTTTTGCATTTTTCGTGAAAGTACTTTTTCATATAATAGAAGACATGGTCTTAATACACACTATAGAAGAATAGAAGAACACTTATAGGAACAAAAATAAAGTGAAGAGGATCAGACATATTTGAAAAAGCAGAATCATTCCTAGAAAATCTAAAATTAGTCATCAATGATAGATAAAGTCAACGGCACTGTAACTTCCTGCTGATTTTTTTAAAAATCGTCCTATACTAAAATATCATTGCTTTATACTCTAAGAGGCACTGTGTAGTAAAATGTTTAATATCCAACATGTCATGTTACTGCTTGTGAAATGTGTAAATAAAATTAGAGTAAATGCGTTAAACAGACGGGAATTCAGAAATATTGTAAATTGTTAGATTTGGAATATGGCTTTCTGAGTAGGTTTTGGAAATTGAACGCGCTGTTTCTAATTTTTTAGAACCTGCCTGATAAAAAAGTCCTATTATTTTACAAAAGCTGGTTATTTGATTTGGCATCTATACTTGATGTTACTAGCCATCTCAATTATCTAAATTTCAAACTACAAGGCAAGAATAAATTAGCGCGCGGCAATGACACCAAACAACCACGCTAACCCTGCCTACCGACGAGACAGGGACTCGCCTTTAACGTATTTGTCACTTATCTATGGTCGTTGTTCTTTGGTACTGTGGTGAGACAGTACTTTTAGGAAGGTGTATCTTTTCGATTCGTAATTTTAATATCATACTGCTAATGAATTCTTGGCGGCTCATAACTTTGTTGTATTTAGCGATCATTTCCAAACCCTATATTTTCATATACGTATTAATTTTAAAATGTGTTTTATCAGAAAAATATACATTCGTCGATTATTAATATTAAAATATACATTGTTGGATGTAAGGAGTAAAAATAATCGTTAATTGTTAATTAGGGTGTAAGAGTGCATTTTACCTGCAGCATTAGGACACTTCATTTATAAACAAAACTAGAGCAGATTAAAGAGCACGCAAATGACCTGTTCCCGTTTATATGATATACCTTTATTAAGTTACAGTGTCAATTTTTCAGGTACGCCAGCGTTTTAAACTAAACATTGGGGTAAAATAACATTTTTACTTTATCAGATTTTAGAGAAGATTGTAGTAAAGAAGCCTTTGTATTGGCTAAGGCACAGCTACTATACTTTTTTAAAAGAGATTTTGATTACTCGGCGCAGAAATGCCTTTTGCAGCTACATAGGGTGAATTCGCCAGTAGCCGGCCTTTTCTGTGGAACGTCAAGTTTCAGCATTAATAACATTGAAGCGTCTCATATTACGTTAAAGATTTATTCTTGTGAGTGAAACAAATATATTCATTTACGGTATGAGTAAGACAGAAAATGTTTTGATTCTTTTGAAAAAGAACATATTTGGTAGTAGTCGGCCACTTACACGTCGATAGTCGGCCATTCGTAGACCAATTATCGGCCTTGTAAATTTTCACCAGGTCCGTATAAACTTTTTGAGCGCTCATATTAATCGTTTTGTTTTGCTTTTGTCTTTTCAATGAAAGTGAATAAGTAAATGGGTGAAATCAGTAAATAAAAAATAACTGAATGTATATTTTTCACTAAATAAAAATAAAAAAAATCACATTCTTTTATTTTTATTTATATACTTTATTTTATACTTAATGCACACTTTTTACATTATTCATCGTCTATAAAAATTGCAAGAGAAATCTTGATTTTTAACATCTTCATATGACTGTCCTACAAGCTTAGGACAATTTAAATGAAATGGGCAATTATCACATCCAAATGTTTGTCACCTTTTTCTTCGGCATCAATGTACAATTCTTCTTGGCAGGCACCGCACTTTTGCTTCGCTCCTTCAGGTTGCACGTTCGGTTCTTGGTTTCTTTTTATTATGGTTAGAACTTTTTTCTTCGATGTTGTGTTCTTTTTGGTTTCAGATTCATTTCCTCTCCTTTTTATCATTTTTTCTTTCTCCTCTTACTCTCTTTCTCTGTCAATATAATAAGCACTTTACATATTTTTGCAGATAGGACACTGGTGGATGGTCCCGATATGGGTTTCTTAGATTGTTCTAGTACTTTTGGATACTTCAAATGCTTCATGAATACATCTACGGATGCTGGGCCTGAGCTTTTCCCTCATCTAAGCTTTCTTGTCCACTCTTTTTTTATCCAATATTTCTTCATCTAATTTTTTGGTTTCTAAATTTTCTTCCTCTAATTTTTCTTCAGTTAAATTTTTTCTCCATTTTTTTTAGTTATTTTTTCTAATTTCAATCCGTCTTTATTTATGTTTTCTTAGTCTAGTTATCCTTTCGACTATTTTTTTTTTCACTTGCCACACTCAGATATTAATCGTAGCCTGTTGGCAGCGCGTTCCTTGAACCGATGTGTGAAATTTCTGCAAGATTCTCGGATTTTTGCATCATTTTGTACTGCTTTTGCATATTCTCCTCAGAATACGAACAAAATTTTTGTTTTTGGTGCTTTGCCATCTTCTGAAAACAAGTAATTTAAATTTTTTGGTCCGAAAATAGCACTGAAAGCAACTTATTACTTTATTGCCGACAAATGCCAAAATCAGCATTCGACGTCTATGCTAGTGGTCGGCCGCTGCTTTCAATGTTGCAAAACATTTTTATTATTGACTGCTTGTGAAACTGTATATGATTGAAAATGAGAAGAACATATATCTGAATAGGCAGGCACAAAAAAGAGGAAAATAAAATTTGAATAATGTGCTAGTGGTCGGTCTGGGGGTCGCCTACTAAATACTGGAGTAAATCTTTGTACCAGTGACCGGCCGTGCCTTTTTTTTTATCTTAAAAGTTAATAAACCAGGCCTTTTTGGCCGAATAGAAGTAATTTCAAAGTGTGTTTTTCCCCGACAACTTACCGAAACGGGTTTAATAATATAAATAAATAAAATTTGACTTACTTATATGCTTCCGGCTACCTAAGTTTAGAGTCCGATCCAAACCTGATGGGACTTGAGATGCACGAGGCGTGGTTTAAACTCTGTACTATACGTGCTAAAAATATCGACACCAAAACGATCGTGTATATTTCCCGCTACTTTTGAATACAAACACAAAATCTGCAATCTACAAGTTTTATTATTATTATATATATGCCAAAAGCAAATGAAATAGTAAACCTCAACACTAGATAAATAAATTTAAAATAAAAATAAAGATTAAATTAAATTAAGAAACTAGACTTTTATAAAATTTTAATAACCGTTTTCATCTGACGAATAGTCAAATACAGAATCAGTCTCATTGTCACAATGTAGGTACATTAATAATAAATTCTTTGTGGCAATCATCCATAGTATGTTCTTTAACAATATAATCTTTAATTTTCTTAACATGGGCACAAATACTACTCCACTCCAATCGTTTTCTACGCAGGTACCATCAGGTTTGGATCGGACTCTACCACTTTTTAAATATCTCGGTTCTCCGCTCAGCGCACAACACTTATATTTTGCGCGCAATTTACGGAATAAAATATAAATTATATACAGGAATGAGAAATTGATATTCGCACCGTATAGAGACGTAAGATTTCAGATGTGTATTGAAGTAGGTTAATATTTGGGCGAATTGTAAATTATTCTTGAAAAAAGCCATCAGAGGCCGACTATTAGATGGTAGCCGGTTACAGGCGAACTTACTCTGCATATGTACCATTTGCATACGATTCACTATATAAAATAATATTTTAAGATAGAATAAATACAGTAATTAAAATGAATACTACTACTCCCAGAATGTCCAGTTTTCCATTTCACCAATTACCTATCTAACTTATAAATATTTGAATGAGTGAGATTTGAGAATGATTGACATTTATGCAAATTTATACATACTCAGTCCCTTCACATGTCCATTTTGAAATGTACACGTAGAAACACAGGGCTTGATCATTCTTCTCACCCATATGTGTTTATACGTATGTCGACCTCGCCGATTGAGTACATTTTATGAATTACTGTGCGAGACGAGACGGCTTTTGAGTGTGGGCAGGTTCATTGATAGAAGCAATATACATATACACGTGCATACATAATATGTACATAGGTGTGTGTAATGTGTTTGTGAATTTCTGAACGATGTGGACTTTCCTCCAGAGTGGACTCGACCTTTGTGGCGTAATGCTTTGAAACTCAGTTTTATAAATAGTTTTCCTCGTAGGCGTCACTGTTTCGATTTTTATTTTTGTCGCTTCTGCAAACTGGAATTATGTGAAATAAAAAAAATATTTTCTGTATTCATTTTCCTAAATATATCCTAGAAATTAATTATGCTTCATATACAGTTAATCATGTAATTAACTTCTCTCGAAACTTATATTATTTTTTAATATTCGTTCAAAGCTTATAATTAACTTTGATTTTTAATTCGTAAAATTATTTATTTATATATATATATATATATATATATATATATATATATATATATATATATATATAAAGAAAAGAAATATTGCGGATTATAGAATAATAAAGTATAGAATTTCATGGGGTAACTCCGCTCAAAATGCAACTGCGGACACGTGTTTCGAACTACTTGGTTCTCGTCAGCGCAGTGTAGCCAAGGAATAGGATGGGATAACCTTGGAGCTGAAAAACATCAATCAGAGACATACACAAGGGACAGCCTACCAATTGAGGCTTCAGCTAGAGTGTCCTAGATACTGAGAATGAATCTAACGTCGCCGCGAGGTAGACATTGTCCACCTGCAAGCCATCTGAACCCACAGCGGAGTTACCCCATGAAATTCTATACTTTATTATTCTATAATCCGCAATATTTCTTTTCTTTATTGTTATCCTGTGGGTTCAGATGGCTTGCAGGTGGACAATGTCTACCTCGCGGCGACGTTAATTTCATTCTCAGTATCGAGGACACTCTAGCTGAAGCCTCAATTGGTAGGCTGTCCCTTGTGTATGTCTCTGATTGATGTTTTTCAGCTCCAAGGTTATCCCATCCTATTCCTTGGCTACACTGCGCTGACGAGAACCAAGTAGTTCGAAACACGTGTCCGCAGTTGCATTTTGAGCGGAGTTACCCCATGAAATTCTATACTTTATATATATATATATATATATATACAAATTGTGTGAAGGATTTTTTTACTTTTCCTTCTTTTCTTAGCCGGTTTTTTTTAAATATTATGTATCGTCGAAATTCTTGGTATTTTCGGCTTTTTTTTAAAAAAATTTATATGAAGGGTTGGTTAATATATATATATATATATATATATATGTATATATAACCGTGAGCCTGCGTGAAGTAAAAGTCTTCTAAAGGGGCATTTAGGCCTGTAGAGAGGGCTGGAAGAATTCTCCTACCGTGAACCTGCGTGAAGTAAAAGTCTTCTAAAGGGGCATTTAGGCCTGTAGTGAGGGCTGAGAGAATTCTCCTACCGTGAACCTGCGTGAAGTAAAAGTCTTCTAAAGGGATCAATGGGTATACCACCAGACTCATAATTTATCCGATGCCTCTAAGAAATTTACCGCAAAACTTGCTCCGAAATTTGAAGGTCCCTCTAAAGTTATCCAGATCCTGTCCCCGTCTGTTCTTATGTTACAGGTACCTAACAGACGAAAGCCAGTGAAAGTCCATGTGAAAGACATCAAGATTCCGTCCGCCGACGAGCTCCAGGCCGATCTCCTACCTCCAATTCCGCCGGAGGCTGTGAGGGATGTTTTGGACTAGTACTTGCTGCAATCCGCCGCACCAGGTGTTTTGTTCCAAGGCATCATCCGGAGCTCATACTTTGTACAATCCGCCGTACCAAGTATTTGCTCATGACACCATCTAGAGCTCGTACTTCGTGCAATCCGCCGCACGAAGTGTTTGTCCACATGGAAACCGCCAGAGTAAAAATCACTGCAACCGCTATAATAATTCCGGCAGTAGAGGCCTGTCTCAAATTTTCGACGCATGTAATTGTCCGAGGCGATACCAGTACCAGTCCTGCCGTTTTCACTACTTCCGTCACTAGTGAAGCCGAGATCCATCATGTAAATCTGCAACGTCAGAACAATTAGTGATAGTGCGCGCATCAAAGACATCGTAAGTGATGATAGACTGACAAGTGTTAGTTTTTTTTTTAATTTTAAGTTGATAGACTGTCAAGTGTTAAATTTTTTTTAAATTTAATTTTCCGTTTCTGGACTTTTGATATTTAGTAGTTAGGGTTCAAAGTTTTCTTTTAAGGGAGGGCCTGTAACGAACTTCCTCGTTAATTGTACAAATTAACATTTTTAGGCCCATAATTAATTTATTTATCAATATTAAATTAAATATATGTGTGTTATTTTGTTCAAATTTTGTATAAAATGTTTTGGACGGACCTGTATATATATATACAATATTTATCATATATATATATATATATATATATATATATATAAAAGAACAGTCGTATCCTTCAAAATTTTCTATTAATAGTACGCTGTCGTCGGTCTTAGGATAATTATAACAAAATAAAATTGACAATTACATGTGCAACGTTTCGTTTATTCAATTAATAAACTTCTTCATAGCTAAAACATAGAATAAAAATACATATAATTCTGCCTACAAATTCTCTTAAGTTATCATTTACCTCTGTAATTTCTTTCTTATTGTTAAATACATAATACTATTAACAATTACATGGCATCAACAAACAATTTTGCTATTCACACGTGTGTGCGTCAACTACGAAGTGTCTAATGGGTTAGACACACCTGTGTATTTTATATTTTTTTAAAAAACACATCAAACACCAAAAAAACCACAACGTTCCTTTTTATAGTGATAGGTACAGTACTGAATGTATACGCATATACATATACACATACACACACACATACATATATACATATACAGCGGCAGCCAAAACATGTAAAATGTACAAAAATTAAAAAACTAATACAAACTTAAGATGACTGGAAGAATACAATTACTATCTTATTATCCCTGCATATATGTTCAATATTTGTAATGCTGAATCGTCTTTGATATTAATAGCATTTTCAGACTTATATATATATATTTTTTCGAGAAACAATCTCTTAGTGAGATTATTTTCTCTATCTAAGATTCTGGGGTTTGCAAAATCAAACCCATGACCAAATTCAAAATGATGCCTTGATAAAGCTGTTTGTTCTCTTTTATTCTCATTCTTATCAAAACAATCCTGTTTATGATTTTGTACACGTCTGGACAGGTATTGTTTTGTTTGTCCCACATAAATTCCTTCACATTGTATGCAACTCATTTCATATACAACATTAGATCTATATAGTACTGGGACGGGATCCTTCAACCTTGTAAACAGATTCGCAATGGTTTTGGAGTTGTAAGTGACTAGTTGGGTGTCGTTATTTTTCAAGATTTTCATCAAACTAGGGGTCAAACCGCTTATGTATGGCAAACTAAAATATCTCTTATTTACATTTTTTACACACTGAACAACTTCATTCACTTCCCCGCCCATAACAGCAAGAGCTTTTGAAAATCCATCATTATTACTGTATAACATGTTATTTATAAAATTTTTAGGATAACCATTCTTTTGGAGAATATCAGTAATCAAATCATAGTTTTTTCTGCGAAATCTTTCATGGCTTAACCTACTTACTCTATTTTTCAATTCCAAAATGGTATTACGTTTGTAATGGAAACTGTGTTGTGAGTTATAATTCAAGACTCTACCCGAGCTCATGTCCTTCATGTGCCAATCCGTCAGCAGACCACCCCCATTGTCTCTGATCACTGTAGTGTCCAAAAAATGTATTCTGTTATTCTCCTCCACCTCCAACGTGAACTGTATATGTTTATCTATATTATTAAACGAACCCAACATGTTATCAATCTCACTCGAAGGCACGGCCATAATTATGTCATCCACATAACAATAAAACAGTGGAGTGCTGAACGGTAACCGAATAGCAATTTTGCTTAAAATATCATTCATTACAAAGCTAGCTAATACCGGTGACGCCGGGTTACCCATAGCAGTACCAAAACCTTGTTTGTAAAACTTCCCACCATAACTAAAGTAACTGCTATCAAAAAGGAAATCTATTATTAATTTAAAATGTGTCTTATCTATTGCCGTAAATTCAGATATCCGTTCCCAATTAGCATCCATGGAACTCATTACTAAATATTTCGGAATGCTTGTGAACAACGACCGAACATCGAGTGAGACCAACATAAAACTCTCGGGTAATTTCATACCAGCAATCAACTCGACGAAAGTATATGAATTCGACAAATTGAACCGGAAACCCCTCACCACATTACACAGAATACTCGAGACAAACTTTGCTAAATTATAGGCAGGCGAACCTATACAAGATACTACCGGACGCAGTGGGTAATCTGCCTTATGGATTTTCGGCAAACCATACAGTCTGGGTGCCACTGAATTATTAACTATCAGAAATTTTAATGTGTTATCATCTATAAAACCAGCATTAAACAATGACTTGATTAAAATATTATGTTTCTCCTGAATTCTGGCAGTGGGATCCCTAGACAATTGCATATATGTGTCATTATCCCCCACCAACTCATCTAATTTATTTGTGTAATCTTTCCTGTTCATAACTCCTGACACATTACCTTTATCCGCTTTAACCACAATAATATCATCATGTGCGTTTAAAAAATCTCTCGTATAGTTATATATTTTTAAATGAACGTCATCTTTTTTAAAATTACTACTAACATTAAGAAAATTAGTTATTCTATTAGTCACCTTTGTCCTAACTAAATTTTTATTTTCAATATCTAGTGACTCAATATAAAATTCGATATCAGTAATTAATTTATTAACCGGTATATCCTTCTTGTTATGTTTTATTGAAAAGGAAGGACCTAAAGCCAAACATTCTTCCACCATTTTCGGTAATTTCCTACTCGAAATATTGAGCAACCACTTATCTCTATCCCCAACCAAATCATGACATTGTTCCCTGATTAAATTATCTAATTTTTTCATTTGTCTGTGCTTGATCTTAACAAATTCTCTTTCGTAAACTTGTTCATTGTATCCTTCCAGTCTAACAAACATATTAACACCAACAATACTTTTAATATTTACAGTCAACTCGTTAATTGCTATATGTAATCTATTAATGTTCCAACAAGTTATATCTATTTCTACATTTAAAATTGATTTCCTAAACTTATATAATGTTCTATTAATTTTATTGTAAAAGGGGTGATCACAGTTTTGTAGTGAATAAATGCATGAAATATTATTAATAACATGTTTTGGGAAGATATCCTTAAATCTACACCTCACCAGGAAATTTCTTCTATTGATTGCCGATGCCAGCTTTTTACTTAAATTATTCCACTTCTTCATCAATTCCAAAACACCTGTGCCATATGTATTTTTAATATCTTTAAAAAAACCCATGATCTTAAAGTAGGGTATGTCCAACCGTATATGTAATGTATAATGTATATACCGGTTAATAAATTAATTACTGATATCGAATTTTATATTGAGTCACTAGATATTGAAAATAAAAATTTAGTTAGGACAAAGGTGACTAATAGAATAACTAATTTTCTTAATGTTAGTAGTAATTTTAAAAAAGATGACGTTCATTTAAAAATATATAACTATACGAGAGATTTTTTAAACGCACATGATGATATTATTGTGGTTAAAGCGGATAAAGGTAATGTGTCAGTAGTTATGAACAGGAAAGATTACACAAATAAATTAGATGAGTTGGTGGGGGATAATGACACATATATGCAATTGTCTAGGGATCCCACTGCCAGAATTCAGGAGAAACATAATATTTTAATCAAGTCATTGTTTAATGCTGGTTTTATAGATGATAACACATTAAAATTTCTGATAGTTAATAATTCAGTGGCACCCAGACTGTATGGTTTGCCGAAAATCCATAAGGCAGATTACCCACTGCGTCCGGTAGTATCTTGTATAGGTTCGCCTGCCTATAATTTAGCAAAGTTTGTCTCGAGTATTCTGTGTAATGTGGTGAGGGATTTCCGGTTCAATTTGTCGAATTCATATACTTTCGTCGAGTTGATTGCTGGTATGAAATTACCCGAGAGTTTTATGTTGGTCTCACTCGATGTTCGGTCGTTGTTCACAAGCATTCCGAAATATTTAGTAATGAGTTCCATGGATGCTAATTGGGAACGGATATCTGAATTTACGGCAATAGATAAGACACATTTTAAATTAATAATAGATTTCCTTTTTGATAGCAGTTACTTTAGTTATGGTGGGAAGTTTTACAAACAAGGTTTTGGTACTGCTATGGGTAACCCGGCGTCACCGGTATTAGCTAGCTTTGTAATGAATGATATTTTAAGCAAAATTGCTATTCGGTTACCGTTCAGCACTCCACTGTTTTATTGTTATGTGGATGACATAATTATGGCCGTGCCTTCGAGTGAGATTGATAACATGTTGGGTTTGTTTAATAATATAGATAAACATATACAGTTCACGTTGGAGGTGGAGGAGAATAACAGAATACATTTTTTGGACACTACAGTGATCAGAGACAATGGGGGTGGTCTGCTGACGGATTGGCACATGAAGGACATGAGCTCGGGTAGAGTCTTGAATTATAACTCACAACACAGTTTCCATTACAAACGTAATACCATTTTGGAATTGAAAAATAGAGTAAGTAGGTTAAGCCATGAAAGATTTCGCAGAAAAAACTATGATTTGATTACTGATATTCTCCAAAAGAATGGTTATCCTAAAAATTTTATAAATAACATGTTATACAGTAATAATGATGGATTTTCAAAAGCTCTTGCTGTTATGGGCGGGGAAGTGAATGAAGTTGTTCAGTGTGTAAAAAATGTAAATAAGAGATATTTTAGTTTGCCATACATAAGCGGTTTGACCCCTAGTTTGATGAAAATCTTGAAAAATAACGACACCCAACTAGTCACTTACAACTCCAAAACCATTGCGAATCTGTTTACAAGGTTGAAGGATCCCGTCCCAGTACTATATAGATCTAATGTTGTATATGAAATGAGTTGCATACAATGTGAAGGAATTTATGTGGGACAAACAAAACAATACCTGTCCAGACGTGTACAAAATCATAAACAGGATTGTTTTGATAAGAATGAGAATAAAAGAGAACAAACAGCTTTATCAAGGCATCATTTTGAATTTGGTCATGGGTTTGATTTTGCAAACCCCAGAATCTTAGACAGAGAAAATAATCTCACTAAGAGATTGTTTCTCGAAAAAATATATATATATAAGTCTGAAAATGCTATTAATATCAAAGACGATTCAGCATTACAAATATTGAACATATATGCAGGGATAATAAGATAGTAATTGTATTCTTCCAGTCATCTTAAGTTTGTATTAGTTTTTTAATTTTTGTACATTTTACATGTTTTGGCTGCCGCTGTATATGTATATATGTATGTGTGTGTGTATGTGTATATGTATATGCGTATACATTCAGTACTGTACCTATCACTATAAAAAGGAACGTTGTGGTTTTTTTGGTGTTTGATGTGTTTTTTAAAAAAATATAAAATACACAGGTGTGTCTAACCCATTAGACACTTCGTAGTTGACGCACACACGTGTGAATAGCAAAATTGTTTGTTGATGCCATGTAATTGTTAATAGTATTATGTATTTAACAATAAGAAAGAAATTACAGAGGTAAATGATAACTTAAGAGAATTTGTAGGCAGAATTATATGTATTTTTATTCTATGTTTTAGCTATGAAGAAGTTTATTAATTGAATAAACGAAACGTTGCACATGTAATTGTCAATTTTATTTTGTTATAATTATCCTAAGACCGACGACAGCGTACTATTAATATATATATATATATATATTGTGACAATACTCCTTATTAATAAAGAGTATTATGACATTCAGGTAAAAATTAACTTTAAAATTCACATTTAATCATTAGGATATAAATGCCTTTCGCTGGTACAACCAAAATATTGTATTAATGTAAAATAAATCTTATAATATCAATTGCAAATTATATCTTAATCTGTTTATATTATAATCTTTTATATTATTTTGCCCAAAACTAACTCAGTTATTATAACAATCAATAATTTTTTAAATTATAAGCATATACTATTTGTGCTAAATGGGTTGCTGACTTTCAGTTACTTATATAGATCATGAAGATTCCTGTATCTTTATTGTTCAGTAGCAAAGATAATCTTATACGTTCGCGTATTTACCGATCTTTAAAATTAATAAATTTTAACGATAAAATAATACTGTAAAAATGTTGAATTGTCCAAGAACCTATTCTATCTGATTACATCAATTTTTAGCAATGCTATAACAAGGTATGTATTTCAATAACTATTAATACCATTTACATTTACTGACATATATTTTATCCTTTTAGGTTATTGTTATAAGCGTCACTGTTTATTTTTCTACTCAACTCTAAAAACTTTATTACTATGCCAAATAAAAGAAAATATCAGTAACAGATTTGTTTAATTCGTTCGAAAATTTATAAATATGACCATGGAAATTTTTAACATCAATCAAAAGAACACATATGAAAATGTACACAACACGTCTAACCAACAATATGAGATGTTTCTAGTTCAAGATTGTCTATTGACTATAATGGATATAAATGCAATAACGTAAGTACTAAATTTTACTATTACTTAATATGATATCTGAAACCTGTTTGTATCCGCTATTCACAAAAATTCATAAAGTATTTTTAAGCAGAACTTTTATATTTCATGAAATACTAAATTATGTTATTCAACTATGTAATATTCTAAGAGCACCTTACTTTTAAACAATCATTAAATTGAGATTATAATTTTATATCGTTTAGTAGAGATTTAGATTTACTGTTATTTATAATGATATACAGTAATTCACACAATTATATAAATGATTTTTAATTTCTCATTAGAAATTATGCATAAAACATTACTTAAACTCAGAAATTAATTCAAATGATTATACAACCTGATGTATATATAAATCTGTTTTCTTTCTTGTTCGTCAATATGTTTTTCTTTCTAGCGTTACTTCTTCTCACTCTAACGATGATGTTAGTATTTCTATTGGAATACTCGGACCTTGAACTGCTATCTTGAAGTACCAGGATGAAAACTCTCCTTTGCTCGCACACCTGGAATAAACACACTATCCTGTTGTACTTCAGGTTTCCGTTCTCCTGGAATGCTTGAACTGGGACTGTTTGTAATTTTATATGCCTCGGAATATCTCACTCCTGTATTAGTAAACTTGTACACCAAAAATTATCGCTCGTATTCAAATTCTTCTCAGCTTGAACTGGATCGATGGGACAAATGTAGGAACTCAACAACTATCCTAAAGAAATGGTTCTGGCTGAATTGGACAAAACTTCGTGAATATTCAACAATAAGGTAAGTTTGGATAAATCTCTCTTCTCTTTATTAGACGTTCGTAATATTAATCCTTTCTTCTTTCTTCTTTTTTTATAATAATACACCATATATTATCAATGGAAAATTTCGGATAATTATTTATTTTTCCTAAAAAAAATATCACTATCTTCTCTGTTTAATTTTAAGCACTTCTATAACACTTTGGAACTAAAATCGAGAACAATTCCCGTATTTATCGAGGAAAATCTTTCTCCACTCGATAAATACGTCCGCTATCTTCTCCAAAATTTTAGAATTATTATTTTTTATTCCACATTTCCTTGACGATCAGTAATTAATTTTCTTTATCCAATTATATTATTCCACACATTATATTTATCCAACAAAGATTCCACATTATATTTGAATGTTTTAAATACTTATTTAAAATTCCGATATCTTACTATTTTAAATCTCAATTTAATATTTGAATTCATTTGCTATACTTCTACATATTAATACCCATTTCTAGTTAGTATTTATAAATGTCAAAATCTGACAGTTCCAGAATTTGAATTTAGGCGCGTTAGCTATTCATTATTTTATTGCATTTATATTTCAAATTTCATTACTAATTACAAAGTAGATGAGAATAGATCTACTTTGTTAATTAAACAAGCTTTCACAAAAATTATATTACATATACAAACAAATCAAGTAATATTTAAATCTTTACTTTCAGACTGAAGAAAAACAATGCAGCAAAGTATCCTGCTACATCCACCTATGCAAATGCATGAAGAAAACATAATAAACTACACATTTGATAACATTAACATCTTTATACTTTTGGTATACCTCAAATATTTAATCAATATAAAAATTCTGCTATATAAATAAAAAAAACAATTTAAATTAAATTCTCCAAATTTATTCATATACCATATTGTTGTCTAGTAATGGCAAACGGCAAACCATCACAATATATATATATATATATATATAAAACAAGAAAAAGAGAATATTGGGTAAAATCCGCTGTAGTGCAACCGTAGACACGTGTTTCTGACTATTTGGTCGTCATCAGTACGGTGTAGCCATGGAATAAGGTGGGATAACCTTGGAGATGTAAGCATAAACGGAAGACCATCAGGTGACAGACCGCCATTTGCAGCTTCAGTTAGAAGATCTTCGGTTTTGAAGACAACAACTAACATCGCCACGAGGAAGACATTGTCAACCTGCGTGCCATCCGAACCCAGGAAAGATAATAAAAAGAGGAATTATCGCGGATACATAAAATAAAACAAGAAAAAGAGAATATTGGGTAAAATCCGCTGTAGTGCAACCGTAGACACGTGTTTCTGACTAATTGGTCGTCATCATCATCATTTGTCTTTTAAAAGAAGAATAAAGTAAAATAAAAAAAAAACTTGCAACATAGAGTCAGTCACTAGCAACTAATCATAACAGAAAGATTACGAAATTTAATAAATTTACATATCATCTCGTCTTTATACATCTTAAAATTCCTTAAAAATACATATACAGGGTCGTCCAAAAGTCTGGATTCACGTGGATTTTGAGTAAACTATTCACTTTTTTGGAAAACTGAATTATGTATCTTGAATGGGAATAAAATTGCAACTCAATAGTATTTTTTATTTCAAAAAAATTGTTTATAATTTTGAGATAAAGTTAATAACAATGTTTTTTTAAATGGAAACCTACCGTGATTTTTATTTCAGAGAGAGTACTTTCGATAAGAATTGCATTGGCATAGAAATTTTGGCTATAAACCTTACGATTATTGTTTAAATTAATATTAAATTTTCGATCCGAACACTCGTTCGCGCTTGTTCGGAAAATACACGAACGTGTCTTCTCTTACCACGTTTCCAACTGTAGGCATGGGTCCACCCCCTAATAAAGCATTCTATTGAAGGCGTTACGTTTATCTTGAATGAAAGCATTTTTTTTTTATAAAATGGAGATCTACCGCGATTACGATATTTAAACGTTATGAGAAAGTACAACGTAGTTTAATAAAAATTAGATCCGAAACGTAATTGGCAAACGTAAGGAAAGAAGCGTAAAAATTAGTAAATATCTCAGAATAAAATATTAGATTAATGATTAAAAACGCAACGTCATAGTTTTCGGCGTCCTAATTAGACATCAATCCACGGAACTGCGGATGTGCAGTTTCTCTTTCATTATGTCAATTTAAATAACAGCAGTGTCAAGAAGACGAAAAATAAAAATACCAATTACCACAAAAATCCCTCAATCGATGAAATCAGTTTTTCTTTTAATTAAAAAACGCCATAAGAATGGCAAATTGCAAAGCGAGATATTTTAAACAATGAGTGCCTCAAGTTCTATAAAATGATTTTTTATAATAATATAAAAAAACCATTTTATAAGACCTTAAGGCACACATTTTTAAAAATGATTTGTGACCACTCGTTTTTTAAACTTTTTTTATACTAATTTTTCTTACTTTAGTAATAAGCAAAAATTTTTCTTACTGAATGCGAATTTGATTTTAAAAATATTTTACAGATATTTTTATTTATTAAAAAATGGGGTAATACAGGAAAATAACAAACACAAAATATAAATAAAAATTGTAATTAAAATTTCGTGTAAAAAAATACTCCTAATATAAAATTAAAACAAACAAAACAATGAAATTAAACTAGATATTACCAAAATCATATTAAATGTTCAAAATGTTCGCCATTAACTTCCTGGCAGAATCCAACTCGATGAACTACACCTTGGACAGCATTATTCAACATTTCCTGAGGTATATTCGCCATGGTCTCTTCAATTCTCTCTCTCAGATCCTCTAGATTTCTTGGTCTACTTTTATAGACCAAACCTTTTACGTATCCCCATAAAAAGAAATCTAATGGGGTGAGATCTGGAGATCGTGGTGGCCATTCCACGGCTCCCCTCCTTCCAATCCACCTTTCGGGAAAGATTTCATTTAGGTAATTTCTTACAGCAATACCAAAATGAGGCGGTGCACCATCTTGCTGGAACCAAACTTGATTCGGAATTGCATTTCGAAATATTCTTCGAATCGCTGGAATTATCTGGTTCCTTAGCAAATCCAAATACAATACAGCAGTTAAGTTGCCCTGGATGAAGAAAGGACCAATAATTGTCCCATTAACAATACCTGCCCATACATTAAGTTTCTCGGGATGTTGGGTATGGTGCTCCTGCATCCAGTGGGGGTTCTCCAGCGCCCAATATCGACAATTGTGACGATTGACTATTCCATTTAGGCAGAATGTTGCTTCGTCCGAAAATATGATGTTATTTGTAAAATTCAAATTTTGTTCTTGCTGGAAGAATAACCATTCACAGAATTGGAGGCGACGATCGTAATCTTCTGCGGTCAGCTCTTGCTGAAGTTGCAGTTTATATGGTTTGGCACTTTGGTTTTTCAATATCCTCTTGACAGAAGTGGCACTTACATCATAATCTAGTGCCAACTGCTCGGTTGAAATGATTGGCTCCTCAATAATCCTTTCCATTACAAGCTGTGCGACATGGTCGTTCGTTGCTGTCTTGGTTCTGCCAGATCTTGGGAGACTCTTGACGGTTCCGTTTTCAAAAAATCTTCTGTATGTTTTTGCAACAGTCGATTTTGAAATTGGGTTTCGCTCGGGGTGAAGTTGATTGAAGAGATCACAAGCTTCTTGATGTGATCGCTTTTTGTCGCCGTATCCCACCATAATTAGAATTTCTATCCGTTCTCTCTCTACCAGTTCCATATTTACGCAAATTGTTCAAAATCACAGATCACAAAAATAATAGATAAAGTCAATACCAAAACAACACAATTAACAACAAACAAAACGTTCAAGAAAACAGAAAATAAAAATTCAAATTCGCTCCGTAAACGTACACTAGTAATACCAAAAACAGAATGAGATAAGATTTGGACCTTCTAAGTGTCTAAAAACGGAAAAAGACCATAAAATTATTTTTTATTAAACTACGTTGTACTTTCTCATAACGTTTAAATATCGTAATCGCGGTAGATCCCCATTTTATAAAAAAAAAATGCTTTCATTCAAGATAAACGTAACGCCTTCAATAGAATGCTTTATTAGGGGGTGGACCCATGCCTACAGTTGGAAACGTGGTAAGAGAAGACACGTTCGTGTATTATCCGAACAAGCGCGAACGAGTGTTCGGATCGAAAATTTAATATTAATTTAAACAATAATCGTAAGGTTTATAGCCAAAATTTCTATGCCAATGCAATTCTTATCGAAAGTACTCTCTCTGAAATAAAAATCACGGTAGGTTTCCATTTAAAAAAACATTGTTATTAACTTTATCTCAAAATTATAAACAATTTTTTTGAAATAAAAAATACTATTGAGTTGCAATTTTATTCCCATTCAAGATACAGAATTCAGTTTTCCAAAAAAGTGAATAGTTTACTCAAAATCCACGTGAATCCAGACTTTTGGACGACCCTGTATATAAAAGTCACGTTCGAGACGGAATGAAAAGCAACGAATTTGTCACGATGATAACAAAACAATTTTTTCTTTCTTTTTTCTACAATACTGACAAAAATAAGCGAAACATGAAGGAGAAAAAAAACAAGAGAGAGAGGAAACCAACGAACAAACACAGAAAAACAAAAATTAACATAATATAATTGTATTAAAGGTTTAAAATATTGATATAAATTACACTCAGTTTATCCGTATCCGACTTGTAATTAATACTTTGTTTATTCTTGTTCATGTGATAGACCTCCAAAAAAAGGTTTTTTTGGAGGCCTATCACTAACAAGAATACGTATAAGAGAGTAAAAATGGATTAACCAAATTAGATGTGGCTATTAATAACTCCTTCGGATGTGGCCTTCGGCAAAAGTTAGACGCAGTTTTTAATAGAAATCCAAGTTTAATAACATTGCGACAATTGTGTATGCTAAATACGCTGAAATAAAAGAATATTTCCAGTACGCATCTATAACCAGTTGCGACTTAATTCATAGAGAACAAGTCTTACAGAAGAGAAAATGAACAAATAGTAAGGTATTTTGTATTTTATAATCACCAGCCACTTGTTATTCAATTATATAAATAAAATTAAAACCTCTTTAAAAATACATCATTTCAATAGCGCGCCCATGGGCGATGAGTCATGACTCGCTCGATTCCGCGCCCTAGTTATTATACATACATATTTAACTATAAACATAAATAAATACAAAGTTTCTATTGTTCATTCATATCAATCATATCTACAACGAAATTAATTGATAAACCACATCACGTATTGTTATAATAATAGTGCATTTCGACATGTCTTGTTAATAATTATTCATCATAACAGCACGAGCCGTAAAGTGTCTCGTGATTCTCGTTAAAATCGAGGTAGAGAAGACGAAACCTTTGTGTTGACGGAACGGCGCCTCGAATTCGCAACATCTGCAAAAATAACTCTTTCCCTGGAAAATCGCCTGCACACAGTGTCATAAAAGAAGTTCTCTACGCGCTCCCTATCACCGACATTGAAGTGATTAATACGAAGTCGAGTCAGCGCTTTCATCGCTAGTCGGTGACTGGGCCGTGAGATGAAGAAAAAAGGGATTTGTCACGTGCACTTTCAAAGTGTAATTGGATACGGCGCTTCGTGGCAACTAGACTACATAGATAGATAGACCGGGTACATTGTCGTCTGTATTGTATATTCAAATCTAATATCCCGACTAACATGGAAAATTAATATCACTCGAAATCAATGTTTTATTTTTTTTTGCGATATACACGACAACTATCTTTATTAATGTTGATCAATAAAGTTCACCATAATACCATACGTGCTATCATTAATTTAAGATCTTAAGATCTACTTACAGTACATATAATGTATTCATAAATATAAGAAAAATAGGATAAAATTAATTTTTGTTATTCCCAAATTCTAGTTACTTTTCATTCTTAGGTCGTAAGTTTCCACGGTTGTCGTTCAGTTCTCCTTCGTGTCTGCATATTTTCATAATAACTACCTATGTTACTGATATTAATAACAATTTCTTAGCATCGATAGCAAAATGTTTTCATACATTATTGAAAAGACAAATTAATGTCTAATTTTGCGTATAAATAACCAGATCATTAAAATATTCATTATTTTGAAATACTAAAATAGGTCTTTAAAATTATCTATACATACACACAATAATGAAACTGTAATAGGAAAACAGCTGTAATGCCAGATGTAGGGAAGAAATTAGTTAATTTATTTTACAAAAGGATTAGGATTTTTAGTTAATATCTGATTTATTAAATCAAACGTATAAAAGTACCACAAAGTTCCATTTTGGATCCACTTTAATTAATAAAATTTGCACTGGATGTAGATAAAAGTAATAAATTGCCTTCTTTGATTAAAGAAATAAATAAATGATAAATTTGATTTCAAATCTCACTCAATTTTCTGTGGAAAATAACTAAATTGAAATTAGACAGCAAAATACTGAATTTAACATAAGGATAATTTCAGTTGTATATTAGTGGGCCTTGAAAACACTAATTCAGTATTTAGGTGCATTATTTCAATTTAGAGGATACCACAGCCATAGTTAGTACAGTGCTGCAACACACACTCTGGTTTTAATCCTTGTAATATAATTTGGTAGGTTTTCTTGTTCGACCATCGCTAATTTTTTCCTCTGAGTGATCAGTTATTGAAGTTCGTTTCATTTCTATTCTATCTATTACACATCTATTATAATGTAGAGCTTCAACACCGTTTACTATCATTATCGTTGCATTTCCACTTCTTATTTCAATATCAATCTTGTTTATAATACAATACGAAACCATAAAATTAAAGAGTTGAAACAGACTATTTTGTAGTAATATTTTGATATTCCAACTAATAACCAATTTCAATAAATGAAGTAGACTAAATACTAAATTCATTCTATCATCAGGCATTAAAGTGCTCAACAAAAACACTAATAAAAACACCTACACCACACTAAAGCACTGAAAGCTAGATACATATTTCGACAACTATGTTGCCATCATCAGTAGCCTACTAAAGCCTACTAGACGGAAAGGCTCTGAAGTTCTCAAGTGAACTGTGAAAAGTATGTGGTGCTCTCTCTGCAGTGGCTTAGTATTATACAGAAGTTAAAAAAGATAATAAAAATTTATTGGTGTTATGAACTAATAAAGCTTTCTAATTTCTTGACAAAATGCAAAATTTCTTAAAAGTAACTATCAAACTTTGCCAATATTTCATCAACTAATAAGTTTAAACAAATTTATAAAGAATTCAAATGTACTCAGAATTAAATTCGAGAAGAGTATTATTAAAAAAGTTTCTCTCTCTCTCTCTCTCTCTCTCTCTCTCTCTCTCTCTCTCTCGCTCTCTCTCTCTCTCTCTCTCTCTCTCTCTCTCTCTCTCTTTGTGTGTGTGTGTGTGTAACCACGACAGCGGTCAAACCACTACAGCACAGCTATCAATTCCAAATTTGGTATTTACGAATATAATCTCCCTCTTGAGATCTGATTAGCTTTTCAGTAAAATCGGCAAACAGGAAGTAGTAGTTTACTTCAGTGAAAAAATAGTATTTTGTCAGTATTTCTTCAACTACTAAGTTTAAACAAATTTATCAAAAAATCGTTTGTGCTCAAAATTAAATATGGGAAAAATTTTATTAAAAAAGTTTTTCGAATTTCCTACCGGAAGTAACACTTGCACTCTTATCGAATACCTATTTTTTGCAAATGTGTCGTAAATTATGCATTCTATATATATTTGTATTTATTTTAGAGTACATAAGTATTTTCAGCTGGATTAGGAATACTTTTTGTATAAATGAAATTTCAAAAGTCGGACCAAAAGTAACACTTTTACTTTTAGCGAGTAACACTTTTTTTCGCAAAGTATGGATTCTGTTTATTAAGAGAATAGAAGTATAATAGGATTTTGAATAATTTTTATATAATAAAATTCTTAAAATTTGGACTTGAATACAGGTTTATATTTCTAAGAAGATAAATGCATTTAAAATAATTTAGAACAAGTTTGTATAATTAGAAAAGCTCATAAGTATAAGAAAGTCGTGTGGTATCCACACCTCATTATTTTATATTAATATGCCACAGACTTCAGTAGATCGCTAACCACGGGAAGTGATCATTAATTACCACACATGATATCTAATTAATTATTAGTTCCGTTTTATTTGTTTGAGGACGATATAATTTCAATTTATACTAATTAAAGGTAGTAGATGATATTAAATAACACAATTTTGGGTTAGTATTATGTAAATTATTGACTTTGAAAACATGATTACAAAACATATAATTTTTGTTAGACGTAAATGATTCTAAATAAGAGACCTTTAAATAAAATAGAATGTATTAAGAGATTCTTTTGGATCAGCGTTTGGATTTGATTTGGAGATTATTATAAAGACAAAAATGATTTAAATTAAAAATGACAAAACATTTCAACGTTTCAAATATGTCACTGGAACGTACAACAATTGACATAAGTGAATTATTTTACAGTGGAAGGTGTATATAGTTTAGGTTTAAGAAATGAAATATGTATAGAAGTTAAAAAGAAAGGCTGTGTTTAAGAAACATAGGAAAACATAGCACTACAGTACCAATTTTTTCGAATAAACAGATTTTCATCAAATATGGCGCACTGGAGATTCAAAAGTTCTACACCGAGGAACAGCAACAAAAACCACACAAATATTTAGCCGCTCTCAACTCAAAGACGTCTTTAGAGTTATAAATCTAAATTTATGGTTTACTTAGGCGGGGCGCTTAAAAGCTTTTCACAAATCTCTACGATAAGTGTGCTTATTAAATTATCTCCTAAACGGTCGAAATATTTCTTACGCATCGTTTTTATACTACATTAAAAAAAACTATGTGAAGAATGAATTTATTTTTAAATCTAAGTTAACTAATGATTCTTTAATGAATATTATTACTTTCCATCAGTACCTTTTTCTTATGAATCTCAATGTCCCTTTTTCTTCCCACAATGCTCAGCATTAGCCAAGAGTTTTCGAACACAGCCTTCCGCGTAGAACTCGTTACATTAATGCATATCTAAGATAATACTTTTTTTGTTACTTTTTCTTTTTAAATTAGAGTGGCGGTTGCATAAATTAAGACTGGTACTACTTAAGCGGAAAGATAAATGAGAAAAAGAGAAAACATACCAGTCACATACAATAGGCAAGAACAGCCTTGAACTCTTTTGCTAAGTGCGAGGATATTTTAATGTCAGAGAGAAATTCAACTACATGCTTTACAAGTTATGGTCTCGTCGTCATCTGTCCTTTTTCTTACATAATGATACGATGAGGACTTTCGGTTTCTGTTCCTTTTTTAACAAGAAAAACGTTTGCATAATTATGAAATCATAAATTAAAGGAGAAAAAGAACCCATATACATATAAGATAACGTGTTTTTTTTCGCCTTAAGTTTCTTTGTTACTACTAAAATGAAATACGTCTGTAGGCATAAATATAATTTATGGCTCACCACATCTATACCACGAATTATATTCTGTTTTACTTATATCATAAAAGTAAATAGTCAGCCTGTAAATTTAAATTATAATTAAATTTATTCCTTGGCTGAATGTTATTATAAACTTAAAGCAAATATCCTATTATATAGTATTGAGTTCACACAAACCTTTTAATAAATTTGAATAACGGTTTAAATGGAATTAAAACTTCCCATGCAAAGTCTGGATACTGAAATATCAGAAATAAAGAATGATATAACAAAAGAGAATGTGATAGAAACTTATATATTCATACAGAGTCGACCTGCATACATCTAATTACAGAACAACAACAAAAACATAATTTTGACAACTCATCAACTATCTATACAATAACGACAAAATGTAATAGCGTTATACATTAATTAATTATAAATAAATTAGTAATTATCAATGACAGGACAGAAAAATGAATATATTATTTATTTAAGCAAATATCATTAAAATAATTACAGCTTCTGTAAACCAGTGTCATATGTAATAAAACATTTGTTCTTGCCGTTGGATAATAATAACATGTCTTCTGAGCGAGAGAAGGATATTGAAAAACAGCAACAGGATTTTTTCTAGTAAATTAAGAACTTCAATGTTACCATACAATAGGCCAACTTGATATATGGTCTAAGCCTTCGCAATTCCAAAGAGCCAATGCTAAATTCTCTAAGCAAGATATGTTATCTTGTTTCTTGAACAGGGTATACGAGCCAATACAGATATTTTGAGGAACGCTTTTGAACTTTTTTAAGTGCTTCTGCATGAGTGTTTTATATAGGTAACCAAACAAAAAAACATGTTGGAGGCTGGGGCGATGTAAGGAATAATACAAGAAAATTAAGCTGGTTTGATGCATAATTCCTGACGTTTCTTAATAGCAAAACCTAAAATTTTCATGCAGATAAAATAATGCTTTCAATTGATCTGAAATCGTTAATTTAAAAATGCATATGAATAAGGATTGTATGAAAGCTATAATGTAAAAGGTATTTCGTCACTTGGGCCAGAAAGCCGACGTAATGTCTAGCCGTCTGGTCCAAGTAGCGGTACTGGAATTTTGAAGTTCCGTACCTTGGAGGTAGATCAGTTGATGGTCAATGACACCTCAACAACAGCAGGGAGGGGAAGTACGGAGTGAGAACAAAAGGAGGGGTGTATATTTGGAGGTTGCCCTGCCATCGACCACCATGTTGGCTCCGTACCTATAAACGGTTCCTAAGCTTATAGCTGAGGAGTGATGTTATTGAGATGACTTTGTGAGCCGTTTGAAGGTCAATCGCATCTCAACAGCAACGGTTAGTAATTACCCCCAGATCTTGAACATAAATGCAGAAACACATCTTGTTCTGCTATGCCCTAGGTAACAAATGATGGTTGTGCTACCTCTACCTGAACAAAATTATTACGAATAAGGAAAAACAGGTACAATCACCCTTTTTAAGAACCTGCAGCACAGAAATAGGTATTGTTCTAATAGACAAAGGGTAGCACATCTCTTGCTCTTCTATGCGATGGGCAACAAATGAATCTGACATTAGGGGCTAGGGTCACCACCACCAAATATTTTTTCTTTTGGTCTCAACCCTCACAACCTCCTCTCCAGCAGATGATTCTGGAACTTCTACAGGAAGAAGGTGAGTTGAGAAGAGACAATAGCGTGTTGGTGAACGTGTAGTTTCTCTAGTGATTAGAGATATTAAGGAATATTCTACAGCTAGAGATTTTTGCTAAAATGAGTTACCATCGAAGCACGTCCTGCTCTGCTAAGCGACGGGTAACAAATGAACCTAAATGTTGAGACGAGGCTAGCTCCAATTACACCTCTCTCCTTCTGTTCTAAACCTTAACAATCCAAGTTAATGTGGTACATTGTTCTCTATGCATTCTTCTTGCGTTTATGGTGTATGATGCGCTCATAATTTTTCAAAAATATAGAATCCCTTTATACCAATCAAAAATTCACTTAAAAATTCCCTTTTAATATTTAAATGAACCATATTAAATAGGTAATTTTTAATAACATTTTCTAATTTGTTTCAAGTGAAAAACTTTTGGCTAAATCTGCAGCATTCCTCTTACACACGTCTGTAGTCTGTATTCCTACAGTACAAAATGATGTGCAGATCTAGAGTCTAGACCTGCCGTCGCATGTCTATTGAAAAATTTAAACTGAATATCTTGAAATCTGCAATTTTGAACTGCAAGCCGACTGGGCGTGAATAGTTACTTTTCAATATTAATAGATGAGTAACTATTGCTTCTTTTTGTAAATGAAAATGTTTTATTAAACATTTAGAAATTCTACTACTAAATTTTAGCTGTCCTATATTTTTCTAATAAAGATGGTATTCTTAATATTTTCGTTCACATTTTTTACTACAGGTAATTATCGCAAGCCTGTCCGACTTACGTCTCCACTTTATACCGCAACCAGTAAGGCTTGTCGCGCTGCACTTGTGTAGTTTATGATATCCACCTTAGTACTTTTGTGTCCTGTGGAAGCTTGTCCAGTCCTTTCCTGGATGTTTCTTGAGCATTTCTGGGTCAATGTTCGGTTGTCCAAAAATACGTTACCTGTTGTGATCTAATTCCTTACAGTTTACTAAAATATTCCTGAATTGCAGACTCTGCAATTATACAGTCTCGTCTTAATGAGGTGCATTTTGACGGGTGGATCTGTTAAAAAACCAGTTATGATTTGTAACCGATATCTACTCATATGTAGTAGTGTTCAGCCATTTTGTTGCATGGTTGACCAATACATTTCTTGCCATGAATTTGCAAAGGAACTGTTTCCCAGTAATGCTTATGTTTTACATATACAAAGTCTTTGAGGTGGCTTCGGCACATTCTGTAGTTTATCAATGACAACACAGAAATAATTTGCCATTACTTTAAATAACCTTATTTATATACCAACTTTGCTATGTAATATTCGATTTGGTAAGTATCTAGTTCCAAGTTAAACATAATTCCCATATATAAAGACCCTTCATTAGTCAAAAATCCAAAAGACTTGGCTACCGACAAAATATACTTAAAGTGAAAATGTTTAAGCAACAATGTACAAATTATAACTTTTCGTAAATAATTCTTTATTACTTTTAATGTACAGCAAAATAGGACGAGAAATTATTCTACTTGAACATTAATGGACAAATATCCAAAGCGACTTCATGCAATTGTTTTGAGAATCATTTGAAATTCTTCTACATTTCCGTGTACTGAAAGCCAATCTAAGGCATAAATTTTGAATCCGTTGCATACGCGTCCTTGTACGAGAAGTATGTCAGGAAGGACCAGGTTATTACATTATATATGTTTTGAACTGCAACTCTTTGAATATATAACACTAATGTATTCGTTCTGAATAAGTGTGTTTATGATAACACTGGGCAACAAATTTTCGAAAAGTTCATGCTTCCAAGCTGAAAATAGTCATTTCTTAATGAATTCAATGTGCTGAACACGAAAATGACTAAGAAAAAGCTGAATTGGCTACGGGTTTTCTGTAATATGTACGCATATTTCAGAAAAAGTGTACTTATGTCAATATTATAATACATGGTAAGAAAACATTTACGCATATTTCAGAAAAAGTGTACTTATGTCAATATTATAATACATGGTAAGAAAATATTAGTCTGCTTCCGGCTTTCGACTTCTCTTGGCCTGCCGTTTGTAGTGGACTTGTGGAGCATCTCTACTGATTGTCCAACAATAGTCAGCTAGCATTGACGTAGACCATTTGCCTTGGTACCGTTGCTCCATGGTGGCAATGTCCTGATGAAAGCGTTCGCCGTGCTCATCGCTGACCTGCCCGCAGTTATCAGGAAAGAAATCTAAGTGGGAATCAAGAAAGTGGATCTTTAAGGACATATTGCAGCCGAATTCATGAAACAAAGCCAACATATCCTCAACCAGACACTTGTAATTTTCTGCCTTGTCATTCCCCAGGAAGTTTGCTGCCACTTGATAGAATGCATCCCAAACCTGTTTTTCTTTACCTTGAAGAAGTTCCTCAAACTTGGGGTCTCGGAAGAGCTGTCTAATTTGAGGCCCCACAAAGATGCCCTCTTTAATTTTGGCTTCACTGAGTCGAGGGAATTTGTCATGCAGGTACTTGAATGCTGGTCCATTCTTATCCATGGCTTTTACCAAGTTTTTGACAAGACCGAGTTTGATGTGTAAAGGAGGAATGATGATTTTGTGTGGCTGTGCCAATGGTGGGTGCTGTACATTCGTTTCTCCAGGCTTAAAAAATGCTCTCGGAGGCCAGTCTTTCTTGATGTAGTGCAAATCGATTGCTCTGCTGTCCCACAGACAAAGAAAACAGCAGTACGTTGTATATCCCTGCTGCAAACCCATCAACAGAGATACTACCTTCAGGTCAGAACATATCTGCCAGCCATACTTGCTGTAGTTAATCGTCTCCAGTAGCTGCTTTAGATTGCCGTAAGTCTCCTTCATGTAGACCGCATGTGCAATAGGTATGGATGGAAGCTGGTTCCCATTATTCAACAAAACCGCCTTTAGGCTCAGTTTTGAAGCGTCTATAAACAGCCGCCATTCGTGGGGATCATGTGCAATACCGAGAGCTTGTAGTAGACCATCAATATCGCAGCAGAACACAAGGCTTTCTTCTTTCTTAAAGAGAGATTCGAAGAGCTGATGGCGAGTGCGAAATGAAGTCACTCGGACATTCTGTTCTAGAAGATTCCACTGTCGAAGTCTTGAGGCCAGTATCTCCGCTTTGCTTTTCGACAGATCCAAATCGCGAACAAGATCGTTCATTTCATCCTGGGTAATTTTATGTGGTGCAGATGTTTCGTCAAAGCACGAAAAGTCATCATCCTTACTGCCACGTTGAGGAGAACTCGCCGACGCATGGCCATCCTCATCGTCTGAACTGATAGAAAAATCTGTAGGAGGTTCTGGAATTGGGAGTCTTTCGCCATGAGAGACAGGTCGCAGAGCAGATGGTATGTTAGGGTATTCAACTGTCCACTTCTTCTTCTTGGTGATGCCTCCAGAAGCTGGTCGTACCATACAGAAATAACAGTCGTCAACGTGATTGGTGGGCTCCCTCCAAATCATGGGCACAGCAAATGGCATTGCCTTTCTTTTGCCATTAAGCCACTGTGAAAGATTTACGGCACAAGTGCGGCAGCATACGTGTGGGGCCCAGTCTTTGTCCTGGTCGCCTATCTTGCAACCAAAATACAAATGATACGCTTTCTTAACTGTTGCACTGATGTTCTTTTTCTGTGCAGCAAATGTCACTTCTCCGCAAATATAACAGAAGTTATTTGCACTATTAACACAGTTACGAGGCATTGCTACTGTTTAGTTACTTTACACTTATGTATGCTAGAGCTTCGAAAAATATGCGCGAATGAACGGACATTGCACGAGTTAACTGTCACGTCGGCCATTTATAAATAAACTATAATTAGCTATTGCTTGATATTGCGCAATCAATTTCGCAACACTCTCAATGGAAACTTACAGTAAATGCTGCATTAACTTCTTTGCATGAAGGGGTGATGCAATATGACGCAAAATTTCGTAATTTCTCACTAAATTGCATTACATTATGCAATAGCATCTATACAATGGACAAAACGTCAATATCTCTTGAACGTGAGCCAATCAACTTTTTTCAATGTGATATTCGTGTTCAGCACGTTGAATTCATTCAGGATTGGGTACTTTCACCTAAGAAGCAATTTCACTGTTGACCAGTGTAATAGCAGTTTAATATCTCCACTAGCGGAAGGAGTATGTTATATACTTAATTTTGATATTTTGAAATCTAAATAATCTCGAAACTAGTGTAGAAACACATACATAAATAGACAAAACTCAGAAACGAAAGCAAAATAAAAGTAAAGTAATAGGTACATATATTCAATTATAAACCCATCATTATTAGATAGATGCAACAATAGTACGGAGTTGAATTTCGTAAATTTGTTGTTTGTTTGACTAATTCACGACGAGCTTCAATTCCTAGAACCACCCTCAGGGGAAATTTGGTTTTAAAACGACTGCCTTTCACATCTGTTTACAGCGAATATGACGCGTTTTAATATTTTTTTATGTATAGTCATAATTAATTGAAATTCTGCATAAGGGAGATCCTAGGAATCGAAGGATGTTATTATTTAGTGCTGTGAATAACAAAACTAGGCAATGTGCATGATGATTATTAAAACATCTATATTTACATATACTGGAACCTGAAAATGTAAAAAGAGAATTAAATAACAAGAAAAGTTAATTACGTTTGATTGGAATATTTGGCGGATAAATATAGATACTGGTATTGTTACTTTCTGCTTCTTTTTTTTTGTTTCTAGACTAAACATGTAGGATGTTCAATAAGGAATAATCATGTATAAATAAATCCTACACAAATAATATTCTACAAAGCACACATTACTGTATTATGATTTGGCGCTGCTAAAAGATTATAGTTTCTACTTTGATAAAACTGGAGATATTTCTGTTACATAGGGCGTAAACAAGCTGGCACACAATCTCTTAAAGAATATTTGATTTTTAGGTGATAATATACCACATTTCTTTTAAAGTACATTATAATTATAATTTACTATTTGTTCAGTACAGTCATCTTCAAGTGCCAAAGGTGTTGAAAGTCTATTTAGTAATAGAGTAATCATTTCCGGGCAATCTTGGTGTTGTAAGGTGGGGCTTAAGAGTTAACGATTCATTTAAATTTATTATGGTGTTTGGATTAGGCTAACAGGTTGTTATGTTGCCCTCGGAACATTATAATTCTTGGACGTGCCTTTAATGGATGCTACATTTTTAATTTTATTCAAAGCCGATATAACCTGCTCTTCTGTGTAGTTTTTGGTATAGTTGTGCCTTGTTTTTACTTTCGGCATATATTGAAAAGACGGAATGAGAAACTTAATAGGTAACCACCAATAAAAATTTCGTCAAACACAGGGAAAACCCTAAACGTAAGAGGTTGAATTAAAAATTTCGGCTGCATCGGCAATGATATAAATTAAACGACCAGTTAGAATTTGCAACCCTACATTTTATTGAATAACCACTTAGAGATTAAATAGGTATCTAGGTACCTACCTAGTAGATAGGTAACACAGGTACTTTTAATTAAAGTTTTCCCGGCATATTTTGTTCAATAAGTAATGCCGATTGAAGCAAGTATTTGGATCTGCGTGTACTATTGGTCCTAATGATTAGATCTTAGCATAGATCGTAATACACCATTAATTGGCACCCATGCCAATCATTGGAGAAACACAATTTTGCGAACCAATAGTTAACACCCTAAGATAATGAGAAAACTTGGAAATTATAGCACTTGTTTTAACAGAGCTATGGCAAAAAAAGTTAATACTCCAAAACAACAAATAAGAGTAACGACCTCCAAGTAAAAGTAACAAAATTATTAACTCATTTTAGAAATTGAATCCTTGAGAAAATCATTAGAAACTCACCTGAAGTCACAACGCTCAAGAGGAACACTTGTCACAAATAGAACTATTAAATTAACGTCTGCGTCGTATGTGCAATACATCATGCAGGGTTGCTACATTTTGCAAAACACTACTTCATGTAGAAAACGCAATTTGCGTATTACAGCCAAAAACAAAAGGAGGTGCCAATCATTGGAGGCCTGCCAATAATACCCCCCGTTACCACCCTACCTTTTCTATTATCATCTTTTTTCCTTCTTCTTTTACTGGACCCGAAGATCTTCCAGCTGTCGACCCCTTAGCTAGTGACTTCCTCCGACGTTAGAGATACTGGTATCTTCGTTAATCGCCGTAGGTCCACTTAGAAATTCACTTACTCTTTTTCTATAGGTTAAAGTGCACTATTTCAGCTTTCAGTAAAAATATACATTAACTTTTACGCATTTAAGATTGGTTAATATAAATCGGGAATCTTTCGTCACTTTTTACGGTCTTAGATGTTGTCGACCGCCTCAAATGAAGATTCCCGGTCGATGACTATCCATTGCTTCGTTCTCAGGGTCGCACCTGCTATCCCTTGTCTCTTCACCTTCCAGTTCCCACACACTTACACGATCGAACAGCAAAAACAAGGCGCCATAATTCATACTCATAAGAGATTCTTAAATTTAATACAAATATTTTCTAGAAAACGCATATATACTGCCACGTGTGAAACCTCAAGAGGCCTGTGGCAAAAATAATATGGCTTTGGGTAAATTAAAATTACAAATACAAAATATTTTTAATAACACTTCCAAATGAGTCACAACCTCTATGTCCACCTACTTGCTATTCTTGTGACTTAGGCTGCCGCTACTGAGTGAAGATGGTATGGGTCGAAACGACGTGAAGCTAATTTTAGTAGGGCGCCACCGCGTAATAAAAGCCTATCGAAGTTAACGAACGCAGATCGTAGATGGTAAGAAAAATCAGGTTGAAATAGATAAAAGCAACTCAACAATAACACAAACCAAATTCAAACTACAAGTTCTAAATTTAATTCCCAACAAGAGGATATACACTATTTGTATATAATAAAGAAATGTCAAATATGAAATGATTGAATATTAATGATGTGAAATTTTAAAGAAAAAAATAAAACAAAATTTAAATCATGCCTCTAAAGCATACAGCTGATCGTGATGGTACAGCCTGTATATCGAAAATGTTAACGCAAACAACAATCCATAGGGATTTTAAAAATAACAACAACTAAAATTTGAAATGCAATAATAAAAAAAAGAATAATACTAAATGAAAGCAAAAATAATTAAGTTAGCCGATACAATAATCTGAGCACTCCTAAATTTAAAGAAAACACAATCGGTGAAATATTTCGGTAAGTCTCGAAAAATTTGCAAATTAACCGCTTACAATTAAGGTTATAATGTAGGTCAAGCGACCACTTAAATAACTAAAAATATTAACCAATTACATAAAATCAGAATTACAGTAAGCTATTCGCAATTAAGCCTCACAATTGCAATGTCATACAATTTCCCTAAATAGAGAAAATAATTAGTTCGAAAGAAAAAAAAGTCAAGAGAGAGAATCAAACAATAGGGTTAAGAAAATGTGATATAAACAATTTCAAATTAAGTGATAGATAAATACCTGACTGATGTTCTCATAAGGTGCATAACAATAATCACACATACTAAAGCATTCGAAAATAACGAAGTCACATATCGATTAACCAAAAAATTTTCCGGCCTAGCCGATACAGGAAATTGCGCTTCTAAGCAATTCAACAACAAAAGTGGATTTCATTCATTACCATCCGTCGATAAGACGATGTTGATCGATTTAACATCTAACCCAAAATAACAGAATGAAAATTTATAGCTACCCAACACGTGACAAGACCGTCAGAACAAAAGTGAATGCTCGGACCTGCGCTACAAAGTGACAAGTACGCGCCGGTAAAGATGAACAACCAACTTAAATAAAATATTAATAAAACGAAATTAATTAAACTAGCATTTCAATCTAAAATATTATTAAGTTATCAAGAAAGAAAATAGAAAGTAACTTAAAATAATTTTAAGTTTATCGGACATCAAATAATAATAACAAAATTTAAACAGATAACTATAACAACACTAGGAGCTGTCGATTAAAACTGAACGTACTTAAGCGATCCACACATAGATGACCCTACGATATCGGAAACATACCTCTAAAGGTAAAAATTACTAATTTTTAACGAGTCAAACTTGTACTAATGAAACCAAGAACAAAAATAAATGTTAATTAAAAATAAAAATAATGAAGCCTATGATTTTTGAACCGTTACATTACTTAAATAAATAACTTAAAGAAATTAATAGTACCGTTACATGGTCTTATTAATGTCTTTGTTATGCGGACCGTTTTATATGCGATATCAGCAGGAGAGTCATGTCTGCCGTCCTGACCACAGAGAGTTACCATATCGAGCCGGTCCGACTTGTTCCCATCTATGTACGGTAGGCGATGTCGGACAGTTGCGAATAGCGCAAAACGGGTTGTATAAATAATAGTGTATTGACTGCAAGAAAAAAGTTATGCTGAAATATTCTCAATTCCTACCGTTAAATATGCACGTTTTAAAAAGAGTCCCTAATTTCAAGAAAGTTTCTAAAGACTAACACCTACTTTTAATAAAGATAATTCCAAATTTAATCAATAAGTTATTAAATATTTATTTGAAACATTTTTTATTGACTTGAAAAATTGAGTACTTGTTTATAAAACTTGGGCATTTATTGAGGGTATGGATGTAAATATTGTACATATCTGATTATGTCATATGATCTATGGTAAATACGACATTTATTATTACTACAATTATTAATATCTTAATTCTATGTACTTAGAAATATAGTTTAGTATCAGTTCCATCATACAAAGTCTACATTTGAGATAAATATTCTGCACAAATTATGTCTGTAATTGGCCAGCCATTCTAAACTTCACATTATTTAAGTGACATATCAGACCACATGTATAATAGATGTAATGTCAGTTTGTTAAGGGGAAATAAATGAAATCACTAAAGAGCGACATAAATTATATAGACGTTGGTAAGTTCTGCATATTAACTAACCTAAATTTATTTCATGTAATATGTACATGCAAAAGAGGTAATTTATAACCGTACATAAGATAAAGCATTTTTATTTGTAAATATCCATTCACGTCATTCATAGCTGACATTAATTATAAGGTACCATAATATCTAACCATTAATCTTTAATGATATTAGAAGTATGTTACACGCATTTTGCATATCAAAATGCTTATCTCGTAACACCGTTTTCTTATACAACGTATCTTCTATAAAATACATACATCAGGAGGAATATGTATGGTTGCAAAGGAGAAGGAAAAAAAGTCCACTACGAAGGCGCCTGTCCTTCTTACATTTTCATTTCCATTTACATTGCATTTGAATTTATATTTTACAAAGGAGATGCACGTAATGTTGAATAAAATTGCACCGTAATGGATCTGCGTAGGGCTCACTTGTTGACCCGGAACTCTGACTTCGACCACTACGAGAAATGGAGAGGCATTAAGCCATGGCGGGCGTACATGATGCTTTAATGTTTTATTCAAGTACGTGGCTGTGTTTAAAGTGTTTCGACACTTTCCTTTCCCTTCGGGAAGTGCCCTATATCGCGATAGTGTTTAATTTTACAATTGCTGGGAATAGCAACGTTGATTAGCCATCAGAAAAACCATTAGAGTTGATGATAGTAAAATGTACGTGATTGCTGAAACAATATTGCTCATATATTGTACACGAGAGCTGAATGTGTAATTTTAAATGCACACACAGCAATGAAAATGTCATATTTATCTTACACATTTATAGATATAACCTTCCTCTATGTTGCAAACGCCTAAATAACAAGAATAGTTGTGAAATACTTTAATTACATTGAAATATGAATGTACATCATGTTGTTATGATACAGAAAACTATTTCAATATTAAAATATTTTAAAATACATCAACTTTGAAAAAAATATTTTTCAAGCATTTGCTGCTAGTTCAAAAAATGAGGTGTAGCCACCAGACGACTTCCTTATATGTATGTAGGTTTCAAATTATACAAAAGTTAAGTTTTAAATACATTTATCTTGAATTGATAGCTTTAGCCGTTTGACCACCATCGTGGTCACACACACACACACACTGACAAACAGAAAGAGAGAGAAATGTTTAAAAACGACTTTTTCGATATCAGGGCACTTCAAAACGTGGACATCTGCAAAAATCTCGAGGTCGAACATTTTTGTCATCACATCCTTATACTACGTATACGAAAGTAACAAAACGTACTCTTGGTAATTGCAATTTATGTAATAGGACGAAATAGTATATTAAAATACAAGTAACAGAAGGCCTTTCATTCCAGCATGATTTCCAAATTCGGACACGAGCGCGCAGCGCGAGTGACCGAAGGAAAGAATGCTGGAATGGCCTTCTGTTACGAGTATTTTACACTATTTTCTGTTTCGGATTGTATTTATATTATTTATTTATAGAAAAATTGTTAAAAATATTCATTAAGGGAAATTTTGATAACGTGACGTAGTCGATTGGTAGCAATGACTTACATTTATATTTGACAGTTGACTTTTGTAAGAATTATTTGAATTGAAAAGTTTGCTTAAATTAGAAAAAAATCTCAAATTATCTGTGGGCGGAATGTCAGACGAAGAGCGTCAATCTGCGGCACTAGAATTGCGGGACGGGGCCTCCAACGCCATAAATAATTTACTACCAGGTAAATCGAAAAGCAAGTATGAACAGATTATGAAAAATTTATGCCACCAACCTATTTGTACTAAAATAAAAAGTTACCAAAAATCGGTGTTAGAATGGAGTCCATTCTAACATCAAAATGGCTGCTAGAATAACGTTATTTTAACACCGAAACAGAGAAATAAAGTTATAGTTTCCGTAAGACAAACAACTTGAATTTACAGCACACATTTTACGTTGGTGGTCGAACGTGAATTATGAGCAAAATTACTTAAGAGCTTAGCATATTAAGCACCGTACATAAGATCTATTCCAATTGATAAAAATCACACCTCAGTAAGTGTACTCGATATAGCTGCAGCTATGAGGGCAAGATTTATAGTGTTGGAGTATTAAGAGATCTATAGAGAAGCAAACATTCCGTCGCCAGAAAAGAAGGCGAGGGTACAAATACTATATACATCGTCTCAACCTTAGTATTCATTACAGTCTCTTATGGATATATACCTCTTTTACTACCGTAAGCAGTTAGTAATAAACTGTCTTTTTTTTATTTCAAGGTAATGTTGTCAGTTCGATTTATTATGTTTATAGTTTGTATTATCGTTGTGGTGTAAGTATCATAACGTAAGCTTCCTGTCAAGTGTCAAATTAACATTATAACATTAGGATATAATATAAAATAATATCCTAACCAACAAGTATTTAAAATGTCGTGTCATTATAATGAGCTACCAACCTAGGCTGTCATTGTCGAACTGACAACTATAATGTCTCTCTCCATAAGACACATACTGAATACTAAGGTTGAGACTATCTATAAATGCTGCATGGATTTTTCGATGTCATATAAGACCAGGTATATATACGAAGCCATATAGAAAGTTAATTTTAAAAGAAGATCTGAAAAACAAATACAGAATGTGTTGCGATCAAGAAGACGTTAGACTATCTTCTTTGCAGATGTTCAGTCCAACCGCAAGTCTAAATGTTTTCTTGAAGTGTTTTGAAACGTATTCTCTGCTCCTACGATGCTTCCCTGATTTTGTGTGGGGAATAGAATTTCAGATTTTACTAGGAACCTCTCATTTGTTTGCTTCTCTCTGTCTACCTGGTCCTTTCCATAATTCTATCAAACTTTTGAGAATCATGGCTGGAAGAAATTCAGTTCGTATAAATGTTGAAGATGCGGAAGATATTTTACGATAGTGGTGCCTGAGCAATACTTGGACAGCGATAATAATTTAACGAAGATTTTCCATATGAAAATTAGTATATGATATATAGCGAAATCGTGCCATACTACTAGTATGACACACTTCCTATGACTGAGGCGTCCGACGTACTGCTATGGTTTTTTTTATATATTATGGATAAGTAAAATTAAATAAATTGATTTATTTCAAATTTATTTTTCTGTGGGGCAAATGTTTTGGTACACACTGTATTTTGGTTTCTGTTTAAGAATTTGGGAGGTATAGTAGTCTTTTGGTAATCTGTGTATATTAATATTTATTTTGTTGTTATTTGAATTTAAAAGAAAAGATGCCAGAAAGATTATTTACGCTCAACTTGATATAATATAGTATAGATGTGCGGAATGTTATTTAGATGTGGAAGGGATGCTTGACTTTCACTGGCCGTGGTTTTATTGTTGAAGAACATTAAATTTTGGTCTCCCGTCATGTGCAGTTGAATTAGAGATATTTGATGTTTGAATAAAATTTGTTATAAGTTTCATTTTTATTTTAAGGAGCCAAGATTTAATCAAGTTTGTGTACTAGTTTTATTGCTGTTATACAAGTTAAGTATTTACTTTTAAGAAAGAGAATGCATTCTTTATTATAATAAGAGAAAATTTTAATATTGTAAAAGTAGGCTCATATCCTTCATTTTGTTTTCCTGCACGTGTTTGAAAATATTTTATATTTATTGAGAAGCTATTAAATTAGATAATTTTCTTTACTGTATCAGTTTGCTATAATTTGATGTATTTTAATTATAGGTATTTTATTTATTCATTTTAAGTAATTATTATTTTGTATGGACTTAGTGAATTATTTTCAGTAATTAATTAGGTAAATTTTGTCGCGTTTGTCAGTACAAGTTTTTTTTATCCTATCTGGTCAATTAGTGGGTAGGGTTTTTTCTTGAGTATTTGTTAATTAAAGTTTTTTTGTTGTTGTTTTTTTATAATAAATAAATTATATCTGATCTGTTTTTCAATTTTATTAAAGATTTTAGAAAAGATAATTAAATAATTATTTCATTTTTTTTGTCTTCAAGTAATTTGTGGTTTTTTTATACTGTTTCCTAAGATCACGATTCCTGACGTGAACATTGTACAGTTTCGCCGAGGGAACCTGAGAGAGAGAGAATTTTGTTTTCTGAGCTATATCGCGGCAACCCTATAACAATTGTACTAATATCATAGCACAATTATTTTGGCGGCAATCAACGTGGGGCAGAAAAGCAATTATTTTGGCGACAACCAACGTGTGGCAGAAAAGCAATTATTTTGGCTGAAATAACGTGGTTTGAAAATGGAAGGAAGCAGAAATTTACAAGGCGCTCAACAAAATTTGGATGTGTTAAACAAAATGGAGGGAGAAAAGAAAATGGAATGGAGGCAACCAGCAGGGTATGAGAGTGATAAGTCGCAGGAGCAGAGCCAGGGTATAGAGTCTATCTTAAAGAAAAAAGAAGAAGGAGAAAATAAAATGTTGATGGAAATGATATTGGAAATGGGAGAAAGAATGGACAAGATGGAAGAAAGGATGCAAAGAAATTTTAAGGTATTTATGGCAAAGTTTGGACAGGTGGATGGACAAATAAAGAAAATAGAAGAAAATAAACAAGATATTGAAGAATTAAAAATTAAAGTTGATGTAATGAAAGAAGAAATGTTAAAAAGAATGAATATTATTGAAGATAAATGCATAAAAGTGCTACAGAGAAATGTATTAAATGGAAAAGAAATGGAAAAGGTGGAAGAGAAGATAACAGCAATAAAAAATGAACAAAGTCGTGGAAATGGTGAAATAACAAAATATATTCCGATGCCAGTAGCAGATGATGCTTTGCCTAAGTTTTATGGATCAACATCAATAAATCCGATGGGTTTTCTGAAGAATTTGAAGGCGTGTTTGGAGAATGTTCCAGGAGATGGTAGAAAGCTGCAGATGGTGAGAAATTGTTTGAAGGACGATGCTCTTATCTGGTGGGACATGATTTCTGACGAGGTGATGACGTTCGAGGATTTTGAAAAGAGATTCACACAGCAGTATTGGGGACAGATGGCACAAATGAGGGTGAGAAAAGATGTATTATTTGGTAATTTTAAGAAAGGAGGTTCAGATAATCGGGAGACATATATAATAAAAAAATATTCAATTTTAAAATATTTAACTCCTGCTATGCTAGAAATTGATTTGGTTACACAATTAGCATGTCATTTTGATTTTGAAGTAACTCAGGCAGTGGCCATACAAAATATAAAGACCATTAGTCAATTTATAGAATTATTGAGGAGATTAGATGATGCTGAGTATGGAAATAGATTTCAAAGTTTTAATATGTTAAAATATGATAGAAATGGTATAAGATATAGAGAGCAAAGAAATTTTAATGATAGAGAAAGAAATTCACACAATTATAACATGACAAATAGATTTGTGAGACCACAGGTAGAAAATAAAAATGTAAATTGGAATAGAGAGAATGATAGAGCATGTCAATTAAGAGAGGAAAATAGAAATCGTAATTATATACAGAATGAAAGAGTAAATAAAAATTTTTCGTATAATGGTACTGAACAAAAAAATAGTAGAGAAAATGTAGAGAGAGAGGAAAAGGCAAAGTGTCAGGATTTTTAGATGGGCCAACCAAAAAGATAAGTAGTATGAATGCAATGATGGATAATGATTCAAATCAATTAGATAATAAGATGTTGCCACATATAAAAGTTACTATGGGAGGAGTGAAAGTAAATTGTTTAGTTGATACGGGGAGTGAAATTTCAATCTTTTTTTTTTTTTTTTTTGTCAGGGGAAATGCATTATGCACACCAAGTGCTTAGCTCGATCGCAGATTGGCATGTGGGACTCTCACCCACTAAAACCCCTCAATGCCCTCAAACAGTATCTGGAACTATTGTTGATATATCATCAGATACTGCCGGCAGCCCTATAACCCGAAACTTTCTTTCACAACTCTTTAATTAGCACGATTTTGTCTTTGTATTTCATCAGTTTCCTTCCTTGACATTAACTCCCTTATCATATTATGCAACATTGTCCATTTTTGCGACGACTCGAGCATAGTTGGTACTAGTGTATCTGGTGTTACCATATACCCCAATGTTCTTTGAGAGCTCTCTCTGATATTGTGCCACTTAGGGCATGCAAAAAGAGTGTGGTCCACTGTATCGATGTCTCCACAGTACATACATATATCAGAATCATCTTTTTTTATACGTTTTGCGAAAGCGCGAAAAGAGCCATGGCCTGTTAGTGCCTGTGTTAGAAAATAATCAACCTGACGGTGCCTACATGCAAGCCAGCCTTCTATATGCCCTATCAGGCATTTTGTCCATTGCGCTTTCACAGACTCCATATCTCACCTTCTCTGCCATTCCGTTATGGTATTATTCTTGGCATCTAACACAATTTGTCTTCTGTCCTCATGCCTATTCTCATAAATATATGCCCTTTCCTTGACCATCAAATCGATTGGCACAATTCCAGTGATCACTTGCAGCGCCACCAGAGATACTGTCCTGTAGGACGAGGCCACTCGGAGGAGCATATTACGCTGACACCTCTCAAGGATACGTCTGTACTTTTGGATGCATACTGTCTTTTTCCATACTGGAGCGCCATAAAGCACCACGTTATGGACCGCCCCACATAGAACCGCTCTCTTACCACTGCTTGGTCCTTTAATATTGGGTAAAAGCCTGTTTAATCCAGCAATCATTGCATCAGCTTTACTGACAGCATTTTTCACATGAGGTCCAAAAGATCCCCTTTCATCAAGTGTGATACCAAGATATTTAATTGTTTTTGAAGGTACCAGCACTACACCTTCTAAGATAAAGGTAATGTTATTTCTCTTCCTTTTCCCCTTCATTATTAATACCTCCGTCTTATTTGGCGCAAGTGTTAATCTTTGGTCTTTCATCCATGCACTTATCAACTCAAGACATGAATTTGTATTCTCCATCAGGGTAAATTCATCCGCAGCTCCCACGATCAATGCAAGGTCATCAGCAAATCCAACACATGTAGCATCCACTGTAAGATCTAGACCTAGGACCCCATCATACAAAACATTCCACAATGTCGGACCCAGGACCGACCCCTGCTGTACTCCCGCACTCACCTCCATCACAGCATCTTTTCCTATATATATCTTTCTATTGGTGAGGTAATTCGCTATTAAATTAATTAGGTAGCTCGAAATATTTCTGTTTTTGAGCTCTCTAATTATAAGCTCATGACAGGCAGTGTTAAATGCATTCTTAACATCTATGGTTACCAAGACACACCACTTACTATTGTAATCATTAACAGTTCGTAGAACGGTCTCGATCGCGTCAAGGGTTGATTTTTTTTTACAGAACCCAAATTGTAGGCTGTGAAGTCCTCCTTTTTCCTCTAGTTCAATTTGTAGTCTATTCTTTATTAATGTTTCAAACAATTTACTCAATGTATTGAGTAAACACAGGGGTCTATAGGAGTTTGACGCTTCCGGGGATTTTCCACTCTTCAGGAGCAGGACCAGTTTAGCAACTTTCCATTCATCAGGAAATTTCTGCACCTGCAGCAAATCATTCATGGCTTTGGCTAAAAAATCTGGCAAGAAGTCGGCTATTATCTTAATGGCCTCCGACGGGATCTTATCTAGTCCTGGGGCCTTACCGCTTTTGAGACACGTTGCCGCATCTAAGATCTCCGTTTCACTAAAAGGCTCAATGTTTATGGGCTTCCCCATAGTCCTGCAGATGCCAACCCCGGGCGGGAAAAGATCAGCCACAAGTTGTTTTTTCCTATCAATACTGAGCTCATAAGGGGCCAGGTTGCCAATTTTTTTAAAAACAATTTTGTAAGCTCCTCCCCATATATCATTTTCCATGTCCAGACATAATTTCTCCCATAGCTTCTTCTTTGTATCTTTAATAAGCCTGACTAGTTCCTTCTTGTTATTCCAGTAATCTTCGCTCGCCGCAGTACAAGCTTGTGTATCAGCATGTCTTCTCCGTAGTCGTGTCAGCAACCTTCGGAGCTTTAGACATTTATCCCTTTTTTTACCAATATCTTCAGTCCACCAGTAGGGATCCTTCCTATTTCTGTTACAGTGCTTAATGCTATTTTTATATGCCTCAACTATCAATCTAGTGAGTGTTTGATGACTATTATCTTCCACAATCTTGGATGATCAAATAATAAAAAAATTAGAAAGTATGAATGCAGGTAAATATATACCTACAAGAAAAATTACAATTGTGTCTGCGACGAAAAAGATAATTGCAATGGTAAATAAAATTTATGTAGTTGAATTTATGGTAAAAGATAATAAGTTTTTGGGAGAATTTATGTCAGTCAAAGGTTTAAAAAGAGATGGTATTATTGGAATGGACCTGTTAGAGAAAATAAAGGCAGTAATAGACATTGAGAGAAAATGTATGGTGGTGGAGAATCAAGTAGTTTCTTGGTTTCAGCAGGATGAAGAAGATGAAGAAAATGAAAAGGTTATAAACAATATGGAAATGGTATATGAAGTAAAAGAAGTTATAAATAGTATAAATGGTGAAAATTATGAAGAGGTTGAAGAGGTTAAAGAAATAGAGTCCAATAATATGTGTATCGAGGTGCCTGAAGATGTAGATTTACTTGAAATTAATGTTGAAGAAAAATATAAAGAAAATGTCAAAGATATGATAAAGAAGAATATTTCCTTGGTAGATAAATTTCCCTGTATTGCTAAAAATTATGTACATTCATTAGAAGTAGATGAGTCGAGACCATTTAAAATTAAAAATTATCCAATTCCCAAAAATATGCAAGAGAATGTGAGAGAAGAAGTAAGAAAGATGTTGCGAGATGGTGTTATTGAGAGAGGTGTCACGAGGTATGTCAATCCGCTGGTGGTGGTTCAAAAGAAGTGTGGAGATATTCGCTTATGTTTGGACGCCAGAAGGTTGAATGATCGTACCAAGATGCAATTTGAGACTCCTGTAACTGTGGAAACGTTATTATCTAAGTGGAACGACGCTATGATTTATACTAAGTTGGATCTAAAAAGTTCTTTTTGGTTGGTGCCTTTAGAAAGAAAGAGTAGAAAATATTGTTGTTTTATGGTAGATGGAGCTGTATACCAATTTAAAGTGGTACCATATGGACTAAGTAGCTCGTCTGCTGCTTTAATTAGAGCAATGCAACAAATTTTAGAACCTTATGAATCGTTTGTATCCCATTATATAGATGATATTTTAATATTTAGCAAGACAATTGAAGAACACATGGAACATTTAAGGAAGGTTATAGAGGTATTAGCAAATAATGGTTTAAAAATTAATATTAAGAAATGTGTTTTTTAAAAAGGAAATTAAATTCCTTGGATATAATTTAAGTTTAAAATATGTCAGTGTGGATGATTCTAGGCTGGAGGTTATAAAAAATTATCCTAGACCTAAGAATGTGAAAATGTTGAGAGGTTTTCTTGGTATTGTGGGTTATTATAAAAGATTTGTTCCGTATTTGGCAAAATTATGTGCACCATTGTATGAATTATTAAGAAAGAATGAAACATTTATTTGGTCTAAAGAAAGAATAGATGCTTTTGAAAAGGTTAAGAATGAATTTTATAATAGTTTGTTATTAGTACTGCCTGATTTTTCTAAAGAATTTTTATTAAGAGTTGATGCTAGTGATTCTGCTATAAGTGGAGTTTTAATTCAGTTAGATGATGAGGGAAATGAAGAGCCTATTTGTTTCATTTCAAGGCTATTAAAAAAATATGAATTAAGATATACTGTGGGAGAAAAAGAGTTGCTTGCTGTAGTGCATGCTGTAAATAAATTACGTTTTTATTTGTTGGCTAAAAAATTTATTGTAGAATCAGATCATGCGCCGTTGACGTCACTTTTGTCAACTAGATTTTCAAATAATCGAATATATAGATGGTCATTGTTGTTATCAGAATATTCATTTCAAATTAGACATATCAGAGGTGTTCTAAATGTTACCGCTGATGCGTTAACAAGAATGTACAATATAAAAAGTAACTTCAATCATGTAGAGTTAAATGCTTATAATAGATATGCAGCTGAGGGAATGTTTGACTATGTTGAGATCCATCAGGTCCAGCAGGATGAATGTTTTGATCATATTAAAGAGGAATTGCGAAATGTGGGGAATTATAAAGATTATATTTTTCATGATGGGCTTATTAAAAAACAGATTCGTGATCAGTATAATGTGGTTGTAAATGAAATGTATGCTCGTCAAGCAATGTCTATTATTCATAATGAATTGGGACATATTGGGACTAGGAAAGGTTGGTTAACTTTTAGAGAAGCTTTTTATGCTGTTAAGGATAGAAGTATTGCGAAAAGGGTGGTAAGGAATTGTAATCAATGTTATTTTGGAAAGCATAAAAATCGCACATTGCAACATGATATAAAAAGTATAATAGTCAATAATAAATTGGATTTAGTAGCGATTGATTTCTTAGGAAATTTAATACCAGGAGATTATGGGTATAGAAATATATTTGTTATGGTGGATATTTTTACTAAATTTGTTAGGCTGTTTCCCACTACAAAATACAATTCTGAGATTGCACTTTTATGTATTAATAACTTCGTACAAAATGAAGGAAAAATGAGACGAATTTTGGCAGATAATGCTAGTTACTTTACTAATGATAGATTTATAAATGCTTTAAATGAACAAAATATTAATGTATGTTTTTCTTCGATACGCCATCCATGTGCCAATCCATGTGAGCGGTATATTCAAGAAGTAATCAAATTTTTGAGGATGAAAACCCATGAACACCATGTAGGCTGGGTCCAGTATGTCCAACAGATAGAAGATTCCATGAACAATTCGCCCAATACCCTTACTGAAGAGTGTCCAGCGACTTTTATGAATGGAATGACTCCTAGTCGGCCCTGGAATTTGCATGGAGAAGTTGTTCATAATCTAGAAGAGAGAAATAATTTTGTTCGAGGAAGACTACAAAGGCAAGGGGAGATGTATGTGCGCCGAGAAAATGAAAAAATCAAAGAAAGAACTAGGTTTAATATTGGTGATACAGTTATTGTTAGAAGATACAGGGTTGTCAGAAGAAATCAACAAAAGTGTGCTAAATTGGATCTTCCTTATTGTGGTCCGTATATTATAACAAGAATATTTAATAATGTCACATATGAGCTCTATTCAATGGATGGACGCATTAAGAAGGGACGATATCACATTAGTATGCTTCATCCATACTTGAACAATCCTTAAGAAGATTGTGAGGTACTATACAATTATATTCTGTGTGCGGAGAAGGGTTTTAATTTTTACATTATATTGTATTTGGAGAAAACATTAGAGATAGCAAGATGTTGTGTGCGGAAAATAAAAATTTCTGAAATCTTTGCTTTGCACAGATTTAATAAATTGTTATTTTGGAGATATGCTATGGTTTTTTTTATATATTATGGATAAGTAAAATTAAATAAATTGATTTATTTCAAATTTATTTTTCTGTGGGGCAAATGTTTTGGTACACACTGTATTTTGGTTTCTGTTTAAGAATTTGGGAGGTATAGTAGTCTTTTGGTAATCTGTGTATATTAATATTTATTTTGTTGTTATTTGAATTTAAAAGAAAAGATGCCAGAAAGATTATTTACGCTCAACTTGATATAATATAGTATAGATGTGCGGAATGTTATTTAGATGTGGAAGGGATGCTTGACTTTCACTGGCCGTGGTTTTATTGTTGAAGGACATTAAATTTTGGTCTCCCGTCATGTGCAGTTGAATTAGAGATATTTGATATTTGAATAAAATTTGTTATAAGTTTCATTTTTATTTTAAGGAGCCTAGATTTAATCAAGTTTGTGTACCTACTAGTTTTATTGCTGTTATACAAGTTAAGTATTTACTTTTAAGAAAGAGAATGCATTCTTTATTATAATAAGAGAAAATTTTAATATTGTAAAAGTAGGCTCATATCCTTCATTTTGTTTTCCTGCACGTGTTTGAAAATATTTTATATTTATTGAGAAGCTATTAAATTAGATAATTTTCTTTACTGTATCAGTTTGCTATAATTTAATGTATTTTAATTATAGGTATTTTATTTATTCATTTTAAGTAATTATTATTTTGTATGGACTTAGTGAATTATTTTCAGTAATTAATTAGGTAAATTTTGTCGCGTTTGTCAGTACAAGTTTTTTTTATCCTATCTGGTCAATTAGTGGGTAGGGTTTTTTCTTGAGTATTTGTTAATTAAAGTTTTTTTTTTTTTTTGTTTTTTTATAATAAATAAATTATATCTGATCTGTTTTTCAATTTTATTAAAGATTTTAGAAAAGATAATTAAATAATTATTTTTTTTTGTCTTCAAGTAATTTGTGGTTTTTTTATACTGTTTCCTAAGATCACGATTCCTGACGTGAACATTGTACAGTTTCGCCGAGGGAACCTGAGAGAGAGAGAATTTTGTTTTCTGAGCTATATCGCGGCAACCCTATAACAATTGTACTAATATCATAGCAGTACGTATATGTTGGAATCGAAATATTATAATAAATAAGCCAACACCCACAAATATATCGGATGTAGTACACGACAGAAGACATTCATTATTGATATAGCAGTACCATTGTCACTCAATATCCCAAAGACATACTCTGAGAAAAATAAAATCTTACCACTGCGAGATGAAGCTAGACATAATTGGTGAATTTGTTCATTCCCCTAGGTACCGGATTAAATGAAAAAAGTTGAATTCATCAACAATTCGATTACTCAATAACCAGCACTAAGGATCACATATACTAGCTACTATATAGAGACTCATAATATTTTCACTCAGGACATCATGCGTAATGTGAAAGACATTTCTTACATTTCTCTGCCTACCCGATGTTTCCCTTAATTCTATCATACTTTACCTCAAGCGGTTCAGTGTGGTGTAGTATTATATGACGTGTTTATGCTTTCACGAGTAATTGAATCCAGACTCCTGGATCTTGGTGTACTTATGAGACTAGTTACTGTGATCATATATACCACCGCTTCTTGCATCTTCTTTCTGATGCCAAGTTCTGCTTTCGTCAGAATTATCGCGTTATTCCATTTGATTTGATGGTATGCTTTACAAACGTGTTGTGCCCAGCGGGATTTTTCAGTTTCTCCTAGGCAAACGAATGTGTTCATTGATTTTTACTTCTAGGGGCCTCCTAACTTCTCCTTTGTTCACATTAATACAGTATTTAACAAACAATGTTTTTTGTTATTTGATTCATGTTGTGCGGCTTTGTTCTTGTTAGGATCGATCTAGCAGTATTGGTTGTCGCAGTTCTTATGTTATATTTTCTGCCTATTCTCCAGATTTTCTCTGCAAGGCCTTTATGTACGGAATCATCATAGTGCATAGCGCTCTCCGGTTGATGTGGATTCGAATTAGGAGGTGTTACCTCGCTTCTTCTCATCTCCTAACTCACATTCAGAACAACCGAAAAGCGTATGTATCACTGTTATTTCTACAGGGCTACCCTGAAAGAATGCCAGAAGAATTCCTGTCGAAACGTCGGTTTTCCAAAATCCATCAAACAATGGAAATAGCACAAACAACATGTCAAATTATACTCCATTGTTAATAATTACACGTCATACACTCTGCGTTCATACCATTCGTACAGCTATTGTTAATTCGTTCAGCAATGGCTGGAAGAAGTTAGGATCGCGTAGCTATGAAAGTGAGGAAGATAAATTACGACAGTGGTTTAAAGAATGTGATAGTGATAATAAAAGCGACGAGGGTGTTTTAGCCAATGCAGATGATAGCAATGAAGAGGATTTTACTGAAAGCAGAGTCTACATCTAGTGTAATCGTGACCAACGGGACAATTTCTATGTATTAACCCTTAAGTACTAACGTGACGTCTGTGAGACGGAGTGGGAACCATAAACACATCAAATTGTCACATCTGCGCAACATTCGAGATCGAGCCTTTATGTACCTTCAAGTAAGCAGCAAATAAGTCAGTAGCAAACGTTTCACCGGCAAAGTGTGTTCAGAGCGAAAGTAATTGTGTTTTAAAATTTATTACCCGCCTGTGAGACGTCACGTTAGTGTTTGCGTTACTATTTCACGTCGTGCTAGCGGAAAAGTTAGAGCTTGGTGCACAAATTTGTACGATGTCTGCAAGACCAAGTTGTTCAAAAACTGTTACGGCAACAGATAGTAATTTTGATGAACAGTTATTGCAGTGGTATAATGAAATAGATAGTGGTGAGAGTGACGCAGAAAACGATGTTGATGAAGATTTCGCATTGGAGAGTAACCACGATACCGATTCAGGAGAAGGTAAAGTAAACTTTTATTTTGCAATTACTATTATAGCCTGAATTATTTATTATAGGTACCGATGAGGATGTTACAGACGAGGAGGCAATTGATCAAAGTTCTAAAAAGAATTTTTATGGAAAAAATTGTTTTAAATGGTCAAGTGTGCCTTTTGTATCAAGAAGTCGTACACTACAACATAATATTATCGTGAAATTACCGGGTTTGCGCCCTGTAGCAAAAGTGGGAAATACTGCAACTCCACTTACAGTATGAAGTTTATTGTTTAGCGATGAAATGTGCGACATAATTATACAATGGACAAATAAAAAGATTCAAGCACTTCGTTGGAGATACAAAAATCAAAATTCTCCAACGCTTAAGGATATCGATAGAATGGAAATGAATGCATTCTTGGGTCTTCTTGCATTTACTGCAGTTTTTAAATCGAATAATGAAAATATCAATACTATATTCGCTACAAATGGAACAGGTCGAGAAATAATTCGATGCATAATGACTAAGGAAAGGTTTGCATTTCTCTTGATTTGCTTGAGATTTGATAATCCTGAGGACAGAGAAATAAGAAGATCTGATGAACCTGCTGCTGCAATTTCTGAAATTTTTAATATATTTGTCAGAAATTCCCAAAATTGTTACAGCAGTGGAGAAGCAGCGTGCATTGATGAGATGCTTGTTGGATTTAGGGGTCGCTGCAAATTCAAAATGTATTTGCCCAATAAGCCCACAAAATATGGCATTAAAGTTATGTGCCTTACAGATGCACGTACCGGATACTTATATAATGCAGATATATGCGATGGTAAGGATTCAGATAGTAAAGGACTACCAAATGAAGACAAAAAGTATGGAAAGCCAACGCAGTCTGTTTTAAAACTTTCACAACCGCTTTACAAATCCAATCGCAACGTAACGTTTGATAATTGGTTTACTTCGATTGAAGTTGTGAATTTATTAAAAGAGAGAGGTCTTACCTGTGTAGGAACCCTTAGAAAAAACAAAAGGGAAATCCCGGCTGAATTTCAGCCAAATAGGAAAAGAGAGGTTGGAACATCGATATATGGCTTCGCCAACGATTTCACTCTAGTTTCTCATACTACGCGGAAAAATAAAGCAGTTCTTCTGGTTTCCTCTATGCACCACCAAAAAAGTAATGATCCTATCAGCAAAAAACCTGAAATAATTTCTTATTATAACCAAACGAAAGGAGGTGTAGACGCATTAGACGAAAAATGCGCTAAAATTTCCTGTAGTAGAAGAACGCGTAGATGGCCTATGGCTATATTTTTTAGGCTATTTGATATCAGTACCGTAAATGCTTATGTTTTATTTAATGCCTACAAAGATAATCCTACACAACAACGAACTGACTTTTTACAAATTCTTGCATTTCAACTCGTAACACCACATCTTGAGAGAAGAGCCACTAATCCATATCTTAGTAGAAAACTAAAATTGACAATTGGTGACATTTTAGGTGTAAAAGGTAGTGATAATGCACAAGAAGTACGGGTTGAACGATTGCAAAAAAGAAAAACTTGTCATCTTTGTCCACCCAAAAAGAAAAGACAAACAGCTTACATTTGTTATTGTTGCCAAAAGCCGATTTGCCTAGAATGTGCGAAAAAGGTGTGCCTAACCTGCGCCGAATCTTTATAAACTTAATGTATTGTAATTTTCTTTTTTAAAGTATTTCTTTTTAGTTTTAAATCATTTTTGTAATGATACATATTATATTCTTGCTGAAAAATATTTTTTTGTAACAATCTGTTAATTTAGTTGGATTCACTATGAAACTATGTTAGACTCTGTAATAATTTTAACTTTTTTCAAGTTGAAAAATAAATGGTTTTACAATTTAAGAAAATCTATATATTTCTTTCAATTAATGTATTTTACATATGCAAAGTACGTTCTATTTATCTACAAAAAAGTTTGAATACGTTAAGTGAAGTATTAATGATAATTACGATTATATAATTATCTAGCTTCTCAGACGTCGCGTTAGTGTTTACGCTATAAAGTAGAGACGTTAGTACTTAAGGGTTAAGTTTATATCTTTATTTACAAAAGTGAGATAAAAAATATTTATATGGTATTGTAGATCAAAATATAAACTTGGCAAGTGGTTCTTAGATTTTCTAACACAAAGTACGGGACGTCAACCACCATGAAATATTATGTTTCATGGAGGACCTACAAGATATGATAACAGACGTAGATACAGTTAACCGTAGTTTTCGCCTATTAATTTTTGAGGTAATATTAAACTACGGCGTTCAGTTGGACAAATGGAGATCCAACAAAAAATCTCGATGCCTAGGAGTGTCTACTTTTTTTTTGGATTGCTGATATTGGCAGGAGTTTACAAATCTCATAACTCAAGAATTTTAAAATTTGTGGAATGTTGCAGATGGAGGCCCTACATTAAAAAAAAACTATGGGCAGAAACAGATTCGCTGTAATTTGCTAATGTTTGCGCTTTGACAGTGCTGCAGTTAGAAGAGGATATCAAGATTCAGCTCATAAATTGTCACCGATATGAGCTTTTTTTCGAATTATGGCTACCCACACTACAAGATCTACATACCACATGAAAATCGAGTCAGAATTGCAATTGATTTGTCTTTAATGATTACCAGATAGTTACTTGGTGTAAATGTAAAGCAAACAAATCATAAAATTATCTCTTTTATTATTATTCTTTCATATTATTTGTTATAGATGTATGGTATTATTAAAAAATTGCTTAATACTTTTTGCAAGTGTATCAAGAAAACAGAAAGTTGCAAAATATTATTACCTTGTTGAGTGACAAGCATTGAGATCCCTACTGATCACACTTTTATTAGGCTTCACAAAAAGAAACGGTATTATAAGGATTAAGTGAGTTATAAGTAAGTTTTAGAAAATCAGCCTATTAGTACCGAGTCGAAAATAACACCAAGGAATTGTTTTTGCTGGGTATATAATGACAGAGCTATTACCTCAAAATAAAGTTACATATGGAAAAAAGAGAAGTGGAATAGAAGTTGTATTAAGTACAAGAAGTTTTATGTGATTCAAGCTTTCACAATATTTTTTACTTCTTCAAGAAGACACAATATTTATAGAAATTATAAGTATAATTACTGTCGGTGTTAATAATAGAAGAATACCGTTCATTAAAAAAAAAAGTTTTCTACAATCTTTCGACCAGACAACAACCACTTGTGACACTTGTTGTTATTGTATGCATATTGAATACAGCCATTTTTTTCTCAATCTTGAAGCTACTTTCTTTAAAGTTCAAATTTTCCCTTGAAGAAGCACTATAACATTGCAAAAGCTTGAGGAACAAAATAAGGGTTTAATTCCTTTTGGTTTCTCCCTAGTTTAGCACTTACTCAATCTGTCCTAATTGGTACAACCATCTTACTTTATATAAACTTAATTTTAACATCAATGTGTAAGTTGTAAGTTCGTCTTAGATCTATCAGTTCCTTTCTTCATAATTACTTGTATTTTTTTAACGAAAGATCATTATTTACTAGAAAATGTGAACTGCAAACATGTTGTACAGGCAAAATTCATAAATACATTCAGCATAAATATATATACATACAAAATGAATTTCTTGTGATACATTTAAATTTCATCTCAAACATTATTTTGAAAGGTAGTACATTTAGAATCCATCTTATTTTTATACATCTCCCACTGTGACGATTACAAGCATTTGTAAATAGATTTAAAGGTTTAAAGTATATTGAACTTGTCTCGTAGTTTGCTCGGCAACGATACGAAGTTTCGTCAATCCCAGCTTGTAAACAAAGTTAACGTGATGCGATCCCCGGCAGTAAATCGTGTTCAATTTGGAAGAATGATGTAATTTCGCAGTAAGTCACTAACCTGGTCACGAGAACACTTGAACTTGAATAAGGCGTGCGCCAAATTTATCAGAAACTTCATAAATACGATCATCGTTGCTTGGAACGTGTGTACTTGGATCCACTCCAGGGAACTTCAAACATGCTGACACCTAGTTCGAATATGTAACAGGGCACTGTCCGTTGCGATATTAAAGCAGTGAATTGACGTCGAAAAATTACTATTCATTTCACTCGTGTACTGCAATAGCCAATAGTAATAACCTTGATGTTTATGGTATCATTTCCTTCAAAATCAGTGCGAATAAATTCCCATTTATAGTATTCGATAGGGTGTCATGCTAAGGAGTGTTTCTGGAAAAACATGAATTTCAATTTGCATTTTTTAATTAAATTTCCAATTAACTATTTCGCGAATTTCAAATGAATGAATAGATCTGATAGCTTGTTTTTTAAATTATGGTCTCATAAATATTCAGCGAAAAGCTTTACAAACAATAATACATGTACCGTGGTGCTTTTAAAGATTACTTAATTGAGTTAGTACCTAATTCTTTAGACAGATCTTATGTTGAAAGTGTTTATTGAGATTACTTGATTCTTCTATTATTATAGTATGAAAATGTTAGCTTTGTTATTCATAATTTGTATTTCAATTATTTACAATTGTGTAGATATCTTAGAAATCTATTAAAATTCGTCTAATTTTAATAAATAACTTGAACAAGTTTTGTACTTTACACTATCTAAGACATTTTATGATCACTTTATTTTAATATTATTTTTTGGCGATATATAACAATAATCTGTAGCTAATAAATCTGTTATACTATCGAGAAAAAGAGGCTTTATTAACATCTGAGAGCAACCATAAAATTAATTATCTATAGAAACAATTTACTTATAGGAACGTGTAATACCTTATTATCCTTAAACTAGGTAGACATTTTTACTTTCAAATATTACTTATCACTTTCTCTAGACTGTTATGGGCTCATGCAATTTCTGTTATCAAAGTGGTGTTAATCTCGGTATTTTGACACTACACGTGAAAGTAAATTGTTTATGAAATTTAAACTGAACGATGGATGGCCTACCATGAGGAGAGAAAATAGTCAGATCTCGAAGGAGGTAAGGTATCTAGGAGCAACACTAGACTCGCGTCTTGCCACGAAGTCGACACCTGAAAGATGTTGCCATGATAGCGGTAACATCATTAATGATAGGTAGGCGCACGGGAAGCAGTGGGGCTTAAAACTGGACGTGATGTCCTGGACATACACCATGGTGATAAAACCTATCCTAACGTATGCCTCACTGGCGTGGTAGCCGAAGGCACAACAAGGAAAGGCTATTTCACAACTACGGAAGTTTCAGACCCTGTTTGGGCATAGTGGTTCAATGCGAACCACTCCAAATACAGCCATGCCGGCCCTTTTGGGTCCCCCGACTCTTTACATGTGTGCCTTTAGGTTCACCTAAATACCGCCAATGCCAAAAGAAGGGCGGAACACATGAAAATTACCTTGTAGGTGGAAAGATGTTTCTAACACGAAAACAGACCATATGGAAAAGCGATATAACCTCAACCGAGGCCTCAACAGACCATTGGAAGTAAGTTTTCCAGAAAGATTTAAATTGGAGAATGATATGCAGGGTATTAGCTAGCGGAACCAGATCTGATACTCAGATAGGTTGAAAACCGCAAGCACTGAGACGAGAATCTTCTCTGCTAGTTAGAATAGATTCAGTAGTATGGACTGGGGAAGTATGCCTATGTGTTTTAGGCAGGGATGTATGCAGTACTCCAATGTGCTAATATCAAAAGCAATAGGAATGCCGTTGTGCACCGACGGATTCTAATACTGTCTGACAGTCAAGCGGCACTGAAAGCAATACTAAGCCTAGAGGTGTCGTCAAAACTAGTTTACGTATAGAGGGGTGGAGAGCAACGACAAGGCTGGTGCACTCGCTAGAAGAGGATGAGAAATAAAACTCACTGAGCTAAGCACCGGTGCTGGGAGTACCAAAAAGTATAACTCGAAGCCACCTCAAAGACTGGGCATATGAAAAATATAAGCACTACTGTGCCACAATTCCTGGGCAAAATTAAGGTAAGGAAATTTATTGAACAACCATGCAAGAAAACATCTGTATTGTATGGCTGCGTATAACAACTGGTCTTTTGATTGCTTACACACCAGTTAAAGTCCATCTCAAGAAGATAGATGTGTATGACTGAGGCCTTAGCTGCAGACTCTGCAATAAGAAAAAAGAAACAGTCAGACATATCCTAGTAAACATGGTTCACAGGAGGCAACGCATTTTTGTGCAACCAAGTACAAACCCAAGACAGAAAAGTACTGAATGAGTGACATATGCAACACAGGTTCAGCACAATAAGCCTCACTGGCTGCTGTGCAAACTGAGAACTTACGTCGGACCAAAAAAAAAGCTCGTGAGGGCAGGCCGCAAATTGTGGTGTGAACTGCAACACCATCATATGCTTTCTGTTTTATATTGCGTCTAAGGGCTTGGAGATAGACTGAAAATTTCTAATTTCTATATCTTATAATTGTTTTTATTTAGTGTTATATTCAAATAATTTTCTCCTTCTATTAATTATTTCAATGGTTTTTTTAATAATGTTACAATTAAAAAGTACAATAAGCGCAATTAATTTTGTTTCAGAAAAATATAGTTTGTTATTCATCGATCATAGTCGAACATCTTCTAAGAGTTCTCTTATATGCCTATGTATTTACAATAAATTGATAACACAGTGAATATCAATATATTATCGAAGAGCCTATCTAAAACGCCACTGAAGAGAAAAATTCCTTAGTTCGTTACCAAAATTACCATCATTCCACGAATTTCTTATGCCAACTATTTCAGACTATTTTTAACCATTAAAAATCAGACCGTGTAAATATACGTTGCTTGTGATGCATGTAGTCTCGACCGACTTTCGTTTCCTGTTTTGTTTTATTGTATACGAACAAGTTCTAAACGAAAACAATACATGCAACTATGTATGTATATTCACCAGCCAACCAGTGAGTAAACCGTACAAACTTAGCGAGTTATATAATATAGAGGCACGTGTCCGAATAGGATCTTTAATTAGTCACGGGTGTCCTCATCAACAGAACGCCCCAAACCTAATTATATTGATATTAGAAATTCCTTCATGATGGAAATATTCAACTGTTCGTGGTTCTTTAAACGCGGAATGGCTTTTAAGAACGTACATTAGGAGAGAAGACAGTTTTATGGTCAACATTTTACAGAATTTTAATGTGTTAGCTATAATAAATTTTCTTATCTAATCTTTTAATCTCTGGTGACTTCTGGAATACGTCGATAGGTTTATTTCCTTACGAGCAAGTTCTACGTTATTGAAGTTGGGTTATTACATAAAGATAGGGGGTTACTACCAGAACACGTTTGTCTATATGTACTAGAGATGGTCTTAACGGTGATTTTTCATTCACCGTTCTAAAGCAAACGGTGATTTCAAAATCGCGGCGATTTTAAACAGCTCTTTTAATCACAGCGAAAGCAGGAGCCGCTTATTTTCACCGTTTGTTTTCACTGTTTGTTTTCACCGTTTGTGTTCACCGTTTCTTTCCACCGTTTATTTTCACCGCGCATGGTAAAGTGTTCCTCCGAGCTGTTTACCGTGAACGGTGAAAATAAACGGTGAAAATAAACGGCGAAAACAAACTGTGAAAATAAACGGTTCTTGCTTTCGCCGTTCGCTTTATTTACAACAGCTCTTTTTCACTGTTCTCCGAGCTGTATGGGTTCGGTGAAAATAAACGGTTCCTGCTTTCGCCCATATTTCGCCGTTCGATTTTAAACAGCTCTTTGAGCTGTTTAACTATATGCGTAGTGAAAATGAATATCTTAACATAAATTCGCGTTATATAATGGAAATTATTGATTTGTTGATAAACTACCGAGGTTATAAAATATTAATATACGCATATAAGGTATATCAGTAGGTATTTGCTTTTAATTGATGTTTTATAAGTATATATATATAACACACGAATGTGCAAAAAGATTTAAAATAATAATATATAGTAAGTAACATGATGAATAGTTTTTAGTTATATATGTATGTACATAAATATTTCTACAAAATGTGTATGGATAATAAATTAAATATACCTAACTTACAAAACAGAAAATAAGTAAAAAGTAACTCCAAGCAATGAAGTATATTTTATTTATTTATTTGTTCAGTTTCTCTTCTAATATTATATTTATTAAATATAAAGTTTACTTGGGCACTTTTTAATTATTAATTTATTAAACTACATTATTAATCATTATTAATTATTATGAAAAAAGTTTACTAACTTTGTTAGAACGTAATCGACTTCGACTTACTACGTTACAGCTAGTGTGAAACATATTTATGTTAAATTGATATATTATTTAAAGTTAAGTAAATCTTAGAATCGCAGACAGAAATCTTTCTTTACATGAAAAAGATATTTGTTTGCCCCTATTGAAAAGAACCCTTTCCATCATAATAAATACGAAAGTAATCACTGTGATTCCACGAATTTCCAAACGGTGAAAACAGTGATTAGAAAATCACTGTGAAAAATCACTGTGACCAATATCTGCTCTCATCTCTAATATGTACAGTATATGTATTCAACCCGTGACGTTTAGTTGAAATATTAACGAGGATCTCTGGAGATCTTTGCAGAGTGTTTTAAAATCTATTGTGGATTACATCTAGTTCTGTGATTAATTAAAGAATTTTTTTTAATATTGTGAATTATACTGGGTGTCCGGGAAAATGAGGGAAATCTCTTGGATGCATATAGAACATGATCAATAAGATGACAAGTTCCTATAGAAAAATTTCCTACAGGCCCCTCTTACAGAGATATTCGTCCCTGAAAGACGCCGCTGGAAATCGGTTTTTATTGAATTTCTTTTAAAGTAATTAATAGAAATATAAACGCAGTGGTGTCTCCGGAGGCACCTTAACGGAATTATTGAAAAACTTCATAAGAGGGTTCAACATTTGCTCCGTGAAATCTGATACACTCGCGGGCACGGCGAATTAAGGACTGTTGTACCCGCAACAATAATCCAGCCGTGTTCCTTATCACATCACATGTAGAAGTTTCTCCATAGTGTCGACCGGAGTGGAATACACCATTTTTTGAGGTGTCCCCACAGGAAAAATTTCAACGGCGTTAAGTCAGGAGATCGAGGAGGCCAGGCAATTGGTCCTCCTCTACCTATCCAACGGTTTGGATAGACGTTATTCAGGTGCTCCCGCACAGGAACGCTGAAATGAGGTGGTGCCCCATCGTGCATGAAGTACATTTTTCGGCGGTTTCAAGTGGTAAGTGCTCTTCTATTAAGTCTCGAAAAGCGTTTTGAATGAACTCCAAATAAAGTTGTCCATTCAATCGTTCTGGCAAAACGAATGGTCTAATTAAAAAATTGTCAATGATTCCTGTCCAAATATTAAGTGATTGGAACTGATATTGATAATGCGAAACAATAGTGGCATGAGGATTTTCATCAGCCCATACATGCGTATTATGTAAATTGGTGATACCATTTTTGGTAAACCTTGCTCATCAGTGAAAAGAATAATGCTCATGAAATTAACATTATTACGTTGCTGCTCCAATACCCAGTTTGCAAACTGCATTCTACGAGGAAAATCTTCAAGAATCAGTTCATGTAGTTTTTGCAAATGATATGGATCTGTTCATGAAGAACTTCAAGTACTATTGTTTTCGATGTTTTAAACTACGCTGATAATTGTCGAGTGCTCGTTGATGGATTGTCATCTGCAGCATTTAAAATACATTCCTCTAATCGTGGCATACGTACGGTTCTTCTCACACCAGCATCAGTACTATTTTTTCCAAACTTTCCTAAAATTATGAAGATAGTCAATAATATGTATTACTTTATTATTAACTGGAATCGCCCACCATTCTCCCTTAGACATTGGTCAACACGTTGAAATGTCTTATGGTTTGGTAGAGCACGATTAGGTAATCGTTCGTGATATAATCTTCTGGCTTCTAAATCATTGCAAAACGCAAGACCATACATCAGATGCATATCTGCATACTCAATAAACGTGTATCCATACTTCGAATAAATTCAATGTGTCAACGATGTGATGACAAGTTCTAAAATGCCGGATATTTTATTTATTTCGTGCCATAGTAACGTTTGTCACAGCAATAGGTTTTTTTGGTGCTGCTCAAAACTAAAACGCACACTTTTTGCAAACTTTTCTCATAAACGGTTCATTTTAAGGGCAATAAGCAAGAGTACCTTTTTAAAATCTATGGTTCAAGCTATCCAGTTTAATATTTTTAAAGTCTTTATCGTACAGGGTGTTAAAAATTTAGGCATTAAGTTGTAAAGATTAGCCCGCCCCTGGTAAACTACAAAAGCTAAATATGTTTCAAGGACAGTATTTAAGAGGTCCTTACTAGTGTCAATCACATTAAATTTTTATTAAATTATATTAATTACTTTAAAAGAAATTCAATAAAAACGGATTTCTAGCGGCATCCTTCAGGGACGGATATCTTCATAGGAGGGGCTTGTAGGAAAGTTTTTTATAGGAAATTGTCATCTTATTTGTTCATGTTCTATCTGCTTCCAAGAGATTTTCCACATTTTTCCGGACACCTGTATACATATTGCCATAAACCCAATAATTTTAGAAAATATGAAATATTAATGTTCGACAATAACAAATATTTTTTTTTGCTGAATTTCAATGATAAAGGTAGGGAATTGTAATTAAAAGCAACATTTAATGAAACAGCCGCATATTTATTAAAAAAGATTTTAATAAGAATAAATCTATATATATATATATAAATTTTGATAAATATCCATCAGTTATATTATGATTCGAAATTTAATAATTTTAATGTATAATAACTTTATTGTTACGTAGTACACAATAATATTCTTCTTTATTTTATTCATTTACTTAAATGAATTCACTCGTATATGGACGAATCAATGCACATCTGCACCAAGCTGGCATTGCAAACATAGTACAGTGTTCCGATCTTACACAGATCTCGTCAGTGTCCGGTGTGTTGTTCCAGTGCCCGCAAAGCTAGACCACCCTCATATACGTCCACCTGCATACCAAATTTCGATGTGAATATCCCAGCGGCATCTGTGATCCAAGCGCTGTAATGAAAGACAGCGTTGATTTTCATTAAAAACGCTACTATAATTTAGCAACTGCAAATATGTGTTCAGCTATAACATCAATTTTGTTGGTTCTAAGCCAGTCACAAGTTTTAACTTATGCTTGGGGTTATTATCGTGATGAAATTGGTGCTTCAGAGGCATGACACCTAGTAGTCTCCAAAAGGTCCTTGTTTACATACTGATCCATGAATTCTATGTAGTAGGCCTATTTTGAATCAAGAAAAGCAGCCCCAGTCCATCACAGAGCCACCGCCATGATTTACTGTGGCAATTGTATATGTAGGCTTTAGTCGCGCACCCTTCGGACGCCTTACGTGACAAATGTCATCACTTTTATTAATTAAATTTAGATTTATCACTAGAAATTACTCTACCCCAATATAATGTAATGTAATATGCGATTTCACAAAGTTTGATAAGGCTTTGATATTTTTCTTGGACAGTAGTACTCATTAACCCAGCAGTAAGTAGCCGTCCTCTTTTCGTGCGAGCACTAGCAGGAACTTTACTGTACTGCTTCAAAACAGTCGACATTTTTTGTGAAGAAATAAAAGGATTTTCACTAGCAACAATTTGTGTGTCAAAATAATTTCTAATTTTTTACGGCTGTCCACAATTTCGAATTACATTTGTATATCTTTTTTTCATGTAGGCTTTAATAATCCATGAAGTTATCCTATTTCGAGAAAACATTTTTGAAATTTCTTTATGTTTTTAACTTTTACAGTGCTGCTTTATTATTTGCTTTCTAACTTCACTTATAATACAGTTTTTGCACAACACTGTATTATAAATAGCAGCAGTGTTTCCGAGTAAGGTAAGCTGCTACACTTAGAATCGATTATGCACAACTAACATGTTGAGACAAGAATAACCTGGCAGTTACTATAATTTTGTCCAGCATCAAGATGATTCATGGCATAAAAGTAAACAGTTTTTGAAAAGGATTGCTTAAAAGATATAAAGCAAATTGGATTTTATACTATAATCTAATAATCAACAGTGTACGTTGTATATAAGCATTCCAATCACAATTAGAAGTTGCTATAATTATGGCCAATAGTGTATATGCATTATGTGAGTATATTTTTTCCAAGCATTAAATCTTGAAACATTTATTTATCATTATGTTATTTTTAGTCACTATTTAATCTGTGGATAAATTTGGCGTGATTTAATTTATAGAAATTTCTAATTAGTTTTTTTAAATATTTGTTTCATTTAATTTTTACATTATCCATGTAAGTAAAGAATTTCTCAAATAAATTGCACCCAAGAGCTGGAGTCCCGGGCAAACTATTAGAAGATAATAACTAAAGTAGACGAAAAAGAAAATATATGTAAATGATTGCATAACCGAATCATACAGAAATAGTAAATAGTTTATTTTATTCATCGCTTGCAAATGGTAGCTCAATAAGAATTTCTTGCACCATGCAAAATAAATGCACATTCTGTGATATATTTCTTCTCCTCCATTACACAATCTTCATTTAAGGGCACAAAGATGTAGCTTTTGGCCTCCAATAAGGTCCTACTTACCAAGCTGATTATTTTTATGAACCATTAACCGACCAAATTGGGAAATTAAGTAAGACAAATACATAAAACGTCGATGTGTGATTGAGCTCTGTTACATAGTTAGGTACTGTCTTACAATACCTTTTTCCTCATGTTAGTATACCAAAATAAAGTGGGGTTAACAAAAGTAATTAGGTACAAACTGGTGGCATTTTTACAAATACTAAACTAATGTAACAGGACTGAGTAATGGTCGGAATTCCCGAATGATTGAGGGATTCATATTATTCACAAAGTATACTGTAATAGATCCACCAGCAGGGTGCTATTCAAATAATGAAGTCTATCGCTTATTATAACTACAATTTGAGTAGGTATTGCAGTATATGATGCGCTTAAAATAGCAATATACAAAACTATTTACACCAATACAGTGTTAGACACTGATACGAAGAAATAGAAAATTGGAGAACTTTTACAATTAGACCCTATCTAAAAGACTTAATTATGCCTTTAGTAAAAGATGAATCTTAACTACAATGTTGGATTAAATTAACATATGGTATATAAATGAATGTAATTACAATTCTTAAAATGTAGTAAACTAAGTGTTAAATAATAAATAGTTAATTGATGAGGCTGATACATGTTGAAACTCCATATTTAACTGAATAAATAAAATACGTAAACTTGGTTTCATAAATTATTTAATAATATCACTACAATATCGTTTCGCCAACTTTGGCTTCATCAGGTGATGAGTAACTGAATATACAAAATTATTACAACATAATATATAGCAAGATTGTGTAAAAACGTATCCTCAAAATATCAAGTCTTTATTCGTGCGCAGACGGCAGAAAAAAAATAATAAAGAATTCAATTGGCCTTACGCCGACCCTGGACTAAATATCCACCTGCTTCACTTTCACAATCAGTCCTTTTCATGACCACCATATTACTTGTGTTAAGAAAAAAGAGGAGGAATAGATACTTCATAATAAATATCAAACCATTCTTGATATTTACTACGATTTATTAAATATTCTAAAATAATAATAATCAGCTGTTTGAACAAAGGACCGGGGAACATGAAAAAAGTTATATATGGGTAAAAAAACGGACTCTACATTAGCAACGCATTGTATAGATGAAGAACACGAATTCAATAGAGATTTCAAAGTTTTACATATACAAGACAAAGGACAGAAACTTAATTTATTAGAAACCCTAGAAATTAATAGATACAGTAAATTAGGTCGTGCTTTAAACGATCAGACACAGTTCAATTATTCCCCGTTGTTACAATGCTATAGTTTATAAAATACCCCCACTCATATCCCATGTTTTTGTGACACTATATATTATGTTGTAATAATTTTGTATATTCAGTTACTCATCACCTGATGAAGCCAAAGTTTGGCGAAACGATATTGTAGTGATATTATTAAATAATTTTTGAAATCAAGTTTACGTATTTTATTTATTCTGTTAAATAATAGTAAATATACAGGTGTATACCAAAGAAAAAAGACATAACATTAAACAATACGTCCACATATATACATATGTTCTTAACAGTTATACTGTAATTAATTAAAATCGTCCGCTCTAAGCTATGGTGAGAAGGTAAATTATTTTGAATGAATAATTACTAATGAAAATCTCTGTAGAAAGTTAACACAATAGCTACAAATTAATATTTTGATTTGAAAAAAAATGTGCGCCTATGTCAAAACTTGTACAGCTTATCCGATAATTTATGATGCTTCATTAAGGGGAAAAAATGTACGCGGCAACAGCGTAAATGATCCAGAAGCCTGCGTATACTTTACGAGCGACGAAGTATTAACGAAACTGCGGTCAAATAATGTCGCGGACCAGCATTTATTAGCGGGGTGTCGTTCCATTCACATATTTCCCAGAGTGGCTGGAACGCGTCGTAAATAGTGCTTTTATTTTAGTTTTTTCCCGGGCACTCCTCCTTCTCTCTAGTTCACCACTCGACCTTTCCGAGGTATAAACGAGTTTTCCAATAAACATGTAGCTTTTATTGACTTTCTTATTGCGAAACGTGGCTTCGCGAAACCTTACCAGTAGCACACGACAGAGAGCATTAACAGTAAGTAACTTTAACGATCATGTACATTTCTACGGCGCGTACGTAAACTGTACGTTGTGTGTACACTTATGTGCTTAGAAATTGATCGGATGTTGCAATTTAATATACAGAAGGAGCATGAAAAAGCACTTACACAAATATTTAGTGATCCTTAAATTGAAGACACTTAGAATGACTAAGTCAGTATGAGAAAGTATTACAATATTTATATTACGGTCCCGTGCATTAAGGAGCTTCTATGTTAATATTAGATGCAAGTATAACTTCAGTCAAGGATATTGAATTAAATCGAATGAGTTATACCTAAATTGGACATGCTACGAACGTGCAACAAGAAATCTATATACTTCTTTCTATTCCGCCAGTGAATTTATTCAAAATTCTGATATATCAAAAAAAAGATTTAATGAACATTTTTTTTATTAAAATTTTGCAACAAACTAAGAATAATATATACTCAGTGACATTAGAAGTGGTAAACCTAGATGGAATAATTTGTTCAGCTTTATTTTTTGCCAATGTGATCATCATCAATGAAACGATAACATTTGCAAGAAATTTTATTAACATCTAATACGAAAAAAATTAATAATACGTTGGGCGACCCCGTAGCTGAGTACACTCCTATACACGCCTGGGCATCGACAAAATGAGTTGGTCGATATTTGCTTGTGGCACCTCGTTCTAAGCATCTTGAACTTTGTGCATTAGCGGTTCCAGAGTCTGTGGAAGATGGTGAAAAATGGACAGTCTCCGCAGCATGATATCCCACACATATTCGATGGAGTTTGAATCCGGTGAACGGGGAGGCCACGGCAAATTGTTAACGCCGGCTTCTTGGAGGAAGTCCATAATTCTACGACCAATATGGGGACGTGCGTTGTCTTGCTGAAAAAGGACGTGAGGACGGTCATCTAGAGGTAGTCAAGTGGTTTGTAGGACATCATCAATATAACGCGCAAAGAGAAGTTGTGATCGGCTACCATAGGCACTAGCCCCCCAAACCATTACTCCAACAGTCCTGTGTACATGCCTCTCAACAGCAAATCCAATATCACGTTGCTCACCACACTGACGTCTTACCTTCTACGGCCATCCTGCGTACGTAGACAGAATCGCGATTCGTCGCTGAAGACGACATTATGCCATTCTGCCTCCCACTGATGCCGTTCTCTGCACCAGTTCAAACGTTGACTACAGTGGTCCGCTGTCAAAGGAAGCATTTATAGTCGATGGTATGAAAAAAGTCCAATGGCTCGAATGCGGCGATATAGTGTACGCATAGTAACGGTCTCGTAAAGCTAGTTGTCTGTAGCACCTATCCTGACGCTCTGTGGTACGCCTCGGTTGACCAGTTGGTCTTCTTCGTGTTCCTCTATCTTCGTCTAACCCACACACGCATTACCGTCAATGCAGTACAATTAACACGGCGGCCAATTTCGCGATAGGAGAAACCAACATCTCGATATGCAACAATTGTACCCCTTTCAATATCACTTACATGGTGAAAACTTTGACTTCTTCAACTCGAGGCATTTTGTTACGCTTAACACTAGTAGACGGAGGTGCAATAACTAATCATTTCTGTACTAGTCAGCTCGCATAACCACGTTTCTTAATAAAAAGTAAGCAATGACATTCTTTTATCGCAAAAAATTACAGAGACAAACAGTTCACATTGTTACCATAGCATGCTTTAAATATAGTCATTCTGATGGCAAAAAATAAAGTTGAACAAATTATTCCTTCTAGATGTAACACTTGTGTCACCGAGTATAATTCAATGTTAACTTTAAACACTAAAACATTAAAGGTCAATAAAATAATATTAATTAACATTTTTCTGCAACTTATTCCATTGTATGTTGACCTTTTTCTTCATTAATGGTGGGCAACTAATGAGTTTTGAGCTTAACCAGCTTATCTAGAATTACAGAAATCATATAGTATGCAAATTGTGTGAATAAAGTATAGTCTGTTTCAAGATATAGTGCGAATGCAAGCTCCCACAGGTTGCTTGAACACGGCAGGTGGTATGCAATAAAAGTAATTGATGTGAGAAGCACGCTACAGGCGCGTATTGTCAATATTTGATTAAAAATAATGAAAGTGTAAGTATATTATAATATGAATGTATATTTATACGAAATGTCAACTACGCTATATGAAATACAAGAATACATTTTGCTCGCTAATTTATTCTGTTAATTGAAAGAGATATTATCTCTGAATTGAATGTTAAAATTATAAATTAATACTTTCTTAATACTCATAAACCGACACAGATAATTTCCAGGTACATAAAATTTGTATTTACCATCGCCGGATTGTGGAGGGATTATCACACTCGTTTTATGTATGACGTCGCACTATATCTTGAAATAGACTATATTTCATGGCATCCATACTTTATTCTGTATAAGTCGTTAATAGCTGAGAAAGGGGATAAAAGTACAGATTTCCGAGGTGAAAAGATTTTTGTGTGCCCTAATTAACCCAAGCTACATACGCTTGCCCCGATACCCTCCCCTCACCAATTCATAGAAAACTTCTGAAAACCTGATACTGTTTGATTAGCGCGGTCGTTGGAAGGGACTGGCGATTTGTACCACGCTTACGTGAGTTCATCCGGGCAGCGTAAAAGGTTGCTCTTTTTGAACACCGAATTCCACCACAGATTATATTAATTATGGATTAATTCTCAGTAATTCACTAATGAGGATTAGGAATGATAAAGTTTATTACCACTGCTTGCATATTATTCTAGTCCTGATAGCAAGGTGCACGTGTCAATTGTCTTAAGACAGTGGAAGTTTAATCTATTCTTAGCGAAAAGGGTGCAAAATGTGTTAAATAAATTTAAACTTTCAGAAACCCACTTTGCGAAGTCTGGGAAAATAAGATGTCGTTGCACTAACACCAAAAGTAGATGCTATGCAAAAATATATACAAATGCAGATGGAAAAACTAGTTTGGAATCTCAACTTGATCGTAATCATGAACGTGAGAAGACGATTGCCAGGCAAGCTTTAGTAACAGCGCTAAAAGAAAAGGTGCTTGAAATATTTGACAAATCATCCGATGAAATTTCCTCCAAAAATTTGGACATGTGACAGAAATTATATGTATCGGTCTACCAACGCTAGTGAATCATTTCTTCTTCATATTTATTTTTGTAGATATGACATAAATGTTCAAAATGAAACATTTGCAATAATTAAGACTCCTAATGAATCAACAAATATAAGAAAATTAAATCTCTTACTAGAAAGAAACATGAGTATATAACTTCTAAAATAGAAGAATTAAAAGAAAACAAAAGTAACAAATTTGATTTTGTAAGATATTTAAGCTGTCATTATTTGCCGAAGTAGTATGTAGAGCGTTTTAATAATAATAATAATAATAATAATAATAATAATAATAATATCTTTATTGTCATAAATTCAAAAGAACATTGACATTGTCATTAAAAAAAAAAATACACAGATCAGGTACAATATATAACACTTGTCAAACTATAAAATCGTTAATGCTGTAGAAGGCTCCTTCCAACAGATAAAGTTTTAATTGCTTCTTAAATGCACTGAGATTTGTACCGCTTAGCGATTTTAAATTAGCCGGCAATGCATTATAAACCTTTACCGCCATGTACCTCGGAGATCTTTCATAAAATTTGGAGTGATGTAGCGGGACAGAAAAGTCATTATTATGACGCGTCACCATAGTGTTGTAGATCTGATTATTGCGCTTGTATTTATCTGTATTTTTGAGCAAGAAGATAATCAATTCATAAATATATAACGAGGCAACCGTCATTATATTCATTTCCCGGAACAGAGGTCTGCAACTACTACGTGAGGAAACACCCCTCATGGCTCTTAACATACGTTTCTGAATAATGAAAATATCGTTAAAGTATGTAGATGATCCCCAGAAAATGATCGCATATCTTAAACGTGACTCGATACAACCATAATAGAATAATCTCAGGCTCTCCAAAGAGACAACCCTACTCAGCATACCAATAGCATACAACATGGGATTCAATTTTTTAGATAGACCCACGCAATGCTCACCCCAACGCAGACACCTGTCCACCGTCAAACCCAGAAAGACGGACGACTCACTCTCCGTCAATGATTTGCCCCCCAAGCTCAAACATAAACTGTAATCCAAATTTTTAGTTTTGGAGAAGGTGACAATATTTGTCTTATCTGCATTAAGAATGAGACGGTTTTTTAATGACCAGGACTGCATATCAGCAATCACACGCGATGCCAACACAACGAGCTCCTCTTTACATTTAGCTGTTATTACACATGAAGTGTCGTCCGCGTACTGTGTAATAGTACAATAGCTCATGTGATTCTGTAAGTCACTGACATAAATTAAAAAAAATTGTAAAATTAAGGTAAATGTGAATTTTAAATGTACCTATATGTATTTTTTGTATTATATCGAAATTAGAATAAAACTGTTAAGCTTAGTAAAACATTTTATTATTAAAGTTAATCCTCTCTAGAAATTCATTGGTATATAGAACTAGACGGCAGGATTATATCTACCTGATGTCCCGTGGTACAAATTTGCGGTCCCGTCGTGGGAAGATCAGTGGAGCTGTAATGCTGAGTAACAAATACATCTTAAGTCATTCATCTACAAAAATTGGTATGGGATATTTCAAGGTGGTTACTACCTTTCCCTATATGAGGTGAGTCAGATTAAAGTGGCATCTGGCAGGCAGCTGTCATATTTAAGGATTATACACGGGCAATTCCAAGAATATCCAATAACATAAAGAAATGTTATTATTTAGTGACTTATCAGTAAATAACAAGCAATAACAACTTATTTTTAGATTTCGAGGGGCTTCTTCTGATAAATACGATACAATATAGAAAATCGTATTAATGAAACTCAAACATGTATGGACACTTTCATGGACCTAAGAGAATCTTTTTATTTAGTTATCATAACATATTACTTATTATTACTATGCGGTTAAATATCGGACTGGCAAAGATGGTATATATTAAACACAAATAGTGAAAGTGGAAGGTCGGCTTTATTGTACAATGGCAATTACAAGAAGAGTTCCTCAAGACTCCCTATTGGCACATTTATTGTTTATAATTTTTGTGAATAATCTCAGAATTACTTCCGACAATAAGATAATAATCTATCTTTGCGACATCAGCTTCTTGATAGTATACTTTCAAAAGAAACTTTATTGATGCAGGCACAACAAAAGCTAGTGACGTTCTCTGGTTAGTTTTGTTGAAACAAGTTATATATTAAAATATCTAAAATTTGTACATTGCTACAATGCTGCAATCGTAATTAGCAGAGGAGTTCCTCAAGACTTTCCATTAGGACCTTTACTGTCTGTAATTTTTGTGAATAATTTTCTGAATTTTTTTTCTAACAGCAACATAATGACGTATCTTCACGATATCAGTTACTGAATGTTATACTTTTCAAAAGCAAATTTATTGGTTAAGGCACAGCATAAGCTAGCGAGGTTGTCTGGTTCATTTTGGTGTAACAAATTACAAATTAACACACGCAAATATATACATTTTACTTTATCTGTTACTCAGATAAGTGAAAATAGCCGATTTAGAATAGTATCCACGAGTCCATGACACAAAATTCTTAAGCTATATATGCATAAATGGATTTGGAGTGCTTTGCTCTGCGTAAATTTATTGACATTCTATTATTCTACTACGATACCCACTTTTAGTATCGGTTAACATAGGGACCCATTTACTTCAAGAGTATTCTAATTCAAAAATTAGCCGCAGGTAATATGTGACTTATCTTATGCCGACTTGGTTTGTTGGTTGAATAACTATTATATTATATTTATTTTATTTTCATCTTTTAATATATTTATTAATTATGAGAACAATAATCCCTACTTCTGTCCTATACTGTAAAGGTAGAGAGTTATTTGAGAGTGAAATAGAAGAGGCCTCCAAATGCACATTTCTTTAAAACTGGCATTATACTTTCATTCTCTGTAATTTATAAAGCATTTTGAAAGTTGTATATTCAGTTTATATAAGAACAAAGGCGCGCAAAATAAACAGTATATATGAGCAGCAACACAAAGAGAAATTGACATCATTAAACTTTAACAATCAAATATCAAATTGCGCCAAAAAGAAAAAAAGAAATTTCAAGGAAAGACACTGTAAAACTCATAGCTTTTATGTAAAAATAGCAGCAGCTGTTATTTATTAAAGATATTTAGTATTAACCTTTATTAAAATTAATTTAAATATATACAGAATCTCAATTACAATTAATATTAATATGATTAGCGAAATTGAAATTGTTAGTGGAATTGCTATTAATTTTTTCTGAACTTCATATTTATCAATAACTTCTTATTGTCCAACAAGGCCAGTGCTAATTAGATTATCAAATTCGCTCTAATTTCGTTTGGATTTTAATGGTTTTTTTCTAACTTATTTAACGTCTATTTTAAATTTTTTCAATTGGAAATGTAGCAAAATATTGTATTGTCTCCGCACAGCCTCCCTTCATTTGCTCTGATACTCTTCGCAAAATGTCTTTGTGGGAGCACCCGTCGTGCTCATCACTAGCATCACCCATATTTGCCGGCCGAAAATCCATGTTATGTAGAATAAATACTTTAAGAAACATATTACATCTAGCACCATTGTATCATATCTATTACTAAAATTATATAATTTTTTGATTTTTACGTTGCAAGAAAAAATCGGTCAAAAACTTTTATCATAGACATCCTGTTCCCACGATGTTAAGTTGATTTTCCCGCGCTGTTAATTTGGTTTCAAATGCTCACTATTAGTTTTCTTTCTGTTATTTTTGGTAAGTTTTCTTGAAGGTATCTAAAACCGTCATCTTCTTGATGCCTTTACAATGATTTTCATAAGTCTGAGTTCTAATTACTGAGGTGGTACTAGGATCACTTTTTCTCCACTAAAGGCTAACGTTATATATTTTTCCTGGTATATAATTCTGTCATAGCTGATACTTCTTCTTAGTGTAATGATATTTCCTATTACGCCAGGCCAAAGATATAAAAAGCAACAGTATTTGATTTCACCTGATTGCATAGCTTTAACAACTGTAAAGTCCGCATAAATATACTAAAAATATAATAATCCAGAAATTACGGATGATATAAATATTAAAATGACTTAAATCAGTAGACTTAAGAGAATAGAAACAAGTAATCTAAAAAAAACTGCGGGTATAATTTAGGCACAGATTTGGTTATGATAGAGGTGATGATAATGATTTTTCCTATTACGCCAGGCCAAAGATATAAAAAGCAACAGTATTTGATTTCACCTGATTGCATAGCTTTAACAACTGTAAAGTCCGCATAAATATACTAAAAATATAATAATCCAGAAATTACGGATGATATAAATATTAAAATGACTTAAATCAGTAGACTTAAGAGAATAGAAACAAGTAATCTAAAAAAAACTGCGGGTATAATTTAGGCACAGATTTGGTTATGATAGAGGTATATCGTTAAAAGGCCTAGAGATACAAGTGTACTCACAAAACTCATATAATAATAAAAATTACCATCAATAACGCAAATATTAAAGCATGGACCGGCCTAGAAATTATCGATGCAATAAAGATTAAAAATGAGAGTAAGAACAAATATTCCAAAAAACCGAGCACATGATCTAGCCACAGATTTAATGTTCCTTGATTTGCAGCAAAAATTAGATCGTTTAGACAGAAATATGTTGTTGAAAGACCTGAGAGATATAGGTACAGCCGCAAAACTCATGAACCTAATACAAATTACCATCAATAATAAACTTATTAAAGTATGGACAGGTCCAGAAATTACGGATAAAATAAAGACTAAAATATCTTAAAACGTAGGAACAAATATTCCAAAAACCCGAGGATATGACCTAGCCACATATTTGATTTTCCTTGATTTGCAGACGAAATTGGATCGTTTAGATAGAAATATGTTATTAATGCACATACTAAAGTATGGACTGGACCCAATAACGATTAGAAATGGCATAAGAGAGTAGGAATAATTGTTCCAAAAAAACCGAGGATATGCCTAGCGACGAATTTGGTGGTCCTTGATTTGCAGCAAAAAGTGGATTGTTTAAACAGAAATATGTTGTGAAAAGACCTGAAAAATATACGTATAGCCACAAAACTCATAAACCTAATACAAATTACCAACAATAGTGAACTTACTAAAGTATGGACAAATCCAGAAATTACGGATGAAGTAAAGATTAAAATGGTTTAAGACAGTTCACCTTATTTTTCCAAATAGCGGGTATAGGTTTGACAACATTAGCACAATTCACAAAAAGCCTTGCAAGCTATTGTATATGTATATGATATTAAACGTGTGGCAAAAACCAAAAGAACCAATAGAAATACTAACTTATTTATAAAAGAAAGTATAACCAAATACACTTAATGTAAAACAGAAAGAAAGAATAGACAAAATTATACTTAGACAACACAATTTAGATATTTAAAAAATAAAGAAAAAAAATAACTTAAGAGAGTAACAACAAATATTCCAAAAAACCGAGGACATGAGCTGGCCACAGATTTGGTGTTCCTTGATTTGCAGCAAAAATTGGATCGTTTAGAAAGAAATATGTTGTTAAAAGACCTGAGAGATATAAGTACAAGCATATCCTCGGTTTTTTTGGAATATTTATTCCTACTCTCTTATGCCTTTTCTAATCTTTATTCGGTCCAGTCCATACTTTAGTATGTGCGCTAATAACAACATATTTCGATCTAAACGATCCAATTTTTTCTGCAAATCAAGGAAAATCAAATATGTGGCTAGATCATATCTTCGGTTTTCTGGAATATTTGTTCCTACTGTTTTAAGATATAAATATATATAAATCTCTATAACGGTGTCAAGGGTAACTTATGCAACAGAAGCGATGTCTCTAACAACTCGATCAAAAATCAAAATGTTTGAGAGAACAATAATAACAACGGCAATGAGGATAAAACGTTAGAGATAAACGAGTAACAACCCTCGATGAACCATGAAGATGACAGAATCCAAAAGATAGGATAATTGAAGCACAGCGACTTAGTTGGTATGGACATATATACAGAAGTGACAAAAAAGAGCAACTAAGAATACGAACAATATGGAAGCCATAATATTACATACCGAAAGAAGGATCAAAGAATAGATGACCAAGTAGAAATTGACTTGAAAACATTAAATATGCAGGGTTAAGGAAAAGAAAGTGGAGAGAAATAGTGTTTAAAGCAAATATAAGTGTGAAGTGTAAAAAAAAGACAAGGAAAATGAAACCGACAAAGTCTGTAAGTTTGTTTGCCTGCTGTAGTACTACTAATGTTTTAAATGAAATGTGGAAGGTTATAATAAATAAAAATATGTTCTGTATGTAATAGTTGTCAAGAAAAAGTGTGCACAAGATACTAGTTAGTCATAAGAAAAGTAAGTGTGTTGAAAGGCTTGAAAATACGACCACTTTAATAAACGTCACCAAGGCAGTCAGTAACAGCTGTTAACTATTGGAGGTAATAAAATGGAAGATAATTTACGTTGAATTGTGGTGGCGTAGTAGTGGCTGTTGTTGGAAATTGTCAAACCAGTTTTGATACACTCCGAAACGTGACAGCAGCAGTTCCTCAGCAACATATTCAACGCCTGTTCGACTGTTTGCACACGCAAAGAGAGAATGCGTGTTCGTATTTTTCATCGCTAATGGCACGGCGAAGATGTACATTATCGGGATTCGTGTCGTCGTGGGCTCCGCTCGCCGAATTGATGCCCAACCGTGGAATTAGCGTTGAGTTTGTAAACGGGTCCGATTTAGGGATTTAATACGCGTTTAAGTAGGCGATTTATATTTTTAACACGTTCATATTGAAAAAAAAAGATGCGTATTCCAGGGAGCGCCAGCGAAAGAAGTGAGCCGAAAATGATGGAGGAATTTCGCGAAATGGAAAACGGAAACGCCGAAATTAATTGGCGTGCGTGAGCTTTTGGTTAGTTTCATTTCTCTTTCCGAGTCTGGGTGAATTATTGCCATTGGAAAATTGAAACCTCGTGATACTGTTAGAATAATAATGGCAGAAAATCTTAAATTACACTTTCCATATTGTCTTATACTTTATTTACTCTCGCATTGATACATTTTTTTTGATTCTAGGCATGTATTACTATTGTTGCGTTTTCGGGTTCGCAATAAAACAACTCGTGCAATTGTTTTAAAACTGTCTGTATATTTACACACTTAAAATTAATCAGTTTTCGGGTTCGCAATAAAACAACTCGTGCAATTGTTTTAAAACTGTCTGTATATTTACACACTTAAAATTAATCACGATATAAAAATATAAAATAAATGTATCACACTGAAAACTACTACAAATAAATTAACACACGTATTTATCTCTATCACTACTTATTTATATCTGTAATATTTATGTCGCTCTCGACCTGTAATAAAATTGCACCGCTCACTGTATTTATTTTAAACTGTTCAGTAAATACCGCACGACTACTATTCAAAGAATTACTATTGAAGTAATGAATCATTCCGGTACCACAGCGGCTTTTATATCCGCATATAAAAAGCCTAGAAATATGCCAGAAAATTCTTTCCTTCTTCTCAATGCTCATAGTAAATACGAGAAAAGATCCAGGCCTTTTTTTGCTTGTCTACGTCGTACTGCGTGAATGATTTACGACTTATTTTCAGTGGGTTTTTAACATCGCCGCGCCGATGTTTACTTTCTTTTTTTGTGAAATTATTTCGTTACACTATTTTGCAATCCTCATTCATTTCCTCACAACTAATACCATTATATACATCTTTGATTAATAGAGAAATAGTTATATTAAAACTGAGCCTTCAATTATTTCTTTAAGAGCAGAAATGTTTTTTTTTTTAGTAACAGCCGTAGGAGGACACCCTGCTCCTTTTTGATGCTGGAGAGAATTCCTTTCCTGTTCAAATTCTTTATATCATCGGTAACTTGTAGCCAAGGAAGATGCTTGTTCACTAAAAACAGAATCTAAACTCTCTTTGCACTCATAAGCGCTTAAACCTCTTTTTTCTATTTCGGTGCTATAAAGTTCACTTTACGACACCCGTTTTGGTTGCATAAAGTATTACTTTATCGCACGCTAATTTTATTTTTTTGAAGTTGGTAACAAAAAAAAATGGAACCAAATCATATTGAAATGTCAAAATATAAGCCTTTAAAGAAACAAACATGTGCAATAGAATTGTACAAAGAATAAAAAGCACACATGCTAACATTTTATTTACTAATTAACAATATAAATTGTTAAGCAGACTTGGATGATAAGTTTTCTGATGCTACTATTGAAATTTACTTCCAATGTTGAATAGTACAAATGCTATAAAAGTTTGTTTTTTGATCAATAAGTAGGCGAAAGATTTTGTACATTGTCTTCAGCTATTTTGCGAATCTCTGGGGGCGTAGTACAATTATTTATTTCGTCCTTTTTATTGATAATTTTAAATAATTTATTCCATAAATCAGTCTGAATTTTAAACATAATTACATATAACACCGCCGATATTTGAATATTTAAAATGTTCTACATAAAAATCAGAGTAACCAACTTCAAAAAAACAAAATTTCTAAAATATTCGAAGAAAATATGTCTCCTCTTTTAAGTTTTTTTGAACTTTCAATAACCAAAATAGAAAAAATAGTATAAAATACATGTTTCATAAGACATTTTGCGCACTTGTTCTTTAGAAAACTCGCCTAGCGGCTAGTTTTCTAAACTTGAACGCGTGCGCAAAAATCGTGTCTTATGAAACTTGTATTTTAATATACTATTAAAACCATAGTAAATTATTATTCAAAGTGCTCTCTGGTTAATTCCATTTTCTTTTACTTTAAAAAAAAAACGTGGATTCAACAACTAAACGTCGAATGACAGACAAAGAGTTGCTCTAAATAAACAGTATATGATTATTTTTCACAATCTACTAGATTTTCTTCTTCTCAATAAATTCTGCTTATCCTTCGTATGAAATTTTGGCATGGAAAACGGTGCAGAAAATTATATACGCCTGGATTCCTAGCGTTATGACTTCTTTACCACGCCATTTACCAATAAGCTGTCAATACTTATCTTTATTTGTGGTGCAGTTTTTTTATGACATTTCTCTTTTCTCCTTCGAGACACCCACCAAAATCTTTACAATTCATACCACTATGTATTTAGTTACGCCAAAAACAAATAAAAAGCTTTGTTTTCAAACAAACAATGTATGTGTTGTCTCATATCAATATTTAGTATTCGTGATTTAGTAGTCATAACACACATAAAATAACATCAGTGTCGAACTTTATCTGCATGACCATAAAACTGCATCTTAGGTTTAAATTATTTGTTTTTGTATTATAAGGGCAAAGAGGTCTAAAACTTTCTAATCTTGAGTCACAGTTTGAATTATTTAAATAAGTAATAATATTTTTGTAAAAGCTGTTCCCTGAAAACAAACTTCATCTTAATTTTGATTTTTTTTATTCTTACGTCTTTCCTTGCTCTTAATTCATTTATTTTGTTTGCACTAATATCTTCTGAAGGTTATTTTTTTCTGTCGGAATGTGCATACATTCGCTGGTAGACCAAATACTACAACTAATTATTTCAATATTTACATATCAGTGGCAGTAATGTAAAATTTCTGCCAATTGAACTTATGCCAATCATTTTCTTATGCTAGCCTTAGTAACAACTTGCAGTGCACTTATTTTTAAGGTAACTGTTATTATTATAGACATCCTAGGTTAATGTATAGTTAATTGTTACTATCTACGAGGAAAGAATAGAACAGGAGAAAGTCTTGTTAAAAATAATACTTGTCCAAAGTGGTAACTCAATATGGCCGCCGCAATGCATAGGCGTGCATAAATATTTTGTATAGGGTATATGTACACTACCTACCGTATGTGTCAATTTTCATTAGGTATAGGGATTCAATGTTTACGTGCGATTTATACGTATACAAGTAATGCGTGGCAACATGGCACCCCTACTGTCCGTCACCAATCCCGGCAACAATCGACATCACAACGATTTTCTCCGATCCTCCCACTTCTCTCCACCAGATTTTACATTCAATATTTAGCTGCGAACACGTTGCGATCTAGTCTGCAATAAAAGCCGTCTTATTACTGGAACGGGAAACATCAAATGGCCGCCGCGATCTCCTGATCTAGTAGTAGTTTAGCAGAAAATTGACACATGCTGTATGTTTTTGATAATCATTCAAAATATAGGTTCTTAGTCCAATAATAATTAAAGAAAAATCATGATTGCATTATTTTTTCAATCCTATTCTTTCTAATATAGTAACATTTATTCTTACTGTATTAAAAAAAAATTAAAAAAGAAACATGTCTAGGATATGTATGTTACGCCAATGAACACATAATCAAACATGTCAGATATATGACAAGTTATTCAAAATACATACTTTTTAAATTATTATTGCCTATATTGAATGCCAATTTGAAATTAACTTTCTTTCCTTTCTTCTTTTTTGTCGTTTTAGAACGGCCACAAACCACACAATTCACCATTATAAAAGCATTAAAGAAGTCAATTTGACCAATAACTGACCTGCTTTAAAGTGGTAACTTTCGTCTAAATAATACCTATTCCCCCCACCACATTATGATCTCTCCTGTTCTATTCTTTCCTCGTAGGTTACTATTAATTAATGTATCATGTCCTATCAGACCCATTATAAAGTTATTTATCATGTCATTGTATTGCAATTAGAATAATCTGTTGGTGTAAAGACTATTATAATAATTACTATATGTGCAAACAATCCCTACTGTAATTTATTCTAATTACATAGTAATCCCCAACGCACTAACACAAATAGAGTAATTCAAATAATCATAGATAGGAATTCCCTAATATACATTGTAGATTTCTGTTATCGATTTTAGAAATGGAAGTGTAAATATGAAATTTGTTGTTTGCTTTGCTGAGCGTTTATTTTTATAGAAATATATGCAATGATGCTTTATTGATATTAATATATTCAGATAAGAATATATGTTATTTTAAATTTAAAACGTAGTAGGACAACTTTGTCAACATTTTGAGAAATGTAATTTATTTAATCCTGAATCATTTGATGTCACTATATGAACACAAATTCTTGTCGATCAACGGTTATTAATCTATTGTCTCTAACACAGTCGACCTCTCAAGAACTGTATAATCAAGATGAAATAGAAGTGGATTATACCAATTTTAGTCACGCCTTTGATATGAAAGCTTACTACGTTCCGGTGTATCTAGTATTTATAGTATTTACTTTTACGCTCTTTTTTGACTAATACACATAGTTGAGAAGTACTTTGTAATGGTTTTAAATCTTCTGATTTTTTCCTTCTTTGGAGCTCCGCAAGTATTCAATGTAGGACCACTGCTTCCAAAATTATTTTTACAGATTTTCTGTGTTTGTTGATATATTGCTTATGCTGATGACTTCAAAACCTCTAATCCCATAAAATACGTGAACGATGCTTCCTGTCTTCGATGTCTTCAACGAAACCTAAATACCTATTTTATGAAAGTGTTTTGCCCATTAGAACTTAAATTTAACTATATATATATGTAAGTTTAATTTGATTTATTCTATTTACTTGACAAAAAATGTTTGCATTGAAAAGGATATACGTTTCTCGGGAACTTGGAGAGCATATTAAGTTTTTCTGACCAAATATATTAGGTTCACGCATCAGGCTCGTAAGCTTTGGGGATTCTTTCTACATCTTTCTGAATATTCAATAATTCATTATTTTTGTGGACGTTATGTAGGTAGTTTTGTAGCCAGTAACAGGTTTGCTTCACTAATTTATTAATATCCTCAAGTTGACTACACATTCTTATTGGCAATTCATACTTTCCCATGTTTGAGATACCCATACGGTATATGTATATGGAGCTTAGTTTATTAGCAACTTTGGTATTTGAAATGGTGATTTATTCGCAATAAAAATTCTATTTTAACATTACCAGCACGGTTTCATGCACAAGAGATCAACCGTTTCGAACAAAGCATATTTTGCTCATTCTCTTTCGGATACACTGATACGCACGATCTACTTCATGCAGCTTATAATGACACTGCAAAGGTGTTTGACCGCATTGGCCATAGTATCCTGATTAAGAAACTGAACCTGTCTGGCTTCAGCACCGCTGCACTCGTTTCGTTTGTTTACGAAATAGGTCACAATATGTATACTAGAATTGAAGCAAGTCTCCAAGATTTATTACTTCACCAGGAGTTCGACAGGGTCCAAATCTAGGTTTTCTGCATGATTCGATTAATGTGATAAATGTATTTTTACTGATGACATAAAAATATTTATAGCTGTTAATTCTGTCGCAAACTGTCGATACATTCAAATATGTCTTCATGACGTTACCAGCTAGTGTGCCTAAAAATAATTCAGATTTGAAGATATCGAAATGTCAAGTGGTCAGCTACACTATGAAAGCAAAGCCGATAACTTACGGCTACACAATTAACAACTTTGTATTGGCTCGCTCTTTCGCCATTAAGATCTGTATTTTTTAATATAAGTAAACTTTTGCTAAAAACCGTACTAGTTTTTCTACTCTTAACACCTTGGGTTTATTAGTATGAACTGGCCACCAGTTTTTAGAATAAATTTCTTCTTTAAATATTAAGACGTTAAATAAATGTAAAGAAGAAGATTCGAAAAATGTAATTTCGAGGCAATATTGTTTTTGTATATTTCATTTGATTCTATCTGTTCGACAAATGTCATTTGAAATAACTAGTGGAACGGGATGTTACTTGTTGAAACTTCATATTAGAATAAATAATAAACATAAAAATAGTTTCAAATAATTCTTATTATTCACTACAATATTGTTTCGCCAAACTTGATGAAGCAAACATTTGGCGAAACACTATTTCAGTGAACAATAAAAATTATTTGAAACTATTTTTACGATTATTATTTATTCAAATGTCACTTTCTCACACATTGGAGTAATATCACTCAACGAAACCAACAGCCTTTCTGGGCAAATAAAAAAGATGTAAACTCACACACTTATTTTCACAGCAAGACTGTTGGAGTCGTTGTATGATGGTATAGAAAATGTTGGAAGAATGTTCGAGTTTGTAAAGGCAGATGTAACAAATCGAAAAGACAATTGTGTTCAAAACAAGGCTCTACAAGTGTTCAATTTTTAGACTTTACCCAAACCGTTTTTAAATATACAGGGTGTTTAAAAAAGATGCGGCAATATTAAAGGGGTTGATTGTCCAGGTCATTTTATACAAAAAAGTTTATAATAAACAAGGTCCGCAAACGCTTTGTTACCGATCTACAGCGTGTTGAAGTTTAATTAAAAGAAACAGTAAAAATTAGATTTCTCCAAGACGGCATTAAAGATCATAATGAAATTTTAGGCGTGTTATTTTTCAAGAAAAAATAGGACGCCGCTGATTTCTCTAAAAATAAAAATATGTTTCTATTCTTTGTTCAATTGTGAAGAAAAAAGCTCTCTTAACTTTTTATCGTACGACGTAACGTTTTTTAGTAAAAAAAAAACACATTTTGGTGCATGTACATTTATCATGCTTACAAAAATATTTTTAAACAGTCCTGTTTTATTCACTGACATATTGAATGACATATGATTAATAATTTTGTATGTGTCGAATTTGTTGAATTTCCTAATCATGAATCGCTATACAAATGTAGAGATGACCGACATGCACTACATTTATGGACTTGCTGATGGAAATGCATTATAAGCTAGGCGGTTGTATACTGAAAGATTCCCTGGCCGTATTGCTCCTGATAGAAAAACTTTCGAAAGTATTCATCGGCGTCTTTATGAAACAGGCACATTAAGACGAAATGGAGGAGCAGGAAGGCCAAGGACAGCAAGAACTGTAGAGCTGGAAGAGGATGTGCTAGACATGATTGAAGAAGATCGAGGTACTTCTACTCGAAAAATTGCTGACTCTTTGGATGTAAGTAATGGGACTATTTGGCACATTCTGAAGGAAAATTTGTTGTACCCATTCTATATACAACGCGTTCAAGCATTACTTCCTGCTGATTTTCCTCCTCGCATTGCATTCTGTCAATGGCTTTTGCAGAAAATGGTTCAAATCCCTCAATTCCTGATGTTGATTCTGTTCACCGATGAAGCGAATTTTTCAAGAAATGCAATACGCAATTTCCATAATAACCATGTATGGTGTGATGAAAATCCACATGAAATTGTTGAAAATCGTTTTCAACATCAGTTTTCTTTGAACGTTTGGCTTGGGATTGTGGGTGACTGCCTAATTGGACCGGTATTTTTACCAAGGAGACTAACCGGAGAGGTGTATCGCAACTTTTTGGAAAACACGCTCCCTGGATTTCTGGAGGACGTACCATTAGCAATTAGAGATGCAATGTGGTATATGCACGATGGTGCACAAGCATACCGAAATCGCTGGATTGGCCGAGGTGGACCACACTTATGACCTGCACAATCCCCGGACTTAAATCCCCTGGATTTTTTCCTGTGGGGCCATTTGAAGTCATTGGTGTACGCTACTCCATTGGAAAACGTAGAAGACTTATGAAATCGAATCATTGCTGGGTGCAACTCAATTGAAACCGATCCTGTTGTTTTTGAGAGAGTTCGCCAGTCGATGAGGAGAAGATTGGATTCTTGCATCCGAGCTCGAGGTGGTCACTTTGCACAGTTATTGTAATTTTTGCTTGCTAAAATTGTTGGTATGGTAAAATATTTGTTTTTGCCTTTAAATAAAGCCCTTGTTATTTAAAAAAAATTTCTGCAATAAATGTACATGCACTAAAATGTGCTTTTTTTTTACTAAAAACGATACGTCGTATGATAGAAAGTTAAGAGAGCTTTTTTCTTCACAATTAAACAAACAATAGAAACATATTTTTATTTTTAGAGAAATCAGCGGCGTCCTATTTTTTTCTTGAAAAATAACACGCCTAAAATTTCATTATGATCTTTAATGCCGTCTTGGAGGAATCTAATTTTTACTGTTTCTTTTAATTAAACTTCAACACGCCGTAGATCGGTAACGAAGCGTTTGCGGACCTTGTTTATTATAAACTTTTTTGTATAAAATGACCTGGACAATCAACCCCTTCAATATTGCCGCATCTTTTTTAAACACCCTGTATAGAAGATTGGCTTCATACTGATGACATACTTCTCATTGCTATAATTTATAACGTGACATTGAGGCAATTATAATCATGAGTTAATCTAAATTATCCAGATTTTAATGACCTTTAACGCTTCACTAAATCACGGAAACATGTTTAAAAGATTTTCTTTAAACACATATCTTCTATTTTCTAACTAAATCATAATAAGAATTGCATCTATCACTTTTTAAATAAAAACTACAAATTATATAAAGATAGCATGATATTATTTGCATATTGTTTGTTATGTTAAAAACTGTCTTTTAGTCATATCAATACTTTGTTATTATTATTGTTGTTGATCTATTTTAAATGCCCTGTTTGTTGTTCTTCAGAAATATTGCAGTTAAAATGTATTGGACAAACACATAGCTGAATACCTATTAAATTATTGAGAATATATTTCTTTCAACGCGCGCGAAGAAAAGTTGCTTGAAAATTATCATACTTTAAGAGGCACTTCGACCGTTCGTGGAAAAAACACACACCAAATACGTATTTGTACACACACACAAACACTTCCACGAAGGCACGCATACCCCTTGACTTATGGGCACCCATACGGTATATTGATTAAGCTGATTTTAATATTTATGAGACTATTTAGGCATACGTGAACCGGCATTTGAATAATTTCGGTTGGTTTTTGATTGATCGCGACTTTCTACGGTAGGTATATACGCATATGGACGCTCAGAGGGTAGAGTTCGGCAAGTTAATTTCTGTCGATTTAATGGCTAATATTGTTTCATTTTTCTGTGATTTTTCCCGCTGCTCGTAAATATATGGTGATGTGAAAAATATGATAAGTGTTTTTGAATGCCACTTTTACTCGCAAAATGTGTCGTTATGATAATGTTCCCTGTTTGAAAATGACTACCGCTTTATGTATTCCTGTCATTTGAAGCGTCCATTATTGCGACTGAATAATGTGTATGCAAAAGTGATCATTATAAAATCAGAAACTCCGTAGAAAATAAATAATGGTCAATCTAGTATAAGGCCATAATGAACCAGTGAGCAGGACACAAGAGTTACTCGTCCGAAGGTAAAAGTAACCACAAAGACCTATTGAGTCTTTTCTCATTCCAAATTTTATTTGGAGGACAAATCCTAATGCAATAAGAGGCCCTTGATGCATAATGCTAGTCCCTCCAGTATACCATACATTCAGATACAACCTCAAAAGCCTTTTGCGTGTCCCTATCATTGTTGTATGGCGGATTTCCAGTGGATATATATGTAGATATTGATCCATGAAAAGTTACTTTTTAACGCCGTTTTTAGTGGCCCTCTGTAAGGTGGATATTCAAAAATCTACCAGTTATTTCCGAGAGAATTTTATTGTATTACGTGGGCGATATGATATCGAACATTGTTCTGAATCAAAAGAAACACTAAATGAAAATTTTGCTGGATGTTTTTGTCTTCTCGCTTATAGAAGCTTGTTTCTTTTCAAAGCTTTATTCTACAGGTTTGCATTGATATTTACTCTAGTTTCTTTAAACCCTATCAGTAAGAGGCATGCATATTAGAAAAAGTCAATATCACATTTCTTGCAGAATATTGTGCTTTAAACTTCTTTGGTGGCGGTACATTTGAATGTTTCCAGTGCATTGATGACAATTTACTAGATTTTTTTGTTAAACTATTGTATTTAAGTGTTAAAATTGGTCAATGAAAGCAATGATAATCTCTAATAATATTAAAACTAAATACTTACCAGATGGATTAAGTCCAAAGATATTCTTCAGTTAGCTCTGGTGTTTTCTAAACCTTTCCACGCGAGTACAGCGCTCTGGTATTGCAGTGCCCTAAACAAATTTGAATTGCTTTGTTCTCTTCTGTCTTTCAAAAATATGCTGGTTGTTCAGCAGCAAAAGAACTTCTGCGTTTTTATGCAGGTTAAACCTTTATTTGTGTTTCCTTGCAAACCTTTTAATTTTTCCTTTAACAGTTGTAAAGTTTCTGAGAATATTTCTAACATACCATGGTATATTTACCGTGGCACGTTTTTAGGAAATGTATTAATTTTATTGGTATTTCTATCTTTTACACATCCCAAGAATGGTATTTCATACAACCAGGTAGATTTAAGAATGTAATAATAGAGGCTTTATTATATAAAGACTAATTGGAATTTCTCCCAATAAGCTGTCTATATTGTGGCAATTTTATGTTCAGACTTTACTTCGTTACGTGGTGGTTCCACCTTGACCTAGTGTAACTGATCATATTATGCTATTTATCCTAATTTGCATATGGGACTATAATGTCTTTTATTACAAGAGTTGCCAAGGCGTTAGGTTTTTTATTTGTAACCTTAAGAGGGGCTTTTACTAACAAATCGAAACTTATGCAATTTATATTACTCGATGGTCGGGTAGACGCAAGGTGTGAGTAGGTGGAGGTAGACGATATTCGGTTCTGTCACAGCGCTTCGGTTTTATTCACAGATTCTGTCATAGATAAAGGAGTACTATAGATGGGAAACATAATGTATCAAGAATGAGTACTTACGGAACTGTTGATGTTTTATAATAAGCCAATTTTCGCTTATATCTGCTATATGATTATACACTCGAATATTATAGTTATGTATGACATTTCTTTTTAATGACAAACTCGGATTTAAGTCTGGAATAGCCGACCGATTTCGATAGATTTTCGTCTCCGCTAGGACCGGTAGAGATGCCGTAAAGTGGGGATAGACGTAGCAATAGCATTGAAAAACACTCGGTGAAATGTGTGTGACAACGTTTACTATTTAATGTTTTTTATCTCCAAAAATAATTACATACAGTTTTTTTCTTTTTTATATCGTTCATCAAATGTGCAGCTGGCGCGTAGAGGTTGTTTTTTTTTCTATTGTGTACCAGCTTTAGTTAGTAGACATTAATCAAATTCATGCATTTTTGTGGTTCTTTCTAAACACATAACTTCTTTAAGAAAATGAATTAGTACAAAAACTGGCCTTGACATTATAAATTGATGCATTTTGCATCACTAACCCAAATTTTAGATTCTAAAATTACAAAATAAATTCAAAAAACGCAAAACGGCGATGCCTTAGTTTTCGATAGATAAACTCTCCTCCGTTGGTATCAATTGAAGTTTATAGTAGTTAATGAACAATGCATGATTTTTTTCGCGGTGTCAGTTTTCAGGATTATTTGAAATATTGACATCAAATTTCGTCACCAACAATTATTGACAAGAGGAAGTCATTACGATACTGTCTGTACTCAGTGAGGTGCGGAAAATTCAGTCACAAGCATTTTTAGTCTTCAGACAAAATAGAGGAAATTTCTCTTACCAGTTAAAAATTCTTCTTCTTCTCATTCTTCGAAGACCTTGATGTTTATTAATGACGAATGCTGTCTTAAGTTGGTTGATCATCCTGTGAGTGTAATACTTTGTTGGTTAGTGGTTCGTTATAATTAGTAATACCATATTGACGGGTATGTCTTTATTCTTTTTACTACGTAAATCTAATAATATCATGAATATACATATTTACAATATATATAAACTAAAATTGAAGAGTATGCAATATTGGTTAACCTAGATAACATACATACATATTATTATTTATATTTTACAATATTAGAATTGCGAGTATGCATGTCGTAAGTGACCGTGTTTAGTCAAACTGCTGACTTGCCTTACTAAGCGTTCTACAATACTACAATTTAATTTTACTCCATATATATTTGACATACCTCCTCGCTTTTCTGCTTGCCTGATACTACGGACGAAATTTCAAATGTAGACTAATTACCGAGATAAATTTCGCAAATAGTTTCGTAAAAGAATTTAAATTTGAGAAATAATTATTCTCTGCACTTAAGGTAATTTTTAATTATGAACGGTATCGCGGCTGATAATGCCTACCCTAAGTATGTTTAGACAGACTTTATTTAGCAAGAAAAAGAGCGAGGAGATAATATATTTTATTTTACCCCTGATGCATTTGATATACCACCTCGTTTTCAGCTTACCTGATACTAGGGACGAAATTTCACCTGTTAAATGCTGAGATATCATACCAGGTGGTTATAGTAACTTTAAAATATTTTTATTTTTATTACATTTATACATATATTGTTAAAGTATTAACTGAGAGTATTTTCGTAAATTACACTCTCTTAAAAGAATTAAATTTAAAAAAAATATTCTCTGCATTTAAGGTAATTTTAATTATAAACGGAATCGGGGCGGCAGATAATGTCTAAATTTTGTCTAGGCAGACTTTTTTTAGTCTGCCAAGAAAGAATATTTCAAGGAAGCCGAAACACTGCACATTCATTTGAAATTTCGTCCGTAGTATCAGGGTAGCAGAAAAGCGAGGAGGTATATCAAATGTATTAGGAGTAAAACAAAATAAATGTGACGACATCTTCAAAGTAGTAGCCACGCTATATCGTGAATATAGAATTCTATAGTCACATGTATTAGGAGTAAAACAATATAGAATTCTTTATTCACAGTAGTAGCTATATTTAGGATATAGTCCAGCTACTATTGTGGAGATGGCGCCACTATATTTAATTTTACTCCTGATATATTTGATATACCTCCTCGCTTTTCTGCTGCCCTGATACTACGGACGAAATTTCAAAGGTAGACACTAATTACGGAGATAAATTTCGTCAATTACAGTTTCGTAAAAGAATTTAAATTTGAGAAATAATTATTCTCTGCACTTAAGGTAATTTTTAATTATGAACGGAATCGCGGCTGATAATGCCTACCTTAATTAGGTTTAGACAGACTTTATTTAGCAAGAAAAAGAGCGAGGACATAATATATTTTACTTTACCCCTGATACATTTGATATATGACCTCGTTTTCAGCTTACCTGATACTAGGGACGAAATCTCACCTGTTAAATGCTGAGATCATACCAGGTGGTTATAGTAACTTTGAAAATATTTTTATTTTTATTACAATTATACATATATTGTTAAAGTATTAACTGAGAGTATTTTCGTAAATTACACTCTCTTAAAAGAATTAAATTTTAAAAAAAATATTCTCTGCATTTAAGGTAATGTTAATTATAAACGGAATCGGGGCGGCAGATAATGTCTAAATTTTGTATAGACAGACCTTTTTTAGTCTGTCAAGAAAGAATATTTCAAGTAACTGAAGCCGAAACACTGCACATTCATTTGAAATTTCGTCCGTAGTATCAGGGTAGCAGAAAAGCGAGGAGGTATATCAAATGTATTAGGAGTAAAACACAATAAATGTGGCGCCATCTTCAAAGTAGTAGCCACACTATATCGTGAATATAGAATTCTATATTCACAGTAGTATCTACTCCTAATACATTTGATATACCTCCTCGCTTTTCTGCTTTCCTGATACTACGGACATGTGTAACATTAACTGTTTTTCAATGTGTTCCATGACGAGGTTAGAAAGGAATGGGCTGACGCTATCCCCATATCTTATTCCTGTTAGTGTAGGTATGTCTTTTGTTGTTTGAAAATCCACTGTTATTCTTGTTCTTCTTGTGTTCAGATTTCTGATTATGTTTAGGATTGACAAAGATTCGTTTTTTTTCTCAATATATCCACTATGGACTCACTCTGTCGAACGATTTTGTTAGGTCAATAAAACACACATAAGCAGGGTAAGCGAATTCAATAGCCTTCTCCCTTGCCTGGCTTGTAGTGAACAGGCATCAGATATCCATCTGTTCTTCCGGAGTCCTTGTTGCTGTCTTCATTTTCCGCATTCGAGGATGCTTTTAACAATGTTGGTGAACAGTTTCATGATGATGCAGAGCAGGGTTATTCGCCCTTTTTTTGTTAAAATTTGTGCCCCATATATTTGGCCACACTATAAAATATATTTTCCAAACTAGTTGTTTAAGAGTCTTTTCATTACTTATATAGGTATGTGTTATAAAAAACCCTCTCAGAGTCTTTAAAAAAAAAGCTTCATGTAGGGCTTACATCTCAGTAGTTCAGAGATTGTTACGTTTGCTATAGCCGTAGATGTATCTTTATTCCCCGTTGGGACTTTATGCCGAATGGAGCGCCTGGTGGTACAAGATTTCATGCCATTTCATATTATCTATGTTACATTAAAATATTCTTTTAAAAAAGTTAATTTTAGAGTTTCTTTGATTTTGGTTTTCATCATATATGTACATAACAAGTTAAATTTAACAAGCTATTTGACAACGATATTCCCGATCTCAGCATTGTGACATTATATAGTTTTATGTTTTAAATTTCTGACTTACTATAATTCAATCCTTTACGAGACAAAAGGAAACATAAATAGATTTCTAGATACTCTTTGTTTGGTTTAATTTATATGTTCTCCCGTTTAGTAATATCACTTGTATCTGTTTCCCTTTGTGGTGAAGTTTGCCAAGTTATTATGCTGACTATTGCATAATGTATAATATACATATGTCCTAATCGTGCACATAATTGTACAATAACTACTATTGCAATTTCCATAGTGTACTAAAAGATTATATAACTCTTACATAATAAGAACACAAACCAAAGGCTAATTTAAAGCCAAGTGGAGCTACACTATTTTATTTCATACCTGATTACCACTGCAATACTATTAATTTCTTTGCAGTAGTAGTAACTTATTCTCAATTGTATGCGGTAAACTAAGATTTCGTGTCGACAGCAATGGTATAATTTTCTTGTGAAAATTACAAGGGTGAAAATTTGCCTACGTCTCTAATTCGGTCAATAATTTGAGGAAACTCCTCACTACAGAAGAAATATTTGCGTTCAATCAAGTCTATATAAGTGATAGGAATACCAAAACTCTGAAATATCTTACAAAACAATAAATAAGAGTACATACTTTGATATCATTAAAAAATAACAGGTATCCGTTTAGTACGATTATAGGACCAACATTCTTTCGAAACGATTTGTTTTATGAAGACGAAACTTTATTTCTTCTGTTCTTTTGTTTATTTTTTTGACTATATAAAAATCATATTTTTGTTTATGTACGGTCTTACTTTTGCAATACCTATAATTATTTTCATGGAAAAATGAATTAAACTTTGATCTATAACTACGAAATTTTTTTAGAGTTTATAATAATAACTGTTCACCACATATGTTCAATAATCTTTCATAGATGTAATTAGAGAAACTAGCAAACAGTAGAAAACATATATTAAAGGATTGGATTCCAAATATGAGAAAAAACTAAGAATGTTAATAGGAAAAGTTATCAGAGCAGCACTTTGAAAAAAAAAAGAAGAAGATGAATACCACAAATTAATGAACCATTAAATTATAGATCTACTTAAGGAATATGATATAATAAGATAAGCAGAATCAAAAAGATGTGATGATACGAACACATTTGTCGAACGTATCAAGAGATAATTATGCAATTCATCACGAAATGAAAACCAATCGGAAGAAGACCTAAATGTAGACCAAGTATAAGATGGGTAGACTAGGTCAAAACGACAAAAATCAACCAGGATAGAAATATTAACGAGAGAAGATGCAAGCTAGTAGCAGCGAGCGATAAAGCAAACAGAAAAATGTAGAAAGAGAGATAATCAACCACAAGATGATGATTATATGCCAAAGTGGTTTTTATTTTTCAAAACACCCATTTCCTCACCAGCAAACCAGCGGTTATAAAATGGAATGGTATATATTAATCATCGAATAGCGAACAATCTAAATTGTTTCATCAAGTATTAATAAGTTACTACACTTGGCTGGGGCAAAAAATAATGTTATTTTGCATAATTTATATTACTGGAAATGATCCACATAGAAAGAGAATAATATCGGTTGTTCGCGGATCAAATAAATTCGTGCGGATAGTGACCATAAAAGAAGTCTTTAAAATTATGTGCGTATGGCCCTCTTGCTTAAAATGATCTACTATCAGTGAACATTTGGTACAGTTTTATAGGTAATTAATAAAACAAAGCGAAGATAATACTCATATACAAAATCTGCGATATAAATAGCCTAAGGCTATTCATATAGCGACCTTTATGTATTGGTATTATATTTCTAGTAGAACGGTGAGTGATTTGTAGATATGAGTCAATATCTTTTCTACCAGAGATTTCAAAAACATTCAAAAAAACTATGACATAAAGGGAAGTGCACTAAATCTTTACTGAAATCTAAAACTACTTGTGTGCTAATCTAAAAGAGAATTTTAGGTAAAATAGTTGGAGAACGCCCAATATCATGAGCTGCTTTAGTGCCTATTGAAACTGCCGTATTTTCTTTTGTTTACTTTTTAATATGATAAATGTAAATTCTACATATATATCTTAATTCTCTATTTATGTTTTTCTGCAAGTTAATTTCAATTTATACTTTATTTTAATCTTATGTAAATAAATCGAATGAAATTTAACCATGTTTTTTATTTGAAAAGATGGACCTATGGTCCCTGAAGCAAAGTTTTAGGAATTAGTCCAAGTAAGAAAAATACGTGGAAAAAATAAACGCGTTGTTGCCAGATTGGGCGCTATTTCAGAAAAACATATTTTCTTAAATGGCAACACTATATTTTTTTAACAATTTCTAATACATCTTGAGATTCTAGACAAAACAAAGAGGATGCAAATTTTTGATTAGAGTGGCGGTTTACGAGCTAATGGTGCCTATATTTAACTTATTTTCCAGCATTAAAAAAATAGCAATAGTAACAAAAATTAATTACCTAACATTTATTTTTTAAAAAAATGTTCGAACTGATTTCCTTGTCGAGTTCTAGAGCAACAAATACGTTCAACAAAATTTCTATTAACATTATGTAACATTTGAGGGGGAAATGAATTAAAGTTTAGGCACTATTAGCTCGTAAACCGCCACTCTAATCAAAAACTTGCATCCTCTCTGTTTTGTCTAGAATCTCAAGATGTATTAGGAATTGTTAAAAAAACACGGTGTTGCCATTTAAGAAAATATGTTTTTCTGAAATAGCGCCCAATCTGGCAACAACGCGTTTATTTTTTTCCACGCATTTTTCTTATTTGACTTATTCCTAAAACTTTGCTTCAGGGACCATAGGTCTATCTTTTCAAATAAAAAAGTTAGCCTATGTCAAGATTTATAGAGATAACCCTGTATATAAAATTACTGAATTAACATTTTATAACAACTTGATTTATTTTAATGTTATTAAAGGTTGCTCGCAATGCCAACATTTCTTAATTGAATATTTTTATTCCACAATATTTTTTTAACTCACATGGCCTATCTAAACATTTTCATTGCAACAAATTTAGTTTAGATGTAATGGAATCTCTTAGTAGAGAAATACTAGATCGAAATTTAATGATTCATTTCTTATAAAGAGTGTATGTATAGGGAACATAATACGAATATTCATATACATATATCTTAGTTTGTAAATAGGAAAATTTACAGTTGCTGGTGCTTGCTGCTGATTACTTATGACTATTACAATTATAACATAATAAAATCAAACTTAAAGATTCTCATTACTTAACTATTTGCTGAAATACGGCAATTTTTCGCCTATAGTATGATAATTCCAGTTATTTGTAAAATTAGAAAAATAAGATAGATGGCTCATGATACGGTGATACGATTGCGGAAAAAGGCATGGATGAGTTCACGATTTTTCTCTTGAAGAGACGAAATCTATTATTTTCTTCTAAAATCGAATAAATTTTAATTTACACACCTATCGTTAATTTTATTTGCAATAATGCAATACTAAAGTATAACAGTTTTCAGTGCCCCCTACAAATAGCCCTAAGAATACCCCTAAAAAATAAAACCCCCCAGATTTTCCCATGGCTTAAAAATCCCCTAAATCTAGGGAAAAAACCCAAAAGTTGGCAACGCTGATTGTAATAAGTCACTACCGTATTAATTTACTTTGACTTGTGAGAATGAAAACATATGCATGAGCAACCTTTGCAGTTTAGGTAGAATCTGCAGATAAGAGCGAACAAGGCTGCCTATCTGCATAGGCGTAAATTGTCCTCATAATATTCAGCAAGATAGCGATATTGTAAGCATATATCAGGAATTTGCATTTTATTTATGCCCTTATATTCACAATACATTCCTGCAAATATTATTTTAATTTTAGATATCATAATACAACATTGTTTTCCATGTGTTTGACACCGATAAGGTAATTGACGTTCCAAACGCTTATACTGTTTGATGCATGACCAATAAATACATTACCATATAATTAAAGTAAGTTATGTCATACAGAACAATTTTTATTTTGGATTTTATTAGTGAATTAAAAGCAGCTTGGAGATAATATAAACAAAACTTATTAATCATTCTGTTTATCAAGAGAGTTTATCTAACTAAGCAAAAATTATCATATAATTAAATAAACAAAATTTCTGCTATTCGTTTTTATTAAATGTCTGTACTTTATTTTCATATGAGAATCCATCTTAATTAAAAACATTGCCTTTGACCGGTAAAATACCGTTTTTAATGCTGAATATACACTATTCCGCTTTTAATTTTGAAATACTATGTAATTTAATTTAATCCACTTTTAAAGGCACTCCCGGTATTTGTATATGAGCCCTTCTATTCCATTTCCCCACACACCTGGATCTGCCTGTGTCCGTTGCCAGGGGATGTTACACACCCTTTGAAGGGGAGAATGAGTGAAAGAAGGAAATAGGGTTGATCCGATTTTTCGAAGGATACGTTTTGAACGATCCAATTTAGTTTCAATTAAAAGTAAATTGTTGCTTGAATTTCGTTACGTGAATTTTTAGAGGAAAATTGCCCAATTTGTTCGTTCTCGTTTAACTACAGAATACTCGTACTTTCGAAAAGTACATTCGTATTTATGTTTTCAATGTCTGGAGATTTCTAAATTTTAGTGCTTTTATTTTAAATGTTAAAATGCTAGATGGGTGCTTCTCATAAAATCCATTACAATTTCCGCAAAGCCAATTTCATCACATTTTATTCCAATCTTCTCAAAATTAACAGACCTTTGTTTGGCAACGTTACTGAGGCTACTCTTACATTGAACAAATTTAATAAGAGTTTTTATGACCTGCTTGATATATTTACTCTCAAATTTCATTCGCCTAATTCTCATTTTACAGAATTTAATAAAGCAGCAGTATTTAAAGAAAAAAAATTAACGGTATTATCGTACAATATAAGCATTCCGAGCCTACTCTTATATTTAGATACATACATGAATATACCAAGGATTCACTTTCTAATTTCATCCAAACGCAATGATAAAATTAGACGTGAGCACCACACAACTTTCTGATACGTATGAGCGTTGAATTTTTTATATGACAGTTGAACCGAATTAAGTTCTAAATACAATTTACTTCATAATCAATTAAACCTGTGAGTAAAAACTGTAACTTCCGGTCCGAATTTTTAATTTTTTTTTACACAAAAATTATTCAGAATCAAATTATACGAAGTGTGTAAATTAACTGATGAGACTGATTTTTTCTAATTTTTTTATTGAAATAAAATTACAAATTCACATTGTCTCCTTCAAAGTAACTAACTTGGGAAACCACCTAGCGCTGGCGACGATTCTTCCATTCCTCATAGCAGTGGATACCGGAATAGCTTTCAGTTGGTCGGTTACGACTGTTTGAATATTCTCGAATGACCCAAAATAGCTATCAACAAAGCAAATCTGCATGCAATTGATTTTTGACTTGCACGTTCCTCCTTTTTTTGGCCTTGGAGAGGTTGAAGTGCCACTCCATGTTCGGGCACTTGGTATCCGAGTCATACTGAAACACCCACGTTTCATCACCTGTAATGACTCGTTCCAGATAATGGGGATCGTTTTCAATTGCTCCCAACAAGTCAAGGCACCTTTCCGTTCTGGTGTCTTTTTGCTGTCGTGAAAGATTTTTCGGAACCATTTTTCAACAGATTTTTCTCATCCCCAATTCATTGGTCAAAATTTGATGAACGGTTGTGTGAGTCAAAATCAACTCTTCAGCGATCATTCGGACTGTCAAACGACGATCTCAATGAACGAGATCGCGGATTCTGCCAACACTTTCATTGTTTCTTGAAGATGAAGGCCTTCTACTGCGAGGCTCGTCTTCAATTAAATCTCTTCCTTCTGAAAATACCTTAAACCACCTAAAAAATCTGGGCTTTCGACAAAACACAGTTTCCATAGGCTTTTAGGCTTTGCGCAGTTTTCCAAATGTTTCCGTTGCACTGTGTCCAAGTCTGAGGCAGAACCTGATAGCACAATGTTGTTTGAAACTGATGTCACTCATTTTTAGAACGCACTAAAAAAAAACCTTTCTCACAAAATAATTCACTACGGACAGCACAACAACTCTAGCGTGCTGAAACTCGTACTGGACGCGTATCAGATGTTTATCTGCCTGCTCCTCTACGTGCCGTGTCCCTAGTGATGCCAAATCCAATACTAGAAAATCAGTCTCATTTCTTAATGTACACATCTCATATATACTTCACAGACACACGGAGAAAGCAAAAAGGCAAACATTCTTCCTTATACTATAAGAAAACATAAAGCATAATGCATAAGTATTAAAATAAAATCGTTGAGACAGTAAAATAAAACCGCTTCAATCAGAATATGTTCTTCAACCTCAGTAAATCATTAGAATAAATAAATCATCAAAATCTTGATAAACGAAAAATCGTTCTTATGTGTGTAATAAGTACATAATAAATTACAAAATAATTGTATCGGAAGTCAACACTCTTAAGTCATTGAAATGCCTAATATTCCTTGCAATTGCTTTTATAAAAATGTTCACAACCATTACACATCCCTCCTTTACTGACTTCAGAATATACAGATATGATTTAAAATTATTGATATCCGCAACATACTAACAAAAATATAAAAGTATATTTACCGTGATTTCAGATTGATGTTCTTATTATATGCTGTAATCTAAGTCATAACTTCTAGGATAAAGCACACAGGATGCCTTTTCCGTCTGTGAGTACAGAATTTATGATATCCTTAAAAACGAAAATGATCTGCACTGGACTATTTATACGTAACAGAATACTGCACTACGACAATTCCATGTATCCAATATCTATATTAAAGGCTGTTTTTTCAGGTCCCATAAAAATACTCTATTAAACATTCATTAAGATTAATCATTGATATATATGCGTCGGCTATCAAAACAGTACTTAAGTATTTATTGTACAAAGTTTGCTAATCTAAATTACATATTCCAGCTGTAATTTATTCTAAGAATATTGGTGCTATTTTCTTCATTTAAATTTGTTATTTTTTCCCATATTTACATTTTTTAAGATTACATCGTATATATAGTTTGAAACAAAAGTGGAAATAGTGCTGAAGCTGCAAATGAAGGTCTGTCACCTGATGGTCTTCCGTTTATGCTTACATCTCCAAGGTTTTCCCACCTTATTCCTTGGCTACACCGTACTGATGACGACCAATTAGTCAGAAACACGTGTCTATACGGTTGCTCTACAGCGGGATTACCCACTATTTTCTACGACTATATAATTTGAAATATATACACTGGAGTAATCAATAAATTTTTTTGGGTATCATTCAATCATTCATTTTCTGCATTAATAAATAAACCTCATATACTATATTCATACAGTAATAGGAATTTGTATGAATATAGCATATGAGGTTTATTAATTAATGCGGAGATGAATGAATGAATGATACTAATACAAATTTATAGATTACACCAGTACATAAATACAATAACAAAAATTTTATGGGGTAACTCCGCTCAAAAGGCAACTGCCTTTACCTGTATTATCTAAGTTCCGCATCCATTTTTCCTTATTTTATATTCTATGGGTTCAGATGGCACGCAGGTTGGCAATGTCTAATTTGCGGTGTAATCGCTTTCTTCTCCTTCTTTAGAGCCTGCAAAAATCTCTGCGTTGTTTTCACACGTGTTCCCATTGCAGCATGTGCAATTAACAGAACACTTTAAGCCTGTTTTCCTACATCCATAGGCTCGGCCGCACCCCTTCTTGCACTTGCACTAAATGAATTTCAGAAGTGCTTCGGGTACCGGATTTTTTGTTGTTATCACAGGAGTAAGCTTCATCTTGCTTCTTCCCCAACCCCAATGCTCCGGACTCTCGTGTATATCATACCAAGCCTACACTCAGTGGTAGGTTCGAAGGGAATTTTGCCGTGCAGCTTCTCTAGTAGGGGGTAATGTAGCACGGTCGAATTTATTCTTCGTCACGGATCTTTTGATAGCGTAGGGAACCCAAAGTAATAGTAACGCCGTAAAGGCGATAAAAAAACTTTCCCCCGCAGTAACAATGATTTCGGGATCTGTTGCGTTTCGCTCTTTAAAAATTTGCATATTTCGACTTAAATATTTGTTCTTTGTCAGTGTTTTCAAAAACTTAATTTTTCCTACGTTGAAACCGGCAGAAGTGTGTCACAGCCGCTGAACGCATCCAAGAAACAATATGTTGTCCGCCACTATTTCTCCATACTGTAGGCTTCGAGGAGAGTCAATTTTTTCAACAATTTCACCAGTGTTCTTAGAAGGACGAGAAGATCTGTATTTTCTCCTACTATGAATACGGAATCAAACGATGAGGACATACTGATCGCCATGTTAAGGGTCAGTGTGTCAGCATCTTCTGTAGCCTATTTTTCTATGAAATTATAACTCTGAATGTTCTTCTTTGGCACGGGAATCAAGTGAATTTTATGATAAATCTTTCGTGGGAAGCAGTATCAAGTTTGTTTATTTGAACGGCGAAGTCTAGAAACTTTTTATACTTTTGGTAGATGCGTTAATTGGATACCCGTCAAGAACAATTACTGTGTTAGAACCATAATGCCTTTGCACGTATTGTACGTAGTTTGTGCAGATCGATGTAAATGATTGGTTGCGATGCAGACTATGTGTAGCAGAATAAGTAATCGGTATTAACTGAAATTTCGAGAAAAAATTTAGCGATTTTGCGAATTGTAGAAACTTGCTGAACTTCACTCCCCTGTAATTCGTGAACTATTTATCAGAGCGGAAAATGTTTTTTATCGAAGTTGCATGAAATTTTATGCTATATAATTTTGTTATTTTTAACCTAGATGGCGCTAGAGAGAAGATATTCTCAAAAAACTGGTTTTTGGTACCATTTTTTCAATATGGCGGCGCGACCGGCGGTCAGTCAAGGTCGCAAACTCAGACTATTAATTAAGGCACCAAACTGTAAAAATATACCAAGGAAGAACTCTCCTTGACCTTTTGTAATGAAAGCCTATTTTTATGTCTTCATTGTCTGGACTATAAATAAAGTGCCTGCCTCCGGAACGTAAACCTGTCAGCTTCAAAGATTTTCTTCTATATTTTGAGTTTCATTCATGAGTTTTCAATATAGTTTTAGTATGGTAATGACATATCTAGGGTGACTTCAAGAAGAGAATTTATGTTAATAAGCAATTAAATGCATTTTCAAAGAGAAAAAGCCCAAACTACAAGAACATATTCACAGAATTAGGTATAGTGGAAATAAAAAAAATTCGAAACTGATTTATCTTTATCAGAAAAGATAATGTATACGTAGCTACAAGTTAATTACATTTCTATAGTAATCTAATGCATTCTTTTGTATCACATAAATATTACGTCAGTATTATTTTTGATTAATCTGTTCATTCCAAATCACTGACAAAAATAATTATTAATTAATTCCAAAAACACTTTCTTTCAGCAAATACTTACAGGAAATACTTGTGCAAAGATAACCGCTGTCAATAATAATAAACGGTGAATACGAGTTTCGCCACAATTTCTAGGGATTAGTAATCCTTCTTAAATCCGTATACGAATTGAGCCAAAGATACACTTCGATGGTGGTAAATGTTGATGGTGAAAGTTGGTCTTTAAACTGTCATAAAGTAAGGGTACGTAATATTTGCCTCTAATATTTCTGCATATTTATTGACGATATTGATTTATCCTCAAGTTAGTTAGTTAGGCAATCATGGAAATGAATACTATGTTTAGTGAGAAAGGAATTTTTTTATTAGTAATAAATAACTACAAATTCAGACAAAAGAATATTTATAGGATTATTATGTGGATAACAGAGCCAAAGAAGCAGGACATACAATTTTGCATTTACCACCATACCATTGCATTTTCAATCCCATTGAATTGATATGGGCCCAACTGAAAAATACCATAAGACGAACAAATCAAACACCGAAATTTACTGAAAGCAGTGTAACACACATAAAAAATGCTATGGAACATATAACTGCTGTAAATTGGAAAAATGCTGTTAAAAACGCAATAGCAAAAGACGAATGAACGCATGAACAAAATAGTAGCACCTTTGATTATAAATTTGCAATACGATTCAGACACAGGCACTGATTTGCAAGACGACTCTATCATAGAAGATGATTTATGAAATGCGGTAACACATAAAAATTTTATTGTGTATTACAAACTAATTACCTTTATATATCTATATGTATCCACTACACATGTTGCCACACGATTTGTAAATTTCTCTTTGTATACAAACCCAATGTATAGATATTTTTTATTATATAATTAAAATTAACAGCGTTTTATTATTATCTTATAGGGCCCTAATTTTTCGTCAATACGACCCCTAGATTCATACGTTGCAAATAGGTAAACCGTACCCGTTCAATAAGGAGACCAGGTATAATAATTATCGTCACAGAAGGTGGTGCAATAAAAGCATAAGGGCCGTTGAAAGTTATATTCTTATAATTTGAAATAAACTATACCTACATTTCTCTTCTAATAGTCGTATTTCGATTAAAGTATTTTCTAGTAGAACGTGTGATTGATAAAAGTACTATTCCATTGCTTCTTTTCATATGCAAATGTAATACAATCTTAGTATCGCTGTTAAATGTCGCTCATGATTTAAATGCTATATATTTTTTTAATACATGTTAAATCCAAAGCATAAATATTGCTCTTCCTAAAAGACCTTCAATTTCGTAAGAATAATTTAAATGTTAAGTCAACCATAGTCAAGTAGATTAACAGCAATCGTAATTGATTGAATTTTGTTTCAGGTAGGAACTTCAAACTCAAGGAACGAATCCTCTTAGTAGCAGATCGGATTTCCTTCTTGATTTATCGAACAAGACGTCGTACTCAGCTGGTAATATTATTTGTTCGTTGCGCGGCAATTAATGTCTACTTACCGCACTAATGCCCTTAATAGCAGTGCGGTAGAAAATGCGACCGCCGCGTGGGATTTTAATGTTTATCTCCATGCAAAATGCGAATGCATTTTTCGGGTTCGTACATGGCGCGAAAGGAATTCGCAGCATTCGGGGCGTAATTTGCGGGCGTAAGCGTGCTTTTTTTGGAAACGAATTAAATCGTCGTTACGCTTATGCCTCGTTTTAATCGCAATAATAACACAGTCGATTTAATTGAAATCAATTACGCGGAAGGTTTAATTTCTCGCAAACGATTTTCGAAATAACGCTACTGTTACAGACATTAAGTCTAGTACAGTAATATAATGTTTCCGTACTATCCTGAGTGTTTAAAGTTGCTTTATTCATTCTTGGTATTTAACGCTTTAGAAATCAAAAGTTGCAGAAATTAGAATATATCGTATGAATGAAAATGCCTTTTATAATAAATAAATAAGTAAACAAAGTTGCAGCAAAGGTAATATAGCAATTAATTAGAAAACTCCAATACAAAGAACAGCCAAATAGAGAAAAAAGATGTCTTTTGAATGCATTTAAATCGTTAATAGTTTTTAAATGCCCTGGTGAAGAATTAAAGAACTCCATACCAAGGTAGTTCGTTCAGTAATTGTTTGTTAAACAATGAATAGGTAATCAAAACTTTGATTTGTGTCATGTTTCATATTCATGTTCATACCTAAAGGCGCAAAAAATTATAATTCTTTTGAAGAAATACCAGACACTCTAGCTGCAATATAGTACAAATAACAAATCGGTATTTACTACTATCACCAACGTTCGCAAAGTATAAGAAAACAAACCAAAAATACTGGTGATCTATGTGATTGTTGCTTTTTTTATAGTTATAGAACTAGTACACTTTATACTTATTGTAGTTCCAATTTCGCTTAAAACTTTCAAACAATAAGTAAGATGTGATCCAATAAACACGTTCACTAAAAAATAACTATTTGCTTAAAACGCGAGTAAAGCAGCAGCTTTCTCGCACAACAATGAAATCAGTCTACGGTGATGTTTACAACGGTACGCTACAACACTTCACAAACCATATAGTTGTTGCGCCGACGTAGAAAACACGTTGCGCCATCTATCCTCGACTTACCCTATACATAAAAGTATTGCTTTTATTGGAAAAGTAACTTTGTGTCATTTATGCTTAAATATGCATTAACACGGCGAGTGTTAGCTTTCAAGTCATCCATCGTCACTGGTTTCTTTGCCAAAATATACAAATGTATTGAAAAATTCAAAAGATTCTTGGTAGTAGGGGCATACAATGAAGTAAAAGTAATAACAATATGACAACTGGTTGTCAATTAGAAAACAATGACAAATATAAAATGCAAATCACAATGTATAATTGAAAATGTAATCAAATAAGCAATAGGACAGTCGGGATTACTTATATAGTCACATCAAAAGGCTTGGGATTTACCACAAACTGTTCAGTCAATGCAATTATACAAATAACAACGACGCAACTATGTAATGAAAAATTAAGAGTAGAACTGTTGATATAATAATATAGAATGTAAAATCAGTCATGTATAAATGTAAATGAAAGCAAATAAGCGTAGGACAATCGCCATTACCCATGTAATCCTATCAAATTGGATTAGGTTCACCTAAACATGTACAATCTGATTGAAATACATAGACAATCAACGATGCAACTATGTATGTGTTAAGATGTATTTGTAGCTACAGACATATATGTTTCTACCTAGTTTGGTTTCGTCAGTGCAGCATAACAAAGAAGGTGTATGTTAAAGCATTAATATGTGTTGAATAAAAATTATATAGTATTACCTTAAAATGTCAATCCAAAATGTCCAAGTGTAAAACAACTGTGCACTTACTTAATACTGTGTAATGCCTTATTTCAACCAGGCAGTTAATAAAATATATTACAATTCTTTGCCAAAATATACAAATGTATTGAAAAATTCAAAAGATTCTTGGTAGTAGTGGCATACAATGAAGCAAAAGTAATAACAATATGACAACTGGTTGTCAATTAGAAAACAATGACAAATATAAAATGCAAATCACAAATAAAAAAAATATGCAAATTAAAATATGCAATATATATAATAAATTTCCAACCATATAGATTCCACGTATGTGTATTAAATATGTGTTTACTTTGACATCTTATATTTGTCATTGTTTTCTAATTGACAACCAGTTGTCATATTGTTATTACTTTTACTTCATTGTATGCCACTACTACCAAGAATCTTTTGAATTTTTCAATACATTTATATATATATATATATATATATATATATATATATATATATATATAAGCTTTATTTAATCTACTATGAAATTTAAATTGCTACTCATGATTATTTTACATCTAAATATCTTACATTGACAATAATTTTCTCCCGAATTTATTATATAATTTAATTAACTAACCTTATAGTGTGAATTTTATGTATTATGTATATGAAATTGCTCTCCTTTCTTCCTGTTTCAACTGTTGAGGTTACGATGACATCCCTTCATGAAACTTTCAATTCTATTGTCCTCTCCTCACTGGATAATAATTTAAAGCGTGGTATATTCCAAATTCTCACTCTTCCATCCTTTTCAAATTAATGTGATTTTTCTTTTATGAAACTGTTAATACATCGTTGTTCCTTTCTAAGTTGTGACTGCTATTAATGCTCCTTTCTTAGTACATTCTTTAATGTAATATTTAGTATTTAACACTTTAATTTATTTAATTTACTTCATGTTTCTAAATTTATCTCTTCACATTTTTCTCTCATCAAAATCAATAATAATCTGTTTTCGTTGCCAAAGCGATTGACCAAAATCACATCTGGGCTTTCTTATTACAAATTAAAATATGCAATATATATAATAAATTTCCAACCATATAGATTCCACGTAAGTGTATTAAATATGTGTTTACTTTGACATCTTAAATAAATATGTATTAATAATCATGAATATGTTTTAACGGTTTTACTATTGGCAGTTCTTTTTATTATGTCACTACTAATGGCGTTGACTAAACTTATATATATATATATATATATATATATATATATATATATATATATAGAAAATCTATTGGTACTACCAATACATATGCATCTAACAAATAAACGAAGTTAGATACAACAGAAATAGTTAATATCATCCTAAAAAATCACATATAACTGTGACCAAAATATAAGAATTATTACCTGAACATATGAAACATAGATACTACTAAGTACCTGTAAAATCACACCTATGTGCTAACATTGCTAATGTTTAATCTAAGTAATAACAAACATAACATTACACTGCCCAACTAAGAATTCGGCTCATCGCTGAACAATATTTTGTGGTGAAAATAAAAATCAAGAGCAATCTTGTCAGACCATTCACTTAACGCCCGACGCATACGATGGTTATTCGGTTTTAGTTCTTGTACGGGGCTCTCGTAAAACAATATCCTTCTGCAAAGTCTTCCATAAAATTGATGAACATAGCTTCAATTGGTGTGCACGATGACGCATAACTCATTTGGGTCATCCACTACAGCAGCAACAGCTTATTTGCTATGCAGTGTACAATATTTCTGCGGATGTGTATTGTGAGTTAGAGTATGCGTAGTGTGAAAACAACCCATGGTTTTTCGGATTACTTGGTTGGATGGACGATTATGTCGACGTAAATGGACGTGTGTTTTAAGAAGTAAACAAGAATCTTTAAAACAAATTTACACAGTTTGCAGGTGTTGTTCCGGCATGTCTATTCATTGTGAAAAGGCAAACCAAAATAAATACATTTCAGCTATCAGCTGTCAAATTGTCTTTCGCTGGAAAAAGTGGTACCAATTTGATAAACAAACCGCTAAAAATTTAGATACATGATAATACTTATACTTCTTTCAACGATATAGCGACCCGACTAAAATATTAAAACTGTTGAGTTTTTACGTGCAAGTACGTACTTGAGCACAGCAAATGTGCAAATGGATGGTACTTAGGTATAATTATATATTAGTATATTTTTAAATTTAATGTATTAATTAGTTATTGATAAGATTTCAACATTTAAATTTACAAACTTTCAAGAACTGCGAAGACTTTTAGTATATTCATTTTATTTGTATACAAATATTAAGTATTGTATTCTTATATAAATATATAATACATTGGCATTGTGTAATTTTATTTTAATACGATCCTGGTTTGGTATCGATTCCTCTTGTGTACATAATAGATAATCATAAACAATTGCAAAGGTGTGACATATTCCTAATATGCAATAAAATATCAGGTTCCTATATCGTTGAAAGAACTATACCACGAATGTAAAGTAACTAAAATGGTAGTTTGTACTTTACTTAGGAATTTTTCATAATTTGACGATTGTCACATTAGATGTTAAAAGTAAAGTATATATAACGTCAACTTAGAAATATTTTACTTGACTTCTCTTATTTTTCTATTTTCTGGTAGTCTGTACGCTTGATAAAGTATTTATTGTTATATTAAATTAACAGGTAAAAAAAAATATTTAAAATATAACATGAAGCAAAATCACAAAAAAAATTGTACAGTGCCAAAACATTAAAATTCTTTGTTGTCACATGGAATTAACTAAATCATAAAACGGTTTCATGAATATATATAAAATGTTATATCTAAAAGTTATATATTTGTGTTGGCAAAATATTTGTTTTTATGTATTATGTATATAGTGCTAAATATTTTTCATAAATTGCTAGGAATGTATTTTGCTACACTTTTAAATGGAAGCATATTTTAGATATACAATTTATTATTAACTCTATGACAGAACCTTAATTATACTCATCCGGATGTTACTTCAGAATCTCATAACCCGAAAACATACATACATATCAAGCAGTAGAATAATTCATACTTGTTTCAATTATTATTATTTCATCCACTCGTAACACGACACATATCAAACACTGCAAACAATAAACAAATAACAATTAGTGAAAATTACACGTAGCGCAACGCTTTCCTGTATTCTATTTAACAATTGTAATAAACAATAATTACACTTCAGTGCACAAAGCCTTTCGCCCATTAGCAGACGAATTGCAAAACAGTAGAAGTAAAAACATGTGCATGCTGTTACATACATTTATTTATATGTGCAAAATACATGTTTGCGTACCAAGAATCGGGTCGTGGTTGTATTTTATAATGAATAATCACGAACGAGCGGCCCATTTCATTAGAACTACTATCACCTGTGTAACTATTTTAACAAGAATCTGTAATAGCTCTTGTATATAAATATTTTTTAACGCAAATTTAAATTGATTGCTTGATAATGTTTTCAAAGTATGAGAAAGTTGATTATGAACTTTTAAACATTAAAATGGGGCATTTTCTTTGTTTTTATAGTAAATTCTTTTCTTAGTTAAACGTTAGTGTTGACTATAACTATGCGATAGTTCATGTTTTTTGAAAAGTGCCCGGTTGTATTTTTTAATGAAGAGAGCGCGTTCTAGTACGTATTTCAATAGTAACGTATGTATCTTGTAAATTAATTTTTACAAGTCTTTATTGGTCCTAGTTTAAATATTGCCGTATTGCTGGATTTCTGAGCGGTCAGAACACGTTGCGTATTTACCGAATAACCCCAGAATATTAGACTATACTGGAGTCTAGATTGAACGTGCTCATAATAAGCTAATTACAATATCTCTGCCAACATTCTATGCGACAACCTTCAATGCATAACGGCATCCATTCAATTTTGATGTTTTAAAGTCTATGAGAGACCATCAACTATCAATAGAATTGTGTTATTAAATATCATACAGTGAATTTTATTTAAATTAAGTTTTATGTTATGCTGCATGAACCTTGTATTAAGTTTCTCTAAGTTCATTTTAATTCATTCTACTATACAATCACTATCATATGACCATGAGTCTTCTGCGAACAAAACCAATATGTTATCCACTACATTAAGCATGTTTACATAAAGCAGGAACAAAAGCCGTACCAAAATGGATCCCTGGGAACTCCATATTTACCGTTTTTCAAAGATATTTTATAGATCTTCCATTGGTATCACTAGAGAAAATACACTTTTCATTATGAACAGATTTAATCCAATCGAAGGCTATATCGTACGCTATTATTTTATCGAGTTCCATGGTGACAACAATCAAACGCTTTAGTCAAATCCATCATCACAGTTGATGTGGTTTCTCTGTTATTAATCCGTTATTACTTATCCAATCAATTGAAAGGCAGCACGCATGCTTGTCTGACTCTATGAATCCATTCTCGTGTTTACTGAAAATGTTATTATAATTTATGAAGTTAACCAATCTATGAAATATTATTTTCTCCATAATTTTAGATATACTGTATCTCAGAATAGTCGGTTTATAGTTCTCAGTACAGATTTATCGTTTTTTTAGGTATGGGTTTTAAAATTATAAGCTTCAAACTATCCAGGAACTTACTGGTTATTAAAGAAGTGCCTAGAATATGAGTTAAAGCTATCAAAATACCGCTACAACAATCCTTCAGAAAGGAAACAGGTATTCATTCCATCCTCGCACTCTCCTGTATTATTGCTACTCCGGACTATATGTCATAATTCTACGTCATCTGGTAAATATTAAGAACAAATATTTGACACATATCTAACTTTTCTAGTAGGTAATATATCATCTTTCTTTATATTCTGACAGCTGTTTATAAAATATTCATTCAGATTATTCATTATCCCCGAGTGATTTCAGTTCTTCTTCAGCCTTGACCTTGCACTTGTTTAACTATATCCCACATTGCTTTGGTGTATTATTGGAGCTCAGTATTTGACGTTTGAAACTTCTCTGTTATGATTTTTCAATTTCGTACTTCATTCTTTCACATAATATTTTATAGTCATCTCTCTTAATTCTATCGGTTATTAGACTTCATATATCTGACATTTGATGGCCCAGATGATTTTTATTTCATCAGTTTTTCAACGTTTATTAGGTTTTTCCGTGACTTTAATCATTCTATTCGGAATAGATCTGTCAATGACTTTTATTAACATATCAATAAATCGTTCACAACCCGAATTTATTTCATGTGAGCTAATGACCGAAAATCAATCGATTTTGTTTAATTCCTTATTTGTTAAAGATAGTTGATTTGATAAAAATGACCTTCTTTTAAATTTAATTGGTTTTGCAGTTGTTCTATTTTTCTGAATAGATACTTTTTGCGTTGTTTGATCAGAGATTTCACTATCGTATTCATTTGTATTTATAAATATATTATCTGTAGTGCGTCTTGAAGTCTATGTAATCGTTGTTGACTATGTTATAGTTCGTATTAAATGATATGTTGTCACTAAATCTAAAATCTTCTCTGCGTCTTTATCATTTTTGCATAAATCTATATTGAAGTCACCTGTTAATGCTAATGAATGAGACAACGGTATTTTTATGTAAAATAGAATAAAATTAATTCATTCAAGAACCAAAAAACAATTATTTGTTTATTTTTTTAGAAACAGTTTACAATACTCCTCATTTTCATGAAGTAATATGCAGGATTCCCCATGAAAATGTAATTCCAATGTAAATGTAATGTTCTTTAGAAACATTACACAAACATCTATGCTAAAACGTTTTCAAGGTTTTAGCCAGTGTTTAGAAGTACAGACTGCTTCAATACTATTATTTAAATTGTCTATAAATATGCTGATGCCTACTTTATTGTTATGCTTATATGTTTTGACGAAGAACAATAAATTTGTTACTTTTAAAAATACCTATATTTATTTAGTTGTTTTCAACTATGTCTTCAGCATAGCCGGTTGCATTCTCGTTCCGGTAATGATAGTATTATTCCATTTACATGCCATATATCTCTGGTTTAAGCATGTTTTCATAAATCTGTTTACGGACCGCTACTCGAAACGCTGCAATATCTGTACTTTTTGTATAGAGTGTGTTCAACAGACAATATCAATATCCATTAAGTATGCTTTAATGTCGTGCTTTGTTTTTCTGTTTATCAATTGAAAAATAAACACGAACTTTCTATTTTCCACTGCTTTAATCGTGGCATTATTTCTATTTCCACGTTCGTTATTATCCTTGCTTTTATCTACGTGCATTTCTTTTGAATCGTTTTGTAAGTTCACCTGCTCTGGAAAATTGCAGTTTATTGTTGTTGTTGTAGCTCCTTATGTTTGCATTTCGGAATGTGTATTTTTAAACTCCATTTTCCCGAATAATTACCGCCATCTGTCATAGTACTCTGAGATCTTTGTCTTAAGTCCGTGTAAAGTTTCCTGTTCTACTATTGTTTGCTGTATTCGCTTAGATTGCAAATTTCTAATTAAATAAATTTGCTGCACAATCTTCTCGATTTGCTCCTGCAAAGTACACAATTCATATATACATTTATACGTGAACGTATATGCATATATGCAATGCAATGGGATACACAACATACACCGTTCATTACTAGCAATCGACGTACAGACACGTGTTTCGGACTTAAAGGCCTCTTCAGTGCACGTAATGGACTGCTAGCAATGAACACATATTTGGATCGCTATATATGACGGCCAGCATCGACAAATGTACGTGCGAATATCACAGCGACACCTGCCAACCAACCTCGACACTGCATGCATATACATTCACGTATAAATGTATATATGTATATTTGTGTAGTATTGTGAATTTGTTTATGTCCAGTATTTTATATGCCTTTGCACCTTGCAAAGTAGTCAAGAGTTTTCCGAATTTGTCTTCTATTTCAAATATTCTTTCATGTAGCTATTCCATGGTATTACTATTGTTGCTAACTTCGCACAGTCGACACAACCACATCATATTATTTACATATTATTATGAGTTTGCTTACTAGATATTTTACAAGGGAGTGTTCGTATATTAATTTGCAGTCTAACATTATTTCTACGCGTCTATTACAGGTTGATATTATAAGATTAACCTTAATATTATTATAATATATATTTAACTGAGTATTGAAGATATTCGGTCATTATTAATATATCTTAAATAGTTTAAATCATTCAATTCAATAAAACAAACGTCATTCAAATATGCAAATTTAATCGACAGGAACATTGTAGAGAAGCAATTCAGACGCTAGAGAGCATAAACATCAAAATGGTAACTGGATTATCTTTTCTTCGTTCGAAACACTGACGTATGATGGCGCTTAATTTAATATAGAGCCACACTGTTCTGTCTTTTGAAACTCCTGAGTTACAGCTTTGCTTTATCTAACTATCCATCTAAACCGGAACCTCTATACACATGGCTTTCTATTATCATATCTACTTCATTTTTAGTGCAGGAGTAGTTTTGTCACCAGGCCATCAATTACTAATATTGTATACAGATTTTCGTTTCAAATAGATTTATTTATTATTGTCAACAATAATATGGGCAAAATAATATGAATGCACATTTTCATACATAAAATACTTAGTCAATTCGTACAAATTTAATCATATTCAAAGCTCATTATGAAAATTACTTAATTTGTCTCAGTCTTGTTCATGTTGAATTTCAATGTCGTAACGATTTTTATAATGTGACGTCATAGCAACGTTGTCTATTATATATTTCTCCATCGAGATAAAAACATGTTAAGTCTACCTATATTTTCATATAATCTTACAGGAAATAAATGACCAAAGTTTACAGAGACATTAAAAAGTTTTTATTGTGATGGTCAGTACATTTATTTAGTACTCTTCCGTAAGAAATAACAATATACGCCTGCCTTATATTTGAAGCATTAAAAGTTTTCAAATCAAGGACATGGTTCTAAGCGAAATAGCAGACGAGAAAGAAGCATCAAAACAATGGATCCTCACAAGATAAAATATTTGAAGAAACACCTGCTTCTCGCTAAGTAGGCGTGGATATACTTACTCCGTTACAAGAAAATGATCCCATCTGTCTGTTATTACCCCGAGTGATTATACATTAATTTTCAGTGCGGTGGTTTTGCGGCGAAGCGAGCAACACCAGACAATGGGAATGGAAATAAAAAGTGAACCCGAGCAGTCATAATAACTGTTGGGGAGCTTTTCTTTTTTTTTTAACTGAGGTATTGGCAAAAAAAGAAAAGAAGAAAGAAGGATAATTCCGGTGGATTTATATATAAAAAAAGTAACTTTTAAATTCTAAAGTAAAAGAAAGTAGAAGAGGGATTTATAAAAAGAGAATTTAAAAGTTACAGAATAAAACGAACAATTTTTCTCCGGAATCGAAATTCTCATTACGCATCAATAGAAATAAGCAGAATTAAACACAGCCGTAGCATATTTACGTCCAACGAAGCGAAAAATAAATAATCATGTTTTTGTATAATTCAAGTAAATCTGCACAAGATATTAGCATTTGATTGGAAATCAGCTTTTAAAGTAAAGCTAATCAACAAGTGCGCAATCATCTAGACGAGAAAAGATATTGTAGCTAATTTTCGAAATATGGATTATACCGGGTGACCCATGTTTTATCGCCATTACCAAAATGGTGCTTATTTATAAAGAAAAAGAATCACATTTTGTGGAAAGTTACATTGAAATGTACACTGCTAACTTAATAAAAAAAAAATCCTGCAAAATGTTTAAAACGAGGGGGAAACCACTACTGGATATTTTTGTACAGACCTGTGGAAATGCTTGGAAATATTAAAAGAGAGTTTATATTTTATGGGCCAGTCAAGTTAAGAGGATCTCATCCCTATTACTTAAGTAGGGTCGAAAAAGTCACAATTACACAAAAATATAAATACATCAAAGAAAATTAAGGATTTCATATAGCCTTCCGCTGTAGCTAGAAGACGCTAATTATGTTTTGGTTTGTTATATATAAGTATATTTAACTTTAGAATATATACTATGATTTCGAGGAGTACCTGTTATTTTTTTTATTTTGAAATGTATTTTTATGTTTATTATACCTTACTATATATGTTTATACACCTTTGTGTTTTATTTTGGATATGTCGTACACCATCAGTGGTAGTGGTTTCCCCCTCGGTTTAAAATGTGTCAGTGACGGCAAAAAAAAAACATTAGCAACTATTTTCATTTTTGGAATCGCCTTTTTTTCGTTATTATGATGCAGATATTTTTCGAAACATATTCATCTAAAGTAAAATCAAAAAAATAGCTTAGATTTCCATAAATTTCAAATTTAGTAGAAATCATTTAAATCCCATTTATAATTTACATCCTGCCTGCACTAATCGACATAGGATAGTTTCAACACTGTACGTGTTGCTCTGTACGCTACGGTGTGTAGACAGCGCGATTTTTAATCAGTGCTACTGATGATGACAACTTAGTTGTTGAAATACGTATTTAGCCATTTTTGTGCTTTAGTGTGGTAAGGTGTTTTAGTGTTTTGTGTAGTTTCAAGCCACAGACTCCAAGTTTAGTTTCATAGGATAGTTTGGAAGAAGGTATTTGTGGCGTTTACTAACAAACATTCTCGGCGTAATAGTCAACATCTTTGGGGGAGATACCGGCACCTCCCACTATTACTCTAGCGAATTACGCCTGTCATCGTGTTCGAAAGGTCAAGATTTCGGTCGAATTTCATTTCTCTAGTGATCTGCGTTGTGATTGTTATTAGAATTAACTTGTGAAACAAAATCTTACACAGTGTTTCATTTGATATTCATTGTGCGCTATGCCGGCGCCCTGTGCATTCTTTACACAATCCACTCGAGCAAGTTCCGACTCCTACCCACTTACCTCTGTGGCTATTTAAGTTACATAACTTGAGTTGATATTATAAATTACCAATAAAAAGCAATATTTCATTTATCTAGGTGCAATATTTTTAAAGATGCGAGGATCCAAAGATCAAGATTTCGAGCACTGACTCACTAATTGACTCATATATCATAATAAATGTTGAGTAATTTCCATTAGCTACCCTTTGAAATTTTGTACATAAATAGTGTCTATGACAAAAATCGAAAGTCATATTATATTTATGCTTATCCTTATAATCTAGTACGCGGAAATTATGCGGCACACAACGTACTGAAAAGTGGCGGGGCGAGAGCAAAGCCCAACAATGAGCTTGGCTGCGAGCGCGGCCAAGCTGTTGCGCTGATAAAGGCAAACGTTTTACAGAACACTTAAATGTGTAGATATTAACTGAACATAAAATGATAAAATACCACCAAAAACCGCAGGCAATCTTCTCGAGTTATTATATTATTTCAAGAAAAATATTGAAATATAGAAACTATACCAAGTTACTTGCATGTCGAAATACGCACAGTAAATTCTGTGTAAATTGATAAACTACCAAAACAAACTCTAAAATCTTGTGGAGGTTGATTTGGATTACTCTTACATAAGACAATTCGGCTGTTTTAGAGTGTCAGTTTTAATTTAAGCATTACAAAATTGCTTGAAATTAAACAATATTATTAAGAGGTTACAACGGCAGGTATAAATTAATCGACACGAAAATAAATACTCAAAGACTGCACGTGCTCGAAACTATACTTCTAAAATGGCTAACATGTATTTGTGACAGTGTATAATCATAATGAAATGGTGATACTAAGCTGTGTGAAAACACTCTCCGACTGGCCAGTGACTTCCTAGGGTTAAGATTATATTTATCAAATTTCTTTAACGAACGTTTCACCCAATGGTGGATGCGTTAATATATTTGTCGAGGAAGAATCGTATTAAATCGTTGCGTTAACAGGTTTTCTGTGAAAATATTAAACGAAGAGACTGGTTTGTGCCGAATGTACTACAATATTTCTGTACTTCACCCTACATTTGTACTACGTACTACTCAATTTCGATCATTTTAGTACTAAGTGTCGTACGTATGCGATTCAGAGCTTAAATCACATACTTTCACGTGTCTTATAAAGCATATACTGTATGCTTTATAAGTCGTCAAATTTTAATTTCGGTTTACACTTCTATCCCATGCAGCAGATGACCTTATAATATGCAGCGATGCCTGCTTGCTAACAGTGGTGGGAGAGCAATGCAGTGTCGGGGGACCCTCACGCCTTAGAAACGTTTGTCGAGTGCACTGTCTTGGCAGCCTCGCTTATGTTTATTTTTAGTTTATTTCGTCGCGCTCTTTTCCTCTTTCTACTTTTGTATCAGAAATTGGTATAACTCACGACTATGTCACACTCTAGCCGTGAGCATATACGCCCGATTCGACTACTTTTTCGACGAATGTTTGAGTTAGACATATTTACTTTCTTATACTACGTATAAGTATGTGATGATAAAGATTTCCGACCAGGAGATTTTTGCAGATGTCAACGTTTTGAAGTCCCCTGATACGAAAAAGTGATTTTAAAAAAATGTCTCTCTCTGTGTGTGTCAGTATGTGTGTGTTTGTGTGTGTGCGTGTGACCACGATAGCGCTCAAACGACTATAGGTATCAATTCCAAATTTTGAATTTACGTGTATAATCTCCCTCTTGAGATCTGATTAGATTTTCAGTAAAATCGACAGACCGGAAGTAGTAGTAGTCGGTGAAGAAATCGAATTTGGCAATATTTTGTCAACTACTAAGTTTAAACAAATTTATAAAGAATTCATATATACTCACTTATAATACCATGAGTAGTCAAAGTTATGTCGATTATTTTTGTGGTGGTTACACGAATGTCTTTCATGATTGCATTTAAATACTACGAGTGCGGAGCACGAGTAGTATTCGCAATTATGAAAGACATGAGTGTAAAGCACCACAAAAATAGTAGACTCAACTTTGACTACGAATCGTATTCGAGAGACTATTCAATGAACCAAATCAATTTTTCATATTAAAATGACTCAAAATTTAGTTACACATGATTACGTTTCCATGTCAACAAAAAAAACATTTATGTTTGTCATTAAAATTTTTGGAATCGTGTTCCTATTTAGTTCGTTTCGTTGAATAAAAACTGGTGTTTCTAAATAATGGGAACTGAGAAAAGATTTGGCACGAAATCTGAAGACGAAATCGATGCTGAAATTTGCGAAAATATCCCTTGGAACACGAAGAAATCCAAAGATTCAGTATGGAGACAATTTAGTACATTTTTAACAGCAAAAGGCTATAAACTGGATCAATCTACTTCTCCTGTGGACTTAAATGTCATCTTAAAGTCGTGGGCATGTAATATGAAGAAAAAAGATGGGTCCGATTATAAAGAAGGCGTCATCAAGCACATGTGGAACGTGACGGCGAAAATGGTTCAAGAAATGTTCTTCAATAAGTGGAAAATAAACGTAAACCCGTTTTCTGATGCAATATTTAAGTCAGCACGTGACGCCAGGGATGCTACAAGAAGAAAACTGCAAGCGTGTCCTGAAAAAAGAACCAGCAACGCGGCGGCACTTACAGAACCAGAATACTTAAATATGATACGCATATTAGATGAGAGTACCCCAGACGGTTTACAGAAAAAGTTTTTCTTAATAGCATCTTACGAACTAGCTTGGCGGGGAGGAGAAGGGAGCAACTGTTTCACCTATTACTTCAAGGAGGAACTCGATAACAAGGGAAGAAGAACTGGTAGAATTGAGTATAATCCAGTATTTTCGAAAACTGCGCAGGGGGGAACTAAATCATTGACAGGCAGCAAGTGGTTGATAGAGAATAAAAGCAATACCGATATGTGTCCAGTTAGGTAACCTATTTATATTTAATTTCAAGACGGTATAATTAATATTCTTCTGTTATTTAGATTGTATTATCTACTGAAATCGAAGAGAGGAAAAAATGTGAAAACAGAAAGGATGTTTTTGACACCGAATCCGTTTTGGGATAAAGTTGAGAATGCGGTGTGGTATAAGAACAGTCCAGTTGGTATATGTGAGATCAGTAAATGGGTGAAGTTATTAGCTGAAAAAACTGGATTAGATGTTAAAAGAAGGAAGATATCAAATCATTCGGTACGCTCTTCAACTGTATCATCTCTGGCGAAAGCTGGAGTCGGAGAGCAACAACTGATGAAAATAACGGGACACCAAAATCTGAATTCCATAAAATCATACTTGCAGCTTGATGATGAGCACCACGAGTCGATTATCACCAAAATGCGAAGAAATTTTACAACAACAAATGTGTCATGTACAACTTCGACATCTGTCAGTAATAGTGACGGTATTAAGCTACAAGAGAAAGGTACTCCCTCGGGTACTCCCAGTGATAGCTCTGTTCCAGAATGTCTGCTGCAGCACTGCAGTAATGCTAGTTTTTCTAATTGTACCTTCAATATTGTTAGTAAATGAGTTACATTAATAAAAACTTTCACTTGTTTAAAATATCCACTTGAATACCTTCTAGGAAGATATAATCGCTGAAATTTCCTGTTGCTATGATACGAAAGTAAATATTTGCTATTTTATTGGTTCATATTTGAACAATGACAGGTGAATTGAATAGTCAAAAATAAATATGAGAAGAAATCAGTTTTTTGCGAATATTTCGCAAGTCACGCCTTTTAGACAGGTAGGTTGCGAGTATAAAAGCATTTAGAACTTAATTTTCAATACCTTTTGTTAAAAAAAAATTCAAAATTCGGACCGGAAATAACGATTTTTGGCAAATATGTCGTAAATTATGCATTTTATATATATTTGCCAAGAGTACCAAAGTATTTAGAGCTGGATTTGGAATATTTTTTGTATAAATGAAATTTCAAAATTCGACCCGGAAGCAACACTTCCACTCTTAGCGAGTAGCACTTTTTTTCAAATATCTTGCATTCGATAGAGATTTATTAAGAGAATAGAAGTATTTAGAATAATTTTTGTATGAAAAAAATGTTTAAAATTTTAGAATTTGAAACGCTCATACGTATAAGAAAGTCGTGTGGTGGCCACACCTCATTATTTCGACGAATGTTTGAGTTAGACATATTTTTATAATGCCTTCAGAAAAGTAGAGGCAACTGTACAAACAGACGCGAACACAAGACGTGTAGTCTGTATTTTCTGTCTAGGAGCATACTTTCTTCTTATTCAAAGCTAACAAGATAGCTTTTTTGCAGAATTAACTTAGTAAACATATATTTTGACATTTCTTTGTAAATCATTGTATTGAAAGAACTCATACCTATAGGTACGTGGATGAATTAATTATGCGATAATTCCAAAGGGAAGTAATTGTTGCATGTGTTTCGTCAATTACTGCCTAGCGCATTCGTCCCGTTATTTGGTTTATATAAGTTACATTTCAGACACTATAGAGAACAACAAAATATTTATAACATTTAATTTGATAAAAAGGTCTAGTTAATATAAGTTAATATGTAGGTAATTCGCTCTCGATTTGTTCAAAGTAATTGTTTAAGGTTTTAACTATACTTGATTTTGCACTAATATTCCGTTTATTTTAAATATTATTATTTGTCTTTCCTCGCGTCTTCTTATTTTAGTATTCTAAAAATTTCATTATAAATATTAGCAAAGACTTGTTGAGATGGCGTAATCACTAGGTGGTTATATAGTCTAATAGCAGTTTTAACGATATAACTCTGCTTTATGTTCGGGATCGTTGTATTATTCTATAAAATAATTTCTACCCAACCCTAATTTATTCACACTTGCTTGTAGCGTTTGTAATAGAATATGGAGGTACTGAATCATGTCTATTATTTTATCAATTAGTGCTAAATTTCCGACATAACTACATACACCACGCAACCTACAATATTACATAACCAGCTACTTTCATGTTAGATGTTACGTTTTAAGGTATTAATATTAAATTCAGCTTTTTGGTTCCTATAAGCATAAGAGCATGCACCTGAACCAAATATATATATTAAATTTACTCTCATCTGAGAAAATAACGTGCTTTCGGAAACTGTTGTGAAGCTCTTACGACTTTCTATAATACATGCAACACCTGTACTGTAACCGTATATAACAGATTCCTTTATAGTTTTAACATGCAGCTATATTATACAACTTCAAAAATATATATTTTCTATTTAACACTGATAATTATAAATGACGGGACTTTCTACGTAAATTTTGGCAATTCAATTGATTTCTATCGCACTAAAAAATAATTTTATATAATGTCTGTACATTACAATTTCTTGTAATTCAAGAAAATGTGCGCTTAACCGCCTATAATATGGTCTACCGACTACCAAAATAGCAGGAACCATAGCTTTTCGTACCCTCCTAAGTACGGTAGAGGTACACAGAAGTATTACTGTAAGAAAATTTCCAGATGGTATAGCCAGGGGACAAACTCAGTAACGTATTCCTGTGCGACATAAGTAAAATTTCAAACGTAAGAAAATTCCATATTTAGAAAATAACGCTTATTGGATTATTATTATAATTTAATACAATTAATTTTACAATTTTGAAGAAATTGTATTATTTCACCATCTTTATAAAACACATGGCCTATAGACTATGTAGATGCACTTGAATGATCAGTGTGCCATTTTGGAAGGACATACTCGAATAAGCATTTTCATTATTTTCAAGGCAAAACTGCCTGAATAATATATAACAAAGCAAAGCACAACTTGCGTGTAAATGAGATTTTACAAATGTTGAATGTATTATATACAGAAACGTTGGTAGAAGGTTCGGTTAGATATCCGAAAATGTGTGTCCAAACCAACTTGAGCAATATTTTTATAATAAAATTTCCTTAATTAATATTACCGTTACAAAATAGAAAACATATTCTGCACTGAAAAAGAATTTCATAAGTTCTTTAATGGTGCACCATATGCTGGAGACTTTTATTTTTCTATTCCTTTTTTAATTTCGAGTAAGCTTTGTTCCTATAGCACAGACTCAATATATGAGGTGTGTCAATTATGTAATGAGACTGGTAACGTGATATTGGACCTGGCAACAGTTGGGAACTTGTAGGAGCTGTAAACATGTGATGCTGCTTCAGTACGAGTTTGAACACGTACTACAGCAGCAATTTCGAGCAACGGTGTACTACCAGTAGTAATATATTTTGATTCAGACCTGGGCACAGTACAATGGAAACATATGCAAAACTTCAGCAGGCTTACGGAGACAGTGTTTTGTCAAGGGTCCAGGTTTTTTGATAGTTTAAAGCATTTTCAAAAGGAACAGACTGAAGGTGAACCATGCAGTGGAAGGCCTTCATCTTCAACAAACGATGGTAATGTCTTCATAATCTGTGATATTGTGCGTTACTATAATTGGTTGACTGTCAGAATGATTGGAGCAATGATGGATGAGTTCCCAAAAATCTTTCGCAGTACTGAAAGAACATCAGCAGAGAAAGCTGCCTTGTCATTTTGGAAGTCATTGAAAATAATCCTCTTTTACTGGAACGTGTCTCAAATATGACCTGAAAACCAAGCGCCAGAGCATACAATGGCACACTCCAACATCTCCAAAGCCCAAAAAAGCAATAATAAGCCAGTCAAGATATAATGCATGCTGACTGGCTTTTTCTATAACCAGGGAATCGTCCACTTTAGGTCCAAACAGCTAATCAATACATTTACCGAGAAGTTCTTGAAGCTATCGAAAAGGGCCACATGTGTGAGATCACGACAATGCACCTTGCAATTTCAGGTTCTTGGCCAATAAGAATATTCGCGTGGCTGCTTAGTCTTCTTATTTGCCTGAATTGAGTCCTTTTGAATTCTCCTCTTCCTGCGATTGAACATCACCTCAAGCGACATTATTTTGGAATACACGAAAACATTCAAGCGATTGTAACCGAATAAAGGTTATTCCGTTATCTGAGTTCCAAGCACTGCCATGAGGTATGGACGAACTAATACAATATTACAATATTGAATTGTAATTCTATTCGAAAAAAAAGATATAATTTTGAAAAACACCTTTTGTAAAGTTAGTCTAAAATTAACTTCTATTCTCTAGAAATTTGTATAAACTTGTTGTCAACATATTAGTAAACTTACTACTTCCGGTTAAACGACTTCACTGTACATCTAATCAGATCTACAGAATAAAATTATACACTTAAATTTGGTGTTGATAGTTTTAATCGTTTGACCACTATCGTGGTGACACACAGTCAGAAACACAAAAGTACAAATACCTTCGCTAAAACCATTTCTGCCTTATCAGGAGAACTACAAGACGTGGATATCTTTAACAAATTGGCGTATAAGAAGAAAAAAATCTTTTTTTCTTGTCAGGAGACTCCAGTATTATTTTTGTGATGAAATCAAATGTTTGTCTAAAGTAAACCTATAGACCTTCTGATTAACCCACAAGAATGGTATACAACAGTTCTACTCCTAATTTTTACATTTATTCTATTAATTACACAATTTGCGTCGATATTATTTGTGAAGTGGAATTAAATGTATGTCTATTACAGATCAAAACCTTTTAATAAAACTACACAAATAGTAGCGACTATTCTATGCTTAATGGTTCATATTTTCACTTTTACACATTTCTCATTTGCATTATATCTATAGATGAGACCTTGATTTCCAATTGCCATTTTGTTATTAATTACTATTGAATTGAACGTTGTCGCTAGACCAAGATAACTGATTCTTTTAATACATTTTTTACATATACATTTTATGAATATCTCTAATTCCAAAACAGATAATATGAAAAGTATTAGTATGAATCCTGGAATTTCTTCAAATGTGTACTAGATTTACATGGATACTACATATACCTAAGGGAGAATTATTATAATAATATATTAGAATTATCGAATATTCGCAGCTTAACCACAGTTCAAATTCATAAAAAATCCTATTGAATATATAATATACTGGGGGGCTACGAAACCTTTATAAGGGGGATTACTTGATCTGGAGAGCAAGTTAAAAGTTTTACGTTGATCTTATTTGAAGTTTTACGTTTCCTTTTATGTCTGCACTTTTAAGTTACGATTTGAAAAATTTCGTTTATAGTAAGGAGTTTCTACAGAAATGTTAAACATGCCCGTTAAATGCCAGCGTCAGCTTTATTACGTTCGTCATTTATTTTATGTAGCTTAAATCTAGACTTTTCCGTGTTATTCAATTTAAAGTATACATGAGACATCACATTCTGCCATGTATGCATCTTGTTGTTGTCTATTACATGTTTTTTTATTGGGATAATTATTGCCTTCATAGATAACCCGTACCATTTTAATTGAGTAACGTTTAGCTTTCCGAAATTTTCTTGAACAACTTCGATTACGATTATTCATAAAATCGTTTTTTACGAAGATATCTTTCACTCGAATATTGAAATCGTTCATCGAACACATTTCGATTACAATTACTGTAATTGTAATTTGAACTTTTTCCAAATTACGATTACTGTAATAGTAACATAAGTTCCATCCATGAACGATTTCAGCAATCCTAATATCAACAATTTTTAAAAAGCGATTAAAACAAAATCGTAATCAATTATCCTTGTAATCCATATCGCCCAACTCTACCCAATAGTTCTATTAAAATATACTGTATTTATATTTCGTTATTTCAGCATTACTACTCTGCACAAATTCGATTTTTAATATTTTCACGATATTCGAATAAATCTACTGCGTAGGCATGCTATAGTGCATTCCAATAAATCCGCTGCCTTAGAAATCGTGTTTCTATCCCCTCCGTAAAACAAATGGCATAATGCGCTCTAGCACAGCTGCATTCCGGTTGGTCCAGCTCTTTGGTACATTTACAGGAGTCTTTGTTTACTCTTATAAATTCACTTCCCCTCTGTCCGCAGCTCAGCCCTCCTAAGAGAATCAAACTGTTACATGAACTTCAAAGGGTCGCTGAGGAGTGAACTTACTCTTCAGTTACTATGGCGTAGGTAAAGGCTCCAAGAATTGTTACAATAAGTAGTTTAACTGATACGGCGCCATAAGTTCCTCCCGGCGTCCGTCAATTCGACCACGCTAATGACGAGCCGTTTATTCGACCCTATAGTTTGACCACGACCCTGCGAAACTAAACTTTCGTTTCTAATGATAACGTAACTATAAGTAACGGATGCGACAATTTTGAATCACGTATTGGAAAATAAGAAATGAGGTGTGGCCACCACACGACTTTCTTATACGTAGGAAAGTGTAACTTCCGAATTTTGAAATTTCATTTATACAAAAAATATTCCAAATCCAACTCTAAATACTTTTGTACTCTTCATAAATATATATAGAATGCATAATTTACGACATATTTGCAAAAAATCGCTATTCGATAAGAGTAAAAGTGGTACTTCCGGTCTGAATTTTGAAATTTTTTTATATAAAGATATTGAACATTATGTTTTAAATACTTTTATACTCGTAACGTACTTGCCTGAAAAGCATGACTTGCCAGATATTCGCTAAAAACTGATTTTCGATAAGAGTAAAAGACCTACTTGCGGTTGGAATTTCGAAAAACTTTTTGAGACATTTTGTTTCAAACTTAATTATAAGTACATATGAATTCTTTATAAATTTGTTTAAACTTAGTGATTGACGAAATATTTGCAAATTTCTATTTTTTACTTCCGGTCAGCCGATTTTGATCAAAATCTAATCAGTTCTCAAGAGGGAGATTATATTCGTAAATATAAAATTTGGAATTGATACCTATATACCGCTATCGTGGTCACACACACACACACACGGACACACACACAGACACACACACAGAGGGAGAGACATTTTTTAAAAACCACTTTTTCGGTATCAGGGGACATCAAAACGTGGACATCTGCAAAAATCTCAAGGTCGAAAATTTTCATCATCACAATACTTCCTTATACTACGTATAAGAAAGTAAAATCAGCCTTTTAAAATATAAAATTTTATTTTACAAAGGAATCACAGGAAAAATCACATTTCATAGTTCGTCAATGTAAGTATGTATATAGTATAAATGTATAATTACATATTATGTATCAAAACATGTTAAAAAAATAATAACGTAGTATAAGGAAGTATTGCGATGATGAAAATTTTCGACCTCGAAATTTTTGCAGATGTCCACGTTTTGAAGTCCCCTGATACCGAAAAACTCTCTCTCTCTCTCCCTCTCTATGTCCCTCTCTCTCTCTCTCTCTCTCTCCCTCTCTCTCTCTCTCTCTCTCTCTCTCTCTCTCTCTCTCTCTCTCTCTCTCTCTCTCTGTGTGTGTGACTGTGTGTCTGTCCGTGTGTGTGTATGTGACCACGATAGCGGTCAAACCGCTATAGATATCAATTCCAAATTTTATATTTACGAATATAATCTCCCTCTTGAGAATTGATTAGATTTTGAGCAAGATCGGCCGACCGGAAGTAGTAGTATACTTCAGTGAAAAAATTGAAATTTGCAAATATTTCCTCAATTACTAAGTAACACTTTCATACGTATAAGAAAGTCGTGTGGTGGCCACACATTATTTTTTCTATCATAATTTTGATTAAAACTTGTTTTAACATTGTGTTTTGCAGAATTTATTTTAAGATAAGTTTCTGAAAATTGAGCAAAATATCTACAAAGGGGAAAATATTCGGTTGTGCAGAACAGAAATTATTGTTAAATTTATTATGCAAAGATTCGCATGAATTTGTTGTTCGATGCATACTTTCAGTGGTAGAAGCCCACATATATGGCGGAAAAGATGAATCTTCATGTACATAATTGTCTACAATGTAGTCACAGAATTTTATAACTCTGTCATCTAAAGGAATCGCAAAGTATATTTCCTCCGAAAAGAAATCACTTACTTCTGCGGGTTCTGAAAAATGTATTCCAAACAACAGTTTCAGAAATGCACCAATATCGGAATTTTTGTCTTTGTACTCTGTGGTTAAACCTAAATTTTGTACCAGGCCTGACAAAGATAAAATCTACAACCAGTAATTTTTGCTTCTGGACAGATCACTGAACATGCATTGTGAATTGCTTTTTCGAAATCAATTACAATGTTTAATGTTTTACAAAGATCTAAACTGCAATCCCTCAAATTCACATTTTTGTACAATATTTTTTAATAATTTTTCATACGTTTTAACTGCCTTATCAGGTAACAAACAAAAACTACCGGTAAACATTTTTAAAAGCTTGAATGGTGAACATCTGGCAGAAAAACTTTGTGCTAAACTGAAAGTTCCATCCATGTAAATGGTGTCGATTGAGCACAGAAAATGCAAATTTCACTTTCAGTATCCAAAATGTTGCGTATTACTTGCTTCGTGATTGTGATGAATACTTGATTCAAAGATCATTTTTTCGTCACTATTTGTTTAAATTTTAGAGTTATAACTTTCCACAATTCACAACTTCTTTTTTGCCTTTTTCACTTAACATACTTTGCACTTCCATTTTCAACAAAATGTAAATAATAAACATTCTTTATGTTGTCGAACTGAAGGGTGGAATTAACGCAACCATTTTTGACTGAAAGATTATAAAAGTACCCGTGGTCGAATTGATCGGCGCGCGGCGTCCGTTCCTCCTTAGCATCAGTACAGTCAACCGTCTTCCCTCTAATTTCACTTGTCACTTTTATACTTTAACCCAAATATTGCCACCGTCCTTTTAAAAGACAAGTATTAGGAACCTGTAAAATTAATAATTTTCAAGTTATGCACTAGATGGCTATAGTTGTATTCTATTACAGAAATCTCACTTAACAGTATTACAGCTCGCTGCAATGTTTTAAACGTCTGCTTTTGTCACTTGCGAGATTTAATATATGAAGGTTTGTTGTGACCACCAGCATGGATAATTGGAGGTAGGATTTTTTTTTGTATTTGAAAGCCTTTCTTTAGTTTCACGCTACCGATCCTTTTTAAATATGTTATATTTTGCTTACCCATCAATTTCTTTTTTAATTTGCATGTAATTTTTATGATAATTCGCTGTAACTGTTACTGTCCTTTATAAAGGACGGTGGCAACTTATACTACCAATTATTGTGTTGCACTTTTTAGTTACTGGAAGAAACCTCTGTCTTTGAACGAAATTCTTGAAGAGATTGAGAAGATCGACCATATCAAAAATATTCCAGAAGGTATCGTCATTCTTCCACCGGAAAATGCTAACAGCCAACTGACCGATGAAGACAGTGGAGCTGAAGACAATGTGTTGCTTGCTAACTTACCAGGAAGTCATTTACGATCAGAGGCAGAAATTTTACGTTCTAATGATCGTTACGACGGCAGCTCCAGCGATAGTGAAGATAATCTGCCTTTATCAACGTTTGTAAAAAGAAAAAAACAGGTATGTTCTACTAGCAGATCTGATAGTGGTAGTAATCGCCAAAATAAGACTTGGTCAAACAAAGATATAGTTTCAAATATGCCGGTCTGGGTTCCTAATAATGAAGAAAAATGTGAAATAGGACCAGTAGAAGCATTTTTCCAATTTTTTGATAACGAAATAATAGACTTACTTGTACATTATTCAAATACATACGCCAATCAAAACAACAGGATTGGTGACATCAATCATAATGAGATGCGGTGCTTTATAGGCATACTTCTGTTGAGTGGATATGTTTGTCTGCCAAGGCGTGAGATGTATTGGGAAAATAATTTGGATTCTAATAACACTTTAGTGTGTGAGGCAATGTCTCGTAATAGATTCAGATTTATTATGCAAAACATTCATTGCTGCGACAACACTAATTTGGACCAAGCCGACAAATTTGCTAAAATCAGACCACTCATCAAAATTTTAAATCAACGATTTATAAATCTTGCACCACATGAAGAAATTCACAGCATCGATGAGTCGATGGTGCCGTATTATGGCCGTCATGGCACCAAACAATTTATTCGTGGAAAGCCTATAAGATGGGGCTATAAATTGTGGATGGGTACAAGTAGACTCGGTTTTATTGAGTGGTTTGAACCTTATCAAGGCTCCTCCACAGTCCTACCTCAAGAATACAAATATTTAGGGTTAGGATCCTGTGTTGTTTTACAATTTGCCGATATTTTAGAAGAAAAAAGTAACAATATGCCTTATGATTTATATTTCGACAATTTCTTCACATCGGTTCCATTGTTGGATCAACTAGCGGCAAGGGGTATAAAAGGAACTGGAACAATTAGAGAAAACAGAATTCCTAAAGAATGTAAATTAGTTCATTCCAGTAAAATAAAAAAACACGAAAGAGGATATTTTGAATATGCCTGCAGCGATGACAATAAAACAGTAGTGTGCAAATGGCATGACAATAGTGTGGTGACCATTGCATCTAATAACTGCCAAGTATTACCGACAGGCCAAGTAAAAAGATTTTCACGAGCCGAAAAAAAGAGCATATACGTCGAGCAACCCAAAATTATAAAACATTATAACGAGAACATGGGTGGTGTCGATAGAGCCGATGAAAATATTAGTCTGTATAGAGTATCCATTAGAGGAAAGAAATGGTATTTTCCTCTAATAAGTCAATGTGTGGATATGGCTGAACAAAATTCGTGGCAGCTTTACAGACACAAAGGAGGGAAGTTAGATCATCTAGGCTTTAGAAGAGCTGTGGCAGTTGGAATCTTAGAATCATTCAAAAAAACAACAAAAAGAGGTCCAAGTAGATCGTCTGTAAATTTGCATCAATATTCAAGGTTTGACGGTGTAGACCATCTTGTTGTATATCAAGAAAATCAAACACGATGTGGATACTGTCATAAAAAATGTAACTTTTCCTGTAAAAAATGTAAATTAGCATTACACCCAAAAGAATGTTTTTTGTATTATCATAGCAAATAATGTATAATTACTATGGCATGTGAATAAGATCAAATATAATTTTCATACTTGAACATTGTTTTCATAACCATAGTCAATATTTTGTAATTTTTTACCAACAAATATTTTACAGTAGTTGTTTAAATGGCCACCGTCCTTTATAAAGGACATCAATTTTTGAAAAAAGTATAAAAAAGGATTAAACAAAATCTATGCAAAGTCACTTACTATGATATATTCAATTAAATTTGAAAGAAAGATTCAAAAATTTTTGAAAAACATAATTTCGGCTTTATCTGGGTTAAATTACTTGTTTTGATTGATGTTTCTTAAAAAAAATAAAATAAAGGGGTTTTTAAGTTTGCAGTTGTATTAATTAATAAAAATATTACAAGAAATAGTTTTAATATGAATATGATTTTGTATTAGCACATTCAGCATGTAGGCGTAAACAAAGACCCCTGTACTTTGTATTAAGAATACACTACATCAACAAATTTTCCTTATCCTTTTATGGCTATAACAGAAATTCAAAACGTAGGCTTGTTATATACCTGCCTTCGTTGTGGGCGGTGCGTTTTTCAGAGAATCGCAATGGCAGACATATAAAATAACCGTAATCAATTTTATATTCGACCTTTTCCTATACAAAAACGTTGCGCACACGTTCAACGCCAACTACTTTGATAAATAATGCATAGTGTTAGATAAACATAGAGGTACTCTCGCCTGTAAAGTGTAAATATATGCATGTTTTAACTATATATGCGAACGCGATCTAGTTGGAGTGAATTTATATTGTGTACATAATGAAAATAAATATTAAGTAAACTACGAAAATGAATTACCAAAAAAGTGAACTCCGTAGAAGTATGTCATGTTTATTTATAATGAAGCTATTGTTCTCTCAGCATTATTATGATGATGGACATTTTTGACCTCGAGATTTTTGCCTGTACCAAACATTATACCACGCGATCATTTAAATTCTAAATTATAGCAGGCGGGATTTTTTTTATTAGGTTGTCCAGAATGTCAATTATTGATTAATTAACATTTTGAAACGTCACTTTGACAATTCAAATTGTAAATTAGTACATACTTATATACCAACTTAATTTAAATTTCACAGCCTGCTCTAATTTAGAATTTAAATGATCGCGCGGTATTATAAGTATAGTCTTCCTCTTGAGATCTGATTACAATTTCAGTAAAATCGGTAGACCCGAACTAATAGTTTACTTTAGTAAAAAAAATAAAATTTACTACTATCTCGTCCATTACTATGTTTAGACAAATTTCTAAAGAATACAAATGTATTAAAAGCGAGGGCACCGGTGAACTCGTCATTATTTTTAATCCCTACCCTTTTAAACTAGCCAACTGGTCACCAAAGAAAGTCAGGTAACTTTGAAGGTACCCCTTTGAAACCGGTGATCTCGTCACTTTCACTTAAATAGCTATTAGCAACCACTAATAGGATTATCTTTATTATCATGAAACTTTGGGTAAAATATTTTGAAATTTGCTATAAATTGACTCTCTTGTAAAACGATTGCATTTGTTTGATACCGTAAAGTACAAAATTTAGAGCTGGCTAGTGTATATCGACAAACACCATGGCTACAACACCTTTTCGATTTACCATTTCTTCACCCAGAATGTGTAGGGGACTGTTTTGTAAACTATTTCATGGCAGAAATGCCTTCATCTTCTTCGAAGCTGGCAGATTAATTAGTAGCCAACTATATTAGTGAAAACGCCAAATTTCCACCTTCTCTATGGGCTTCAAATTCTTCCCATTTACATCTTACTACTAACCCGTGCGAATCTTTTCATTCTCATTTTTCAGATTATTTCTATCATACTCATCCTAACATTAACGTCTTTATTGCCACTCTTTTACGATTTCAAACTTCTGTTTATATAAAAATTCAAAGCTTAAATAATAATCCATCAATTAAGAAAAAAGCTGTGCGTGAAGCAGAATTATTTGTGCAACAAAAGCTGCATGATTTAGATATAGGAAAAATTGATGAATATGAATTTGTTAAATTAGTTGCGCATAGATATAAAGTGTAAATATTTGCAGATCTAAATTTAGTTTATAAACATGTGATGTGTTGAAGAAAACAATAAAAGTATTTTTATTCTACTATGCTTTTTTAGTTTTTCTACTTTGTCAAATCTGTTATGGTTATGAAGGTATATGTGTTCGCTAATCGCCTGGGTCCAAAAATTAAGCCGCGGATTAAAAGTGCCAAGATGGCTAGACTCGGGTGACGAGATGACCGCTCGTGATTCTACCTCCGGTGACGAGTTGGCTAGTCGCCTTGGTCCAAAAATTAATCCGGGGATTAAAAGTGCCGAGATGGCCCGTGTCCAAAAGCGAATTTTGAAAGTCTTATAAAAAAAGTTTTTCGAAATTCCTACCGGAAGTAGATCTATTTTCTTATCAGAAAAAACGGTTTCTTGCAAATATCTCGCAATATATGCTGTATATACTGATTTATTATAAGAGCGAAAGTATTTATTGTAAAAGAGATTTTAAAATTCGGATCGGAAGAAATACTTTACTCTTATCAAATAGGAGCATTTTGCAAATATCACGCAAATTTTGCATTCTATACAGATTTATTAAGAAGCCAAAAGTATTTAGAGCTGGATTTGCCACAATTTTTATGTTTTTTTAGGTGTGACCGCGATTTCGACCAACATGGTCATTAACGAACACAGTATTGAATGAGACACAAAATTAATGTTAGTCAGTTTTTATAAAGAAGGGAGGGGAATACATGGGATAATACACAATACATTATAATAGTTATTGGTTAATTAGAGGAAAACCAGAAATTAGAAATTTGAGGTAAATTAAAATCTAAATACAGCAGGTAAACAGAGGTGTATATATCAAATTGGTCTGGTCGTTAAGTAAAAGACTATCTAAATTGCGGGAGGCTCTGAATATTTCAAGGGCCTTTCAGAGGTTCAATTTCTCACCCTTCTCGAGCAAGTGTAAAATTTTTACAAAATCATTAGTTGTTGAAACATGTCATGGAGCAACAAAATAAATTTATGGGCATCATTAGGGGTACCATTAAGCACACTCCCACTCAATTGGCAGGATTACAACATTGAAAACAAATATCAGTTAATGCTATGTACTTGGTTACATTCCAGAAACCTGTCCATCCAAACCGCCGAATTTCAAACATTCTTTGCCGAAATGTTCAATAAATGTATTTAAAATAATCTGTCATCTAGACGTAGGGCTATACATGATTTAACAATAATAATAATTTATTTGTCCTCTCGTCTACATTGTAGTATGGGATATGTCAACAAATAAACAACAACATACAATATACATAAAAAGACAACGTGAATATAAACTAATATAAAAACACAAATTCTGATTTACATCTCATTCAAGAACTCTGATAACGAGTAGTAACACTTCCGCAACAAAGATTCTTTTATTGTGCGTTTAAAGATCTTTCTGCACGCGATATTTTTAACGTTATTGGGTAACTTTTATAGCTAGTAAGTGCGGATTCTTTTCATAGAATGCAAGTTTATGCCTTGGTATTTCCAACAGTAATGAATTCCGCGTGTTGTACGAGTGATAACTATTCAAATGAGGCAAGTCATTAAGATTGTCCTTCGCGTATAACAAAAGTTCCATGATGTAAACACATGGTAGCGGCAACACTCTCATCGAGGCAAAATATGATCTACAACTAGTTCTACTACCCACCCCATTAATAATACGTATAGCACGTTTTTGCATTTTAAATACTCTATCCAGGTCAGACGATGAGCCCCATGCCAAAATCGCATACGATATCACCGAATGAATCTGGCCAAAGTAATATGTTAGGAGAATATCTGGGCTCACCTCAGATTTAAGGTTTCTGAGGACGTGACAAAATGAAGATATCTTTTTGCAAATGCTGTCAATGTGTTCATTCCACTTGCATTTATAGTCAATGGTAACCCCTAGAAACCTAGTACTATCAACCTGTGCAATACTGTGACCGTTATATCTAATTAAATTCGATGTATCTCTGTCATACGTTCTTGTTCTGACGTCCATATAAGTGGTCTTTTTACTGTTTATAACTAAGTCATTTTGAGACAGGTATTCGCTTACCGCGATTAAACTATTTTCCGCGCATCGCACAGCATCTGTCCCATCTGAGCCACTTATAATCATAGATGTGTCATCCGCAAACAAAACAGTCCTATCCACGTCCATATCATTGACATATATTATGTAGATTAATGGACCGAGGATGCTTCCCTGTGGTACACCACGCCCCAAATGTAACCTGCCAGAGCAAGTCCCGTCAATTTCCACATAGTGCTTTCTTCCTACAAGGTAGCTATTAAACCAGTCCCAAACATTTCCTCTAATCCCATAATTATACAGTTTTTCAAGTAGCACTCGATGCAAGATCGAAGGCTTTACTCAGGTCCAAAAAGATTCCTATACAAGTTTTCCGTTAATCCATATCGCTGTACAGATATTTTAAAAATGTAATAATAGCAGTGGAGGTGTTATTTTGCTCTAGAAATGTTATTAAGCTTACTGCCATGGCTTTTTCAAAAACTTTAGAAAAAGAGTTCAGTAAAGATATGGGACGATAGTTTGATATACATTGTCTATCACCGTTTTTGAATAACGGCTTGATTTTAGAAACCTTCAGCTTCTCAGGAAATACGCCTTCTATAACTGAATTGTTGATTATTTGTGCTAAAGGAACCGCAAGCGCATGTATACATTGTTTTAATAGATTAGCACTAATCTTATCATCACACGAAGAATATGTATTTTTTAGTTTGTTCACAATATTTACGAGCTCCAATTCACAAACAGGTTGAAAAAAGAAGGATGTAGTGCATGTGTGATTTATACCTGTATTAAACATATTTTTTCCCTGTAGAGGCAGTAAGCCATCAGCAATTTCATTGAAATAATTATTGAAGTGATCCACTAATATTTTCGGATCTTTAACAGTTTCATTATCTATTTTTATGGTTAAGGTGTTTCTATATTTATGTTTAATGTTGCCATCACCTTTTATGATTGATGATAACGCGAATAAAACCAGTGATAACTTGGTTTTATTCGCGGACCCAGTCATAAGTCTACTGTTATGCAAAATTTTGGCATTGGTAATTACCCTTTTGTATACCTGTTTATATTCTTTATAATACTCCATAATTTCATTATTGCCTGTCAATGTTAGTTTGTACAGCCCTTTCAACCTTGCTGAAGAAATTCTAATTCCATTAGTTATCCATCCATTATTACCTTTACTATTATGAGCAGATCTGTATTTTAGTGGAAAGGTCTACTCAAAGTCATGACTGATCTTCTCAGTAAAATGCTCATATTGGTGGTTTGTAGACAGATTGCTTGCGAGCATATCCCAATTTTCATTCAGCAAAAGTTAATAGTAGGTCATAACAAAAATGACAATAGGAAAGCAAGCTGCCAGCCGAATAATTTCATTGCAGTTAATTTTGATTAAAAATAGCAAACAATAACAAAGAATGACCATTAGCAAAGTCAATTATGTAGAATAATTTGAAAATCTTTGATTTAACAAAGACGGCATCCAAAAACATTACAAGGCAAAATTACTGATCTATATGTTTAAAGATAAAATGTGTAATTAAAAGTGAAAATGTAATTTAATTCCACTACACAAATAATATCGGCGTGAATTGTGAAATTAACAGAGTAATTGTCAATATTAGATGTAGGGCTATTGGATTCCATTCATGCAGGCTGATCAGACGGTGTAGCGCGAACATCTAATATTATCACATAAATAATACTGGCTATGTGTCAAAGGTATTATAATGCAGACTTGTGTAAATCAAACATGAATGTGTTAATTATATGTTAGTAGCCATAGACATACATGTTTCTACCTTATTTGGTTTCTTCAGTATAGCATAACCAGAAGGTGTGTGTTAGTTAAAATAATATGTGTAGATTAAAAGAATATTATTTTAATTAACACACACTAATATGTCATAAAATATATTTGTCAAAAACGTATTTGACAAATATATGTTGCAGTAATATTAATATTATGTTTTAATGTTTAAATTTGGTCATGTTAATCAATTGACAAGAATAACATTAATTTAACCACGAAAAGGTATTGTCAAATATATATATATATATATATATCATTCCTTTCTTTTCCATAAAGACGTTTTGAATGAAAACATATATTTACTTTTTATATTATAATTATAAATGTCAAGCCTTTAAAATAAGAAATACATTTTATAATTCTTAAAATAAAGTACTACTATACTATATTAAAAATATGTCATTTATAATGCGCTGCATAAAGTTGATATCAATATCAATGGAATAAAACCTTCATTCAAAATATTTTCCCTTCTTTGATACTCTAAATTTATTTCCAAGAATCGTTTTTGTATCACAGCGCACTACAATCATGAATCATTCATCCGAAATTGTGTAATAGTTTCTGCAAGTTGAAAGTATTGATAACTACTGATGCCGAAAAAATTAAGAGGTTACTTATCCACAAATTTAACCATAGCATGAACGATTTAAATAACGTTTCTTTTAATGTGGCGTGAAATGACCACTTTACATTTGACACCTTTTGGCCAAGACAGCAATTCAATTTAATCTTGTACCTAGAAAGTTTTCCCATGAACATAAGAGGAATATCCCTCGGTTCAACTAGAGACCGTGTTCCACAAACCTTTCTTGGAATTTAATCGATTTCGTATTAAAATTACATCCGTAGAATATTATCGGTAAATAGAAATTAACACGAAGTTTTATAAATATTTACGATCTGTTTACAACACGGTTTAATGGTGAACATAACATCATTTTTACGGCCAATTTCTGATTTAAAGTACTAGTTTTATTGACATAAATGATATGTAGATAATTATTTAGGAAGTAGGTGAGTACCTACCTCTCTGTGAACAGTGTGAACGAATTTCGATGGCATTTTTACGACGGTAGCTGTATCTGTTATGACTTTTATTGTTATTTCAGAAATAAGAAAGTACATATCTATATACGGGTGTATATGACGTAGAGTATTTTTGATTTTATGATTTTCCTTATTTTACGATTAGATGTTCGAAGTATGCATTAAAAACGGGAAGAGGATTACAACGAAATGTTGTAAAAATGTAACGAATTGTTCATAAAATATTAACACATCGAGGACGGAGAATGCATTAGCATATTTTCCATTAGTTAAGTTGACTGGCTCAACTTATACAGTTAAATAGCATGCATTCACTACTGTTTTTTACGACAACATAGCGAAAATTGCTACTTTAAGCTAAATTAATTTTACACTTAATAACCATATTTCATATAGGAAATTAGTACATACTGTATACGGAGAAAAATTCAAACTTTCAGAGCTCTACACAAAATATGTCTTTTAAATAAGCAATGTAGGAAAATATAATACATACAGTCCAGTAACAGGGTAGCATGAGGTTGCAAAATGTCCCATAATTTTTATTTTTTAGATATAATGTTACATTTGAGAATCCTAATGAAGGATTCAACTTTGTGACTTTGGATGACCTTCAAAACGTCATTTTTTTCGAAATATCTTGTCATGGATGAGTTCTAGTGCAAAAACATCGACTGGAGTATCCCCAAGCTGTGTGCCAGCCAGAAGTGATATGAAAACTACCTACACGAAAGAATTCGGGTAACCCCCTGTCCGTGAATACTTACACAGGAAACAGCGCAAGTTCAAATTTTGTGCATTTTTCTAACTTTTCGTCAGAGTGCTTGGTGGCACATATTCCTTGAAACAGCATAATTTTATCAATGGGATATTTCGTCATTCACCTTACAACGTGGCTCGGTAATTAATTATCATAATTAACCGGGCCTATTGTTATAAGACTGATATTCACTAATTCTCATTTTAAGTAAAACTATTACTTCAACATCTGCGTGTGTCTTGGGCTGCCTATACCCACTTGCACCAACGGCGCGAAGCTTTGAACTAATCCTTCGGCGACAGATAATACTGGAGCTAAGTTCGCTTAATGTCAGATACAGTTATGGATACACGACCTCGTGGTGTTGTTTAAAGTTAGTGAATATGAAACACTTCGGCTAAGCTACAGGGGACAAATTAACGGGGTGAGTACTTTGTCAAGGGGGTAAGATCGGGCGACCTCGCAGTCCATTGTTCTGGTCCACTATTTGAAATATCTGTCTCATTAAACTGTTCTCTCAAAAAATGTTGCAAGTCACGAGTATTATGGGCAGGACAGCCGTCCTGATGGAACCAAATGTTTTGCTTGTTTCCAGTGTTAATAATTTGTCTTAGGGCAGGCATTATCTGGTTCGTTACACCAGAGATTAAAACCAAATCAAACTCAGTCAACCAGTGATGATAGTTATGCCTATTGAGCACTCTACAATTGGTAAATCGTGTTTCATCTGTCCAAAGTATTTTCCTAGGAAAATCAGTATCATCTTCACATTTTTGTAGATACCACCTGCTAAATTGTAATCTTCGCTGATAGTCATTATCGCTTAAACCCTGTAAAATTGGTGGTTTGTATGGGTGGTATTTCCTTTTCCTCAACGTTCTATAAACACTAGATTTCTGAATTCCAGTTTCTCGAGCCACTCGATGTACTGACGTACTTGGATTGATAATAACATTTTGTAAAATATTATTTTGACGTATATCAGCATTGTTAACTTAATAGTTAGATCTTTTTTGTTCGAAGCTTCCATAGTTCACTAAACTTGTGATTATTCTGTTAAAAATTGTCGGGTGTGGTTGTGGTCTTTCCGGAAGACGCTGAGCGTAATTTGTACAAGTATTTTCACCGTTTCTATTTGCTTTGAAATAAACTTCAAATATATCAACTTTTACTTCATTTGAAAATGTATGTGCCATTATCAGTTCTTATCTCTTCTAATCCAAATGCTTAACGGTAATAACTTATCAATAATTACTACACAAAGTTGTAAATCTCCCACCAGTTGCACTGCACTTTGACATGTCAATAATGACAGAGCTTATTTATCGTCTGTTTTACACTACCATTTAATTTCAGAGCCAACTAATTTCGTATTAGAGTGAAATTTTATTTAAATGTTCAAATCACTCGTACAAATAAAGATTTAAGATTTATTAGGCATGTTGTATGAAAAACAAAAGATAAAGCTAAGAACCTGGAAACAAATGAAAATCGAGGGTTACTGCTTTATATTATCCGAAAACTTTCTGCCTGTTGGAATATATTTGTTTGTGGTTGTGTTATTTCTATTTTCGTTATCAACTTAATATTCTCGAGTATTTAGATATACTAAATTTTTCCTCTACTACCTCAATAGTAGAGGCGAATAGGTTAGTAAAAATAAATATCAGAAAGCGTTGCAATCAATAATCAAAAAATCTTGATCATCTGTAATTAGATAATTTAAATACAATTCATGTCTATTATAGGGACACAACGGCATTTACTAAGGGTCCAGTATATTAGGGGAAAGCGTAGGCCGACCGACACCGATATTATTTTTCCTTTTCTCTCTTCGTACGTCATAGTGTATCAAAAGATCCATTCATCCTGCAAAGGAAATCCATTGATTTCTTACGAAAAACCCAAAAGACAATACGAAGCGGCAACTTTATTACTTTTATGTGAAAACTTGTACCCGTATAAATGTTCGCAATGCGACTACTTAGTTACCTACATCCGCTTTTCCATTTCCGTTTCCGCGGTCGGCCGTGTCTCACCGGGGTATCCAAAATTATTTGAAATTGTGGTATCTGTTTCCCAGGCTTATACGTACACGGTCTGTTTTTTTTTTTTTTGCTATTCGTTCCATTTTTATATCTCCGGGAGATTTCGTGGCTCGCCATCCTTCAATTTGCCAACTTGATAGTGAACAAGGGTCAATATGTGACTCCGTGGATTTTCAAATGTCACATATACTTGCCCAAATGTGACCAAATAATCAACTGTATGACGATATTGCTCACAATTTGTCTAAATGGTACAAGGAAATGTCAAAAAAGTGTATGCAAGTATTTCTTCTTGAAGATTGTTGTTTAACAAAAACAAATATACTGTCATGTCAATAACGCTCTCAAAACTTGTTGAGTGAGCAAACCACTTTGTTTTCGCCAAAAACATAAACAGATGTGTTGCGTCAAAGAGCTTAGGATTTTGAAGTATTTCCCAACCTTTGTATAAAGAATTTCAAAAGATATCTTTAGATACGATTTATAAAAAAAAATATCAATAACCTACAAAAATAAATTGAATTTATTTTAATGTTAACTAATATTTAGAAGATATTTAAATATTAGTGTTTCGTTTAATATTATATATTAAGATATTTAAATCTCTTTAGTTGAAACTAATTTCATGTCAAGAGAAAAGATATCAGTATTCAAATATTTTGCTGTTATATGCATGAGTCAAAGGTTATTATAATAAACGTAATAAATCTGACATTAATACAGTTTCAATTAGTCATTATATCATATGTTTCTTAATAACATGCTAATATTTAAGGGAGTTATTGTTGGGTCCTTTTATAAAAAAAAACTTCTTATGAACATATTGCCGTGATCCCTATATTGGTCAGGCATTATAAGATAAATAAATAATTAAGTAGAATAAGTAAATAATTTTTAGTAGTAAGTGTAATTATGGAAAAATGTATCATGAGTTGCATAAATAAACACCAAAAATAAAATTCATGTATTCTATATTTGTAGAAACGAGGAGCACAAGATGCAATTTCAGTATACAAAGGCCGAACCAAATTTTATGCATTGTGTAAGAATAGCATTAAATATATTGAGCAATAAACCACTATTCAAACTCAATAACGTGTTAAAAATAAATAACACAGAGAGAGTTATGATGAAAGATGGTATAGTCAAAAGAATTAGTCATTTGGATGCCGTAAGTTTATAAAAGATTGTTATATGTTTGACATTCTATGGTCACACTTAACAATATTATAAATACCTGAGACTTATATCTAAGCATAATTTTAAAAGGAATATGTAAAAAGGTATATTTTTTTATTCGACACGATGTAGTAAAGAAAAAACTTTAGTAATAGCAGGTTAAATCCAGTTTTATCCAGGAAAATTCCAGAAATAACAGGTTAAAATTGGTTTAATCTGAGTAAATCTACAAAGAAAAAACAATGTTTAATATTGTTAACAGCTGCATATAAATCAACCTACATGAAGATGAGAAAAGATGGTTCGAAGATATAGATGAAGCTATCAAGGTCCAAGTTACTGACAATGTAATTAATAAAAGAAGTATTCCAGTCGTATGCAATGTTTTTCCTATTATTTTCAAAGGAAATGTCTGCAAAAGAAAAATACGAATAATGTTAAACAATGGAAAAAGAATGTATTTAAATAATGATGAAAAAGGCAACGAATTCATCTATAAACACAATAAAAGATGGCGTTAATGAAAAGGAATGTACCTACCCAAGATAAGAAAATCGCAAATGTGCATAGACATTAACAATAATAAACAATTTGAGTGCGTGTATTTTGTGTAATTTCTGGATGTCAAAACAATATGGGTACAGGTCAGCCTAGGGAAAACGTCAAGAAAATAAATCTGAGCAGGACAATGCCAACTTAAACGTTAGTGCGAGAATTGTGGCGCTGCGGACGAAGAATGGTTTTTTCCGATGACCGAGAAGAAATAAAAAGGCCAGGAACGCCGAGATACGGGAGAAGTCGTCGATCCATGGAGTGAAGTAGCCGAACTTGTAAAATAAGGGGTCGATCTATGATTTTGTTCGATGATTGCAGGCGTATAATACACTGCATAGAAATCATCTTTAGTAAACGTATTAAGTTATTTTATTTTCAATAAGTATTTTTCATAATTAATTAATTTTTGCCATTTAGTTTCGTTTATTTTTTATTATCAATATGATAGATCAGTATCAGGAGGAATTTGATGAAATGTATGAACATTATAAGTAAGTTTTCCTTAAAATAAATTATGCTAAAGATGCTATGTGAAAATATTCATCTTTAGCAAAGCGTTTAAAACTTATTAATATTTGAATAAGAATATTATCTTCTTTGTTATAAGTAGATTAATGGAACGAATCATGGGAGTATTGTTAGTAATGTAGAAGGGCATCAATGACACAACGTGTGAATGTTTGTTAGCGATGTTATCTATGCATTATTAACAAGTTTTTTAGATACAAAATTTTATAGGGATTTCAAATATATTTATATACGTAAAGATAGGAGCATTTTTGATGGACAATAGCCAATTTGTGGTATGTACAACATGTAAATATTTGCATACGATGATTGGTGACAGTTTTATCAAGGTGTTTTCTGTTCTGCGTAATTTTGTATCTTCAGAGGCATTTCGTGAGAATGAATGTCTTTGTTGAAGCAAAATTTAGCATGGTATAAGAAAATTTTTATTTCTTTAAAACTACATAATGTTAAAATTTGAATATAACAAAGAGTGATATTTATTCTGAATCTATATGTTATATTTGTAATGTAATGTGTTTTCGTATTTATAAAATAAACGTTTTTTTTTACTTGTAATTGGAAAGTAAAAAGGACAATTTCTTTTTACGGCCACATGTGGCAAGAGAATTATTTCACCGATACTGTTATAAGATGTTAAATTGAATATAAATATTTTATGAGATTTAGTTTTTTATTAGTAACCTTATCCTATTTAATTTTAAATAAGAAATGTTGTTGGAAAAATAAAAGGAATATCACTGCTAGAACCTACAAGAAATATACGAATGTTAATAGAGATTGAATTTATAAATTTAATAAAGATTTTTTTTACATGACAACGCTATCTCTACATTCGTTCTATAATATACTACTTTGTATTATCGTAGTTTGATTAAGTTATGCCGGTACAAGATTATTATTTTTAATTTGAAAACAAAGCTATAGCAATATGTCCTAAATGTCATAACTTTTAAACTGTAAGGTGCTAAAAAAAATTTTTATTAAAACTTTGGTATTACTCTAAATATTTTTGTGAAATTTTGTACACGCCTTTTATGCATCAAGATATATTTTTTGACGTACAATCAAGTTTATAATTTTTGCCTGTAGTGTCTGTACGGTTTTTTTTAATTTTTTTTGAAGAAACATAAGTTACACCATTGCTTTTTTGTAATTACTTTCAAGTATCCAGAGAACTCCTAATAAATATTGACAACATGAATAAGTTCCCATTGTATATCGTGGTAAATGAAATATCGATATTCATATTATAATTGAATAAGTCAGAGAAATACATAGCACAATTTATTATTTCTATTAATAATAAGTTTCACAATGATTTTAAGGGCTTTGTGGACCATATTATTATTCTACATGATCTGGGTAGAGTCATATAAATCAAAATATATTTATTATATTTACGTGTCATTTTAGTGGTTAGAAAGGAATACCAACTCACACATCTAGGATAAGCGTTAGATGTGTGAAAGGATATTACAGTCAGTTCTTAATATAGTCAGGGTTGTATTGAATACATTTTAAGAAATTTTGGAAGGTTTAAAAATAAGTTTTTTTGTAAATGAGAATTATTCTATAATTGAGAGAATAATTTTCTATAAGATATTTCAAAAAGAGTCTCATGTTAAATGTATTATACAACGATATCCTTGTAATTTGGAGATAATTACATATACAACAGGTATCAGTTCAATATATATCATATTTGTCATTTCTCAATACATTCAAAAATCATATCTCTAAGCTCATTTTTAGTAAACTTCATTATAAAATCATGCCTATCAACTGAGAAGAAAGTTTTAATTGCCAATTTTCCAGCAAATATCATAGCTCGCTCTACCATATTCAAATAAAGGACATAAAGTTAGCAAAATTATATCAAAACATGAAAATAGCTCAGTAATGGTCACTTTTAAAGTAATAAAATATGGAAGTTTTTCCAATAGCTGTTGTATAATGGTGGTGCTTATGTATTATCTCATATTTAGCTTTGCTGTCTAGCTATTACTAGAATCTCTTTGTTAGATATTTTCTGACGTACCGATATGACGAAATTAGTCAACTTTTACCTATGATATGAAAAGCTTTCATATCTATACATTTCAGGAAATGTTACAAGAAACTTCTACTTTATTTATGATGTGAATGTTTCAAACGTGAAATTTTAATATTCACATCTTTCCATGTATAATATTAATATGGTATTTTAAATCAAACTTTACTCTGAATATTATAACATGTGTACATAAGTCTTTTATATGCTTTTAGAAACTATCGCCGAGTAAATATTTTTCTTTGTTTATTCTATAAGAATTTGTCTAAATAGCATATTTTTTTTCATATTTACTGGCGACAAACAATCAAGTATCCGATTTCAATTTTTTCAACTGAAATTAATTTAGTTGAATTTGTGCAGATCAATAACACTTAACTGACCTATAAAGCTAAGTCAATTTATCATGAAATAAAATTTCTTAGTTTATTAGGTATTGTAAATCAAATAATTTTACAACTTAAAAAGAAATAGAGACTAAAGTTTACAACCAATTTCTATATTTGACTCAACCGAATAGAAGATATCAACCAACCTTCCTTAAAAGTGTCAGGGTTAGCTTAGTAAATTTAATTTCTCTTCAAAGTGAATGTATTAAGTGTTTAATACACTCACTTTCTTCTCTTATTTCTTCAATTATTATACCTTGTATAAATTGTTATTAAATAGTCTTGCAATAAGTTCTGTTTTAAAAACTGATACTCCTTCGTGTTATGTTTAATGTTACTCTTTCGAAACGAAAACATCAGAAATGATGAGATCTACAAAATATAAATACCCTGGCGTAATAAACAAATCAAAGTATATTTTCATAAACTCGATATTGCCCTTTAATTATTTAATGCACCTAAACTTTAGAACGCTAAAGGTATTTGTCTGCAAATTTGTATTCATAACGCATTGTTTGAGCAACGTGGTTGTCGCGTGCCGTACTTCCATTAATCGAGTGCCGTAATTGGCCATAATTAGATCGGCTTAATTTGGGAAAATCCACCCCTAAACCAAATTAGATACGATTTGTAGAATCATTGTTACGTTAAAAAGAAATCGTTCCTTATTTGTTCTACAATTTATTGCTAATTTGTTAATTGAAATTTATTATGTAGGTATATTTGAATTCAGTACGTGGTTGAGGCACTTTTCCTGAGAAAATATTGCTTCTTATTACTTGCTTTTGGAATAGGTACGCAGAAAAGAATATACAGGGTTTTACTACAAATAGGTACATGTAAGTGTATGTACTACAATCTGTGGGATTTATTATACAGCGTTAGTAAGAAGTCCCGGAACGGTCGAATAACTTTGTTATTTGAAAATTATGATATCTGAAATTTGGTATGGGGGTATAGTTAATATAAATGCATTTTATGCAATACAGTTAATATTTTTTTCGCTTCCGGTTTAATCGGCAATACGTCCAACTTTTTTTTTTAAATGGAACGCCCAGATTTTTTTAACACTTTTGAATGCAAAATAAAAAACTACGTTCAGGAAGTATTAAGATGTTTATTTTTATTCACAAGAAAACAGTTATAAAATTAAAAAAGTGTCCTAATACAGAAAAATCAAGGTACCTTTGAAAAAAGTTGTTGTTTAGTGTTTGCATTCTTTTTGCCGTCACATTTGACAATTTTAAAAGCGTTTTAACTCTTGCATCGCTATAAATTTACTTATTTTAGACATTGACACATTTGAAAATGGCAGTAAAACTTACTGAATCAGAACGAATTGAGATATTAATGATGCGTGGGTACGGTGATCGTCAACGTTCTTTTGAAGAGGTTCGTATTTTGTTTATCTGGATCGTCACATTAGTAAAAGTACGGTATGCCGAACAATTCAAAAGTTTGAAGTCTTTCGTCAGGTGAAGGATTTACATAGAAGGGTACGTCCATTAACAGCATCAGATGAAGAAACTAGTTTGAATGTGTTACTTACAGTGGAAGAAAATCATCACGTGTCCACAACAGAATTAGGTCAAATTCATGAGATCTCTCAAAAATCTGCTCATAATATTTTTAAATCAGCAAGAATGAAAGCCCGTATCCCGTCCATGAGTTAACTGAAGATGATCCAGATCGTAGACTACAATTTTGCGAAACAATGACGGAATTCATCGAGCAGCAGCCTAATGTTTTAGATCACATCATTTTTTCAGATGAGGCAACGTTTTGTCTCAACGGCACTGTGAACAGACATAATTGTCGCTACTGGTCAATTGAAAATCCGCATTGGATTGAAGAAGTCCATACACAGCGTCCTCAAAAGGTGAATGTCTGTGCTGGTCTTGTTGGAAACAACATCATAGGACCATTTTTTATAAGAGGAAATTTAACTGGCAACGTCTACTTAAATTTATTGCGAAATGAGGTTGTTCCAGCACTTGCGGCCCTCTTTCCAAATGCAAACATAGGTGATCACCCTAATGCACATTTTTGGTTTCAACTAGATGGAGCTCCCCCCCCATTTTGCCCATAATGTCCGCGATTATTTGAATGAAATTTTTCCGGGAGGTTGGATCGGACGTAGAGGAGCAATCGAATGGCCAGCATGTTCGCCAGATCTCTCGCCATTAGATTTTTTCTTTTGGGGTCACTTGAAATGTCAAGTGTACAAAAATCGTCCCCATAATCTTGAACAATTGGAAGAGAGAATAGTTCAAGAAGCCAATCGCATCACTCCAGAACAAATACAAAATTCAATAAGAAATTTTACTGACCGTTTACATTTTTGTCAAATTGTAAATGGAGAGCATTTTGAACAATTATTGTAATCGCAACCTGAATAGACAGGTATCTTGATTTTTCTGTATTAGGACACTTTTTTAATTTTTTAACTGTTTTCTTGTGAATAAAAATAAACATCTTAATACTTCCTGAACGTAGTTTTTTATTTTGCATTCAAAAGTGTTAAAAAAATCTGGGCGTTCCATTTAAAAAAAAAAGTTGGACGTATTGCCGATTAAACCGGAAGTGAAAAAAATATTAACTGTATTGCATAAAATGCATTTATATTAACTATACCCCCCATACCAAATTTCAGAAATCATAATTTTCAAATAACAAAGTTATTCGACAGTTCCGGGACTTTTTACTAACCCTGTATATATATATATATATATATATATATATATATATATACAGGGTGTCCCAGATAGTGTGCTCACCATTGGGATCTCGTAAACAGTAAGAGATAGAGAGTTGGTTAAATGAGACAAAATGTACGTGACACCTGGGTTTACTTTTTTAAGCAAAAAAACTTTTAAAAAAATGAACGATACGTGCGCTATAGGGGAAAAACTAAAAATCGGCAATTTTAATTTCGTCGTTTAACTTATTTCATGTAAAAGATACCGAAATACTATTTTGACATTATGAAGGTACTTTTTTACGCAGAATTCAAATTTGGTATTGCAACCTCTGAAGCTTTTATACGTTTCGAGATTTTTATACAAACTTTCTTATTTTAAATACAAATCGTAGGCGGCTTTGACTGTATCAAAAAGAGCATAATTTTCTGATTTCAATGATGTATAACACTTTGGGTTTATTTGTAGAAATAACAAAGTTACAAGAATAATTAGCATATTTTTTTGTTTTATACTTACCTATTCCTGGAAACAAAATACAAAAATGACTGAAAAGTAAATAAAACACTAACTTCACATACCTAACTATTTATTTACTACTAGTAAATAGATAAATTACATTAAATGCTCAAAAAGTCCTCCATTGTTATTGATACATAACTGAGCTCTTCTTAGTGTGGAATTAATCACTTTTTCTAAAATACGTCCATTTATCCGATGAAACTCTCTTAAAACACAAGCTTGCAGTTCCTCCACATTATTAAATTGTGTTTTATACACCTTATTTTTTATGTAACCCCAATGGAAAAAATCCATTGCGGTTAAGTCTGGGGAACGTGCAGGCCATGAAATGGGTCCTCGATTACCAATCCACCGATTACCAAATCTATTATTTAGGTAATTCGTAATAATGTGAGCATTATGTGCTGGTGCCCCATCCTGTTGGAAATACATATTCGCAGTTAGATTAAGCGGAATATCGTCTAGAAGATCTTCTATTTCACCTTGAAGTAAGTTCATATAGCGTTCACTCGTTAAATTGTTATTGAAGATAATAGGTCCAACTATTCTTCTGCCGATAATACCGCACCACACATTGAACCCAAAACGTTCTTGATGTCGAGCTTCATGTAGAGCATGGGCATTTTCTGTCCCCCAATAGTGAATATTATTTCTGTTAAATAACCCATTGTTCGTAAATCGAGATTCATCTGACCACAACACATTAAACAGAAATGTAACATTGTTGTTATTCTGATTAATGTACCAATGACAGAAACGAGTCCGCCTCTCTGCGTCTCCTGGTTGGAGTCCTTGGCTAATGTGGACTTTGTAAGGATGATATCGATGCTTTTTTAATATTCTATGGGCTGATGTTCTAGGGATTCCGGTGTTGTTTTCTATTTCTCTTGTGGAAACTTTTGGATTTTCACGCACCTGATTTAATACAATAACTTGGGTTTCCTCATCTAATCTTTTTCTATTTCTTTTCGGTTTACTAAAGGCACCGTATGTTTTTAGATTTACTTCTAATCTTCGAAATAAAGTTTCGTGTGGTTGCCGTCGATCTGGGTACAACTCCAAATAATGATTAGCTGCATTCCTTGAATTTTTGTGAGCCAATATGTAACTTTGAAGCATATCATATTTCTCTTCATTATTAAATTTCTCCATAACGTGAACAACAATAAACAAGTAATAAAACGAACCAAAACAACAAATGCGGTGATTTTTAAATAAACGAACAAAATAGCAGACTAAATAACACAAAAATAAACGGATACGTAACTTACTTGTAAATAAATTTGACAGATACTACTTATTGTCTTAATAATTCAATGCTGCCTCTGATGTATAGCCTATGCATTCATAAGGATACCAAAAATTGCACAAATATCATTATAACTTTGTTATTTCTACAAATAAACCCAAAGTGTTATACATCATTGAAATCAGCAAATTATGCTCTTTTTGATACAGTCAAAGCCGCCTACGATTTGTATTTAAAATAAGAAAGTTTGTATAAAAATCTCGAAACGTATAAAAGCTTCAGAGGTTGCAATACCAAATTTGAATTCTGCGTAAAAAAGTACCTTCATAATGTCAAAATAGTATTTCGGTATCTTTTACATGCAATAAATTAAACGACGAAATTAAAATTGCCGATTTTTAGTTTTTCCCCTATAGCGCACGTATCGTTCATTTTTTTAAAAGTTTTTTTGCTTAAAAAAATAAACCCAGGTGTCACGTACATTTTGTCTCATTTAACCAACTCTCTATCTTTTACCGTTCACGAGATCCCAATGGTGAGCACATTATCTGGGACACCTGTATACCGTGTGGCCGCCGTTCATAGCGCGATGCATGTATTAGTAACTACTGGTCGACTATAAATGGGCGTGCCAACTTGAATTGCCACACCGACAGCGGGCGTATAAGTTATACGTATAAATGTATTCGTAGGCAAATCAAGTGAAGAGCAGTGTAATAGGTATTGCGTTCCCGTTGTAAGTAATTATTTGTAGTTGTTTGAAGCATCAGATAATCACTGATAATATGTCAGTGAAGTAACTCATCACAGCTTCATAAACAACATAAAAGAGCAAAAATAAATAATAAATAACTCCTTGACTTTAAAATAAAAAAAACTTCTTAACTAAAATAATATTTTTCAACAAATATTATAATCTAAAAACTCAACTATAATAAAATACTGAAACATAAAATATTTACTTCTTAAAACAGAATTGTAATTCAACATTGCAATTAACCTGTAATTAGCTAAAAAAATGTTATTCTTAAGCAATAATAAAACCCGAACTGACGCCCATATGTGGAAGCGACGACGGCGAATGCTACTGCCCGACTACACCGTATAAATCTGGATTTTTTGGACAAATACGAGTGCATCATAGGCATATGCGAAATACTAGCTCTGTTGTAATCCAGTATAACACTGCGTCTACTTGTTTACCGTTCTAATACACAGACATCTCTATCTGTTTCGCTTACTCTACAGGTATCGCGATAATGCAGACGCACGCGGTCTTATGGTATATAAATATATAGATTTTTACTGTTTATAAAACAGAATTTGGGTTTTCAGAATTTATTTTGAAAATAAAACGTAATTTTTCCTTATGACGTTTCGGGCCTTTATTTGGTCCTTCATCAGACATTTAGAAACTTATTGTTGAAGACACCATTCGGTTAATACTATAAAAAACAAACAATTTCATCTACGGAAAGTCAAAACGATTACATTTTAAACAAATTTTCATCAAATGAAACATTCAATTTCTGTCTGTGCCGTGCAAGATATAGGCACAGTACAATTTATATCCATCAATAATAAATGTATGAATTACAACTATCTAAACAAGCTCAAATGACGTTATGGAACGATATGGAATTTTATAACCTTTTTTAGAGGAATTTCTAAGGTAAATATGTGAATATTTTACTAAAATGTAATGATACACTTGCATATAGACCATTAATTAAATATATATACTCAATATTAATTTATTAATATTGAGTATACATATTACTGGTATATTAGTATAATTTATAAGTAATGTGTAACATTTCTTCGGTATGTCAAGGTCAAATGAAATTTAACATATCTTTCAATATGAGATGTAAATTATATATTCATAAGATTATCAAATCTGGTTTAAATTATACTTTAAAAGTGACTTGGCGGGTTTTGCATCTATACGACTCATATAAGCCTTTTTGTTTTTTAATAAATACATTGATTTTGACGGTATTTAGGTATTACGTGTTTTCTAAAAAACTGTAAAAATATTCAAAAGATTGTATCTCATAGTTAAAAAGAGCTAGAAGAATTAGTATGGCCTTAAACTTTAGCTATGTCCTTACCTCTACTATAATTGTTATGTCAAACTTTAGCATAGGATGCACTAATTACTTGTTATCCAGCAAAAACAGACTAAAAATAGTTAATTTTTACATTTCTTAGAAAAATACTCAAAATTCAAAGAGGTCTATCTCGGGAATATTAGAGCTAAGTATAATTTTCTATAGTTTAATCAAGCGTTCTTTTCTCAGACCAATACTTTAAGAAATATTTTGTAAAAATTTGGTCAAATACAAAACTTTAGCGGTTTTCAAGATGGTGGCTCCCGTAGTGGTGGGGAAATTAGAAAACTTAAATTTTTCGACAGTCTACCAACCCAAAAAAGAAAATCAAAACAACCGTAATTAATGTAACAATTTATGATAATTTCACTGGATTGACAAGGCTCTTTGAATCTTGAACCTCTAAACTACTATACTAAACTATACTCTTTAAATAATATTGAACAATCTAAATTTAAAATATAGGAAGTAAAATGTTTCCATAATTGGGTATACCTATTTAATTGTAGTACTATCTAAGTATATAGGTATTAAATTTAATTACTTCTTATTCTTTCACCTTTTATTTTAATATAATGAATAGTTTTAGTCAAATAGATATGCTATTATTATTAAGTATAGCTTTTTAACAATATAGTGAACTATTGAAATACGTTTACTCTATAACGAATAGCCGTTAAAAGTCTCTAAATTTATAAAGTTTTATACTAGACAGGTATTATTAAAATAAATCATCTCAGAGAAGTAAAATTAAAATAGAAAAGTTTTTGCTTGTATTAGATATTATCGAGGAGTAAACTGAGAGAGATAGAGAGATAAAGCAAGGTTATTGCTGTAAAACGTACGCCTTAAATCATAGCGTGCGAGGGAGAAGCATATTATTAACAACAGATGGTGTTGTTTTGGTTATGATACCGTATTCTAAGGAACAAACGGAAGGACTCATGATATTGAAACTTGGAAAACAAGTGCATCAACATCTCAAATGTAAATGAAGAACTCCGTGGAAGTGACCTAATATTCACGTGATGTCTACAATAAGAAATTTAGCATGAAGAAGTACTTCTTATGTAAATATGTAAATCATCGTTTTAATCAACAGCAGTAGTTGCAAAAGAATCTGATATTTGATAAACTTGGCATAGTTAAGTTAAAATGTCCGTACAAAATAAATATAAGAATGAAATAGATACACATATAAGTAGATAAGCGTTATTAATACAGAAAGTGTCCAAATATTTCATTTGATGTAATTAGGACATTTAAATTAATTATTTCCACACCTAGGTATCACTTCAAATCTGGAAAGGAAATAACTGTAACTTTAAAAACTTGTACCAAGAAAACAAAACAAAATGTAAAATTAAAGTAAAGATATCTAAATATAGTTTTACATATCTTAACCCTCTCAATAAATCGGTGAGGAACGCATTATTTGCAAGATATCTACAAAAAAAAAACTGCTTTCTATAAGAGGGGAACTGTTACTTCTGGTCCGAATTTTGAAAATATAGGTAGGTACCCAATCAATTATATTCTTAAGGCAATATCACTTGCTTCATGTAAAATTAAACAGAAATAATACTGGCTCATATTTTACACGGTGATGTCTACGTCATTCTCACGTCGCAAACAACACTTTTATTCATAATTCACATGCATTGATTAAATACAGATTCAAAGTATTTAGCCTTTGTAGTCATTGAAATTGCATTTGATTGATACAAACGCATCTTTGTACATATATAATTATAATATTAACTTGATCTAATCATGGCTTTAAACTGCGCATCCTCATGCTCAGAAATAAATCCGCCAAACCAACAATTAAACAAGTCTTTGTTTTATGTATTCTATCCCCGATTGGTATAAGAAGTACTTATAGGTGATTACGTGTTAGTAGATATTAAAATGTTCAATATAATCGGTAACAATTTTTATCTTTAATTATTTTCAACTCAAAATTATTCATGTAAGCTTTCCATAATAAAATAAAATTTATTTAAATTAATATATAATTTATTACAGTAAAACAGATAATGTACTTACTACAATTCTCATGCAATTATTCAAACTCCTGTATGTTTAATATTATCATTTAATTACATCTATATGTGCAATTTATCATAAAAATCATTCATAATTGATCTTAACCTATTTTAAAAATTAAACTATTTAATATAGAATAAAAGTATACTCGATGAAGATTCAATAAAGGTTATGAGTTATTGAAATTATAAGCCATGAATACATGGAATAGTCTTGAAGATGCGTGATCATATTACTAATTATATTTATAAATACATACTAGGGGAGAGGTGGCATGAAAAGAACATTTTCAAAAAAGTAGTCTGTTTAAACAAAAAAAAAGTAATACATATTGTTACGTGTATCTAAAGCTATTATATCACGAGCTTACATTTAAGTTTTTTTCTTAATATAAAAAATTAACATGAAATTAAACAAATAACGTATTATGTCCCTTTCATCACATGTGTGTATTGAAAAGGATAGTTATAGCAATCCTATAAAATTAGTTAAATCAACATCAAAGCAAAAAAAAAAAGAAGAAACTCTTTTACTGGAATTACTCTTGCGAGGCGTTGGCAACTTCATTACTATATCATTTCTTACATTTGCTGTATCGGCCGGTTCATGATATGTAAAACTGTTAGTTTTGTTTGATTTTTTAGAATGCTAACATTAAATTCACTATCGTCCAAAAAATTTTTAACAACACCAATGTCATAATTAGTTGCTTTTTTTGAGGTAAACTTAACTAGTACAAAGTCATTAATGTTTATGTCGGTGTCTATTATATCTTCATAATGAGAAATCTCAGTGCCCACACTGTCATCACTTTCTGCATATTCGACATCGCTGCTGCTAGATTTCATCAGTTTTCATTTTACAGCAGGATATTGCTTTATATTTGATTTCTGTATTTTTGAATCTTTCTGTATTAGTTCCTCTTCTAAAATCTTTTTTTCATTTGTATCGATTAATATTCTTGTTGCACCTCTTTTCCTACCTTTGGCTGATTTCTTCCTTGGTGGTGCCTTGGGTTAGGGCCTGATTTCTTCAACAGAAAGACAACCAGTAGAAGCATCGTTGCCATTAGACTTGTGTACTTCTGTACTAGGAAATTATTGTGCATCATCTGCTTCATTTCTAGGGACTACATCTTCCAGCAGACGGTCATCTACGGGGCGGTCAATCACATATGAGATAAGGAAATCTTCGTCACCAAAGTTGTTTGAATTTATAGGGTAAATACCTGATTTATTAAAACCTGAAGTTATGTTTTTTATATTAAAAGCATTTGTATAAGCCAGATTTGCAAATTGTGGAAGCTGATAAATGGTCACAGTCTGGTCTGGGTGTGATAACATCTAGTCATTCATAGCAGTTTTGAAAAATGCTTTGAATGGACCGTATACAGCCACGTCTAGAGGTTGTAACTTATGCCTACAATGCGGAGGCACGGAGGAACGTTACCGTAGTAAAATCTGTCCATAACATTCTGTAGGTTGTCATAAAATTTCTGTATCGTATTTCTGTTAAATGCTGCAGCACGACCTAGAGATGTTTTTTCTGGGCGGCGAAGAGCCAGATCATGATGACGACGCATAAATGACTTCAACCAGTCTATAGAAGCAAGTTGGTCCTTCTTCTATTTCGCAGGACCCACCTTATTTAATTTACACATATATTCATAAGCCAATTTTCGTATTTGAACATATGAGAGACCATAGGCCATCTTTGAGGACAGCTTTAAATTTTGCACTAATGATGCCTCTTCTTCTCTGCTAAATATCCTTCAATTGCTAATGTTAGATTTGCAATTGAAATTCGCAATATTGGGGCCACGATTTTGCTTGATTTACAAGTCTGGCTAATTGTGATTTTGCTATGTTGTATATCAAAGCCATGCTTCTAATAGAAACATTGTTTGATATTATCTCTTTAACCACCTCCTTGATAGTGGTTTCAGACTACCGTTGAAGGGTTCGTTTCGTTTTTGCCATGTTCTGTAAATAAAGAAAAATTGACTTTAGAAGATCCTCAATTATAGTTAAATATGGCACTAGTACCTAGGTATTGAAAGGGACACTGTCCCTTTCAACAATTAACGACATACTCCTTTCAAAACAAAGAGATAACAAATAATTACATATGGCTGAAAATGTAACTTCTACATATATTTTTCAAATAGATGGCATGTGATGTGTGACACTTGCCTGCAGTAGCTGATGCGAAAACAACGTCAAAATCTGTCTTCAAACACTCAGAACAACACTTTAAACACTTCTTTGCGTTGTATAAATATCGACGTAAATATTTCTACTTAAAAAGTCAACTATTAAACTTTGCTTTAAACTGCCATAATTTGCACCCTGATGTTCAACGGTACTGCCATCTGTCCTGCAGTGGTAGAACTACATATAAATTATACAGATACCGGTATTTTGCTTACTGTCCCTTTCAGAACGTGTCTGTTTCATACCACCTCTCCCTATATCTCAACAGTAATAATTATACAGGTACAAATTAACCTTTATATTACTACATACATACTGCATAGATTTCATTTACGTGAAAACTACGAATCACAACCTTAACCAAAATTTTATTTGAAAATTATAATATATTGTTAATGGACTGTAAAATCTCTGTGATTTAAATATTTATTTGAGAAGATAAATAAAATTTTATGTACAATAACACGTGATGCTATTTTTAAATATATACCTGCACCTGTTTACTTTAGAAGCAGGAGCAAGATTCCTAAGTAAACATGAAATTTAAAAATAACTTTACCCCTGTTAACTGAATAAAATCCAGAGAATTTCCTAAAATTAAGGTTCTTTTTATTTTTAGTTTTATTTTTTGAATAGGTTTTATTATTGATTTATGAACTGTCTTAACGGATAAACTTCCAAATATATAATAGGTAGATCAAATTACAATTTTTTGTTTATATTTGACGTTTCTGCACATTAGATAGATTTCCAAAGGTCTCATTTCAACAACCGATTCGTGCCCTAAATCGATCATCCTTATTGGACCAGTGGTTTTGAATATTGTCAACCAATATGAGAGAGTATTTCAAATTTGAACAGTAAGAATGTCTTAAGTATTGATAATGATGATACCGGATGATATACATGCACGTGCTTATATCTACATGTAACACACATATGTGTGCAGATTTAATGACTGATTGTTGTATACATTTATCAATTTCGTTCCACTTGATGTTACAGACGCTGACGCTTATGTTATGATTTTCTCTTTCACTTGGGTATTAGCGGTATGAAAGTTGTCAAATGGAACGGAACGATACTAAAATTATGTAGAACAAAAGGTTATATAAATATCTAGTAAATAAATAACAGAAATAGTACTTATATGTTTTCCTTCACTACCACTATGTAAAGATATTTTCTCGAAAAATCTTTGTCTTCACGAGGCATTCCAGAGAATATAGATGAAGATGACACACATGTAACACACATCGCACTACTGAGACAAAATTCCATGGATATAAAGATATCACATATTCATATGTGACTGGTTTTACAGCATTCGGTTGGTTTGACTAATTTCTGTTTATGAAATGATTTACAAAGGCTCATTTCAACTTTTACTATTATTACCACAATATAGAGGTATAACAAACAGTAGATTTAGTAAAGGGTAGAATTGTGCAACAAATATAAATTTTTGCGATTTTAGACCGACTCGTAGGGGAGTGCACATTAACTCTACCTACTCAAATCATTCTTCCTCCGAGCTTTGAGTTAAGGCAGTGGTTCCCAAACTTATTTTGCCTACTGCCCACTTTGAGAATAAATTATTTTTTAGCGCCCCCATTTTTTCACCTACTCAAAAACCACTATAACTTCAAATTAAATTAATTATTGTGAGCTATATTAGCGGAGATTAAACATTCATTCTAAACGAGACTTTTACTATGGGTTATAGTAAAAGTCTCGTTTAGAATGAATGAGTTAACTTGAGACCTGAGCGTAGTAGGTAGTACACAACGGCGCTCAGGTCTCAAGTTAACTTTTACGGGCTACACCTGCCAATGAGAATGATTATTGAAACGCAACTTTATAGTATTCAGACAAAGTATCTTTTATTCAAAATTCAAAATAAAACAAACATAATCGATTCTAATATAAAAACTAATGTGAAGGATGAATCTGATGCTGTTTAATAAGTTTGTTGATATCAGCTTCCAATTTACTCAAGAACAGCCGCAAGTCACCACGTTCGGTAACATGCAAACGATTTCTCTTTTTAGTAAGCAGCGTTGCTACAGCACTAAATCCACGTTCACACAAATATGACGATGGGAATGCTATCAAGAATCGTTGAATGATTGACCACAATCCAGGGTACAATTGCGGGATCGGTTTTTGTAGCCAAAATTCTTGGTAGCCATTTTTGAACTTGATTTTTATTTCCTCGTTCGTTGTCAATTCTATAAGTTCTTCTTCCAGATGTGGTGATATTGCTGTGTTGACATTTGAAAACGGATCCAACACCCAGTCTGGTATTTCCAAGTTCAAAATATCCTGGTATCGTTCGGTGAAGTCAATGTGGAGCTTTTCCAAATGTTGGCAGTAGGCAAACAAGTCGTCGTTACTGCAGGATACTGATAAATTCGGAAAATTATGAAACTCACGTCTGCCCATATTCTTTTTGTGTAGAAGCAGTTTGGCTGCGAAAGCAGCAACGACATTTTTTGTTTTAATTAAATTTAGTTCATCGCCTTGCAGTTGGAGATTCATGTTGTTGAACAATTTATACAGGTCTGTCATGTAAGCTATATCATTTTTTGATGTAATGAGCTTGTTGCGCAATTCTGTATCTTTAGTTTCCAAAAACTCTATCACAGAGTCAAACAGGTTGTAAAATCGAGTCAGACAATTGCCTCTTGATAGCCAACGAACTTCGGTATGAAACAACAAACGGTTGAAATCTTCGTCATTAGTAACACAAAGCTGATGAAATAATCTATCATTCAAAGAGCAGTTACGGATTTTATTGACTGCTTTGATGACATATTGCAGTGATTGAAATAGTCGTTCACTTAAATTTCTAGCAACCAAATGTTGTCTATGAATAACGCAATGTACAGCAAGGACATCTGGAATTTTATTTTTTACGTACGCTATGAAGCCTTTATGGCACCTTGTCATAGCCGGAGCGCCATCCGTAGCAACTGATATAATATTTTTCAAGGGAATCTCTTTCTCATCACAAAACTTTTCCAATGTATTGAATATGGTTTCGCCTTTTGTATCGGTCTCTAAATTTCTAGCAAACAATAGTTCTTCACATATTTTCTCATCTTTAATAAACCTCACGTAAGACAGCAACAATGCTTCATTAGTTGGTAAAGTGGACTCATCGAGCTGAATTGAGAATTGACTAGTCCTCAGATGATTGCACAATGATTCTTCTATGTTTCCGGCCATTTCATCAATTCGTCTTTGCACAGAATTATTACTCAAAGGAATTTTTCCGATAATATCTGCGGCCGGTTTATGAAGCACAGTAGTTATTACTTCCTTTATTGCTGGCAAAATTAACACTTCTCCGATGTTGTGTGGTTTGCCTTTTTGAGCAATTAACAAAGAGATGTTGTACGAAGCTCGAAGTCCGTCGTCATCTTGCTTAGCAGCCGCCGAAAAGAGTTTTGCTACACTTGGCCGAGTATTATGCTTCTTCTCTAGGTCTTGAAAATATGCTACATTCTTGTCTTTCTTATCTGGATGCATTTTATTCAAATGATCTTGAAGTCTTGAAGGCTTCATTGCTTCATTCGAAAATGTTTTTAGGCATAGAAGGCACAAAGGCGACGATGGGTTTGTAGGATTTTCAATGAATCCGAATTTAATATATTCCGCACAGTATTGCCGTCACTTCTTTTTTACTTCCGACATTGTTTTGTTTTGAGAAATACGTAAGTATAAGTGTTGAACTTAAGTACTGCTTATCTATTACGCGCGAAACCGCAAATGAAAATAAAATAAATATTACGTTGTTTATATAGGATTGCATAAGCAGCACGCACCGACAGGAATAAGACAAACATGCATAAACTCGTTTATCTCATTCGACGCTCAATCGTACTCAACAAGTAAGAACAAGTATTCTATGAACCAGCCGATTGATACAGTTGCCTTTTTATTTGTTTGTTTGTGTCTCTTTTCGTTTCGAAACGGAGCGACCGATTGATATGTTTTTTATTTTATTTATTCAATAAAACAGGACAGATATATGAACTACTCGGAGAGAAATATCGAACCGAGTTGGTTTGAGCAATCTCTTAATTAATATTAGTTGATGTTCACAAGCTGTAGTCGAGAGGTGGGATGGGACATCGGTGGGTAAACATCGATATCAAACATCGATGTTAACATCGTTGATCAACATCGATGGTTGCAAAATATCGACTACCAAACATCGATGTTTTTAAACATCGATAATTATATTTATAGATTTATTTTTTGGCAGTTTAACAAAAACTTTATTATAACTTAATTAATTTACGTCCTTAACAAAATGATATAAAAGATATCACTATTCAAAAAAAATAATAAAAGAAATATATACATTTATAATATGTAGTTAACTTTAGAAACTACTCAAAAAAAACTATATAAAAAAACAATATTATGCAATTACGCATGAAACAACCACATGACTTAAATCGTCTGATACTTAAAAAATATATACATTTACGTGTATCAAAGCTTTTTAAGAGAACGATTTTTATTTGGGATTTTATAGTCTTGCATTTTTTTTTGACTACGCTGGCAAATACCGAGATACATATGGATATGGTTTTATATTTCTGATGTGTCATCTTGCATTTAATACGTGTATCGTCGTGTATGATTGTACGCACTAGGGAATTTCCCGAAGAAGTATACATCGGTAATGTCTATCTCCCTTCTTTTTCTATGAAAATACGTTTACCTCCTTCACTTATTCTGCATGCATACATAATTTAACTTTTATTCTGCACATTAAAAGTACTATAAATTTATGTATTTAATTATATATTATTTAAATATTTATACTGAGTAATATTTAAAAGAGCCTAAAATGAAATATTCGAATTTATATGATATAGCACTGTGTAATTTAAATACTTCTTTTATTCGTAGACAATTTTACATCCTCGTAGCCTGTATGTGAGCTGTTAATTTGGAAACATTTTTGTATTTGTCAACAGAGGACGCTGTTTTATTTTGTGATTAGTGCAAATACATTTTGTCAAGCTTAAAAGTTCGATGTTCACTATATTTCTTCTAACATCGATAGTTTAACGATAAATCTAAATTGCAAACATCGATGCAAAAACATCGAACATCGATCCTAAAATATCGATGTTCAATGAACATCGATGTTTATCGCCCATCCCTAGTCGAGAGTCGAGAGCTCAGTCGGTGTCTAAGAGTCCTCCTAGATTCTAGATGAAATTACAAATCGCCCCCTAAGCCTTTACACAACGCCCCCATTTTTTTTCTGGGTCTCTTACCGCCCCCCTTTAGACCTGCAGCGCCCACAAGGGGGCGTTATCGCCCACTTTGGGAACCTATGAGTTAAGGGGACGGGCGAACTTGTTTTTTTTGAAATTTTCTATTTTTAAAGAGTTATAATTTTATTTATATAATTGGATAACAAGTGGGTGGTGATCTATAAAATACAAAATACGTTATTATTTGTTCATTTGGTAGTTCAAGTCGAGTAAAGGAGTATTAAATATTTACTAGCAATACTTTCTCAAGATTCTCTTCTGTAAGATTTGTTCTCTTTGAATGAAGTACATCCTTGAGATAGAAAACGTCCTTTCTACATCACAACTGGTTATAGGTGCGTACTGGAAATATTCTTTTATTTCAGCGTAGTTAGCAGTTAGATTGGTCATTGTCCCCATACACTATTGCCGCAATGTTATTAAGTCTGGATTTCTATTAAAAACCGCCTCTAACTTTTGCCGAAGGCCACATCCGAAGTCACTTGGAATAGGTACATACTTTTGAAATTATTAATAGCCATATCGAATGTGGTTAATCCATCTTTTAATTTGAGATTTCGATTTTCAAAATTTGTGATTAGTTTAGGCAAATTTCCTGAAGGAATAACAACTGATTTTTGAAATTTGGGATTTGTGTTAGTTTCTTGCACTCAGAAATACTTTGAGCATCGTCATTTAAACATGTAAAGAAATGTTGTAAGCTATCAAAATTCTATGCATAAAAACTAGTAGCTTCCAACCATGTTCCCCATTTAGTTATTACTGACGAGGGAGGCAGTGACAAAAATGGAAGCTTTTCCCTGTAAAGAGCTACTATCGATGGTGCTTTTCTGAAAACTTTTTTAAAAGCGGATACAAGTCTATCAACTTCCGGATAGGTGTCTCTGATATATTCACAGATTCTGTGGAGAGCATGTGCTACACAAGTAATATACAGCATATAAGGATATGTTTCTTTTAATAGTCTGCCTGCTTTTAACATATATGCGGCACTGTCACTAACAAATAAAAGTATTTTTTCCCTGTACCTGTCGTCCGAATGAAGCATTTTGTGCAAATTCTCGTAAATGGTTTTAGCAACTGTTTCCGCATCAACTGTATTTATAACTTTAGATACTTACATATTCATTATATGGGATAGTTGGATGTAGTACACCAGCTACAACATTTACCACACAGCGTCCCTATATATATAATAATATTTTAATGTCTCGTGGCGACGCGACGTCATAGATCAGGCATTTTGTCCGATTTCACTTCGGCCGAACAGAATTCTTCCTGTAATTACAAGAACTCCCTCGTATTGGAGACTTACTGTTGATTAAGTTTTTATAAAACACTTTATTTTTTTTAAGCATTTCTTGTTGAATGAAATTTTTAAATTCGTGGGGAGGGATTCGCTGTAAATTTCTGCAGTGTAACATTGTACTGTAAAACAATTAATAATATTAACTAGCCAGGACAGACTTTTAGCAGTAACTATCTCTTTGTTAATTATGTGGTCTTAAAACCAATTAAAGTAAGGTGACCAGATTTAGAAGTTCGAAATTCGGGACGCTATACAAATTATTACAAATATTTTATTTTATTATAATTGTTATTAAGGTGAAGTTTAAATAAATAATAAATTAAAATGCATTATTCATTTTTAAACAAAATAATAAATTTGGAAACCTTCTAAATTATTTTGATAAAGTAACCTTATAATACAGTGTGTCCCAGAAATTAAAAGACGGAGTAGCAGAAATCGGAAGCTAGATTGTGTAAAAACGTACCCTCAAAATATTAAGTCTTTATTCGTGCGCACACGACAGAAAAAAAATAATAAAGAATTCAATTGTCCTTACGCCGACCCTGGACTAAATATCCACCTGCTTGACTTTCACAATCGGTCCTTTTCAGAACCACCATATTACTTGTGTTTAAAAAAAGGAGGAGGAATAGATGCTTCATAATAAATCTCAAACCATTAATTACTCTCATTTTACACCTGCTAGAAAAAAATAATTACTTACATTCTTGATATTTACTGTAATCTAGAAAAACTACGATTTATGGAATATTCTAAAACAATAATAATTAGCTGTTTCCGACTACAAACACATTAAAGAGCAACAACCTTCCTATTTTAAAAATAAAAACAACCTTTTATTGTCTGCAATAACGTGGGTCGCCCATCTGGCAAAAAATATGTTTTATATGAATGAGTACCATTTAACGTTTTTTTCCCGTTTTATAGAAATAAAAGCGTATTTTTATATGAATGCGTGTTCGTCTCTATTTACAAATAAGCATTCTTACGTGTATTTATAAACATACATTCTGTGCCAGGTCCGTAATGTAATTTTTTTATCTAAAAAAACAACATAGAAAATTAAATTTTTAATTTCTTCGTTATTGCGGTATATTTGGGCCTGTTTCTGTTCGGACTTTACATACCTGCTACTCCGTCTTTTTATTTCTGGGACAACCTGTATTTCTCTGAAGCATGAATATTTTTTAGAACGTCTTTTTCTTTTTTGATCTTCTTATAAAAGTCCGTGCAATTTTCATCAACACTTATTTTGGTCTCCAGTCTATAAATCTAACATGTATTGGAAAAAGTTTTATTTCTTTGTGATAGGACCCATCAGTTAAGATTAAAACATATAAACATTTTTCCAAATCACTGTGCAAAACTCTTAAAACGTAAAGCATGAAAACATTTAGTATTATTGCTTCGGTATTGGTTGGCGCACATGTAAATATAGACTCAAATGCTACTTGAAGTAGCTTGGACGTACAATCCGTAGACTTAAAGCTATAGTTGTGGCAAATACTTTGGTATGCAAAAGTACCTTCTACCGCAGTTAATTCTCCTTTCTTAACACGCATTTTGTCCTGTCTGAAGAAATTCTGTAATGACGAGCTAGATGCATCAGCAAAGTTTGACATTTTATGTTTCGTACTATCTATATTCTCTCCTTGCAATCTACACTACTTAAATAAATACATATATGCATTTAAAGTTTTACGTTCTCACACTACTGCTATTCGGGACAAATGCTACAAATTCGGGACCAATAAATGAGATGTAAAAAAATCGGGACAGGGACTGAAATTTCGGGACTGTTCCGGGAAATTCGGGACGTATGGTCACCTTAATTAAAGTCGAGTTTTATTGGAAATGATTTAACCAAAACTTTTGAATATTTATAATGTTTCACCAAAGACACACTGCAGACACAATTAATAATAATAAAAAGATCATTCGCATTGCAAGTTAACACCAAGAATATTTTTGTGGTGCTGTTCCTTCAGATATCGTCGGCGCATATTGAAAGCAAGAGATTTGCACTAAGTCGAAAATGTACGCAAGTTATGGAGCTGGTAAAGAATTGCTACCAAAAAACTTGGTTTTTCTATAACATTGTAACAAATTAATGGACCTCGGCGTTTTCTTAAGATATAGACGGGCACGCACTGGCACCTAAAAATAACATTTACGGTGCAAATTGTAAAACACCAAAACAACTGTATTACCGAATAGCAATTGAATATAAAGGTAGCATTCTTAAAACATTATTAACATAAACATAGCATTATCAGATCGGACGAATTATGTAGCTTTAAGTACAAAAGATAATATGGCTCAAATATTTTCATTAATATCAAATCGCAAATTAATCATTCTTATCCTAAAATTTTGGGAAACGAAATTAAATACGAAAGGTACATACATGTCCGTATCTAATGTATCAACTTCAAAATCAGCATCGCTCCTACTTGCTTAAAGAATTATCGGGATCAGTTCATGCAACGACCACACTTCTCACTAAATTATCCACACATAATATTAGCCACTGCGTGTACATAAAATAACCATTTTTCACACTAAGTAAGATATATTTTTCTTAGTTGAGCATTTTGAACGCCGAAAAACGTGAGTTTTTTTTTTGTTGGTTTTTCTCTGTTGTTTTTTTTTTTTGCTTCGCTGTCGAGTAATTAAAGTGAAAATAATTAATGATCTCAGTGTAGGCGTGTACAAAAGTGTAATAAGCCGAGCGAACCACACGCAACTCACGTGTAACCTGCATAAAATATATACTACACATATTATGTATATACATGAATGTGGTCTACGTTAAGCTAAACAAAGGTCGTCTAACGCGCGAAATTACGTGCATTTGTCGTATTCATTAAGAGAACTTTTCGATGCCGGGACATGTAATTGACATGTTAAATATACATAGATGGTGTTAAGTAAATTTCATGATGCATAAAGTTAGAGCATAACAGAGTACAGCGCTTCTAATATCAAAGGAAACTGAATTTAGTTCTCGATGGGATATAGTAATATCAAGATAATTTACATTATTATTAAAAGATAATGAACACCAGTATAATTTATCTATGTATATTTTAATAAATAAATTGCTAACTAAAATTTTTGATACGAAGAAAGTGTACCAAACGTTTCTGCATTTTGCTTTTTTTTGTTTTGTATTTTGTGCCACATATTATCCGGTAACCAAATAAGTTCATGCGGTTTTTTATGGTAAAATATAAATATTTATTAAGAAACAATAGTACAATATTATTCATCAAAGTAATTACCATCACACTCAATGACCTTTTGCCAACGTGACACCAATTTTTTTATGCCGGTATTGTAGAACTCTACGGATTTTGAATCAAAAAATTGACGGACTGCGTCTATTACATTAACTCGAGTTTTAAACTGCCTATGTCTCATACAGTTGTCAAGAGACAAAAAAGATGGTAATCACTTGGCGAAATGTCAGGGGAATATGGAGGGTGTGGCAATATTTCCCAGCCAAGTTCACAAATTTTTTCCCGGGTCACTTTTGCAGTATGCGGTTTGGCGTTATCTTGTAAAAATATCACTTTTTTTCGATTGATTAAAGAAGGCTGTTTTTGGATGAGTGCTGCTTGTACTCGCTGAAGTTGTTCACAATACAAGTTCGCAGTGATGGTTTGGCCCTTTTCCAAAAACTCATAATGGACTATTCCATTTGCTGTCCACCAAACACACAATAAAATCTTGTTTGGGTGCAAGGAAGCCTTGGGAGTGTGAGGTATTGCATCAGTAGGCGACAACCAATGATACGAATGCTTAGAATTTGAGTATAATATCCATTTTTCGTCGCAGGTTAACAACCGATCAAGAAATGGTTCATTATCGTTGCGTGAAATGTTTGCCGAACAAATGGTAAGACGACTTAATTTGTTATCATTTGACAATTCATGTGGAACCCATTTGCTCAACTTCCACGTCTTTCCTAGCTGATGAAGATGCAAACGAATGGTTTCGTCACTCACATTGAACCTTTCTGCAAGCTCTAGGCACGTTGTACTGGAATTTGCCTCCACAACCTGTTGAAGATCCTCGTTGTTAATGATCTTCGGTCTTCCAGAGCGTGCTTCATCGGTTAAGTTGAAATCTCCCGAAGAAAATTTCTTGAACCACTTCTGTGCTGTTCGATCACTTACGACATCATCTCCGAATGCGGTAGATATTTTTCGCGCCGCCACTGCAGCTTTAGTACCAAGTTTGTACTCATAGAGTAAACAACCTCGAATTAAAGTTTTATTCGTTTCCATTTGCAACTATTCAAATTAATAATTAAATAATTGTCAAGCCATATACGTGGGCCACAGAAACTTAGAAGCGGAGTATATGAGCGAATGTGCATTTGCAGATGATCTGGTCGTATTTGCACGAAGTGAAATAGACCTTGAAACCAACTTGAACCTTTGGAATGACGCACTATCAGCTAGAAGCTTAAAAATAAATGCCAACAAAACCAAAGTCATGGTATTGGGGAAAACCTACTCAAAACTGAACATAAAAATTGACAACAAGGATATCGAGCAAGTGGAAGACCTCAAATATCTAGGAGTATACATAAGTAGCAACGGAACACATGAAACAGAAATATCATACAGAATGGAAAATGTATCAAAGCTATACCACTTACTGAGGAACACATTTATATGGAAAAAAGAAATATCTAGGAAAACAAAGATGTGCGTATACAGAACAGTGTTTCTCCCAGTTTTAACTTATGGGTGTGAAATCTGGGTGCTGAGCAAGAGACTGAAATCCAGAATTCAGAGCATTGAGATGAAGTATTTGAGAGGGGTCCTTGGAATAACTAAACGAGACAGAATAAGGAATACAATAATAAGAGAACAATTAGGAACAGAACCAGTTATCAAGAAAATCGAAAAGAGCCAGCTGAGGTGGTATGGACACTTGGTCCGGATGAGCAGCGACAGACCGGTCAAGAAAACATGGGAGTCACGGGTGCCAACTAAGAGATCAAGAGGAAGACCAATCAAGACATGGAACCAAAATATGGAGCATATACTGGAAGAGCGTGGCGTAACACAACAACGAGCGAGAGTACTGGCAAGAGACAAGAAAGAATGGAGGAAGTTCGTCTACGAGATGCAGTAACTTGTGCATAACATATACCTTACACCTACGGGTTCAATAAGGTTTTTTGATTATATATATATATATATATATATATAATTGTCACGAAATGTGTATGTATTAAATGACAGAAGGATTGATACTAAAGTGGATGACAGATAACAGACAAGTGCTATCGATCAACAACTTAAAGAATATTCATGGCACTCTGCTGTATACAAAAACCGCATGAACTTATTTGGTTACCTGATACAATTAAACTTCCTGATTCATCATACGACACTCTTCAGTCCTTTTTTTAAGAAATGTTTTCAAGGAAAGATTTTGTATGTCTCTAAACGTATATACAATTTACTAAAGATAAATAAGAACTTGTTTGTTTTAAAGTAATTTTAGCTTATAGAGATAATGATCACTTGTCTATATACATATTTTCTATAGGGGAAGTGCGGCTATGATGGCACATGACGATTTTCTATGATAACTCGATTGCTATGGTTGCAAAGTAGGCAGTGATCAATACATTAGTGTGGTAGCGTCCTATCACTGCATTTACAGCTAAATTACTTGTGTATTTCTGGTACAATATCCCAAATTTAACTTAGCAGGTATGTAAAGTTTTTATTATGGTGTTACTAAAGTACGTTTTTTTTTTCGATTCAATTAGTAGAAACATGCAAATTGTATTGATTGTTAATGTTCCAACAAGAACACTTCGGCGAAGGGTTTCGGATAGCAATAAGGTGCAAAAAGGTAATGATGTAGGATTTTTGGGGGGTAGATTACCTATCTTCAATAAAGAAACAGAATAACAAATAGTTGACCATATAAAAATGTTAGAACTAAGGTTTTTGGATTAACATGTACTGATGTGAGAAAATTAGCTTTTCAACTTGCTGAAAAGTTAAGTCTTAAACATAAATTTAATAGCACAAAAGAATTAGCTGGGTGGGACTGGATTCGTAGCTTTCTAAAGAGAAATCCTTCGATAAGTCTCCGAATTCCTGAAGCAACTTCTCATGCACGAGCTAAAGCATTCAATAGACCAAAAATCAAAGCATATTTTGAAAATTTTACAAAAGTCATTGAAGAATACAAATTTAAGCCTGAACAAATCTTTAACATGGACGAATCTGGATTCTCCACTGACCAAACTCGTTCTGAAAAAATTTTCGCCCGCAAAGGAAAGAAGCAAGTAGACTCATTACCTGCTGCTGAAAGAGGTCAGCATTTCACAATAGTTTGTTGTATGAATGGGATAGGACATTTTATACCTCCTGGACTAATCTTCCCTAGGAAGAACATGAAAAGTGAATTAATAGATAAGACTCCTACTGGTACAGTCGGCTTTACACAAGAAAATGCTTGGATGACTGGTGACATTTGTTTGCGATGGCTACAACACTTTGTCAAGCATGTCAAGCCAGGTCCAGGCAATAATGTGCTTCTATTATTGGATGGCCACACTAGCCATAAAAATTTATCTGTCTTGGAATATGGCCAAAAACATAATATTATATTATTCTGTTTCCCTCCTCATTGCACATATCGTGTGCAACCATTTGACATTACATTCTATGGTCCCCTTACGACATATTATACCCAAGCTGTTCGAAGATGGTTAAGTGCATACCCAGGGCGGGTAATCACCCACTTCCAAGTAAGAGAGCTCTTTAATGAGGCTTACATAAAGGCAGCCACAGTCGCTAATGTCATCAGTGGTTTCTCCAAAACAGGTGTTTGTCCATTAAATAGTGACATTCTTCCTGACTGGATGTATGAAGTGGCAGAAACAACTAATACACCAACCACTGACAATCAATTGCATACAAATGTATCAGAGCGTAGCAGCTTAGGTCAGAAAAACTTAACAGGATCTTCTGTAGTTGAAGCAAGTAGCGTGGCATCAATAAAGATTTCAGTGACTTCTTCAAATGCGACTGATTTTATACAAGAATTATCACCAGTCCCTCAAATGGATTCAATACTGAAACAGAGAAAACGCAAAAGATTATATTACGATATGAACGTACCTTAGATTTATCACTTGGAACATAATGAGCACTGGTTTCTACGTCGCTATCGCCAACACTAGCGTCTTCTAGTCATTTCGTCAATGTTTCTTCGAAATCATTATCTCCATATCTTACCCTTCATCCCTAATCATTGTTTCAACCTTGATAAGACTCCAATCAATTTGATGCTAAAACAAGAATTATTACTTATATACAGACCTGACGTCTTTTTGACTCCTACACATTTTTAATACGCAGTAAAAAGATGGCTACATAAACTTCACACTGCTTTGGCAGACGAATTTTTACTGAGAACTAGAAAGGTACTAAAATGTACAAGGTTGAAGATAATAGGTGTGGCCAGATATCAGAAGTAGATCACAAGCACGGATTCAATTCGACTCCTCAGCTGTGGTAACGGGTTAAGCATATCCAAAAAAAAAAACATTTTATTTAGTGGTTTATTTTTATTTTTATATCGTACATAAAATATAGTGCCTTAATATATTACGCTTCTCAATTACTAAGTAAAAAATATTAGTACAACATATGCAACTGTTTCTCAAATATTAACCAAGCACTTAAGAACAAAATTGATCCAGTTTCTGCGAGGAAATAATTCTAGTGTCAACATTCCATTAGTTGATATTACAATAAGCGTTTCTCTCAAGTTTGTTGGAAGTTAAGCATGTTGAACAGAATTTTCCAAAAAGGGATTAAATATTTCTCTGTAATTGTCATAGCTTGTTTGCATTTTCTTTTGGACAATATTTACAAAACTATCGCTTTAAATTGCACAAAGTGCTTGGATGTGAAATAATATCTACTCAATATTTAGTATATTGTACTTAGCTACATCCTTCATGAGTCCTTGGACGCACTAGACTGAATCAGAATTCTTTTTCTCGATTGAAGTTTCACATAAATTTATAAATTTTGTTTGTGGATGTTATTGTATTAACGTCACCATCTTGCAAACCACAATTCAAGATATTTAAGTCTTCGAAAGTATCAGTAAGAGGAAATACAATTGTAGCAGTTTCAACAATTATTGCTCGAATATTTTTTGCCATGTGACTTATCTTTCTTTGGATAGTATTATCGGAGAGAAATATTGCTTTTAATTTTTATCTTCCTTTGCACCAATTAATATTTCCACTATCTCAGTAGCTGCTGGTAAACTAAAATCTTCAGCAATTGTGTGTAGTTTACTGATTTTTATGCAATGTGTTATGCAACTCTGGAATTTGCTAGTCATGTTTTTTCATTAGTAGTTGTTGATGACGTTAATGTGCCATGTTGCTTATGTTGTTACCTTTCTTTCTAAGAATTCTATAGGCTTGTCTTTTTTGGATGCCAGCTATTTCAATGTCAAAGTAGCTCTGATGGCTACATAGTTTCTTTCGATAAGATGGCTACATAAAGTACCAATTGCGATTTATTAAAAATAACGGTGAACTTTATGATATTCATAAAAATAGTTGATGGTTAACAAATAGCAATAGTTACACGGTGCATTACGTTCAAAAAAGTTGTTAGCTGAAGAGGGGCGTATTATTCTTGTGTTGAAACTCCACGGTGTTAGAAATCCTACACCGTGACTGAAGGTTATCTAAACAAATGGAATTGTGCGTTCAACTTTTCTGGAACAGAAGACGTCAATGTTATTCATTCATTTCAAAAACATCTCAAGTGTCAATAGCTAGAGTATACCTACAACGGAAAGATAGGGTTCTATCACTTGCACAAGATGCAAGTGATAGAACCTTATCTTTCTGTTTAAAAGTCATATTCAGAAAGTCTACAAAAGAACTAAAAAGGAAAGGGCCTGCCCTGCGGGTCACGACCAGTCCCATAAAACACATTTTGTATATGTACATACAGCACGTGTCAATTTTCATTAGCCATAGGCGATTAATTCATGCAATACGTGACAACATGGCACCCCACCTTTCCTCTTCAATGCGAGCGCGACCGATACAAGCTCAAGTTAGCAGTAGCTGTTGGACTATTGACTAGGGTGTTTGTACTGCGCTCAGAAATAATATTTACGCATTGCAAGGATTTTTCTTTATCCTTTCAGTAAATACAGAGAATTATTAAGCTGCATGTCACAAACAAAAGCGTAATTCTAATAAAATTAAAAATAAGGTAAATAAAAAAGGATTCTGAAAATAATAATAAACTACTAGATCGCGGCGGCCATTTGATGATGACGGCTTTTATTGCAGACTAGATCGCAACGCGTTCGCAGCTAAACATTTAATGTAGAAGTGGGAAGGTCGGAGAAAGTCGTTGTGATGTCTATTGTTGTCGGGATTGATGACGGATAGTAGGGGTGACACACGTTGCCACATATTATTTGTATACGTATAAATCGCATGTAAACATTGAATCCATATACCTAACGAAAATTCATACATACGGTATATTACGGATACAACCTATTCCACGTCCTTGAGCCACAAAGCAGACTTGCGTACATTTTGGCAAATATAGAAAATGTTGCACAACTCTGAAAATCAGTATCAGATATTTGGTTTAGAAAAAAAAATTTCAGACGAGTAGGAAATTTTGTCTCCTTTAAAAGTGGTAATAAAGTAATTTTCTAAACCAAAAAAAAAGTTATACTGAAGAAACTGGAAAAAGTCCGAAATTTTCTTGGTTCTTAGGCTACAAAAGGCGGGAGATCGAAAAATCAGTTTTTTCTTAATTCTACTATTATATACAAAATAAAAGAATAAATAAAATCTTCTATCTGACCTCTTGCAACACAACCCCAGTTATAACTACCCAGCGGTTGGACTAATTAGTGAAATTCATAATAAAAGCGATGTAAATTTTGGCAATGAAAAATTTGATATTTCGCTCTCGTTAAGGGAGGCGTTACTCTTTCAATCATAAGCGTTTAAAGAACATAATACTCCAGAATACCAAATAGAGAATTTTCAGTTTATGGGAAATATAATTTAAGAGAAGGTATACCATATCTTAATTTTACTCGATAATCCATATATGATATATGTACAAAAATATTTCCTGATATGCAGCATATAAACTTCTTAAGTAACCGAATGGAAATATAGGTGTATAATACATACACATATACCTATATACACATACTCATGGCGGTGTACGTATAAAGAAGTGACAACATAGCCTAGTCGTTGATAAAATATGACGGTACGATTGTGTAATTTTGCAATTACGTTGACATGCTGCCGACAAGCAAGCAGAGTCGCGTTCTAACATGTCAAGATTTTCTTGTCAACATCATAACACGTAACGGTTCTCAAGTTTATTTCGGAAGAAATGACTGACGCGGTTTATTCCATATTATTCTTTCGTATTGCATACGTTTTTTTTGTTTTAATGAGAAAACAGAAAATGAAAATAACTTTCTGCTTATTTGCTTGCCAGCGCTTTTGTACTTAATATTTAAGTACTTTATACTCATTTAACTTATAATAATATTTTCTTTAAACCTTCTTAATAACGGATAAGTATCTTTTGTTGTTTACTTGGAATACAACTGAATTTATAAATAGGTTATGTGTTTCTTATTATTATTAATTATACATAAGGAATTGATGACTCATTGATGTACCGGTAATAGTAAAAATTCATAGTTATTAAGCACTTCACTTCATGTGTTGGTATCAGCTTTTTATTTTCACACTGCGTTTAAAAATCTTTTAAATTATGACTAAATAATTATAGAAGAAATTGGATAACTTTTTATTTATATAAAATAAGGTACAGTAACCAATAATAACAATAAAAAGTAAATACCACTGTATGATCCGTATCACCACCGAAAACGTATTTTGACACTGACATATTGCCGTGATATCTCGCAAGTTTATAAAATAAGAATAGCTTTAAGGATTAGTTTAAGTTTTGAAATAAAATAAAAATGACAAAAATCGTATTTAAATATGAAAGAGTAAAAATATGCAACAAATTACATGGATGTATATAAAGTTGCATACACATGGTCAATATACAAGCAAGTAATTCAAAAGTCATTATTATTCAAGTGAATAGTGAGAAAATGTAAAATAAAATTTATTAAATAAATATGAAAGAAAAGACAAAATAAATATAAGCAATATATTTCTTTTGTAGAAAGGATACACAAGATGTATGGTTTACATATCATCAAAAAGAACCTAATTTTATACAATGCGTAAAGATTGCTTTAAACATTCTAAATAATGGACCGCTGTTTAAGTCAAAAAGGGTAATGAAGGCAAATAATAGAGAAAGGGTTATGTTAATGGACGGAACAATCAAGAGAATTAGTCATGTAAAAGCAATAGAATTGTATGAAAAAGATCAAATACGATATGCAAAAAACATAAATATGACTGAATAAATTATTATGATTTACATGCATAAAGCAATAAAACTTTATGAAAGAGTTTAAGAACTAAATTATATTAAAAGATAAAAGTTACCTTAGCTTATAACTAGAGACTAAGAAAAGGATATAAAAATATATGTAAAACGTAAACCCGATCAGCAATAACAATTGATATAAAGGTAGCTGATAAAATAAAATAAAAAGTGTATGTGTTTATGATTTGTTTGTAACACAATGCTTCAGAGACTGGAAACAGACGTGTACAGTTTCATGACCTACAAAAGATAACAAAATATAAAACTTGTGTAAAGTTTATTGCAGATAGACATATTACCGATGGAAAGATCATGGATAGAAAACAGAGATGCAGTGGAGAGGCGGGCGTGTCTTCCAGGTGCAGGCAGTGCGGGAAGAAAAATAATCGTTATCTCCAACGTGTTTCCCATCTTACCAAATCGCAATCTAGCTACAAGAAAAGTGAAATTGACATTAATAAATGGGAAGAAAAAATATGTATTGAACAATGAACAAGGCAATAGGTTCATTGATGAATACAAAGAAGGATGGTATTATTGGTAGGAAAACAATTTGCGATATGTTGACGTTTTAGTAAATAAAGAACTGTCAGAACAATATGTGTATGTGTGTGTGTATCAAGACGGCAACATGTGGGCAGCGATTTCACTGGAACGTGTATTCCAATGCCAACCTAAAATATGGACTAGAGGGCGCAATAGTCAACGTAGAGTTTTTTTTGCCGGTATAAATTCGAAAAACAATATTCGACAAGGGAGACTTCTTATTACGACTCCGAAAGAATAGGACGCTTTAAAAATAATTGTTACATTGTAGAATAGTAGTTTTCATTGTTTCCTTATCACGTTTATTCATAATAATTTTCTTTTATTAATATATTTAAATTCATTTGAAACGTTCAATATGGACATTCAAAATGAACATTTTGATGAAATGTTTAAAGATAGCAAGTAAGTTTTTTTTTTGAAAAGGAATTATCTAAATTGTTAAACAGATATTGGTTTTTACGTGCAAGGTTTTCTTTTAATTCATAAAGTTGGAATTACAACAAAAATAGGACTAATGGTGTTGGGCAGTTGAAGAGATGCTACGTGCGAATGAGCATTTTCTTCATGGCATTGTCTAGGCATCATTAATCTTTTTCAAGTTATGTTAATAATTAATTAAAAGTTTTACAAGGCAAAGATTAAAAGCTAGATACAACACGTGCAAATGGTTGTCTAAAGCAATTAATTGAAGCCAATATAAAAATAATTACATCGATAAATATCACTATCAATGTACAATAAAAGTTTACATTTATTTATTTACAGGATAAATATTTATTTTTTTGTTTAGCATCATAAATAAATAAATAAAAGATTTACATACATTACAACCGACATTTGGTATAAATGATATGAGCATTTTCAATTATGTATTTGTTTAGAGCATTAAGGTGTATGTAAAAATATTTGAATTTACAAATTACAAAATAAAAAGGTGTATGATCATGTTATATAGACATTCCGTTTTCTTCTTTAAACAAAACTATTACCTCGTCCCTATTATAAGTAAGAGAAAGGCCAGTAGTGAAGGAGAAGGAACCACATACATTGCCAGAACCCACAATAGTTATTAGGTACATGCTTCAACAATATAAATTAAATACAAAACCAATTATAAGTTTTTGGTGTAAAAAGAATAATTTTTAGAGCACAGCATATACAGATGACTATACCAACAAATATATGCTATCACAGCAATATGTCAGTTGCTGCAATCGTACTTATGTAACAGACGTAATTATCTGTTTTACAATGGCATTAAATTATTTTATCTCGCATCTGGTATTTCTCAGGGATCAAATCTGGGCCCACTATTTTTATATTACTTATAATGATTTATTAGAGTTATTGAATTGTTCGATTCTTACATATGCAGACGACTTGAAATATAGGAAGGTATTAACACTCTCAAGGATATGGAACATCTACAACAAAATTTGAATGTTGTAACTAATTGGTGTTTAGATCATAAACCTCTATTCAGTCTCGATTAATGTTTTTTTGTGTCCTACACGAGCAGTGTCGATCCCTTGTCCAGCAGGGTTAACCATATTACGGATCTTGGTGTTGTCTTTGATTCTACTTTAAGTTTCACAAGCACTTGTCGCACTACGTCGAAAACCCTAGGATTTTTAATGCGTATCTTGAAATCTTTTTTGAATACAATTGAAAGTTCTCTACTTCAGTTTTCTAGCTAGTAAGCTGAAGTATGCTTCTAATGTGTGGTCTTCTCCTCCTTGAAACTACGTCGATTTTGAGAGCTTCTTTCTTTCAAAATTGATGGAGTTTATCCTGAGCGAAACATTGATTATGGAAGCTCTTCCGTGGTTCGGTCAATTGTGCGGGTCTCCTTTCTAATTTAATGTTCCATGTTCCCAGACTGCCCGCCCGTTCCACTACCACATTTTCCTTGTCCTTCCCAAAAACATTTTTTTTACTGCATTCCCCCGCCATTTCAACGATCTGTCGAGCTGCAGATCTATATTCCAGTGAATTTTTTGTAATTGTGTGGGAAAGCCACATAAGCGATGGAAGGACAGCTGAAAATCAACATCGCAGGACAAACCATAGCTACGAATTCAGAAATCAACAGACAAATAGGTCTAAAACAACAAGAAGAAGATAATTGAGAAACTGTTGGACAATGAAAATAGAAAGTATTTTGTGTTAGTTGGTAATGTGGGTAACTGTTACTTAGGAGCCAATCTTTCTCTCTCAACTGCCACAGATGTAATCAGTCAGTTGTTGAGCAAAACATTGTTATTTTGTATTATATATTTCATTAATAGATTTTTTTGTAGTGTTTATTTCAATGCTATGCATTTATTATGATTTATTGAACAATTTTTTAAATCAAATTGTAATTGTAATTAGACAAATTTTAAGAACATTAGTTAACAATTTTCGTGATTTATCGGCTGTAAATTAAATCAAACAACAAAGGAGTTAAAACGTTTCGACAGTATTACCTTTGTCAATTATTAAATATTGACTAATGAAAAGATTAAAATATGAACAAACTATTAATAAAACTGTAAAATATATTTATGAAATATGTATTTGTCGACAAATATACGGTTCACAAATATTTGTTATGTACCGTGCATTTGTGAAGTCTATTTTAATTTTGTCGGAGCTAAAAAATTCACCATAAAGAGAAAATAAACTAATTGAAAAATTTTCTATATTATTAAAACACTTTAATACACTACTTCAAACGAGCGATAGCATCCATGAATCTACCTAACTCCCATATTCTTTTTTTTGTTAATTACATGGACAATGCGTTTCCTCCATTTGTTCATTGTAACATTAACAGTTGCTCCCACCAAAAGTTCTTGTACATACAACGTTTTGACTGTAGTATATTTTAAAGCAACTTCACATTCTATTTGCATTTAAATCATTATAATTAGATTGAGTTCACACTGATATGGTGGTACGTCAATGCAGTTTTATATTGTGCAACAAGCATTTCATCGGCTACATATTTACGTTATATTGTTCCCTATGAAGCACGCAGTAATTTAGCATGTAACACTTCTGCATTAAACTGAATATTTTTGGAACGCAGCCAATCTTTGATTGTGAATTTTCTCCATCAAGAAATCAGTGATTGGAATTATTAATTGTTTGGCTTTAGAACTATGGTTTTTTGATCCTCTCGATAATCTTTTAACGAAAGTTTGTAGTACGCATCAATCTAAACGTTTTCCCTTGCGTGTTCTTTATTCAACCATATTTTATATATGTAAAATATATAGCCTTCATATCTGCATGATGTTACCGACTTCAACTCACTGGCGCAAGTCTGAATATTTCAATGCAAGATGGCGGCACCTGCCGATTTGGAATTAACGCCCGGAGCACATTGACTAATATGCAAAATTTGAAACGTAAAATTGGGACGAATAAGTAGGAGGCCCAATTGGAACGCTAATAATAATTAGCAAGGAGGAACCCCAGTAGTAACTACATGCACCAATATCAACAACACACACCAGAAAAAATAAGCTGGAATACAGAATCACAAGTAAATACACGTTCATCCGAACTAATAACAACCAAAATCTATTAAATTACTTTGCGAAAACCAAAAGTAAGCGGATCAGCGCCTTTGCATTCTTTATTTCAAAACCATATACCAACACACAACAAGCATAGCACAAATTCAGGATTATAAAAGATAATTAATAATTTCCACACTCCACTTAGAAGGCTACGACTAAATAGAACTCTAAATTCGTCGACACCTGCGACAACTTACCATACAAACCACTTCCACTAAGTGATACACAAGTGACGTTGCAGATGAATAATTGCATTGCGCGAATGCATAATTTACGGAATATTAAGTAGTAGATGAAACAAAGGTAATAATTACTGAACTAATTAAACACAGTGTTAACTGAGGAAAGATTATAACATAACTACAAGGGATCTTTAATATAAACGCATCGACGATTAGGTTAGCCGATTAAAGGTGGCACCCTAAGCCACAAAAATAATAATAAAATCTGAACTCTAAATTACGAAAACGATATCGCATTGAGCGGTACAATATACAGGGGTTAATAAGGAACCTCCAACATAGCTGGAAATTGTCAACCAAATAGAAATTTCGTTGCCGAAGGCCCTTAATTACTTTAAAATACATATTAGAGGCAAAATGTATTTTAAAACGTTTTAAAATATCTTTTCACTTTCTCATACGTAGTATAAGGAAGGACTGTGATGACGAACATTTTTGACCGGGAGATTTTTGCAGATGTCCACGTTTTGAAGTCCCCTGATACCAAAAAGTGGTTTTTGAAACCTCTCTCTCTCTCTCTCTCTCTCTCTCGCGTGTGCGTGTGTTTGTGTGTGACCACTATAGCGGTCAAACCGCTGCAGATATCAATTCCAAATTTTGTATTTACGTGTATAATCTTCCTCTTGAGATTTGATTAGTTTTTCAGCAAAATCGGTAGACCGAAAGTAGTAGTTATTTCGGAGAAAAAATTGAATTTGGCCAATATTTTGTCAACTACTAAGTATAAACAAATTTTATACAGAATTCAAATGTACTCAAAATTAAATTTGAGAAAATTCCTTTTTCAAAAAGCTTTTCGAAATTCCTACTGGAAGTAGGTCTTTTACTCTTATCGGAAATCAGTTTTTTGCAAATGTATCGCATGTCATTATTTCTAGGCAGTACATTCCGAGTATAAAAGTATTTAACACCTTGTTTTAAATTGCAAAATTCGGACCGGAAGTAACACTTTTACTTTTAGCCAGTGCCACTTTTTTTTCAAATATCTTACAAAGTATACATTCTATACAGATTTATTAAGAGAATAAAAAAGTTCATAAAATTGTGTAATTTGAAACGCTCATACGTATAGGACAGTCGTGTGGTGGCCGCATCTCATTTTTGAGTATATCTAAAGTTATAAAGACTATTAGTTACTATATTTCTTAGTTAGAACATAATATTTTATTTATATAATTTTTAGGATCATTATTATTTTAAATATATTTAAAAACTAACTTTTTACTCTGACTGATTGAACACAATTTTTTGTATTATATGTACATAGAAGTCCAGACCTTTTTTTAAAGACACAGTAAAATATAATAACAATACCAAAAGTCTAAGATAGCGTTCACAAGTTACGGTTTGGTTATAAAACATGGCAGATATGTCACACTTACTTTGCCATTTTGAATTTGCGTTCGCAGGAACCAACGAAATATCTTAAACATATCAGTTTGGCGTAATGGTTCAATCACTTTTTGTTATTCTGAGGCAACGTATAATATAATTTTCTTCTCTTAAAAAGGAGTCGCTTACTACGTCATATGTTTTTTTGCATATTCATATTTTTTTATATAACGTTAACAAGTCAAAAAGTTAATTACCTTTTAATAAAGAAACTAATCAGTTAATACAGTCCAAGTGTTCATATTAGAACTCTTTAAATTAACAACGTAAAATTTAATTACAGCTTTAGAGGGAGGAAAGTTAATTGCATTTCATGCCTTTTGCTTGAGGGAGCGTTTACGTTGAGTTTTACTTAATATTCCATAATATTTCGCAAACGACTCCCTGGTCGATCTTGCAATGTAATACACAATATTTATTAATGTAACAGTGAATAAATTCGACGCTAGTATTAAAACAATTAAAATGGAAATTTATTGCAGAACAAGTTTACCGTTTTCTAAATTAACGTTCTGAAGAAATGCAAGAAACAAACTAGAAGACTGACTGCTACTGAAAAGTAAAGCGTGTCTTTAAAGCGTTTTTAAGTAACTTTTACTGATTAAAGAGTTGTATATTAAAAAACTGGTCTTTTAAGAAATACCCGCAATTATATGTATTTTCATTTCTTTTCTGGTAAGATTTTATACTTTCTTATGTTTTTAAACTAATTGTTTTCTTTTAATATATACCTACCATTTAATTGCTGTTTCTATGTTTTATATAAAACTTGATTCGTTCTATATATAAATTAATTTAATTGTAGGTATGTTGGCCACTAACAATATAAAACATTTACTTTTGTACCAGAACAAAATATAAGCTAATATGAAATATGTGTTCCTAAATTATAAATTTAATTGTTTTACATTGGCTTACATATTAATGAATAATAATTACTTATAACACTGATACATATTTTTGTACACTTATAGGCAGATGATATTTTTCAGTTGTCGTAGCATGGCACAAATTTTGTATATGATTTGAGATATTGCTGGTTGACTAGAAAAGAAATGAGTTGACCACAGGTTTTTTAAGAGGATAATAGTATATTATCCAACGAGCATATAATGACGGCTATTAATTCACAAGGGTGAAGCAGCGAGTGGCGCAAATCACCCGTCTGAATAATTGTCATTATATGCGAGTAGAATACTATACTTTTTCCAGAACTGTTAGGTATTTATGAAAATAATGTATTAATACAAAATCATTGGGTACCTAGTGCATTTATCCTTGTGGTAGTTTAAAAACAGCAAACCACTTGTACGACTGACTACTGATGTATTTTTCACATATTTACTAAAAATTACTGGTAATGGTAAATTTTCGAGTTATTTTTGTCGTGGCTTTGGGCACATTTACTAAAAAAGGTGATCAAGGTCTTGTAAATCATTAATATTCATGCAATACATCTCATTAGCCCGACCAGCACCCATTGTTTCCATTACTAGTGCAAACCTTAGAAAAATAAATACCTAATTGTATAACAGTAGAAGAAGAAAAATTTTAATCAATGTCTTGCTTTTGCTGCAAGGTATTTCCCATTTGATGCTTTAGTAAGAACCTCATTAATGTTTTCCCAGAGACAGTACTAGCTGTTTAAGGTTGAAAACCTGACTTTTTTGCTTTTATAACGCTCATAGTTTCCCATAATTTAATATGTAGTATTTCTAACATTTGAATAATGAGTTCATAGTGTTGAAGATTTATATTTTGTGGATAGGGGAAATTCGGATAGCGCCGGACACTTAAGCATTTTGTCAAGTTTTAAGTCAAAAAATTGAAATTTTAAATCGATTTCGTTATCAAAACATTTATTAAATATGTATGAACTAATATAAGTGAATAAATAAACATAAAATTTGCAAATGCCTACAAAAAAAAATATTTTTCTAAGGATTACATTTGCCGTCAATTCTGTGATTGGCGGGTAACGCCGGACACGCAAATTCTGCTGTAAAAACCAACTACTGATGATTTTGACAGCAGAATTTGTGTGCGGTGTGTAACAGTTGATCTATGTAGGTCTCTTTACAAAAGTCGCACACATGAGCCCAGCCTTCATAGTTATGACATTGAACCCAGTCTTCCTCGAAGCTATCGTTGCAAAGAATGCATGCAGTTGTTTCTTGCTGATTATGGATTTTCTTTTTTGCTTTTACACACGTCATGTCATTTTTTTTGTGAATCTATTTTTTGTGTAGTTATTAGGAAAATATTTTATACATTATTTTGCATTCAAAATTTGACGTTTAAATTTTAGTAATTAATTCGACTTTTGGATAACAGCGTTGTATCAATGCTTAACATACTGGATGGGTAGGTACTGATAAAAGGTATTGAATAATGATTAATCACTGCCATTGTGGATAATATACATCATAATAATTGAAGAATAATACGAATAAAGTACATATATGTACGTATTATCATACAATAGTGGAAAAAGGTATTTAAAACTCAATTTGCAACTACTTTTGTATAAAAAGATTTGAACACCCCTACGTATAAGAGAGTTTTGTGGTGTACACACCTCATTTATTGATATAATTTATAGTTATGGTTTTTGAAAATTTTGTGTTGCATAGTTTTTATTAAAACAAAGAGAAAAACAGTCGATATACATAATTATAGATAGATAATTCAGAATATAAGTTGAAATCATATGGCCGGTATTTTACATTAAAAAGTAATTATGTATTACGTTTTGCAAAGATTTATCATAATCTACAAAAAGAATGATTTGTGAGTATCACACGATCAAATAGTTTCATATTATTAATGAATCTGTATATTATTATATTGCTTAATTTGTAAGTTATTCCAAATTATGTTCTAAATAGTTTTATACTCCTATACAATCTGGCGCATAAACTACCACTTTCGGTCTAGAGATTTAACTCAGAATCTAACCAGAACTAAATAGAGCGAGATGTTTGCAAATACCACTTTTTCGTTATTAAAAGATTTCAAAGCATGGGCATCTGCAACAATTTTTAAGTAGCAAATTTTCATCATCATTATACTTCCTTATACTACATATAAGAAAGTAGATATTATCATGTTATGAAACGCTAATTTTAAGATTATTTAATTTAAAATATTTTGGACACTTTATATTTAATTCTTCTTATTATTATCTACTGATTTATAATAGAAACAGCCGTTTCTAACACAACTATGTATATAAGTATATATTTTGATAAAACAACATACCTTCACATTAGAAGAGATATTTTGTATATCTCATCAGAAGTAACAGTTTTAAGAAGTTAGACAAAAAATTCCACATCTACATATTTACTCTTTCAAACGACATTATATATTCTATTTATAGGACATAGCAGATACATGGATACATCGTGACTTGCAGGTCTATTTATATTTGCTAGGAACGTGTTTCAAAACAAACTCAACGGTAACTAGATACTGGATACTATCAAAGCTCAAACATAAATGACTAAGCCTCAGTTTGTATATGTATACATAAGACCAGTTATATCTACACATGTGTAGGTATAAATTTTCGAGAACTATATCTCTAAAATGTGATTTAACACTCCATAACATAATCAATGTTTTTAAGATTTTGTCGGTGTTACTGTTTTGTGTTTGGAATAATTCCCGTATGTTTTCGTCTAAGATTTGTTTGATAAACTACATAATTTTGAATGTTGGTAATTAGAAATTTATAGTAAATAACGTATATTTAATTACATTTAATTAAATAGTTGACTATAAGCACAAGATCAAATCGCTCTGTTAGTCACGATTTTAATCGCTTGAACCAAAAACGCAAAAAATTCGATAGAATTAGAAAAGCTTAGTTTTCCTAAATACAACTCTTCATCGTGAAGAAAAATATATGGCCACTGCTCATCAAAGCAATGACACGTTTAAAAAAAACAGTATATATAGATTTTAAATTATTTTGAAAAGTATCTAAGTCGTAGGTTTCTACGGTTGATTTGATACCTTCTTCACTTCTGAATTGAAACCGCGTCGTCGTCTCTGCTTCTACTACCGGCTTTTCGTCCACTAACACAAGAGTCATTAAAGGCTTCTACTGCTGCGACAAATTAAAACAGTCTGTTTCAGGTTGTCGCTGCAGTATAAACTTATATCTTTAAATTACATACTAGGTTCGAAATTTCAAGCTTATGAACAAGTACTGTTGGCTTTTTTTTATAACATTAATAACGTTGAAGTGAACAAGAAAGTTCAAGTTTAACAGTAGAGAAAGTAACTTTTGTGGAAAGGCCATAATAGTAACACGAGTCATTTAATTAGAAATTATTTATGGGAAATTTTAATAACTTATTTTCATCTCTATTTTCCATATTTTTGACATGGTTCTTTTTCGCCTTCGTCTCGTGCGGCCTTTAAGGTAATGTTGTGATCCCTACAAAGGGCAGACGTGAGTACAATCCTCAATATTGGAAAAACATGCGTTTTAACTTAAAAGTGTTTGGTACAACGATTGTGGTGCTTTAAGGCATTCTGAACAACACGTTCATGCACTAATGAGACCAATGTAAGGTCGAAACAGCTGTCTACATCTTGTTGTTCGCAATGCCAGCTTAGGGTAGATGTGCATTCATACATTTACATATGTGCATATACGTTTACGTATAAATGTATATATCTATACTTATGATGGTATTATCCGTTAATGTACGTTACACATTCAAGTATTTTATATTGTTACATTGATTTAAAATAGTTATTACTACGAATTTTGTGGACAGGAAATCTGAGGTGCCTTCCAGGTCAATGAATTGTCAAAGAATGTGCATGTATTAACATTTCCAACTTTTATTATCCCGTTTGTGTTGGTAGTCAAAGAGCAACCACTCAACTCTAAAACTACGTACGGTACAACCATATATTAATTTTACGGACCACAAACAACAAATGCAAGTGGAAACAGTAATCCTGAGCGACATATTGTACATAAAAAAGAAAAAATACAATGTCACAGAAGTTTTCGAAGAAGTATACGTTTTCCGGGAGTCCTTTTACTTTCTTATACGTAGTATAAGGAAGTATTGTGATGATGAAAATTTTCGACCTCGAGATTTTTGCAGATGTCCACGTTTTGAAGTCCCCTGATACCGAAAAAGTGGTTTTTAAAAAATGTCTGTGTCTCTCTCTCTGTGTGTGTGTGTGTCTGTCTGTGTGTGTGTGACCACGATAGCGGTCAAACCGCTGTAGATATCAATTCCAAATTTTGTATTTACGTGTATAATCTCCCTCTTGAGATCTGATTAGTTTTTCAGTAAAATCGGTAGACCGGAAGTAGCAGTTTACTTCAGCGAAAAAATCGAATTTTGACAATATTTCGTCAACTATTAAGTTTAAACAAATTTATAAAGAATTCATATATACTTAAAATTAAAATTGAAAATAATTTTATTTTAAAAGTTTTTCGAAATTCCTACCCGAAGTAGGTCTTTTACTCTTATCGAAAATCAGTTTTTTGCGAATATTTCGCAAGTCATGCTTTTTAGACAAGTACGTTACGGGTATAAAAGTATTTAGAACATAATTTTCAATATCTTTTGTATAAAAAAAATTTCAAAATTCAGACCGGAAGTACCACTTTTACTCTTATCGAATAGCGATTTTTTGCAAATATGTCGTAAGTTATGCATTCTATATATATTTATCAAGAGTACAAAAGTATTTAAAACTGGATTTGCAATATTTTTTGTATATATGAAATTTCAAAATTCGGACCGGAAGTAGCACTTTTACTCTTAGCGAGGAGCACTTTTTTGATAATATCTTGCAAAGTATGCATTCTAGAGCGATTTATTGAGAGAATGAAAGTACTTAGAATAGGATTTTGAATAAGTTTTGTATAAAAAAAATTCTTAAAATTGTATAGTTTGAAGCGCTCATACGTATAAGAAAGTCGTGTGGTGGCCACACCTCATTTTTTCTTTCTTATACGTAGTATAAGGAAGTATTGTGATGATGAAAATTTTCGACCTCGAGATTTTTGCAGATGTCCACGTTTTGAGGTCCCCTGATACCAAAAAAGTGGTTTTTAAAAAAATGTCTGTGTGTGTGTGTGTGTGTCTGTCTGTCTGTGTGTCTGTGACCACGATAGCGGCCAAACCGCTGTAGATATCAATTCCAAATTTTGTATTTACGTGTATAATCTCCCTCTTGAGATCTGATTAGTTTTTCAGTAAAATCGGTAGACCCGAAGTAGCAGTTTACTTCAGCGAAAAAATCGAATTTTGCGAATATTTCGTCAACTACTAAGTTTAAACAAATTTATAAAGAATTCATATATACTTAAAATTAAAATTGAGAATAATTTTATCTAGAAAGTTTTTCGAAATTCCTACCGGAAGTAGGTCTTTTACTCTTATCGAAAATCAGTTTTTTGCGAATATTTCGCAAGTCATGCTTTTTAGACAAGTACGTTACGAATATAAAAGTATTTAAAACATAATTTTCAATATCTTTTGTATAAAAAAAAATTCAAAATTCAGACCGGAAGTACCACTTTTACTCTTATCGAATAGCGATTTTTTGCAAATATGTCGTAAGTTATGCATTCTATATATATTTATCAAGAGTACAAAAGTATTTAGAACTGGATTTGCAATATTTTTTGTATATATCAAATTTCAAAATTCGGACCGGAAGTAGCACTTTTACTCTTAGCGAGGACCACTTTTTTGATAATATCTTGCAAAGTATGCATTCTATAGCAATTTATTAAGCGAATGAAAGTACCTAGAATAGGATTTTGAATAAGTTTTGTATAAAAATTTTTTTAAAATTGTATAGTTTGAAACGCTCATACGTATAAGAAAGTCGTGTGGTGGCCACACCTCATTTTTTTCTGTGAGTTTATATGTTCAAGCAGTTAGTCAAGTCACACACATAAACTAACAAGCAATACTCACTATAAACAATGGATCGGCCTTGATCGTGTCTACATATACAGACTTATAATATTGAAAGTATCGTTGAACTTCATCAATATCAACTATATTAAATTTAGTAATGTAATATTTCACACAATCCGATTTATGAATCTCGGTCAATAGAAAAAATGCCCTATAGATGGTAATAAAATCGACATTTTTCATTCCATACTATTGTTAGCAAGCCAAGATTATGTAGCGACCGTTTAAATAAACAATTATAATTAATGTGTGTATTATAAATTCGAAGCCTTGGTTATAAACTTGTTAAATCTAGATTATAAGGCATGACTATGAACAAGTGTAGACGTAAATGGAAGAATATAATAAATATAAACGTTACAAGCGATTTTTTTAAAATTTATATATGTATGTATGTACACGGATATGGAAATATAATAACAATAATATAAATATCATTAAATACAATGAAAAACATTCAAATAAGGAAATAAACACAAAGGAAAAAGGTGAATTTATGAGGAATTTGATAATATTCAATATCAGATATGATAATACCATGTTGTAGTGTTGTATATACAGTTTATTTTAATTTTAATCATGAAGTATTTACATCGTCCCACGTTGGCATGCCAAAATATGATATTAATTAACTATGAAATTAAATTTCATAAATATATTGAACAATATTTAATTTTTTAGGTTATGGTATTTGTTAAATCGATATTTTGGAAAAGAAACAAGCATTTTAGACGCAGATATATTTTCATAACTCATCTACTTATAAATCTAAATGAAATTGGTGATACAGACATACCTAAATTGTGTTAAATAATAATAATAATAAACTTTATTGTCCTACAGACAAAATCCATTTACAGGACAAAACAATAAAGTATGGTACAGTGCAAAAAAATATCAGCATATTTTCAATACAAAAAAAGAGGTGTGGGCACCACACGATTTTCTTATACACATGTGCCTCTCAAATTATGCAAAGTTGTTCTAAATTAAGCTTTAAATACTTATATCTTTTTAAAAAAAATACACCTATAAGTAAATGTGTTACTTCAGGTCAAAATTCTTTTATACAAAAATTATTCAAAATCCTATTCTAAGTACTTCTAGTTTCTTAATAAATTGCTCAGAATGCATACTTTGTGAGATATTTGCAAAAAAAAAAAATTTTACTCGCTAAGAGTAAAAGAATTACTTCCGGTCCAAATTTTCAAATTTCATTTATACAAAAAATATTCTAAATACAGCTCTAAATAGTTGTATACTCTTGATAAACATATATATAGATGCATAATATACGACATATTTGCAAAAAATCGCTATGCGGTAGGAGTAAAAGTGTTACTTCTAGTCCGAATTTTGAAATTTTTTCTATACAACAGGTATTGGAAATTAAGTTCTAAATACTTTTACACTCGCAAAGTACCTGTCTAAAAAGCATGGCTTGCGAAATATTCGCAAAAAACTGGTTTTTGATAAGAGTAAAAGACCTACTTCCGGTAGGAATTTCGAAAAACTTTTTTATTACAATTTCTCTCAAATTTGTTAAAACTTGATAATCGACGAAATATTGGCAAAATTCAATTTTTTCACTGCAGTAAACTACTACTTCCGGTCTACCGATTTCACTGAAAAATTAATCAGATCTCGAGAGGGAGATTACACAGAAAATTGAAAAGTTCTATACAGTAGAAAGATCTCACAACCGTGATGTGATCAAGAGATTATGATACTTCATGAAAATTATAGTGCACACCATATATTTCGTGGCTATTATCTTTTTCTTAAATAAATACACTTGAGGGGATGCCTTTGTGTTTTGGATAAACATCCAAAAGAGCGGTAGCAGAATTGTTCGAGGACTATCAAAAGATTTTTTTAGGAGATATTGCCTAATTGGACAATTTTTGAAATAAATGTATGAGCGCTAATGGATCATATGTTAAAAACTAAAACATTGCTTTTCTCGAAACTTTTTTCCTCCATGGCAAGGTAGATAACATAAAACTCTTCCCTCGTATATACATACACTAATATTATATCTACATAATTTACACCAAATTCAAATTCGAAAAAATCAGCATATAATTAACATTCTAGTTTCGATGTATTTTTACAAGTACACATATTAATATACATTTCCGCGTACTTAACTGAATATATGTATATAAGCATGTAGCTTCTAATTTCTAATACAACATTAGTCAAATCATGGACCTTATACGGAACAAAATAAAAGTAAAGCTCCTCCTTTGCAACAGATAATTTTACCTAACGTAAATTTATTACTCATATTTGTGTCTGCTGATAGGGAAAGATAAAATTTATTGCCGTGACCTATAAGTTCGAAGAGGAGTGTTATACGACATTGTATCTCCTTTTATGACGATGACACACTATACACGATTGAAGGTCAAATTATAATTAAAAATAATGTAAATATCTACAGTATTTTGCTATATATTTTATTTCTGAAAAATAAAAAGAAATTCTTGATGCATCTGTTCCCTACAAAATTTATTTTGTGTGTAGCGTGTTACTGTATTGTACTGTAGAATGACGACCATCCAAGCTATATTATTCATAAATTTCTTACTTAAGAGGAGCGTTTACCGGTTTACCTATCGAAAACTAAGGCATCGCCGTTTCACGTTTTTTGAATTTATTTTGTAATTTTAGAATCTCATATTTGGGTTAGTGATGCAAAAGGCATCAATTTATAATGTCAAGGTCAGTTTTTGTACTAATTTATTTTTTTAAAAAGTTATATGTCTTAGAAATAACGACAAAATAGCATGAATTTAATTAATGTCTACTAACTAAGGCTGATACACAAAAGACAAAAACAACCCCCACGCGCCAGCTGCACATTTGATGAACGATATATAAAAAGAAACTTTCTATAATTATTTTTGAAGATAAAAAACATTAAATAGTAAACATTGTCACACACATTTCACACGAGGTTTTTCCAAGCTTTTGCGTCTTCTATCCCCACTTTACGGTATCTCTACCGGTCCTAGCCAAGACGAAAATCTATCGGAATCGGTCGGCTATTCCAGACTTAAGTCAGAGTGACAGTTTGTAATTAAAATGAAATTTCATGTATACCTATAATATTCGAGTGTTTAATAATATAAGTTATGGGCAAGCGAAAATTGGCTTATTATAAAACATCAACAACATCAATAGTTCCGTAAATACTCATTCTTTATACATTATATTCTTGACTGTTGTAGCAGATACTTCTTGGTGAAACATTTTTAACTTCATACATTAAATAACTTAAAACACTTGGCTTGGTTCAGGGAAACAAGCTAAGTGTTTTAAGTTATTTTATACATTATGTTTCCCTTCTATAGTATTCCTTTATCTATGACAGAATCTGTGAATAAAACCGAAGCGCTGTGACAAAACCGAATATCGTCTACTTCACACCCCCTTGCGACTACCCGTCCCGCGAGTAATATAAGTTGCATAAGGTTCTATTCGTTAGTAAACGCCCCTCTTAAAATAAAAAAATCTATATAGCATTTCATAGCCAAACATTTCTTGTTTTGACATGTACTCATAAATTTAATAAAAGTGTTCTCATTTTTTGTTAGAATACTTAATTTTATTACAATTATGTCTTTGGTTATAGTTACCAACCTACGTGGGTAATACTATATGAAAAATGAGGTGTGGGCACCACACGACTTACTTATAAGTATGTGCGATCCGAAATGTGTATACAGAAGTTGTTCCAAATTAAACTTTAAATTCTGTATTTCAGAAAAGAAAAGATTTTTGGCTAGCGAAAACTTTTTTCCGTCTCTGAGTATGTAGGCTGCCCAAAAACAGTACTTCACAATTCTGCCAGACGTTTATAAAGGTATACACAATAGTTTACGAGACATTATTATTTGCTTTTAGTATTTTATTCAGTTAATATTAAGAAGTTGTATGGATGTCTTTAATTTTACTCTATACAGGGTGTCTCAGCTTTTGCGTTACAGGTATTATCTACTTTCCCTGTATAGATATCAGAAAACTTTTCAAATAAAAGTTACTTGATATTATGATGTGTCGAAAATGACAAACAGAGAATTTTATTTGCTCGTGACCTTGAAGGAGATTTCAAGGTCAACTTTGTTTTTTTTAATGGATATATGCATTTTTTAATGTTGCATCTTATTTATCAAAAACTAATAAATAACTTTTATTTGATCCATTTTTTATTTTGCCTTGTCAGTTTTGACACAATTCAGATAAACTTGTCAAAAGCAATTTTTATTAACTTAAAGGAATACGATAATTATAAGTAAGTAATTCAGTGCAAAAATAATTAAAAAAATAAAGAGTAAGTATTTCAATAATAAATATCTCAAATTAGTGTATGTAGTTGGATAAGAAAACAAAACAAGAGGCATTAATTTAATAAATGTTCAAATTGGGCTCCATCAGCGTGGACACAAGCTTCCAAACGACGTCTTAATCCTCTGTTGCAAGATGAAAGTATCATTCCGTGAGTCATAATCCGGCATCCCATGCGAATTCGATTTTTCAGATCATCAAGATCTGCCGACCGAACTTGATATACAAATTCCTTTAAATAACCCCACATGAAAAAATCAACAGGCGATAAATCCGGGGAACGAGCAGGCCAAGGGATAGAACCTCTATTTCCAATCCTTCCATTGGGGTACAGCGCATTTAAATAATTCGTCACAATTTGCGCATTATGGGGCGGAGCACCATCTTGTTGCCAAATTATGTCTCGTCTTCCATTAAATCGGGAAGCACATTTTGTAAAAAATGTAAATAACGTTGTCCTGTCAGGGTTCCTTCGTAAAAGTGGGGTCCAATTAAATGCCCATTAAACATTCCACACCATACATTGGTTCCCCACACTGTTTGAAAGCGTGCTTCCTCCATCCACCGCGGATTTTGGTTGGACCAATAATGCGCATTATGTTTGTTCACAACACCATTATTGTGAAAGCGACTTTCGTCACTCCACAAAATACAATTAAGATAATTTGGATTTTCATCTTCTAGAACTTGCAATCGTGCAATGAAATCCAGGCGTCTTTGTAAATCGTTTAGTCTTAATTCTTGTGATAAATGAACTTTAAATGGATGGTACCGATGCCCTTTTAAAATTCTATGTACTGTAGCTTTACTAACGCCAATTTCTTCTGCCAAACGTCGAAGCGAAACATGGGGGTTTACAGCTACATAAGCCAAAATGTTGATTACATTTTCTTCATTGCTAGCAGGAGCATTATGGTTAGCATGTTTTACGGTAGAGGGAAATGAACTAGTTCGTAACTTCGCTTCTACTCTATTAAATGTTGTATGTGATGGATGATGACGTTCCGGAAATCTTTCTCGATACAAATTTGCAGCTTCTCGGGAATTCCTTCTGCATTCTCCGTAGACTATTAACATATCTACATATTCGTTGGAGTTGTATGTAAGTGGCATATTAAAAAGCTGCGGATAACGCAAGTCAAATCTTTGTGATTTAAGCAAGACTGACAGTTGTTGACTGACAGAACACAACTTTTTACTTTTGACAAGTTTATCTGAATTGTGTCAAAACTGACACGGCAAAATAAAAAATGCATCAAATAAAAGTTATTTATTAGCTTTTGAAAAATAAGATGCAATATTAAAAAATACATATATTCATTAAAAAAACAAAGTTGACCTTGAAATCTCCTTCAAGGTCACGAGCAAATAAAATTATCTGTCTGTCATTTTCGACACATCATAATATCAAGTAACTTTTATTTGAAAAGTTTTTTGATAACTATACAGGGAAAGTAGATAATGCCTGTAACGCAAAAGCTGAGACAGCCTGTATATCGTGTATTGTCAGAGCTTCTATTTCAATTCCGGAACGAATCTTTGCGTAATTTTTTACTCCCCCCCCCCTCCCCACCCCATTGTTATATTCTTACATTCCTTACCTCTAATATTTCGTATACTCTTCTCTTTCTTTTATAATTTCAGAAACTTAGAGGTATGAATATCTATCTACTTAAAATTACTGTTTTTCGGAAGAGCAAAACTGGACTAGCAAAACTGAATCACAATACAGCTGGCTTTGTATTACGGGTTTCCATACGACTGAACACTTGTCCTCAGCAGTCAAAGACTGTTTAATGTCATTGAATCAATCCTGTCGATCAACCAAAATAGAAATTCTTCTCACTTTTATTGAAATTCAATATTTTTAAAGAACTATAAAACTATTTTATTTCAGTGACATAGATTGAACAATATTGATCAATGATGTCGACAAATGGGAACCCGCCTTAATAACTATAGCTTAGAGTTCCAATTACATTGCTTCGTTATCGTTTGTGGACACAAGTAATGCAAATACAAAATAATATACAAATTACAAATGCAATGCCAGTAATATTATTAAACTATTTGTACATGTAATAAAAAAAATTCAACCTCTAATGTTATTGAAGTAACACGTGCTAGTTTAATGTTTCCTATTCATGTTGAATTATCCATTAAACAATTAATTATTGCGAAAATGACTTTATCATTAAATGCATGTTAATATTGAGTTAATTATATTTGGCATATCAAAATCTGTAATTAGGGATTTAGAAGTGTACATAGTTAAATTGGTATAGAAATCATATTATGTGACATTGTACCCTCAGGATGCCTAACACAAATATAATTGTGTTTATTTAGTAACGTGCATTGTAATTGGCACATGTTTACACACAAATAATGGATGTGTATATGAAATCAGAACATAATGGAATAAATAATAATTTAAAAATCATACGGAATTTATATAATTTAGTATTTGGAAATACATGAGATGTATATAATGTAGAAAATAATTATTTATGGCTAATTAGGGAGGTATAGTCCAAAATTTAACTTTGCAACGGAGAAGAAAATATCAGAAATATTAAATAAATGGTGGTGCTTCCTTAATGTAATATGCTTTTGGGGAATACACTATTTTTCAAAGCTGCCTTTATAAACATGCAACAAATTTGAGCTTCTGATCTAATTTATTAGTAAAACACACAGAACACGTTAAATGCTATTATTTTATAATTTTATTTGAAGTAGAAATATTGCGGTTAATAATGAAAAATGATATCTTGCAAGTCATCCACACTTGGTTTCTTTGGGATGAAAACATTCTTATACCAAAATTTATTATACACATTACATTTTCAAAAATACTCTGTTCAATGTCTCCAGTTGCGTGAGAGATGTTTACGCAAATCTGTTCAGTTGTTTGGATGATTGTTAGCGCAAACTCGTATCTTTAAGAAGCCCCATAGAGAATAACCCAATAGGGAGTCGCACGACCTAAGCAACCAATTAACTTCTGCTTTCCGAAAAATTATTCGATCACCAAATCTCTCTTTTATATAAGATTAAGTATTTCATACATGGTACTGTTTCAACCACATGTTCTGAACATTCATATCTTCCAAACAGTGCCACAAACAATCAGTTCTGTATCGAGTTCCATTCACAGTAACCGCATCAGTGTATTTCTGGAAAAAATAAGGACTAATACCGCCTTCCGCCCAAAACCACACCACAGGGTCTCTTTTAATGTAATTTTATTGGTATTTCTTTTGAATTTTCTTCGCCCCATAATCTGCAATTCTATTTAATTACAAATCCACCAATTTCAAAATGAACGAAGTTTATTTTGAAATTGGTGATGGTGATTATTTGTTGAAAGAAATTGTAATTTTTTTGTCGTCTTTCTAAGGATCAGTGCTTCGTTTAAAATCCACTTAATACCCAACAAAAGTGTGTATATTTTAAAAACTTTAAAGAAAGTAGTTGCAAAAAGGGCACTATATAATAAAATTTACATATATTGATAGACTAAAGGACTATCTAATCTATTCAAAAACCAATAATACGAGACTGGCTCATTTACTAATCAAAATGGAAGGTCGATATAAAAATAAAACTTAATTAGCACTTAACTCGTGTAAGATAAGCAGATCATAGATCCGGGATTAAATATGATCTAACGCGTTAGGTAAAATAATCTGTTAATTGCATCTGCAAACGGTGAAGAAAAAAAAACAACCAGAGGACCTGTGCGGTTACAGCGCCTTGTGATTTTGTAAAGGGTGGCTTTACAAAAAAAATCATATGATTTTGTTCGGCAATTACAATTTCTTCTTTGGGATTCTAAATAATTCGGTAAATATGTGTCACTTTAAGATTCGACAAAAAGTCGCACCAGGAGAAAGTAAATGACAGAAATTCTTACACAAATAATAAAATAATCCATGTACATAACCATAAAAATGATCTAATCCAGTAAATTGAAATATCGATAAACTTACATATAAAATTTGCTGAAATACATCTTGACGCTCGTACTGAACTTAGTGCACTAAAGTTACTAAAACACGTGTGAAAATGTCATGCCTGAAAGACATACATTTACACATAGGAAATATATAATAAATATTTGAAATAATAACTCAATATCTAAGCGAATAAAAATTCATTTATGATCAAATATTTACACATTTGTAACCGTGGGAATGATTTTTACCAGAATAGCAATCACTGTAATGTGGGTTGTCTAATTTTAATTTATTTTATATACATTTCAAACAAAGTAAAGAATAGTTGAACGAAAATAAGTGCAGAGTGGGTTAGCTTTATTCATTTTTTAAGGTGAACTAAAGCAAACAAATCTACTGCAAAGGATTTTTGAGAAAACTTGTTTTAAATATTTTGACATATTAATTAATTTTCCTTAATCAGATAATTTTTTCCTAAGATTGATTATTCAGCGGGGTAGATTACTAAATTCTTCATAAGTTGACCATGAAAGATTTTCTCCAAATTTAAAATCAACGAAAATATCTTGCATCAAAAATCTGCTATTTTTCAACTATTTACAGATCCATTATCGAGGAGCCTTAAGCTTTTTCCAATTAAAGAGAATAGTTTTATTGCGCTAGCGCATCTTATAGATGACCTGACTCAACTAAAAATGAGCATAATTTTAAGGTTTATTCAAATTAGACCGGAAAATTAAAGAATAACAAAATACGAAAGACCACTAAAAAGCAATTTTTATGTAACTAATTGCTACAGAAAAATACAGCTATATACAGGCATACTTTTCGACTGTAAAGCCAAGTAACAAACGTATAACATGACACGTGATCGTTTGGTTTTAATTCTTGAGTTAACTGTATTTTACCAGCTTTTAAAGGAAGATTTTTCTTTAAAATGTTATGCAGCCTCAATCGTTATTACTGACTTGCTGTGATCGTTTTCTATGTCACATTTTCGGATTTTCACTAGCTCTTGTCGCAATAATGTTTTCTTCCGATCGAGCATCAGGGTGTTCATTTTTCCTTATAAAATTTTATACCTATTACAGGCGGTGAAAACGGCATCCTCTTGCAATTTCGACAGAATATTCCCCATTTTGGTCAAGTTTTCACAATATATACGCGTGCTTCAACAGATAATCACACTATAAAAAGCGTTCCACAACTAATCGCAAAATTTTTACTTGACATTTGTCACTTTAGAAAAACTATCGATGAGACAGCATTGAATGATGGTCAAATTTGGAGAACCATATTAGATCAAAAGATATCCAATCACCAAGTATGTTACAGAGAAAAATAGTGTTCCTTTTTTACTTGTAAACGTTATTTTCAAATCAATACAGCATTTAAGCACATGTCAAATATTATGAACTTTTGTTAGATCCCTTCTACGAGTAAAGAATAGAACAGGAGAGAGTCTCCTTAATAATAATATTTGTCCAAATGTGGTAACTCAATATGGCCGCCTCAATGCATAGAATATGTTTGTTACATGTCAGATGTAGTGTCAGATATATGACAAGTTATTCAAAATACTCATTTTATAAACTATGATTGGTTAATATTGCCATAACGACCTGCCTTAAAGTGGTAACTCCATCTAAATAATACCTATTCCATCAGTTTATTATCTCTCCTGTTCTATTCTTTCCTCGTAGGATCCCTTCATGCAGGTAGCCATGGAATTATGATTTTAAATTTCTACGGCAGCTACATTGAACCTTGCTGGTGGACTCAATAGATATTAATTAACAAGTGGTAAAGAATTTTACCCATATAAACTCTATTAACATTTTAATCACCATATTTTCTAATTTTGAGTCTGCATATAAAGCATTTTTGTATACTATATATATTAACGTATTTTTAAAATTTTATTTTGTGTTTTTTATATCACAGAAATAAATTGAACTTGGTGGGGTTGCAGAGAAGATAAGAATTTTGCGCGAACAATCCTTCAAGTGCTTCCAGTTCATAATTAATAATTTATTAAATTATATAAATAATATATTTATTTTGTTAAGTTGGTAAATTTAGCTGTTATTTCTGAATCAGGGTTAATAAGGTATAATTATGATTCAGGAAAAAAGAGTGTATTTTTAAGAAAACGTGACGTTTTTTAGTGATTTAAAAATATTAAATACGTTATGTTATTTAAGTATCTATTTAAGATTAACCCAGTTTTCATAATTTCAAGCAATTATGATTTATTGTAAAGTAAATACAATTAAATTTAAATGCTAATTTAAAATCACATTTGTTTACCATTAACTACTTTTTAAAATTGCTTGCTTTTCTGTTCAGTAACGATTTTGATCGTTAAGATGCCAAATTAAAGTAAACATTGGTAGTTAAATAAACGGTAACTCTCATTATTCTACTTTCATATACCTATAGTATAACGAAGTATCGTGATCATGATTGGGGCTTTGTAAAAGACTATAAAAAATAATAAAAAGAAAATTTGAAACAACGTGTTATTTAAAAGTATTTCAAAAATCTAAATATTGAGAAAAGGATGACAAAAGTTTATTTTTAAGATGTGTGTCTGTACGTGTGCCTTTCTTTCTAGAGGTATGTTAAATTAGAGCTTCTGATGTTACTAGGTAAATCTGATATGTGTTTTAAATCAACAAACCGGAAGGTACACTTTACTCTGAACAAAAAAAAAAGTTTCTTACAAGTATTGCTCAAATGATACGTTTCCACATATTTAAAAGAAATGCAAAAGTATTTCCAGCTTAATTTGGAACGACTATTGGAAGGTAACAATACTTGTCTTCGTCATCTTAGTATGTAAAGTTATAGAAACGTAAATTGTGGAAATATTGTTCTGTAGTAAAGGAATTTTGAATTGAATTCCTATTATGCTAAATCAACTTACTTCAGTTCTGCTTACTGATGTCCACGTTTTGAAGTCCTTTAATACCGAAAAAGTGTTTTTTAAAAAATGTCTGTGTGTCTGTGTGTGACCACGGTAGCGGTCAAACCGCTATAGCCATCAATTCCAAATTTTGTATTTACGAGTATAATATCCCTCTTGAGATCTGATTAGATTTTCAGTAAAATCGGCAGACCAGAAGTAGTAGTTTTATTCACTGAAAAAATCGAATTTTGCCAATATTCCGTCAACTACTAAGTTTAAACAAATTTATGAAGAATTCACATGTACTCAAAATTAAACTTGAGAAGAAGTTTATTAAACAAGTTTTTCAAAATTTCTACCGGAAATAGAAAATCAGTTTTTTGGCAATATTTCGCAAGTCACGTTACGAGTATAAATATTTAGAACTTAATTTTCAATAACCGGAAGTAACATTTTCTTATCACATAGCGACTTTTTGCAAATATGTCGTAAATTATGCATTCTATATATATCTTTATCAAAAATGCACAGTATTTACAGCTGGATTTGAAAAATTTTTTGTATTAATGAAATTTCAAAATTCGAACCGGAAGTAACACTTTCACTCAACCAAAATAAGAGAGCAGATCTAGTATACTAATTAGAAAGAACTTGTAATAAGATTAATATAGGTAATTGTAAAATTCTAAAAATTCTTAAGCGTTCAATAAATTCAAATTCATGTATTTTAAATGCAGTAAATTTAGAGTTAGTTTCAAATTTTTACACCAATATTTCCGTTTAGTTTACCAAATATTTGCTGTACACCAAATTCAGTTTTGTTGTTCACGAAGTAGTAGATACATACAGAAGTTATATCTTTACCTGTACTTTTGGCTAAACAAATTAGTGTATGGCTTACTTATTACTAAATGTAACAAAAAGTAATAATCCCTATATCATTTCTAGGAATATTAAACAATGTATGACCATTATAACCATCCATTGCAATCATTTCATATTTGAAAGAATACTCTGAATAACTTTCTCTAATTAAGATTTAATGTCAAGACATTAAAAGCTATTTACTTTAAGAACTACCTTATTAAAGATAATTCACCCTACGGTATGGTCCTAATATCGGTGCATCGGTGCAAGAGTGTTTATCTGTCCACTACATATTTTGTTGCAGAGTGTTTAGTGTCGTCCTGTGATTCAGTTGCTGAAAAGGTAAGAACTTTAAGAGATATAGTACTAATTTTAGTTTACATATTAAAGACCTGCAAGTCAATGTTTATTCCTGGTTTTTGTAATATTTGTAAAAACATACAAAATAAGATATTCATTTATCTTTTTTCATCACACTTCTTTATAAATGCTTTCACATATGCTAATTATAAACAAAAATCGGAATTAAAGATTTTTATTTTTTGTTGTTCGATCAACATTCCCAGCCTTTGAAATATTTGTAAAAACATACAAAATAAGATATTTATTTATCTTTTTTCATCACATTTCTTTCCAAATGCTTTCACATATGCCAATTATAAAAAAAATCGGAATTAAACATTTTGATTTTTCATTATTCTATTATAATAATATGACTATAGAATGACTAAGATTAAGATGCAGAATATTTTTGAGTGTAAAATAGAGGATGAGGTTTCGTTTGTACTGAAACACATCATGATCATTCATAAAACTATATGGTCAGAATAGAACATAAAAGAAACATATACCGTAGTCGACAAATTTTAATTTCTGGTTCGAAGGTATAAGAGGAAAAGAGCACAGCGGAATAAAGTAAAGACAAACACATAGCGAAGCTGCCAAGTACAGCCGGCAAACGTTTGCTATCAAATGTGAGAATCCCCCGACTGCGTTGCTTCTCCCACCAGTTGGAAAGCAGGCATCGCTGCATATTATAAGGTCATCTTCTGCATGGGATAGATAGCTAATAGAAATTAAAATTTGTCGACTACGGTATACCTATGGCTTTATAGGTTTAACAGTAAGCTTAAAAGCAAATTGTCGTAGGACCAACTGGTCTCCCATAACTTGAGGTTTTGTTCTTATATACACCACTTTCTTTTACGTCTCCTTTATTAAAAAAGGCACCTAAGATTTTTTCATACAATAGTGTACAATTGTATCTAAATTTGTTCAACTGAACAAGTTTAAGTGGACCCCTCCAAATAAATTCATAGTTTATATTTAGTATAAAATAGTTATGTTTTACTATTCAAATTAGTGAATATACTTTGGTAGTATTGTTAACAGTTATAAACGTATAATATTTAGAGGTCTTGTCCAAGTAATTTATTCTTTCTTACAATTCTTCAATATTACATAATTAGGATTAAAATTGTGTACTTAAAGCGTAACTTTCCAATTATTATTCATTTATACGACTAATTTATTATAAATAGTATATTATAACGGCATATAATTGCTATCTGCTCTTGAACTTTACCTATATTTACAGTTACTATATTTACTTTTTGCTTTAGTTTTTATTCAAAAGGTAAAATCTAAAAAGAGCATGTATAACAATTCTAACTCAATTTAATGTAAATTTACAACATTTGCTAATTTTGGATATAATTTAATTTCAACCATACATTTACAATTATTATTTCCTACTTCAGTAGTAATTATTATAATATGTTTATCAAGCAATGCAACTATTTTTTTTATCTTTGAAGAATATAATGTGTTTCTATCAATAAAAGAATTTTTGCTATAATCAAAAAATTATTTTCTATTCTTCCTTAGCATTACAATTGCCTCTAATATGTTCAAGCATTCAATACGAATATTAACACAGATCTATATTAACGTTGCAAATTGCTAGTTTAGGATAAGTACGCAATACTACAACTAATTTAATAATATACAATTATTTTCGAATTGTAACAATTTTGTTTCCAGACATCTTTATTTAATTTTTATTAATCTTTAAATATTCAGCTACACTGAATCGTGTTCAAAGTATTACAACAAAAAACGTATGCTTCTTTTAATCCACTGACAAATTTTTAGCAACATTTATCTAAGGTAAATTGGATAATTAAGGAAATTTATTCACAAGCAGTTTTTCCTGACGTTATCTTTAATAATTACCACAAATGCTAACCTACGTGGGATAATATATCTTTGTAGTTTTCGTTAATGACAAAAGATGATATTATATTCTTGTTCTAATATTTGCCTAATTCTGTATGAATAAACTATAATAACTTACATGTATATTTTGGCAAATTTAAAAGAATAATAACTTTGTAACAATTAAGAGAAATTTAACGAACAAAATACTCAATAAAACGCAGATATGATACTTGTAACTTCAGTGTTCATAAATATAAATATGCTTTTTTTAGTTTAGTCAGTGTCAATGTCAAACATGAGTGTCGTGCAAAAATAATTACAATATAAAAATACCTTAAAACTTTGATATCTCTCCATTCTAATGAGGCGAAATGTTATTTTCAAACGAAAAGCTTCTGACAACATGGTTGGAATGTCAACTTGAGGTAAATTACTACCATCTGCTTTAGAAAAAAAAACTTCCATTTTCAATGCTAATCAGAGTATACAGTAAAAGTGACCTAGAATATGACAACCAATTTGCAGTCAAGAAGAACTGATGAAATGGTCGAAAACTGTTAAACATTCATACACACAATTCATTATTATAAGGACATCATAACAGACGCTAAGCCGTTTTAAACAAGGTGCGTTATATTTGAATAATTTTATATAATTTTAAATAATTTTGTAAGAATCTTATAATATGGCAAAATAAATAATCATTTTCATATTTGGTAAATGAAAAACATTGCATAGAAATAGGATTTTGCTCCAAAACGAAAGTAATAAACGATTTCTAATTTGATGATTTATTTGACGTTGCGAGTATGACAAGTAATGTACCTACCTACCTACTGCATAATGCAAAATAACTTTATAGCAAGTACTTATTGTACAGAGTGGAATTCTCATAGCTTCCATCTGCAATTTTATATATTCTTGTTTAAGAATAATTAATCAACTTTTTTCTGTATTTATAAATTTCAGAAAAACAAATTTAATAAAAATGTATATACAGGGTTCTATAAAAACAATACGAATTAATAGCGTCTTTATTTACAGGAAGATTTTAATGAGCGGTAAGTCAAATTAAATGGTTGTAAATAGATTATAAAATGCATAAATTTTTTGGTCTTGAAACATGACAAAATATCACAAAATTTACGCACTAAAATTACATTTGCTATTAATACAAATTGCCTTCAGAAACTCTACTATGACCATGAGAGCTCCGCTATATGCAAGATTTTGCGAAAATCACATTAGTGCTGAAACAATTAAGGACATCCAGTTTTCTTTCGAAACACAAAATGATGAGTGACAACCGCACAATCTGTCAAATTGAAATAGTAATTTATGTGACAAATTTTGCAAAAGGGACAATAAAGAAAGTTTTGATATTCCTCTCGTTTATTTTGAGTTGCGGTTAAAAAAGTTATTAAGCAGAAAGGCTGTATTCACAACGATATCTAAATAGGAATCCCCAAACCGGGCAAAATTTCGGAGACTGGTAGACGATCTGCGAACATATTGGGCTTTCAAAAAGCCTAAACGTGCTCTTGATTGTTGAGGAAAACCATTGGATATCGACCAGAGAAATTGTCAACAGAGTAGTAGTATCCAAAGCATCCGTGCAGCATTCTATATAAAGTGCATGCCATAAAGACTAATGACTGTGAACGCCGAAGAAATATTTGCAGTTTTTACTTAGAAGATCCTCTTTTTTACCAACGATTTTTATGGTCTGATGAGTCAACTTTGTTAAATAATGGTATGTTTAACAGGAACAATCACAGGTATTTTTAGCGGAGATTTCCTGTAAATGTATAGTATGGAATTAAACATAATAAGATGGTTGGTCCTGTATTTGCTGATGGCAAATTAGGTCAAGTTAACACAATCCTCCGTCGGGTTTCGCAAAATTTTCTTGAAGAGTTGCCGCGTGACTAATTTCAGAGAGTAATTTTCAATTGGATGGTGCTGCTCCTCACAAAACCATTATAAATAGGAAGTCTTTAACAACAACGTTTGGAGTTTCTGGAATCGGAATCCATTGTCCCATATCTTGGCCGGCTCTGTCAGCAGATTTTACCACATGAATATTTGCCTTTGGAAATATCTTTAAGATATAGCATATGTGACCCCATCAGAAAATAAAGGTGAACTGAAAAACAAAATTCTTGGGGTCTGCCTTATGATTCCTGTCGATATGTAGACTAATGTGACATATGAAGTTGTGCAGAGATGTCGACAATGTTTAGAACAAAATAGGGCGCAATTTGAGCAAACGAGATAACTTAGTATTAATTATTTAGGTCTCCTACATTCGACGTTTTTTTTTCTGATTTTCTGATAAACGTTTTATTTCGTTTTTAGCTTGTTATTGGAAGATCTGAAACATAAGATTTTCTCAGATCTCATTGTCAGAGTAACGAGAACTTCTAAAGGCAATTTGTTTAAATGGCCGATATCATGTTTACCCAACACATTTAAACAAATTTATTTTTTTTGGAATTTCTTTGCTATAAGGTGATATTAACACTATCTAAATCACTCACAAAAACTACCTAGCCTAATTTAAAAAAAAATATGGTTGTAGGGGCTTAAAATTCCGTTGGGCTAGAAACCATTTAAAGGCTATTTGCAACCAATTAAACTGCCGTATCGCAAAATAAAAATCAACATTAATATAATACTGAAAAGTAATCTAATAATATTTTTTTTATATTAATATTATAACTTTTAGTTTGGCGACAATGGTACATTTATACAATCCAAACTTTCTTTTATAGGTGATGTGTTTGGTGTTTTTATTTTTTTTAGACAACACATTTTCCAAATAAATTAAAAAAAATTGCTATAAAAAGTTTAAAAAAGATTTGCAGCTTTTTTGAAATATACATTTAACGCAGTACTTTGTTCATACCAACTCAAATCTGTAACCGAAATAATATTTTCTCTGTACTTTCAAAAACAAAATGAACAGAAATAAGAAAGAAAGTTAGTTTAATTGCTTTTTAATTCATCTAAAATTCCTGTTTCCATGAGAGTAGTTATTTTTTCCGAAGAATATGGAAAGCATTAACCTAACCTTTGCATGATATAAATGCATAATATATAATAATTAGATAATTGTCCTAAATTATAGTCTTAAGAAACATTAGCTAAGCATTTAGTATTGTAGAAATTTCAAGATATCCCACACAGTAAAAGCTCGTATATAACAAAAGATAAATCTTGTTTTTGAATTGAAATTTAATTGCATATTTTGTTTAAGGACGCAGAAAAAAATGCCAGATATTCGGTCGATCATCATGCAGAGAAGATGTAAACATTTCGAAGGTAATATTAATCCACGTAACTTTCGCGTCGATTATAAGTGGCAAGAAGAAATTAGTGAGGATATGAGAAAGTACAATATCTCTAGAATAGTGGACACTGGTATCCGTAAAAAGAGATATCCATACAGCCAAGCACATATAATAAATTACGCGGAAAGGATGGAGTGTGCAGCGTTGGTGAATGCGAGTACCTCGAAGGAATATTTTAGATCAATTAAGTACATAATGTTAAATATGTAAGCTGTAGTATCAATGGTACCATTACCAATTGTATGTATCATACACCATCAGATACACATGGAAGACGGGAATCCAGAAAGAGAAACAACATACCAGTCATGGCACCCTACCAATCTAAAAAGTTTCGATCCCATGACAACTAAACAAAATACAAGAAAAAATGAATTAGAAGCGTTCCATTTCCAAATGTCACCATGAAATCCAGTATCAGAAGTATATTAGCTGCAATATGAGTACTATATAATACCGTGTATCAGTATCAAATGACACAGTCGAAGATTAATAGGGAAAATTAGTAATTATTTTTATAACAGCTTTAGAAAAATGGGGGCTAAAAAAATCGTCACTAAGAGTGCATGCGAAAAATACCAACTTGCAAATATCGTCCATATTAGCCCAGATGGCAGCAGATATTATGGAGTCGATCGTCGAAGCAGCTGAATGCATTTACAACAAGTACCACTGGATAATAACTATGTCGCTTTGAATCACTGCCATTAGTTCAGGTGATGAATATGGAATGTTATGTAAGATATGTAAAATTTTCTTTAGCAGCTTAAATAAATTTAGAAGTTTAAATATGATAAAATTTTATACTTGTCAGGTAATTCTGCAGTTTTTATTTGTCTAATTCCTTGAATTATTTACTTAATTAATAGTATTTTTTTGGTATTTCAACAAAAGTAACAAATTAGTTTTAATTAAGATATTGCTATTATTTTGCTAATAATACAATTTCTCTTGGACGCATTTACTCATGTAAAAGAATAGGACTACCAACGAAGTGTGGAGGGTGGGATAAATGCATTCGCATAAGAATTTTAACACACCCATTGTCCAATCACAGCACAAATTTCAGAAGTATTCAACAGAACTATATTTCTATGTATCAAAAATATTATTATATTGTACAGATCAAAATAAACTATTAAAATATTCAGAAGCTGTTTATTTTTATATCCATACGTATAGTTATAGTAAACATTGATGAAGGCATATTCTAAAAATACAAAATACTATTATAATATAACGCATATTATAATATGACGCACTTGAATATATATCGCATGTGTCAAATATCAGGTATAGGGATTCAATGTTTACGTGCGATTTATACGTATACAAGTAACACGTGGCAACGTGGCACCCCTACTGTCCGTCACCAATCCCGGCAACAATCGACATCACAACGATTTTCTCCGATCTTCCCACTTCTCCCCACCAGATTTTACATTCAATGTTTAGCTGCGAACACGTTGCGATCTAGTCTGCAATAATAGCCGTCTTATTACTGGAACGGAAAACATCAAATGGCCGCGGCGATCTCCTGATCTAGTAGTTTACTATTATTTTCAGAATCCTTTTTTATTTACCTTATTAGGGTTATTTTTAATTTTATTAGAATTACGCTTTTGTTGGTGTCGTGCAGCGTGAACGCAGTTAATAATTCTCTGCATTTACTGAAAGGAAAAAGAAAAACAAATCCTTGCAACTCGTAAATATTATTTCTGAACGCATTACAAACACCCAAGTCAGTGGTCCAATAGTAACTGCTAAGCTAACTTGTATTTTCGAGCATGTATCTGTCGCGCTGGCATTGGAGAGGAAAGTAGGGGTGCCACGTTGTCACGTATTGCATGAATTGATAGCCTATGGCTAATGAAAATTGACACATGCTGTATATTATATGTATTCAAGTACGTCTAGCCAGAAAATATTGCATTTAACTTTATGACTGTTCAATCATATGTAATTTTCCGATTTAGAAAACGACAGGTAGTAAATAAAAAAAATACCAACTTTTCTTACAAGATGCATGTAACAATCCAAAAGATTTCATGTAGTAGTAGCAGCAAAATTTAGGTAGCAATGGCAACTGAAATACTTTCCATACTTAATATCCTTTAAAGTAGGCGTACTTGTGATTAAGAAACTAATTGGGAGTTGTGGCTTTTGAACTTGCTTGTATGTAATGTAAGCATTAAACTTTTGTCTTAACAAAAAATAATTTCAATAATAATTTAATTGTTCTGCAATTTACGATCAGATTTTTCCAGATATTTTATTTTCCAAATTACCTGGCCTTCAAGATTCTCTATCCTCAGCCACGATTTAAATTTATTTTTCGAAAGTGTTTGATTTTTTGTCATTTATAATTATAGGAGAGCTTTCTTTTTCCGGATAAATTTTCAGCTTTTAAAGAAAATTTTTGTTGCTAGGTAACTGTACGAAACAAAGTACCTGATAAAACGACGAGTCCGAAAGGCGAGTTAGAAACTTTGTAAGTTCCGCAGTGTTAACCAACAGTAGTAGTAGCTATAGTTTCACCCAGAAATATTAGTAAAAACTTTAAATTTCATTACCAACTACTGTTGGTATTAAGGGTAAAATCTTATACTACTAGTTTATGGTACCACTATCTTCTTTAAATAAATAATAAGTTAATAGTTCATTCTTTTACAAATTAACTATAAACTTTGTATTGAAATGCTCCAAAATCTTTATGGGCTATCATAAAGTTATGTTATTGTATGCTAGGCTCGAGCCTAGTAATTTTTGAGTAGGTAAAAGGTATCAATTATGGTGTGAAATTTTCTATTTAGGCTATACATATATTGTAAATTAATAAAAACTTTTGGACAACCGCGTTTTTTGAAAGAGAAAAATAGTTTTATGTTAATTAAACATTAATTTGTTAAAAAAATTGTTAATTTTGTAAAAATAAAAACTTGAAAATAATAAATATAAATTTTAATTAAAACATTAATCAAAACACAAAAATACATCTGAAAAATAAAGTTAATTTCAACAATGACATTAGAAAAATCGAAAATATTGCGTTCAATCTTAGCAGCTACTGCTATGTTATATTTATAAAAACAGCTTTCTTGTTTCGATTTCGTGGCAAGAAAATAACATAAGTTCTTGTTGTATAATGTAAAAAATCTAACAGCTCCAGTGTTTCCCTCTTTGTTCTTTTGAATGGGTATAGGATGCTCGTAAGCTCGGTACAGTAACATTAGTTGTTGCAGTTTTCGAGTGTACTAAAGGCATGGACGTTTTTTTATAGCAGGCTTAGTATTTATTAAGAAATATTTATTTGTGGCTTTTTAATGTCAAGCATCATCTACAGTTCAACAATGACAACTTTAAATGATCACGGCTTCTTTCTTGAATTTAGGACACTTTGTCCCAATCTTCTGGAAATTTAATTCCCTCAACTTTTTGTTTTTTTCAACTAATGAAAAGTCTTGGTCATGAAATGTACAGAAAATGCAATATCGTATAATTTTTATTTTGTTCTGGATATGCATCACTTATTACAATAAAAGATTTATCTACATATCATTGGTATTACTAGTATAATGAAGAAGGATGGACGTCACTTCGTTGGCACCTTTTCCGGCAATAGATTCATAAGTGTACATCGTAGCTCATCGGTAGCTAAATCGTGAATTTTGAAAATATGATAGTATAGCTGCTTTGAATAGAAAACTGGATTTGACGAAATATGTGCTAACGACAGGTATTGCTTAAAGTCAAAATTTAAACACGATAGTTCCCACTCATGGATTTGTTTCTGAAGCTTCTCTTTGCATTACGAATGCTTCAGCTTGTCGTTTATGCAAGTCTTTTTCTGTCGTGACTCTTTGCCCTTCTTCTTGTGTAATTTGAGGATTGTTAAAAACCTGCTGAAATATGTCACATTGCGAGCAAGTACCTATCGCAACCAGACTAACCAAATTTCATACTAAATTTTGACTTAAATAGAAACCAGTATATCTTGTATGGAATATTTATACAATATTCATTTACAATTAACTGATTCTGCATTATTTTAATGCTCAGTTCTGATGGCAAATAATATTGATTTAGGCTGCGATGTCATGATTAACACGTGTGCTTTGCGCTTAGAAAGGGCAGATATCCCGGACATGTACAGTTTTTACAGGAACTTAAAGTGTTCAAATGCGCCTATGCCAGTTTTGATGGAAACGCGTTTGCGAGCTAATAGATTCCATTTTTTCTAATAGATGCCGCAATAATACTGATTTCGGGAAAAGTAAAGAAATGCGTTTTTTACAAGAAAATGATATCTTTCTATTATCGCTTGTGGATGGAATGACGAAGGGGTATGTAGCGATTTTGTTTTATTATACCGCCATGAATCTATTAGTATTGCTTTCTTTCCTCAGTTCTTTAAAACTATACAACGACGGTTCCTTCAATCAATACATCTATGTATCTATGTGGTGATGTTTGACCCCAGCTTTAACTATCGTCTTTCGAGTTTTAGGGTTTCTTTCATTATAGTCTCCTATTCTTCTATTTTTTTTTTTAAAGATGAATATTGAGAGTGTACAGTATGTTAAACTTAATTGGGAAAAATTAAATTTCCCAGAGTGTTCAATTTGAAATTTAACTTCCATTTCTTTTTTGTTTGCGGATGATTTTCACTTAAAAGTCGAACTTATTCTACTCTTCTCATCAAACAGTATTACACTGTGCTGCATGGCTAATTTATATTTCTTGTTTTGCATTCCTTTATAATTTTAGTTATCGAAGGTACATTGACTGTGTGTAAATTTGTAATTGATATACATGTTTAGCTGTAATTATGCTCATTTAAAGTTAATTTTACAACTCCTAATTTGACACATTTATCCATTTTACGATTAACGTACGGCTAATAAGATTCCATTACGCCTATTGATATACAAATCATCAATTTGGTCAAGAGTCATTAGGGACAATCTTATTAAATTTACGTAAATTTTAGAATTGTAATTTAACTTAATTTTAATTAGTGACTTACCCAGCTTTAATCAACGTCTTTTAAGTTTTATTACAAGCCTTGACAATATGTTTCCAAAAATGTAAATTCTTGCCACCAGATATGGAGGTATGAAATCAAATATAGGCAATAATGATCTTTTGCTACATCAAATGTATGTAATATGGTAATATAAGTGTGTCAATATTTGCATAAAATAATTAATTAAATAAATTTGTATGTGCATTTCGTATTCTGTAATGTTCATTAGAGTAATTCGTTTAATGAATAAACTAACTCCATTAATCGAAAAGTTTCGACTAATATGTTTTAACTAAATGTGTTTTGTTCATACATATATTTACTGTAATTATTATATAAATACAATCACATAGATCCCAGCATAGATTGAACATGTAATTGTTCATATCCATATTAAAATTAACATTTAAAATAATCAGAAATTTTAAATTGTAACAATATAATTATCGATATGTTACATAATTAATGGTAAAAATGAAAACGATAAATTCTCTCCATTAAAATATATACAAAATGCATGACATTTAGGTAATCTAATTTTATCAGAAAATATTACAGGTGATTTATTGGTTCTGATTTTTTATTGCATCGATCCGATTACCTGGTCATTTTAAATTACTTCAGTTCGTATTTAATAAATATATTTCTATGAAGGTCCAAGTTCGTATGTAAATGTTCTCACAGTCGGGGCTTCAATTTGATGAGATTTAAAGTATGTATTATAATAAATGAACACTCTTAGTTAAAAGACCCTACACCTAATGACGTAGTAACTTGTTGCAAGGGTTATCTATACTACAGGTATAAATAATTGTATTTCAATAATATTTTACGCATACTCAGTAACTAAAATTTGTTAAAAATTACTCAAAGAGAAGAGTTCAAACCGTTATATTCTTGTAAAGTACATAGTTTTCGACATGAAATGCCTATTTACGACGTTTTTGCCCTGTATTGAACATTTTTGTTGTAAAACATTAATTAAACAAATAACACCTTAAGAGTTACATATTATACTTCCTATGGGTGTAGGTGATGCTTAGCCGTCTGTACAGATATTAAAGCTTTCTTATTGTTCGCTCCACATTTTTTACAAATTAAGCACATACGTCTGATATCAAAAGAAGAACTGGCGCTTAGAGTGTGCAGATGGATCTAGAAGGCCCATTCGTTGATTTAATAGCGGATACACTGTCCTGAACATTTTGGGCATTAGTGTAACTTTTCCGAAATTCTTTATAAAATTTCATTTTAATTGCACCGGATAAAATTACATCTCTGCAAAATTTGATATCCACATTCATCTCGTCTCTTCTCGGCAAGTATTTCTATTCTCTTAACAAATCTTTAAAGAATGCACACTGCGAGATATTCGAAAGAAATTGCTACTCGCTAAGAGTAAAAGTGTTGCTTCCGGTCCGAATTTTGAAAATTCACGTAGGTATACAAAAAATATTCCAAAGTCAGCTCTTAATGCTTTTGTACTCTCGATAAATATATATAGAATGCATAATTTACGACATATTTGCAAAAAATCGGTTTTCGATAAGAGTAAAAGTGTTACTTTCGGTCGGAATTTTGAAACTCTTTTTTATACAAAGGGTATTTAAAATTAAGTTCTAAATACTTTTATACTCGTAAAGTACCTGTTTAAAAAGCATGACTTGCGAAATATTCGCAAAAAACTGATTTTCGAAATGAGTAAAGGACCCACTTTCGGTAGAAATTTCGAAAAACTTTCTTAATACAATTTTTCTCAAATTTAATTTTGAGTACATTTGAATTCTTAATAAATTTGTTTAAACTTAGTAATAGACGAATATTGACAAAAACTACTTCGGGTCTACCGATTTTTCTGAAAATCTAACCAGGACTCAAGAGGGAGATTATACTCGTAAATACAAAATTTGGAATTGTTAGTTATAGCCGTCTGCTTGTAATCCTGACCACACACAGGGACACGGAGACATTTTTTAAAAACCACCTTTCGCCTTAAGCATATACTTATTTTTAAACTTTTAATACATCTCTGCAAAATTTGATATCCACATTCATCTCGTCTCTTCTCGGCAAGTATTTCTATTCTCTTAACAAATCTTTAAAGAATGCACACTGCGAGATATTCGAAAGAAATTGCTACTCGCTAAGAGTAAAAGTGTTGCTTCCGGTCCGAATTTTGAAAATTCACTTAGGTATACAAAAAATATTCCAAAGTCAGCTCTTAATGCTTTTGTACTCTCGATAAATATATATAGAATCCATAATTTACGACATATTTGCAAAAAATCGGTTTTCGATAAGAGTAAAAGTGTTACTTTCGGTCGGAATTTTGAAACTCTTTTTTATACAAAGGGTATTTAAAATTAAGTTCTAAATACTTTTATACTCGTAAAGTACCTGTTTAAAAAGCATGACTTGCGAAATATTCGCAAAAAACTGATTTTCGAAATGAGTAAAGGACCCACTTTCGGTAGAAATTTCGAAAAACTTTCTTAATACAATTTTTCTCAAATTTAATTTTGAGTACATTTGAATTCTTAATAAATTTGTTTAAACTTAGTAATAGACGAATATTGACAAAAACTACTTCGGGTCTACCGATTTTTCTGAAAATCTAACCAGGACTCAAGAGGGAGATTATACTCGTAAATACAAAATTTGGAATTGTTAGTTATAGTCGTCTGCTTGTAATCCTGACCACACACAGGGACACGGAGACATTTTTTAAAAACCACCTTTCGCCTTAAGCATATACTTATTTTTAAACTTTTAATACATGTAGGTATGTGCATTGTATAATACATGCGTACCTACCATATTAATATTTATTATTTATATCTACATACTTACACATTTGTGAATTTGTTGCTATAAGGGCTATTTATTATAACTGCATCTACGGTAGTTGACCAAATATGTTAAAATTTGATGTTTTTACGGAAGTAAATTACTACGATCTACCGCTTTCATTGAAAAAATAATCAGATCTTAAGAGTCATTATGGTCTAAAATACAGGGTTTGGCAATGATAGGTTAAGCAGTTATTCCGTTATCGTGGTAACACACACCTATGGATAGACATTTTTCGCAAACCGGTTTTTCGGTATCAACGGAGTAATTACTTCGTTATACTACATATAAGACAGTAAAAACAATACTGCATACATGAAATATATGGGTAAAAGTCATTGTATTCAGCTTGAGTTCTTAATATGCTGTATTATAAAATTAGTTCGGATCTTGGGGGAAACTGGGTCATCCTAAATCGGGAATCAAGGAAAAAATTCATTAGGAATGTTGTTTCTTTGCAGAATCTGCTTTATTCTCAGTAGTGTCTTTAGTGACGTGGCAACATATTTTGTATTTTTGATTATTCTTTTTTAATTCACTTAAATTACGATTGGCTTGTTTGCCCAAACCATAACTCGACTTACGAATTTAAAATATCCAATGTCGCTCGCAAGAGTAAGCTATAACCTCTCCGGACAGAGGAATGCAATACCCTTAAAAATGTCTTGTTCACCAAGTGTTATAAATTTTGTTATTGAGACGCACAACAGAGGTTCTATCCTATACGGGTCTCAAAATTTATAAAGACATTGTTGAAGGCGATATTATATTTAAAGAATAAATTTCAACAATTCCACATATCGCTTTTAATTCAACACCACAGGAATTTTGGCAGAACTGATGGTATACGGTTAAATCCGTTCTATGGCAGGTATTATTTCAACGCGCTTATATATAATAAGATAGGAATTGCTTAAATGTAAATTGGACGTGTTCAAAAATAGATGCAGGTATTACTTGGGCAAAACAAACCCGAGATGACATCATTATGGCTTTCTAAATTGTGAATCATGTTGTGTGTATACATTCTTGTCGGACTCCGAATGATTTATTAAAATAAAAATCGCAGTTACATTTACATTTTTATACGTACATATATATCCAGGTATGTTTGCTAGCCGATCACAGAAGTAGTGGGTTATTTTCAAATATATTGTTAGAGTGATTAATGAGAAGATTGATTAATTTTTGTAAAGAGAAATTACGAAATCAAACATGAATCTCTGTCACAATTAAACTGTCATGGTCATCAAGTAGGATTGTATCATAAGATAAAATCATACAAGTAATACTAATTGAATTAAATATATCATATTTGTGCGGTATTTGTTCATGTGGCAATTAAAATATCTAATGCTTGAACTAGTAAGAAGTAAACCATACGATTAAAGTTTATTCACAAAAAATTTCAACTCTAAGGTTGCAAATATATATCTTTATAATATTATTTATTTATTTCCTTGTCTAAACTAATGAGTTGTTTTTTTGTTTTTCAATTTCCCAGTAATAGGATTGTTGCTGATAGTTCCCTCTCATGACAATTGAATTTAAAAAAAAATATTTTTTTATAATTAGAATTAGCATTTTTCTTCCACAGTGTCTATATTATTTTCACGAGTGAATTTGATGGTTATTTGGACTATGTAGCGATGATGTTGACCGCCTGAAATTTATTGAAGTGCTGATCGCGAGGCCGTACGCTTTTCTGCCTTTCGAGATTATTGATCCTGCTCAAGTTGGAAGGTAGATTGTTGAAATAGTTTCATAGCCATTGGGTTGCTGATTACTTTTGGCGTTCATCTTGATTAATTCTTGTTAGATTGATATCAACACACACTTGGGGCTTAGTCTCGTAGTTCTGTATGTAATATGAGAACAATAATTTTGAGAAGCAGTGAACTTAAATAGGACTTATTGTGTTGTGCTTAGAATCTACATCAATTGACGAAGGTACTAGAAGCAGACAATACTCCTTGTCATATAGATTTAGGATCGCTACTGAGATAGAAGCTCGGGCCCAGAACACTTCTCTATAGAACTTCAGCTTTAAATTTTTTAAGATCAACGTGGGCATATTACTGCTTGATTCTAAAGTGTGCATCGGTTAAGTAGGTATGATTTTAGGACGTCTGCATATTGTTTGAAGAAGATAGGATTTAATTTAAGTAATAATTCTTTATAACAAACCCTATCAAATATTAGCTCTATGTTGTGAAAGCTGATTTGTTGTGGAATGCTTTTGTATAAACCCAAGCCGGTGATTCTGGATTCGATTTATTCCTTCAATAATTGGATGTTTCCTTCTGAGGTGCAAATTTTCAAATACTTTTGACATAATAGGCAGCAATGAGATTGACGTATAAGAAGAAACTATACATTAATTGGAATTGGTATAATAACTATTTCTGCACTTTGACCAGACAAGGAATACATTTTGCTCTAATGGCAGCATTCGTGAGGTATATCAATTCAACTAGCGTTTTTCTTTGGAGCTGTTTCCAATATTTCTCCTGTTATCAAGTCGAATCCAGAAACTGTTTTTGGATTTAGAAGTTTAATTTTATTCATAGCTTTCTTTTGAGTTCCTTGAGTTATATCTTCTTTATCTTGGGGGATAATTTCTTCTAATATAATTTCTGCGAATGCTATGTGGCTGAAACATTCTTCCATGTAGGTACCAATGCACATTTTTCAGTCCATGTTTTATTGCTAATTGGTACGATTTGAGTTAATGGTCTTTTCAATCTTTTGATAACCTTCTACAGAGCATAGTCAGTGTAATAGTCATTAGTCAGGTCATTCAAGTAGGAATTAATAGACACTCTTTAACTTCTGTTACCTTTTCTTTCTTATACGTATTATAAGAAAGTATTGTGATGACTAGGCTTAGGATAAATATGCATTAAAAAAGTACAAAATATGCATGCAAATATGCATCTAAAATAATAAAAATATGCATTTAAATATGCATTAAAAAATCGTTTATTACATTTAAATAAAACTTTTTTTAAAGATTATATTGGTCTATTTACAATAAATTTACAGATTTTACTATTACACTTCACTATGACATGATGTAATAAATTGTCAAATATAAATTTACGCCTATTATCACCTAGAATATTTTTAAATTCTGAAAAACAACATTCCACGTCACATGATACAATAGGAGCGAATGATAAATCCACTGTCAGTGAGATTCAAATTACTGGGAGCAACAGCAGTTTCCTCATTTTGTAAAATCTTAGAAATATTTTTCAAAATTTGATATCCAGTAATTTTATCTAAAACTGACAACATTTTTTTTGCAAAACTACAATTTTTTAATTTACTTAACCTATCAAAAACATTTTTAACAATTTGTATACTGTTTTCTAAAGGAAGTCCCTTGGCTTCCAATTTCAAAATAGCCTCGGAAATACAAGTAAAATTTAATATAATGAAAATCAAATCTCCGCGCAATCCTCTTTGTGTTAAAGCGTTTTGAGCATCCTCTATGCTTTCTGCTTCTTCAGGATCGAAATCGTTCACAATACGGGCAATAAGCTCAAAATGTTGAGCGTAATAGCTTGCAGCTTCAATCCAGGTGCCCCATCTTGTAAGAATCGGGGACGGCGCCGGCGGAAGTGGAATCCTACCACCAGCAATTTTTTTGAACTTGGCATCGCGAGAAGGTGCTTTTAAAACACTTTCTTGGTCGATAAAATTAACAAATTTACATTTGTATAAACGGAACGCACTAATTCGGCCACTCGATGTAAGCCATGTGCCACACAAGTAGCATGAGTCATTTCTGAATAGAGTATTTTCGAACCACTCATTGCCCTACACATGTATGGAGCAGCATCCGTACACACAACGAGCACTTTTTCGTAGCAAATGCCTGTTGGTCACAAAAAATTTAGCGCATCATTGAAAAATGTGGCAATTGTTGAATGGTTCACTTTTTCCAACACTTTCATTGTTAACAGATACGATTTATTTCTTTCTTCTTCAACTCCCAAAATACCAAAAACAAAATTTGCTATGCTTCTTTGTTTCTTCTTAAAGATACCCAAATATTTTTATCTTTAGCTTTTTCGCAGTGTAGATTCGTCTGGAATATTTTGCTTGGTATGTTTTCCAAAAAGGTTTTAAATGATTCATTTTTTAATTTCGCCAACGGTATATCCGCAAAATTAGAGCTTCACACAATTCCTCGTTAAATGGTGAACGACTGGGACCAGGTTTTAATATAGCTGGTACTAACATCTGCCGTTTACTTCCTAAGCTTCGGCTCTTCTTTTTGTTTGTACTTACTGGTTTGTAAATGCTGCGTCGCTTGGCACTTTTTTGTTGCTGTTAGACTCACTTCACAGTTTTTACAAACCAGTACACTTCCATCAGTTGTAAAATCGCTGTCTTTGACAAATTGATTTAAAATTGCACTAACTGATCGTTTTTCTTTCGGCATTTTTAACACTGGGATGTTCGCTTCTCAAAATCAAACAACATGGAATATTCCACTCCTTGCGGGTTGGTTACCTGATAATCGGTCATAAAAGCTGTTTGGGATTTACCAAATATATTTTCGCAGGACGGTGACGGTTCTATTAGATTTGTTGTAATGTAATGTAATTCGAGAATAATAGGACTTCTATAACAAGGCAGCCGCACAGAAAAAGCATTCATTCATTTTCATTCAGAGTCGGTTAGGTAAATAAGTAAGTACGTGTGTACCAAATAAATACTCTTACATAAATCTGTCACATAAATATTCTTAGATAAATTGGTACATAAATAGTATTTTGTGTTACTGTCATTCAATAATTATAGTTTTATTGAATTGAATTTAGTTTATATATAGTTCCTTTGTTTCAAGAGTGTTCTTTAATTTAATTTTCAATTATATTTTTATTTGGTCTTTTAAATATAGACTTTTAAAAATAAATAGTGAGTGAATTGTTTATTATTTTTCGGATCCATAAAAACCATTACATTATGTTTAAAAAAAAATTAACAGGGAAATATGCAGATAAAACTGAAAATGACTAAAATATGCACTTCAACTCAAAAATGACTTAATTATGCATTAGAATATCCAGTTATGCAAATGCATATTTATCCGAAGCTTAGTGATGACGAACATTTTCGACCCCGAGATTTTTGCAGGTGTCCAATTTGAAACGCACATACGTATAAGAAAGTCGCGTGGTGACCACACTCCATTTTTTTTTTGAGTTGTTGATTGGAATTATTAAGGTAGAATTTATTGACCATTGTTTATTGCGGTCGAGGTATTACAGCCCAATGTTTAGTCCTATTGAAGTTGCCTCATCGAGTTTAAAAGCCGCTGTTAAGCAAGAGTTATCTATACAGTTGCCACAAATTTTAGCTGACAAAGACAGGGAAAATATATCTTAAACAAAATTACGCCTTTATCAGCTAGAAATAATAATTAAATATTATTGCAAACGATGTAGTTTTCCAATTTGAAATTGCTCTATATCATTTAGTATGGGTTTTGTTTCAATTTGAAGTTGTTTAGTTTTTTTTTGATGTTTTTATTCTCAATTTGAAATTAATTACTTTCAATTTGTAGTTGAAACAGCGTAATTGGATATAATATATTTTCATTAAATTTTTTGCTTTGAATTTTTGCTTAACAAATTCTTATAAGATTAGTGCCATTCACTTGCTTTCTGACATACAGCTTGTAAAGTAGAAAAAGCAATATTCCCTATCCCCAAAAATATCGAAAAAAAAAACATGAAAATAATTTAACATGTTCTACCTATATATTCCACCCGGGTCACAAAATGTTCGATTTCAATAGCACAAGGAAACAAGTTCTTATATTTTTTATACAGACGAGTACATATACGGGATAAAAGAAAAATTGTTTGACGACGAATCCTATGAAAACACGTTTTAAAAGAATTGTAAAACCTACGGGCGCAAATCGAAATCAAATTGTAAATAAACATGATACAAAATTCCTTTTATTTCTGTGAAAGAACTTTGAAGAAAAATCCATTATTTAAACGAAAACGATTCGGTTCGTAACTTCGTGTGCTTTTGTTTTCAAACAATGCCGGGCATCAAACCAAATAATATACTGAAAGGCGAAAAAAGTTGCAAATTCGAGTTTTTTATGAGGAAATTGGTTGTATTCTTGTATTATATCTTATATAATAATTTTTAATGATTTTCCTTTCTTATACGTAGCACGTATAAGAAAGTATTGTGATGAAAATTTTCCACGTTTTGAAGTCCCCTGATATCGAAAAAGTAGTTTAAAAAAATCTCTTTCTCTCTCTCTCTCTCCTCTGTGTCAGTGTGTGTTTAAGAATAATGAAAAAAATGTTTAAATTGTACAAATATTTTATATTATAAAATATGCTCAAATTGCTGTCCTTTAATTTCGGTAATGAATTCGATGAACAAAATTCTGCAAGGTGTCAATCAAAGTACATAGAATCTATGCACAAGCATATGTTCATTAATTAATTCTAAAAAACCCATCTACAGTATTTACAGACCACAAAACGCAAAAGTACATAAAAGAAATAAAGTAATAAAAACTTGACTAGAAGCAGGTGAATTTAACAATTCAGGAAACGTTGGATGGTGTTTATCCACATTAATACATTTAGCATTGAATGTATAACACATTCTATATATAAGTGACCTATGGATCACATTGGTGCACGCACGAGAACATAAGAACGTAACATTCGATCGAGAGGAAACCCTCCGGACAAAATAGTTAATAGCTATAAACTAAATTAAACAAAAAAACGAATGCTGGGCTGATCACGGCACGTTGCCATAGAATACATCCTAAAGAGCTGCAATAAAAGACTTTGAGAAAAACCTCGAACGGGACTCGAACCATTCCCTTTAAAATACAGATATTTTAGGAATCATCTCAGCACCATTTCAACTGGTCGAATATGATTAATATAAATAGGGGACCAAGCAGGGGCAGCATACTCAAGTTTAGAACGCACAAAGGAATATTATATTTGTGAAATAGCACCTGACGATGTATAATTTCGTGTAGTTTATATCACAAATCCCAGCATTTTCAATGCAGAGAAAGTAATGTGTTTTGAAAACGTAAGCTTCGAATCAAAATTTACTCTCAGATCCCTTACAAAATCACATCTATTTAGTGGCAGATCACCAAACCGGTATTCGTAATATAGTGAATAATGCTTTCTTGTGAACATCAAGATGGCATTTGGATATATTCATTTGCAGTTTATTAATGTCACACCAGCGTTCTATAATTTGAATCTGAGACTGAAGAAATCGGCAGTCTTCCACGGAGTCCGCCTATTCTTAAGAAATCTTTTAAATCGTCTGCAAGGAGCAACTTTTCGCAGTGCAACTGATCACATAAATTGTCATAGATCATTAATAAAAATTAGGAAAAGTAAGGGCCCCAGGTTACTTCCTTGAAGGACATCGGACGACGACACAAATATGTCCGAGACACGGTCCAAACAAGAACCAAAGCTGCTACAATCCGTGAGATATAATTCAAAATATTGTACTAGTTTTGGAACAAAGGCAATTGTAGACAGTTTACTAAGCAGCAACTTATGATCAATCCCATCGAAGGCCTTGGAAAAGTCCGTATGAACTACATCCGCCTAGTGAGAATTATCTATGTTCTAGGATAAATATTGAGCAAAAGTAGCCAAGTTGGGCAAAGTAGACCGTTTACTAACAAAACCATGTTGATGGATAGATATACAGTGCGATTCATTAGTAGCCGCTTCTTCGATTGCTCTTTTGTGTTTTAAATAAAAGAAAAAACAATTAGTAGAAGATCTATGGTTGCTTTTGGCGTATATTGTAAAAATGGTTTGACCTCTGACGCACTTCCGGTTTCACCGGAAATGCACGAAACCTAATTTCTTTAAATGACTCACTCGATATATTTTTGGATTTTCTTGCACTGCTTTAAATTGTCTGTTCAACTGTTTTTTGTCTTTAAAAATTGAGCTAATAGGTTTTGAGTTATTAATTTTTTGTGAAAATATTTGACCAAAACACGTGTTAAGAAAAAAATCATTTTCACATTGTTTTTAAAAGTAAAAACATTAACCTTGGTGGTGCTTGTAGCCAAGAAAGTTCTGCATCATTTGGTAAAGTTGCACTCGACAATACCTCAAAAACTTTGCTTTTTCAAAGCCAACTTCTAGAAATTTTCACATACCAAAAACTTATTTTTTTTTAATGGAACACCCAGTATTTTATTGAGGCATTTTATTTCTTTTTTTTCTCTCTTTCATTTTTGTTAACAATGTCCTATACCTAACTTCTGTAATTTCTGAGATAATCACTATAGGACCAATTAGCGGTCAATTAAAGAACTACGAGCGCTGTTGTTCTACGCACCAAAATATTCGTTCATCCAATGGAAGGCAGGAATTGCGTCCGACTTCCTTAGTCAACTGTCAAACAAGTAAATGTTAAATCCAACTATCCCAAAAGTAATAATTTTACAGAATGAAGAGCATCGCATTTTAATTTTTTTATTTCCGGCAATGTCCAGTTGCAGTATTTAATTTTTGACACTGTTGGTTAACATCGAAACAAAATAAAGGTTATGTTTACTGATATATATAAGTTTTGAAAATCCGTCCGTAGATAGCGAAGATACTCTCCTCCATTAACATTTTCCCCACTATTCCTCCCCACACATTTATTTACCAACGATTTTCAAAGTTTGCAGGTGTGATAAAGTAGGGGGGGGGAATTATGTGTTATAATAACGGAAATTGTGACGATGAACGTATTCACTTTAATATAAGGTGGCTTTCTTAGTAAACAACAAAAAATTGAGAATGCCAGGATAATTTATCTGCAACCAATTGACAAAAATGTAACCGATTCTGAAAATTTCTTTCATCTAACCCTGTGTATGAATATGCTACGGGTGAATATCATATTTCCTCATTATTCTGGATTCTCAAATTTGAATTACATCTAACTGACGACTAATTTTCTTTCTCTTTCTTTCACATTCAATACTTTCTGTTCACTCAAACCATCCCTTTGTACTTTCGAAGGTTTCTGGCTTCGGCTGACTTCTACCAGGGATCGCTGTGCATAAAGTCTGGAATCCAGACTTTATGCACAGCGATCCCCAAACTCATCCCCAGACTCTGGATGCTAGCAAAGAGTTTCTTTCAAATTCACTCAAAACGTCAATCATACCTATTAACTCTTCATAGGAATAATTCATTTGGATGATAACTAATAGTGATTCTTTTGTAAGTTTGACATAAATGTATACCGATTTTCTTTAACAGTTGACTCAGGCAGTCAGCCGCATTCCAGCCTTTATTGGACGAATATTTGGGGTGCATAGAACAGCGGCCGTAATTCTTTAATTAACCGCTAATTGTTCCTATAGTGATTATCTCAAAAATTACAAAAGATAGGTATAGGACATTGTTAACAAAAATGAAAGAGAATAAAAATGGAACAAAATGCCTCAATAAAATACTTGGTGTTCTATTTAAAAAAAATAAGTTTTTGGTATGTGAAAATTTCTGGAAGTAGGCTTTGAAAAAACAAAGTTTTTTGAGGTATTGTCGAGTGCAACTTTACCAAATGATGCAGAAGTTTTTTGGCTACAAGCACCACCAAAGTTAAAATTTTTACTTTTAAAAACAATGTGAAAATGATTTTTTTCTGAACACGTGTTTTGGTCAAATATTTTCTAAAAAAATTAATAACTCAAAAACTATTGGCTAAATTTTGAAAAAGAGAAAACAGTTGAACAGACAATTTAAAGCAGTACAAGAAAATCCAAAAATATATAGGGTGTCATTAAAAAAAATTAAGTTCCGTGCATTTCCGGTGAAACCGGAAGTGCGTCAGAGCTTAAAGTATTTTTACAATATGCGCCATAAGCAATAATGTATCTTCCACTAAGCGCTTTTTCTTTTACTTAAAACACAAAAGAACAATCGAAGAAGCGGCTACTAATGACACCCTGTACAATTGCCAGCTCCGTGGAATAGGCGAACATAAAGACACCTGTCAAAAACCTTCGCAAAATTATTCATTATAGCTATAGGTTGATAATTGTCGAAAACCCTCCTTTCGCCCATTTTAAAAACGGGCGTTATTCTACTAATTTACTAGCAGTCAGGGAAGAGAGGTATACTCAATGTCAAATTAAATAAGTAGTGAAGTGGTTCAGCAGAAACATTGGCCCAATATCTTACTAGAAAGCTGCGTATGTTATCACATCCCATAGTATTAGAATTTTTAATTGATTTGAGTGATGTGAGTACATCGACGTAAGACAAGCTTGTAACATTAATTCCTAAGAAATTGGAATGGGGCAAAGAGTAACCAGATTACTATTAGGAGAATAAACTGATTGAGTGTAGTTGGAGAACCCGGCAACGATAGATAGTGGGTCAGACAAGACACCGCCCTTGCCAGTCCTCAGCAAGCTTATTATCCCTCCATCAGTCTTCCTGGACGGTGTAGGACCAAAATTGTTTCGAGTTATTCACTATAGACATCTGCATACTCTTGATGTTATCTTCGAAAAGTTTTTTTGAATTAAATTTAATCTTCGTGCGAAGCTCCTTGAAATTGATTAAATCGCTGTTGTTCTTATATTTAAGATATTTACGACAATAGTCATGTTTAGCTCTCATATCACGGATACGCATGCTGCCCAGTATGCCATGCAAGGTGATTATGTTTAGTATTAGTTTTAAGTGGTACAAAATCATTGAGTAACCTAGACTATATAGTATTCTTAAAATGCAGTTATTATGTTTTTAAAATGAATTACTAGAACAGTAATTGGAATGAGATATTAAATTTTTCACAAAATAGTTTATCAAACTGTGTATGTACATTACGTGTAAACCGCAAACATCATCCGGAGAAACTTATTAAATGTCTTACTGCCAAGCACAAACATAGTAATAAGTGCATAAAAGGGTACACCTTTAAACCCGTTATGAATTGTGCTGCAATTAGATGGTAGTCACCTTCTCGATTAAAATATAATACTCGAATATGTAAATTTTCTCTCGTGGCGTCCCTAATCATCGTGACGTGTTTTTTTTTTCATCCCCTTTCCTCCATTACTTTCGCTTTCTTTTACATTCCGGAATTAATCCAGAGCACAACAAAGGCACAGGGCCCCGACAGTATCCTGTTTTAATTTTCCGAGCGCAAGAATTAGTATACCTGCTTGTCGACTGGTAAAATTAGAACGCTCCCGTGTTTGTGTTCCAGTGACGTGCTCCAGCCGACATCTAGATGGCTATTGTTGAAAGCAGAACAATGAATAAACATGTTACATTTGTTTTCTGTGACACATTCTGATATACTTGTTAGTTCTGTATGCTGCGCTTGGTGCGTCGTTCTTTATTAAATTTACCGAGTTGGGGAACTTGAAGCTTTTTTTTTTGTTGATGAATAAACACATCCTAGGTATATCATTCTTCAACATGAATTGCATGAGTTGTATTTTAATTTTGTTTTGAACATTTTCGCTAGACGTATCTGACATTTGGATGTTGTATGTCATATTTTAGAAGCAAGGAATAAAACCGATTCGAAATTTGTATGTACACTGCTTTTAACAATTTTATATCCACAAATAGGAATTTAGTATACAGGGTGTGTCATTAGTAGCCGCTTCTTCGATTGCTCTTTTGTGTTTTAAATAAAAGAAAAAACAATTAGTGAAAGGTTTCACCGGAAATGCACAAAACTTAATTTTTTTAAGCGACTCACCCTATATATGTTTGGATTTTCTAGTACTGCTTTGGGTTGTCTCTTCAACTGTGTTTTCTTTTTCAAAATTGAGCCAATAATTTTTGAGTAATTAATTTTTTTGAAAATATTTGACCAAAGCAAGTGTTCAGAAAAAAATCATTTTCACATTGTTTTTAAAAGTAAAAACATTAACTTTAATGATGCTAGTGGCCAAGAAAATTCTGCATCATTTGGTATAAGTTGCACTCGCCAATACCTCAAAAGCTTTGTTTTTCAAAGCTTACTTCTTGAAATTTTCACATACCAAAAACTTATTTTTGTTAAATTGAACACCCAGTATTTTATGGAAGGAATGTCCTATGTGCAGTACTATAATTCCAATTTTCATAGAATATAATTCATAGCTCCCATTAGCCCCATGATTAAAGTTACTTTTGTCATTAGATAAGTATGATTTGGCGCTTCTTTAATAAATTTATTGATTCCTTCTGCGTTAAAAGTTTTTGATTTTTTTGGTTGATAGCAGTCGGACTGACGTTTTAAATAACGTTTTCGGAAAATGACGATGTTTTTGCACCAGTTGCCAAACTATGAAGCTTTTGTATACTGCATCGCATTTACTCTTTGACTTGTTAGGCAGAAGACTTTCTGCGGCGGCAGCCGCTAATTTGGAAATTTCTGGCGGTGTGCAAAAAATATCAGTCAAACCTAATTCACCTTTAGACATTGTAATACACTCAATAACTCAACAAATTCAAACGGATAACACAAATACAACAAGTATATTTATAAAATGTCAAATTTGACAGTAGTATATTCCATCGAAGTGTCATTATTATTCATCAGTATTTAGTAATGCATGGCATTACTTGATAGAAATCGTGTATTTAACGCATAAAGGTTCGGCCTGTTTTTATCTTGCATGCCAGCTAAAATGCATGCATTGAAACGAACGTTGTTGCCAATATGTACACATGTAGGCGAGAAAAGTTGTGCGGAAGTCAGACGACAAGCCAGCGATATGATCATTTCGACAAATTTTAATTTCGTTTTTCAAGAATTCAGTTTACTTTGGAAGCATGTTTTAATTTCTTTTGATTAGAATTATTTTTTTAGTTTATCGCCATAAATTATATTTATTGATTTTTTACATTTTGTTTTCCAAGAATTACCTTTATTTTTTTATTTTTTTTGTTTTGAAATTTATTGCCTTTACAAGAATATTTTTATTTCTCCTACGTATTATTTTGGTAGTGTCATACATTAACTGTTTTTTAGAGGTTGCATTTGATGACTATGTATAAGATTCTAGAAATAAGTATGTCTTTCTTGCGGTAGTACTTAATAATATTGTACGCATGAGCGTAGCTGTATAGTATATCACTATTACGGAGTGCATTCATATTCTTTTGTCAATTTTCAAACAAGTGTAGGTACTGCAAAATTAAAGTACCTACCTTGTCTATCACATCTGCTACGGCAAACCACTAATCCAGACCTCATCGTTACACACACATGCAGCTTATGACATTCGCTGAAGGTCTACTTGTCGGCTCTCGTATGTATATTTGTTAGGCGGGTACGGTTTGGCAACTCTTTCTGTGTTATACACGAGAAACCGCATGAAAGGTAAAAACAGGCCGGACCTGTATATTACTTAATAGTTGTGGATAAAAAATATACAAGCTTAATACTTATTTGTATATTTCAAGTAGTTATCACAAAAATAAATAAGAATATAACTATATGATATCCAGAGAAGTTAGTAATAGTATTCAAAGTGAAATTAATTTGCATTGCAGGATTAAAAGACGTACAATAGTAATGATCACATCTATAGAACGAAGTGAATCAGAAGTAATTGTTTTAATAAGAAAAATATGACAACTCCCATCAAACACATTTAACGGGCGAATCGAAAATAAGTACAAATTAAGTTTTATAACTAAAAATATAAATGTTTGTGATATGGAACACATATTACAAATGGATATGTGAGAATATTGATGTTGATTTTAATACCTATAACTGAATCTGAAGTTTAAATTTTGATAGTGTTGTAATATATAAATATTCTTAATTCAGTTGTCTGCTCTTGTTGAATTTTAGGCAGATATAAATCATACATAATACGACTTCAAAGGATGCACAGTATTAAGGAATACCAGGATAACTCTGTATATGAATTTAACAAAGCTGACCCTATTATATTAGCCGCAACAGATATATACATAATGTTTGTCTGCGGATAGACTGTAGTAATAGGTTTACAATGTGGGACTAATATTGCCGGTATTCCTATAATATAAATATATAAATGTAACTTTAAGGCTGATGTCTTGAACCAGTCGTTTATAAAAGTTTATGGATGAATAAAATAGTGTAATAGAAAGCTTGGAAAATTACTTTTAATATCAAAATAAAAATTTTCTAAATCCTACAGTATGTAGGTACTATGGAAAATAATCTACAGTTTAACAAATAATATGTATGAACATTATGGATTGCCCTGATGAGCCCCATATTACGACAAAAAAAATTGTGATATTTTTTGAATAATTACGAATGATTTTGACCGTTCCATTCACAAGTTTATTTTTAAATAGGAAATACTTGTACCAGACATATTCAATCTTCTTTTAATTATAACTAGTTATATTACACGTTTGCTGATAAACAATGAATTTACTAATGCGGTATATTATAACACTTCAGCAATTTTTACCTGCCGTCTACAGGTAAAATTAGAACACAAATCTTGCACATGCAAGGGTTCTTTTGTATACATACACATACATACATTCTATTCGCCAGCAGCAATCCAGTGCCGTACGCCGACCGCCGCACAGCTGTTTATTATTGACAAGGAGGGGTGGAAGCGACTACGCGCCTCTACCTAACTTAAAACGCCGGAGATTTAGTACTGGTACGACCGCGATCGCTATATCTACCTTCGACAGCAGCGCGCAAACCGTACTCGCATTTTGTAACAGCGAATTTCGTACTGAACCGGATATGATTATGACAGGAAAACAAATTACAAAGTGATCGTAAAAATGTTTTTAGCTTCTCGTATGAGCCGGGGAAGCAAACGTTTGTGTCATTCGGCTTAAAAATTGCCGTACATCAAAAGTGCCCAAACAGTGTTTGTTTTTAACGTTTAAGTAAGGTTAGAGTGACACGTGCTTCTGGGATAAATTGCGAAGAAATTAATCACTGTACCGTTTTGTTTACTGTGTGATCGATCTAAAGGTACAACGACGGATGTGGATTTATAATCGTTTTCAGTAAGTTTTTAGTGATGATTTTCGAGAGGGAATAAGGTGTATGTATGGAGCATGTGACGACCAAGTTTCGTGTAAATAAACGGCTCGCTTGTTCACCTCCGTCAACGCGTATAACAGACAGAGAAAGAACGAACGAGTCTTTTACAATACTTGTTCCTACGCCGTGGTAACTTCGAGTCACTAACCTGTGTTGCACGAAGTTCTAAAATAATAACGCATTCGAAAGTTTTAGAGAGAACGAACGGGGGTTCTGTGTTGTTGGTTCACGCAGCTCTGCACTTCGGAGAGTTAAAACATTTTGTCTTGCAGGTGTATGCATTTCTGTATCGAAGGAAAACAGAACTATAACACAACCCATTGCGTATACACTTAGTCATTGCTTTTTCCCGAGAAATGTGTTCGAAACATGCTTCATATTATCATTTTCAATTAATTATTATTATTGATATACTCAAGTGTATGACGATTATCAGAAATTGATAAGATAGTAGGTGTAATGAATTCAACACTCCCTTACAGGGAAGTTTGGACATAATAACGAGTTGTAAGGCACTTTTACACTTACTGCTTATATTTCTAAATCAAAACGATATCAATTTATTTTACGCGGTTTATTATTAGGTTATGAAAGTTATAATAAATGTAAATATTTAGATTATTTTATTATACCATCATCTTTTCAATTATCTTCTCTGAATAAATATAAATGCATTAAATTTAAGCAATTTTGTTTTATTCCTAAACATTTTATAGTAAAACCATCGTGCGGGCAAGTGTTTATATGATCCACTTAAAAGGAATGCCAAACAAGTATCTATGTTTATAGTTTTAAAACGTGACCAGCAAAGATACTGAATATGAGTGACGTGCATGTGAAAGGCTATTTTGATGCAGTTGACTAGTCAAAAACGAAATATTAAGAAATAAGCATTGTATACTAAACGTTATTAAATCGAAGCCTATTTTTTAAAACTATAGGTAGGTATACGGATATTATGCAGAATAATTGATTCAAAAGCGCTAATTGAAGGAAATATGTTAATACTTTCAATGTTCAGTAAATACTCTAAACAGAAAAATTATTAATTAAAAACAGTGCCCATTTATTGAAAGTTTCAGTCTAGGGCATGTAATAAAATCGGTGAAGCGATTGGTGCATTATGGTGTAAGAATCGGTGTATGGTGGGTAATTTTTTTACCATTTTCTAAAAGTACAAAACATAGATTTTTAAGGCGAAGAATTGATTTTTAAACAGAAAAATGTGTTTGTTAAACGCCTTCACTCTTCGGAAAAAACTAGCCTCTCTACATGATAGGGAGGAAATAAAAGTTGCAGGATATAACACCATTCACGAGAAATGTAAACCGTTTATGGAAGAACATGCTTAAAAATGACAATCTTGCAATAAAGTATTGATGTATGTAATGATGATAAAGAACTAAATCTTCATTCCTCTCATCCAGAAATGTCTTTTATGTTCACTTGCAATGTGAACTGCATACGGAGGAATATTATCTTCACACAACTTGGTAACACTGTAAAGTGTATTAAAATTTGTGCGTTACAAATTGTATTTCTGCCAGGGTTGGCAAATATCATATTTATGTAAATAGCAAAATATCATAATATGTATCAGATATTGTGATATTTTTAAAAGGGGTCGATGTATAAAAGAAACCTTTATTACAGTAACAGAGAATGAGGAATATCATCATCACCATCTTGAGACAATTCACTTAAGGCAAATAGTTCATAATTTAACTTTGGCGAGATGCAGTTCAACTGTTTGACTTTTTTATCAGTATTTTGATTTAAACATTTAAAAGTAAATACAAGTTTACTCGTTTTTTTTTTTGTTGTCCAAACGATTTCTTAATTTAGATTAAAACATCCCAAAATCGAAAAAACCCTTTCTAAACCCAACTGTTGGCGCTACTGCACTGAATAACTGCTCATATAATTGTAAGAATTTGACTATTCTGAGTCAGAAATTGTAACTGAATTCCACCAAATCATTGGATTTGTTGTTTGGAATTGTGCGGAAAATAAATACTTTGCAAATGGAGAAGACTTTGTTGTAAGAGCCCATAACAAGCGGAACCAATTCTGAGATTCTTGAATTTAGCAGATCAAAAGCCAAAAGATAAATTTTGTCCTAAGAATCTGATCGGACATATTCGTCAAATAGTGATGTAAACCCAAAACAATATCCCTACTTTTGAAAAACGCATTTTTTACCGTGCTTGGTAGATCTTCAAAATAAAGTAAAAGAAATATATGCGTGTACTGAAGAACGCGAAACACTCACGTAATAGCACGCTCGACACTTAAGAGTGAGCGAACAAATAATTTGATTTTACGAGTTGTTTTGAGATTTGAGATGTACCTAACCAGCAGTAAACAAAAGCCGGGAAATCACAGAATTGTATCCACGAAATCACTGTTGTCACATGATGCAATAATGAAAGCTGCTTGAAGTAGCTGTTTTGGAAATTTGACACTAAGGGTTCTATTTTAGGTCAAATATTACAATTTAAAATTTTCTTCCAAATTCTAAAGAAATATTGCCATGAGCAGTACTGATTTATTTTGAGAGCAAGCTGATAAATTAGAACAAGATAGAGTTCTATTTACAGCATCATTTATTACTTGCATCATGCTGTTGTCACGTTTTCAATTTTACGCAAAAAATCAAAGACTTTTTGGGCTCCCCTATTTATTTCGTTAAAAATAAATAAACGATATACATCAATCAATAAACATCAAGATATATATAATATAATATATAATTTTTTTTATATTATTACTACGTGGTAACAGCAACAAGAAGCAATTGAAACTTTACATTTAGTCAAAAAAATATTTAAGCGAAGTGTAAACATCATACTTCTCGTCATACTTATTTTAAAGGCTCCCCAGATTTTGATTAAGAAAATTCCCAGCAGCATGTTAGAATATTTGAAATCTGCTTTATTGACCGTTTCCTTAACATAAAACGAGATAAATGTTTCAAATATTTTTCGAAAAATAATATCAATTTAATTTTTTGTATTTATACACAGTAAAAAGAAGAAGTTGTAAATTACCTTCCAATACTGCTATCAGCAAATATAATCGAATTTCTTAGCCTTAGATAGCATTAAAAGTCCTATAAACACAAAGACAAATATCCTGCAATTAGAGCGAGATATGGCACCCCACCAATAATATCCAGTCTAATTTCCACACCGGTTAAGTCAACATTGGTCATAATAATTCCACATTGAACAGGAAATAGGCATATGTTTATTTGTGTAAATGTTACAAAGAGTTAAAAATATGTGAAAATTTGGGAACAAATATAAACATGAATTTAGCATTTAGCATATCGAAAATTCCAAGATATGCTTTTAGTCATCAACATCACATATGTGTGTATCAAACTGAAAGTATATGTTAGGCACATTTGTGATCCTTATATTTTTGAAAGCTTGTTATTTATGTATAACAAAAGACACCAAACACAAACAAACCAAAGTTTTTATCCTGGAGACACGATATATACCATATATAGCGGCGGCCAAAAGATAAAAAATGCACAACAAATTGAAACTATTACAAATTTAAAATGACTGGAAGAATACAATTACTATCTTCTTACCTCTGCATACATGTTCAATATTTGTAGCGCTGAATCATGTTGATATTATTACAGGTTATTCTTCTCGAGAAACAATCTCTTAGTGAGATTATCTTATCTAAAATTTTGGGGTCGTCCAAATCAAACTCATGGTTAAATTCGAAATGATGTCTTGACAAAGCTGTTCTGTTTCATTTTTCTTCCTATAAAAACAATCCTGTTTGTCATTTTGCACACCTCTAGATAAGCTGTATTCTTGAGTATTCTGAACGAAGAAAAACGTATTATATGTCAGTTACCACTGCTATTATTAGCCACCTTACTAGATTTTGTCTAGATTATTTTGTTCCCTTTTTATTTATCATAGACACAAGTGGTCTAGTACATCGCATATAATATGTAATACATGATATATGCACCTTCTTTAAATTGATTTTGTATTCAGTAACATTCTTCCATTTTTTAATGAAATTGAAATAGCAGCTACCTCTGAAAGATTTATGTCGTTTTTATGACAGGTAATCATATCCCAATTTAAACCTTGCAACTACTTACATCCTTTTAATTTTATTATTATTATATTTTTGCTCATTTATATATACTGATTCACCATATGAGAAATGGTAAGAAGACAGATGTTAGTATTTCCTTTCGCGTAAATGCAAGTTACAACTTGTTTTTGAATACGTTTGGTCCCCTATAAAAGGTGTTATTACCTGCTGTTTATATATTGAATGGCTATACTTAAAGATTACTAGAAGAATAGATTTGTAACAATACAATATCAGGTATATTCTACGACACTTTGTTCTATTCAAAGTAAAGATACTAACTAACATGTTAAGTAAATTTTACTAATGACAATGTATTTCTAATAAAGTGTAAAATTTAAGATTAATTTCCTTATTTTCGGTTAAAATATAAATAATCTAACACATATTAATTATTTTAATAAAAGGATAAAACAATTACAAGCAAATAATATAACGATGTCTAAACTTCATTTTATTGCTTATTAATTCGATTCAATCAATTTATGTTTGGGCCAGTTGCTTTGTGTGTGCTGCTCTGTAACGTCTTTATTACGTTTTCCTGACTTAACCACAATTTGCATACATATTGGACTTGGCTGCGATAAAACTGAGATTGTGTAGATGCTAATCCATCTAAAACCTTTATTACTGTTCAGTAATACTATTTCCTGTATGGGCAACAGAAATGCAACTAGTATGTAACTAAATCGAGCACGAAACAGATGCTTTTATGGTGCTTGCCTAATGTTTGTTACAAATGTTATGTAATGAGTGTTTTTGTCTGTTTTCTACATCATTCTTTGAAACAGTATGCTCTTTATACTGCTTTGTAACTCCAGTATAATCTGATGTTAGTAAGCCTTCGAAATAAATTTATATATTTTGCATTTGTACGCTATCTCTACCTTCGGCAAGTAAATACTCTAAAGGGGCCCATACACTGCGGTTTTGTTCGACAGTTTTGTTCGACGAACAAGTCTATCGAACAAAACCGTCCAACAAATCTGAAGTGTGTGGGTCAAAAGCCGTCGTTGATGTTGGCGTACAAAGCTGCTGAAAATATCTGGTTCGGCCTGTTTATATAGGGGCCCACACACTGCGGTTTTGTTCGACAGACTTGTTCGACGAACAAGTCTGTCGAACAAAACCGCAGTGTGTGGGCCCCTTAAGAGAAAAAAGATGCCTGTGTAATTCCAACAATCGAAGATCATTCAAATATCAGCGTTTTTTATACTTCAACTACTATTAGACTGAAACCCATCAGCAGCTTCCTGCAAAAGCTTGCTAGAGACTACAAAAAGAATCATTTAACGAGTACACAACAACATAAATTACTTTGAAAATACAATGCACAAATTAATTGAATACACTCTCATTCAGTCCTTCAAAACTTGAAAACACTGCATAAAACTAATTAAACATTAACAAAATGTTGACATATTAAAGTAATTAATAATAAATATACTGTACATAAGATGATGGTATTACAAATATAAGTGAAAACTTAAGTAGAATGATGACAGGGAATATTTATTAATATTAATTTGAATATTTTCCTTGAAATTAACTAAAATTGAATTAAAAAATATTACGATGTGCGGTACTATATTTTCTTCTCTGTTGCCTTCCTTTAATTTTTGTATTTTAGATTAAACAATTAACAAGATACAAATTATACCTTTTACTATAGGTGGGTTAATCATCTCAATATCTGGGTATATTGGGTTGAGCAATGATATTTGTGATATGCTTCTAGGTTAGATTAAATAATCTTAATTTTAAAAATTACTCACTACTATGAAGTAGGTTTCCTTTTTTTCGTGTATGGAGTGGCATTAAATTTATAACAAACGTAAATGCTTTGAGCTTCCGACCTAGTGCAAGTTTAACTGATATTTAAATATCATTTATTGGTAGGTAGGTAGTTGCTTCGCGTACAATTACGTAAATGCTAATTTATTACAAAGTAGCAAGCAATTGAAATACCTACTGGATCCTTTGTTTGAGGAACTATCATTATTCCTTAACTACAGCAAACGTATTAAATATAATATGTTCATCCAAATGGCAACAGATCTTAAAAAAGAAACAGAAAACAATTACCCACTCTCAACGTGAAGTGCCCTGGCATTTACGAGATACACAAACACACATATTTTATCACAACTCCTCTTCTGGGAATAACACCTAGCCTTGACGGTTCTTTAGTTTCTCGGAATTATTATTGTCTGCGCGTATAGCAGAATATTGTATAGAAATATGCATGTACGTCTTACACAATTCCATTCGAATGTATCTGTTTTCGTTCGTTTGCATAAGGCGTAAATATAACATACCAGATAGCGAAAATAATGAGGTTTGCCGAAGTGTCAGATATTTTCTATTGTCAGCAATAAATCCTCGCATAGCATAGATACATATTTATTAGTTATTTCGAAAATGCAATGGTATCCAATTCATTTCAAGCTTAGAAAATAATACCAGCCATTTTTTTTATACATATTGGTACTTATTGAGGAAACATTTCTTAAGTGTAAGAAATAGGTGAAACCTATAAAAAAATGAATATTTATTAAGTTACAGTCGTTATAGTGACCAACAAAGTGTTTACCGTAAGTCTGTAACTGACAAAAAACAAGAGCATAATATGCAAAATAAATTAATCGAAAGCGTTAGTTTTGGCTTAGCTTTGGTAAGGGAGTAAATGCAGGTTGAGACTTGTTCAAATATGATTTGACTCGTTCATTCAAGTCTCTATTATTCTTGAGACACATCCTATACAAAAGATGCGACTTTAACTGTAACGCAGCAGGTCAAATCACACCATATGTACTACATGCATCAGATATATGAAAGATTGGTTATCTCTCTAGAGGAGAACCATGCTGAAAATTGCTATTTCTGTATTAAGGGTATGGTACCACCCATTCGTGCTGATGAAAAATTCGTTTTAGTTTTTTACATAATTTGCATCCTTTAAAGTATTCAGAACACGTTGGTGAAAGAATATTTTAATTAAACAATTACATAGAGACAATGTCGGCTTTAAAACCCCTAACCACATCCCGATCTTCATCTAATTCCTCATCCTCCAATTCACAATGAAACCGAGCAGAGTCAAAGTACTAGTGATACTAGATCTGATGATAAATCACGGATTTCATTGCATCTACATCACACGAGCAATAACGAGCAATATTTTATTACTCAGTTTGAATTAAATGACATTGGTGCGGCATTTGAATCTATTAAAATCAACAACAGAACTTATTGGGTCGTGATTACACCAATGGAAACTCTTAACTAAATAAATAAGAACTAGTATGACACGAAAGTCTTGTAGATTTCTGTACCATGCTCGACAATTTGGCAAAGCGGAATCATATTCCCAAACAGTTTGAAGTTTTCGGGATAAATCAGATTTTACACATTTTATATACATAGAGTTGTGAAAGATCAGACTGACAGCAGGAAACTTCTACCCGGTTCTAATTAGAGAAGACAAAGTAGTTGCAGTTATTTTGTGAATACAATCAGATTATCCCAAATATTTTTGCTTTTTATGTATTTGGGAATAACCATTTATCATAAGACCATAATACCTAAGGACGTTAAATTAGTGCCCATGAAAAACTTTGTTAAGTCATTGGATCCGGAAGATGATGATATTAAATATTATCGAGAAAAGTTTTAAAAAATAACAAAAATTATGCTAAAGGTAGGTACTTTTATTAGACCTCAGATACGAGAAATAGGAAAAGATAGGAAATTTTAAACCAAATTAGTAGGACGAAGCCGTATGGGTGTCCATGGTGCAAGTTCTTGCCAGCTTTTGTGGGAAAGAAAAAAACAGAAAATTACAACCCATTAGTATTGTATATACATGACATGGTGCTGGATACATTATGTTGTTTGAAGTGCATATTTTCCGGAAAATCGCGCTGTTTTCCGAAAAATATGGGCGACGTTAACGATGTACAGGTTTAGCGCTATTACAAAGTTATTTTGGGAATGAAGAACCGAGGCCGTGGATGTTGCTGTTGCATTTTTAATTGTCAAAATTTGAAAATTACATTAGAGTATATTATAAACAGAAAATACTTTTCATTAAAGTCTACACGAAATTAGAGCTTACTTAATCTAGCTTTTATGAAAATGAATGTTTCTATGTTTTATATAAGAATTGATATAGGTCACGTCATGGCAAAACCATAAGTTGAAATTTGTTGGTCAGTGTTACTATACTTAATATAATTCGTTCTATAACTAGACCTATAATTTATAGAATTTATATTTCTATGTAATTCAAAAGTTCAACTTTAACTTAACTATTCAACTATTGAAAATAAAATAACTTTACCTTGCAGTGTACATCGTCCAAAGATCAAAGTATTTTCAGTTTTCGAGAATCAAGTCAGTGCAATTTTCCCATTTTTTTTGATAACTCCAAACATTTTTATTTATTTTTTGACTTTGGAAGCTAAAACACCAAATTGTAGTTAATCTGGTATCGTAAATATTTTGTATATTAATTTAATTGACATAAAAGGCAATTTGAATCGTTTTTTTAGTTTTAGTTTCTCATCTTATTTATTATTTGCCATTGTATCTTACGACCGTCTTGAAAAATTAAGTTGTCTTTCGTTAGTGGAAACCTAACAAACCGAGGATAACAAAGTTTAGCTTTCTTTTGTTAAGCTTTTCTGTTTTTCTTTCACACAGAGTGACATCTTCTCTGTCAAAATACGTATATCGAGTTTTAAACTACTTTGTTTGGAAGAATTTTTAAGTTTTTGTTTGCCTACTTAGCTACATCTATAATATAATTGCATATACATTCTTGCACTTAAAATTCACTCATATTAAAGAACTTATTAAAACTTCATAGATTTGCTCGCGGAAGTTCCATTTTATAATTAAAGTATGGTTCGTAGAGGAGGACTAATGCTTTTCAGTATAATACTAATTGCAATTAGATGTGCAGTTTCACAAAATCTTGTGACACATCACTTTTTGATTGACGTACATTTTTTGCATTACTCTTTCGACGTCTCGGATATCTATTTGATGATATGGGAGTGAGTTTCATCTTCTCCTAAATAAGATGCATAAAGATTTACTTTCCATATTTTGAATCTCGTCTCCACAATTAATTCACTATTAAATTTTGCACTGTCTCGTGAGTGTTTTAGGTAACCTGGGAGGGCATTGAAAGCTTTAATCGCTGCATAGTACGGTCCTTTTTCATATATAGTATTTGTATGGCGTGGAATAGATAGATTATTAGCTCCTCTCGTTTTCATATTTGATTTAGAAATTTCAGCGTTCGTGGGAAAACACTGAATAATATTACTACGAAATTTCAATAGTGTGCAGATATATAAGCACGGAACAGTTACAATTTTCGCTTCTTTGTAATAATTACGACACAACGTCCAATGCGACAAAAAACATAGAGCGGATAATTTTCTTTTGTAAAATAAAAACGTTATGAGAAGCGAACTCGGACCTCATGCCAATATTCCACACCCCATGCGAGATTGAACGGAAGCAAAATAAGAGGTCCTTAATGTAAATAGGTTTATATAATTTTTTAAATGGTATATTGCATAAAACGCGCAGCTTAGTTTACTGCACAAATTATTTATTTGATCGCACCAGTTCAGAGGGTTATCAAAAATTACACCCAAGAATTTTGAAGTTGATGATTGAGGCAGTGACTTATGATTATATTTCACGTATAACGACTTTTTGCATTGACCATAGACAAGAAAGCTGTTTTTGGTTATATTTTAGTGCAGATTATTTTACGTACACCATATTGCTCCAGCTTATGCAACAGAATGGCATTGTCAATTAGGTCAAAAGCCTTACTCAAATCAAAGTTAATATTTCAACGTATCGCTTATGATTTAATTGCTCCATAGTCCCAACCAGACAATCATAAACCGCATCCTCACAAGACCTACCTCGTAAGAATGGCTGATTCAAGTTCATTATGTTCAGTTGGAAACAAATAAAGTGCATTTTTGTTTGGAGAAATTGTTAATTTAGTAAGAGCTCATTCAACAGATGATCTACAACAACTCATTCAATTAAATTTGGATCGACTACATGAGGATTTACAAATAATATTCTAAAATGAAATATACAAAAAAGTCATATTATCAAATGTATAAATTTTACCGACATTAATTGTCAGGGTAAAAAAGTATCTACGCGAACGAAGAAACTTACCTAGGACATATAATATATATTCCATGCTGTTGTGGGCGATTTATATACAGTATTTAATATCAGAAATAAGTGATTCGTGTTGCTCTGTAAGGTTAATTCTTGCGAATATTTGTTGCATTCAAAGTATACCATGATAATGGTGTATACCATGATAATGGTATACAATAGTGTTTTGCGGTCGGTGCGTTAGCGCCCCAATAATGTTAAAATGTTCAGTTCAAAAACGAGAGGAATGTGACTTCAAAGAAAAAAAATGAGGTGTGGCCACCACACAACTTTCTTATACGTATGAGCGTTTCAAATTATAGAATTTTAAGAATTTTTTTTACAAAAATTATTTAAAATCCTATTCTAAGTACTTCTATTCTCTTAATAAATCTCTATAGAATACATACTTTGCAAGATATTATCAAAAAAGTGCTCCTCGCCAAGAGTAAAAAAGTGCTACTTCCGGTCTCAATTTTGAAATTTCACATATACAAAAAATATTGTAAATCCAGTTTTAAATACTTTTGTACTCTTGATAAATTTATATAGAATGCATAACTTACGACATATTTGCAAAAAATCGCTATTCGATAAGAGTAAAAGTGGTACTTCCGGTCTGAATCTTGAAATTTTTTTTATACAAAAGATATTGAAAATTATGTTTTAAATACTTTTATACCCGTAACGTACTTGTCTAAAAAGCATGACTTGCGAAATATTCGCGAAAAACTGATTTTCGATAAGAGTAAAACACCTACTTCCGGTAGGAATTTCGGAAAACTTTTTAGATAAAATTATTCTCAATTTTGATTTTAAGTATATATGAATTCTTTATAAATTTGTTTAAACTTAGTAGTTGACGAAATATTGGCAAAATTTGATTTTTTCGCTGAAGTAAACTGCTACTTCCGGTTTACCGATTTTACTGAAAAACTAATCAGGTCTCAAGAGGGAGATTATACACGTAAATACAAAATTTGGAATTGATATGTACAGCGGTTTGACCGCTATCGTGGTCACACACACACACACACACACAGAGAGAGAGAGAGACATTTTTTAAAAACCAATTTTTCGGTATCAGGGGATTTCAAAACGTGGACATCTGCAAAAATCTCGAGGTCGACAATTTTCAATCATCACAATACTTCCTTATAGCTACTACGTATAAGAAAGTAAAATCAAACACCTCCAGAGAAAACGAAAGCTTTTAAAGGAAACACCTTATCAGAAAATATTTGTGTACTATTATATCGTAAATGCGCTTTTTTCAGTAGAAAAAATTAGGTGTGGCCACCACACGACTTTCTTATACGTATGAGCGTTTCAAACTATACAATCTTAAGAATTTTTTTATACAAAACTTATTCAAAATCCTATTCTAAGTACTTTTATTCTCTTAATAAATCGCTATAGAATGCATACTTTGCAATTTATTCGAAAAAAAGTGCTACTCGCTAAGAGTAAAAGTGCTACTTCCGGTCCGAATTTTGAAATTTCATGTATACAAAAAATATTGCAAATATAACTCTAAATACTTTTGTACTCTTAATAAATATATATAGAATGCATAATTTACGACACATCTGCAAAAAATCGATATTCGGTAAGAGTAAAAGTGGTACTTCCGGTCCGAATTTTGAAATTTTTTTTATACAAAAGATATTTAAAATTATAATTTAAATACCTTTATACTCGTAATGTACCTGCCTAGAAAGCATGACTTGCGAGATATTCGCAAAAAACTGATTTTCGATAAGAGTAAAAGACCTACTTCCGGTAGGAATTTCGAAAAACTTTTTAAATAAAGTTGTTCTCAATTTTAATTTTAAGTACATATGAATTCTTTATAAATTTGTATAAACTTAGTATTTGACGAAATATTGGCAAAATACGATTTTTTCACTGAAGTAAACTGCTACTTCCGGTCTACCGATTTTACTCAAAAACTAATCAGATCTCTAGAGGAAGATTATACGCGTAAATACAAAATTTGGAATTGATATCTACAGCGGTTTGACCGCTATCGTGGTCACACACAGACAGACAGACAGACAGACAGACAGACACACACACAGACATTTTTTAAAAACCACTTTTTTGGTATCAGGGGACCTCAAAACGTGGACATCTGCAAAAATCTCGAAGTCGAAAATTTTCATCATCACAATACTTCCTTATACTACGTATAAGAAAGTAAAAAGCAGCCAAATGGGTCTCTGTAGTTACAAACCATTACTGAAACTTCCCATTATATAGAAACACAGATGCAGTAATTACATTTGGTGCAATAAATGACGTCATTCGCAAAGGGAAACCTATCGCATCCAGTGATGAATCATGAGTTCTGTTCGAATTGAAAGATATATGGTAAAAGCAATAAACCAAGAATACTAATACTGAAACGACATTGGCGGCAGCTGATCAAACAGAAACAGTTCGACAGCATGTCCAAATGTAGTAAATTACTTCAACACGCGCTATTTAAACTACTGACGAGATTTCGAGTTAAAAAAAATTGAGACAACAGTTATTAAAAAATTCATTTTTACACTGATGAATATAATATTGTACATATTTTAGGGGTTTTATGTAAAGCATTAATATATAATATACATGCATTTTATAAATGAAATTATACCATACATTCACTGTGGTATATGTTACTATACTATTTGTTTATTAATACAGTTTAATAATATACAATTAGTATATATTAATAAACAAATAGTAGGTATAATAAAAATATCAAAGTAAATGTGTGGAATGAACAACATTATAATAAAATGCACATATAATTTATTTCAAGAATGTAATCAGTATTACTTGTTATCGAATTTTCCTGGTATTTTTCTTATCGATATATAAGTTGAATTTGACAGTTTTTCATCTCTCTCGTTTGTTTTCTGGGGTTTGCCGACTTTGTAGAATTTAAATGGCGTTACAACGGCTAGGACAGATGTTATCTTACTATATTGGTCTTTGGCAATTTTACTTATGGATAGATATGCATTAGAACAAAGCGCAAAAGTTATTGTAGCCTATTATTAAAGCGGGCATAATTTTTGGTCATCATAATCAACCAACTGATAATGCAATTGCATAAATTGTGAAAATTGTATGGAACAAAATATATAACAAAATATTTGAGATGATTTGCATACACAGTTCAGTTAACGAAACAGCAGAAGCCTCCTGAGCATTTGAAGTGCCCTACGTTGGCCGATTAGATGTGTGAGCAAACACAATATGATTACTATTTTCTAATGAACATCATCTGCCGTAATGAGGTTTAAATTCACGTAAGTGTATTCGTTAATAAGCAAAATTCTCTCATCTTGCGAGATCAGAATCCAAGACAGATTCTCGAGAAACCGATATATCCACGAAAACCACTATTTGGTGTGGATTTTGGGCTGGGGGAATCATTGAACCGTTTTCCCCACAGAAATTATGTTGGGAATTCGGCAATTACAGTGACTGGTGAGCGCTTCTGTGAGATGATAACAAACTTTGTGTTGTCCGAGTTGGAAGCTATGCGGTTTAAACAAGATGGCGCCACATGCTATATAGCCAATGCAAGAATGGCCTTAATGGCGCTTACTTTACGAAACGATTTGACTATGTTGGACTTCATTTACAAAATATCTTTATTTTCAATTGTAGATAATAATATACCGGCTAGTATGTAATAGTCTGCAGCTATAGCATCCGCTTTTATTCAATAACTTCTGTTCAGTCCCTCTTTATTGATAAAACTTTCGTCAAAAAGACATTTTTGTTTTGCATTTGTTTTTTTTTCTTCCCAGTCCTGTCTGACTAACGTCTCCAGTTTGCACCGCAGCCAATAAGGCTTATTATATCACTTCTTGTGTGAGATCACATACATACAAGAAACTGGTAGATATGCGATTGTGCGGCTATATAAGGACATGCTTTTGTGTTTGCGAGTAATTCAGTATTCAGTTTCACAAACGACTTATTACATTGATAAGTTATATTTGTTATATTGTATGCATGTATGGAATGACTGTCAATGTTTCGACTATGAAATTTTATTTCAACAAAATTTATTTATTTATTATTTTCTAGCTGGCCCGGCAGATGTTGTTCTGCCCTCTTCGGTCGGTGGCGTGATGCACTGTAAAAAAATTATGGGGAATTTTACTCCGATAATCGGATGCAACTTTTCTACCTCCGATATCCGGGTAAATTTCCTGAGCTGAGTTATTTTACCATCCATGTGTAAAATTGCAAAGTAAGAAGGGAAAATTGCAAGTGGTAAAGTAAACTTACTTGGGAAAATTACCATGCAAAGGCAATTTTGTTGCGCGGAGGTGAAATTTAATGCTTACTTTTACCATCAAGGGGTAAATTTACTTCTCACAATTTAACCTTTTATAGGGGAATTTTAACCACAGAAAGTAAAATCTGTCCTGCTGTTGTAATTTTATCCACATACTAGTAGTAGTAATAAAGTTGCATCCGATTCTAGTAATAAAATTACCCTGTTTTACTGTTCACTTATACTGCATGCGTTCACTGTAAGTAGTGATATGTAATGCACTTACAAGCCGACCTTGCACATTCTTTCATTGTCCTAAATCCAATCATAAGTGAATAGAAGTCTACACTTTCTACTGGAAATTATTTTAAATCAACCGCGCATAAGGTTTTTATAAGAATGATGAGATGTGAGCAATTAACGAAAGGTGGCTGATGTGCTCAGCTTTCATACTTGATGTCGGTACTGTGTGGGATATGACAATATTTTTCCGAAATGGTAATACATTTCCTTCAAGACGAATTACAATACTTTGGTAATAATTTGCAAATACGTTAGAAGTCGATGATAAACACTAGAAAAGTCAGTGATTAATAAATAGATTAAAGTCAAATGGTAAAATTTCACTGCGGCCAGAGTTGGGCATTATATAGGTAATTCCACGAAACTCTTAAATTGCCACAAAAATCTGAAGGAATAAGATTGACCTTTTGGTTGCATCAGTTACGTTTAAGTACAGCTCTTATTGCAGTGCGTCATTTACACTATAATTATATAATTTGGTGAGTGTTACATAATTTACGTTTTGCCCAATTCTGACTGAAGTACGTTTTTTTTAATTTTTAAAACTATAAGTAGAGGAACACCTTCAACTTCATTCAACATCGTTTTATTTGTTGTTATACATATTTACATTAAACATTATTTCTTAAATAATTCGGTAAGTTTACTACTTTTGCTTGTGTTTTCTTTTTGTTTTTAGTGCCTGAAACAGAATTTATGTTCATACAATAATATTGAAAAAATAACATTGTGTGTGATATATCTTTTGGATATTCCAGGTTAAACATAAAATATATAGCAAATAATTGATTTAATGCCTCTCTTAAATATGGGGTGCCTTGGTTCAGGTGCTGCTGTTCCATTTTTATGACATAACGATGAATATCTTCATTGTCATCTGAAAACAGAAATATAAATAATTCAATATCACCTACATATTTGTATTTTACCTTTCCTACATAAAATGTAAGGTGAACTATTATCTAGAAGTTGCTTTTCGTCCTGGAAGTAATTCAACCTTAAATATTGTTCGGCATTTTATAGTGTCTTAAGGGTTAGCAAAGCAATTTTACGGGAACAAAGGCCTATAAGAGGTGGTGGATGATAGCAAATTAGCAACGTTTAAAATATATAAAGAATGTACATGATATTTGTAATGAAAATTGAGTATTTGAAAAAAATGGGTACCAATTTCTTGTGTTTATCACTGGTTATCTCCACTTACTGGAGATCCTTAAGTTACAATTAAATTTAACTATCTACATGTTGTAATTTACATACTTACATTGATTTTACAAATAATGAGCTTAACATTCTCTCCAAAATATCTGCATATAACTTTAATTACACATCGTAAAACTCCGTCTTCATCACTAGGAATAGATGATATATATATTTCCTTTTTTTCCCCAAATTCTAATATTTTAGAAGCTTTGCTTATCATTGCTTCAGAAAATATTTCCGCTTTGTGGTTCATGAGTTTTTCATAGTGCCAATAAGTTCCTGACTGACTCAATAAAATTGGCCACTGTTCTTTAATTTCACATAGAGCAGGATAATTCGTGTTTAGAAAGTCTGTTTGCTCTGCATAAGTTTTGTCTAACAATTTTATAACGGTTTAATCAAAAACATCGTTGTTAACGTCTTAGTTTCTCCTGATCATTGTCAGTGTCTTCGTTATTTTCTAGTGGTGGTTGCCAATTGTGACAACCGGCTTTTGCATTCTCTTCTTTTTTATTTTACTTGGTGCAGTGTTGCTGTCGTTGGACGTTGTCCTTTTTCTGTTCAGTAATGATTTTAGGTATTTTGCTCGTTCTTATTCGTAACTGTAACATTATCCTCATTGATTGAACTTACATCGCGCTTAATTTTATAAAAATGATATCGATAAAAATGTGTTTTAAAACTACTAACACTTTGAAATAATCCTCTTTTGTTACATAATTGACACTCAATTATTTTTCCATCCCTAATATGACCGTATAAATGAGCTAAAAAAAATTGTAAGGATCAACCGTGAAATTACACACAATTACCACATTGCAAGAAAATGCTAGTGGTTTGAGTTTAGGCAACACACTTCTATGTGCATGCTGTACATACTACGTTAGATAAAGTGAAATAGACGACTCGCTTGTATATTTCAATACCACATATTTTCATTTATCAGTAAATAATATTACTTTTTGCAGACAGTTTTCCTTGCTATAGATAGGGATACTCCATGCATTCGGGAATACTACTTTTCTTGGAGTAAATTTACTTCGTAAAGGGAGTAAATACCCAACTTAGAGCTAAAATTGACTAACTCCTGACAATTTTCCCCTTAAATTAATTTTACCTTAAAAAGGGCAAAAATTGTTCTGTTTTTCGAGGGATTTACGGGGAAAATTACCCTCATTTTTTACAGTGTGGGATTGATTTGGTAAAATTTGGAAATAATTTGACCACAGCGCCAACTATCGGGTTCAGATTTTGTGATTTTCTTTTTTAGCACAAAACCAACTTATATTGTGAATATGAGCCATTTTGGTCCATAAATATAAAATTAGTTAATAACTTGACTGCAGCGCCACCTATCGGACTCCAACATAACTATGATCCATGATGGTCTCGACGAACCAAATATCTTTTGTAAATGTGACCTCAATCTGTCAAATCTTTCAGAAGTTACACGATCACAAACAGACGCACCAGCGATTATATTATTTCCCTGTGTAATGTCGTTTGACAGCCTGTAAAAAGTATATAATATATTAAGTAAACATTATGTACATATCTGTGTATATTTTCCCTAGAATATTAGTGTTTTTATAATACAAAATTTTCAATTTTATAAGACATTTTAAGATAAAATCTATATATACCGTAAGAAGCGGATATTACTAAATTTTACAAGTACATGGTTTTGCAACCTTAGCATTGCGTACTATTTTTCATTATGGGTGTACGTAATTCTACGAGTTTACCATACTAATTTCCATGATTTATATAATCTAATCTTTATCTCTAAATGTAGTAAACAAAAAATAAAATTAGGTGATTAATATCTAACTGCAGAAATACATATTAACCTATGTGAAAAACATATTGATTAGGTAGTCCTCATACTCTACTCCCTAGAATATGACTTGTTTTGTATGGACATATACATACATGTACATATATGTGCATACAACAGACTTTAAAGTAATTTCAGATTTAAGTACCACAGCATGAAAGTCTTCAATTATCAGATATAATAAAAAAGAACACATAATATAATGTCGCTGGCAGCCAAACAAGTTTTTATCGGTTCAGTGACTGCAGCCGTACATACTAACATATAGAAATAACTCCACATTATTTTCAACTACAATCTGTTTGCCATATTAATTACCGAGTCTGCCAGATTAAAGACTAGACAGGTAATTACTTCTACAATGTAGAATGGCCAAGAAAGAAAACAATTAGAGAGAGAGCTATTTAATAATGTCATCTCTTCAATTAATATCTGGGAAAACATAATGATTTTTTTTATATATCTATCCCGAAAATAGATATATAATAAAAATAATAAAAATATATATCTTGTTTTAAGCTAGTTCTTTATGCGCCCTTATCTTCTAAAATGGTTTCAATGATTCCTGGAATTCACTGTAAGGGTTATATAAATTGCGAAACTACCTCTCTTTTCAAAGCTAAAATTCCTACATTCACATTATTAGGTTAATCCTGTTTTAATTAGTTATCATTTTAGTTAAAACTTATTACATTTTTGTAATATGTACTTCTAATTAAATAAAATAGAGTTATACTATACCGAAGATTAATAAGGAAATTGTACATATTTATGATCTTCTTCATTTAAAACTATTTAAAACAGTGAGGATTATCTTAACTAATCTAAGTTAATTACAGAATGTTATTTATGAACGACAATGCAGACTGACTGAATTATTTTTACTATGTTTGCTTATAATATCATAATTTGCTTATTTTTCCAGTTTCTTTATGCTCCTTTGTTGTTGAGATGTTGTGTAAAGCGCTGTGCGTCAACTTTCACGTGACATATTTTCAGCAGTCTCCCTATAGAACGTTATCAAATGAGGTTTCCTATTTCGTGCTAGTTTGGTCAGTCCATGGCTTATCTTTCTGATTGCAAATTCTATCAGTTTTCTTCTTTATTTCCATATAAATCTCACTATCTCTTATAAATCCTTCACTTTTTGCAGTTTATTCTTATTTTCCAATTCTTTTTATCCGCGGAGATATGGGTTGTCATTGCGCTAGGTGATTGCGTTTGATTGCTTGTAAAAAGTCTATTAGTTCTTTTGGCTTTGGCTCTTGTCGCTACACCATATGTGCTATTGGCTTCATTCTGTTTTTTATACTTTTTTGATTTGCAGTCATTGGTTAGGTCCTAGATCATTAACACATATGGTGCAGTAGAAGACTTTTACGATCAATGAAATAGAAACTCCTTTATAAAATACTAGAAGTACCCCACGTCCTTGCCCGTGACATGTTTATGACTATGCCAGTTCTCGGGATCTTTTCTTTGCTCTCTTTCTCTACCCTGTTGCTGTTTCGTTCGAAGACATTCTTTTTTCTGGGTGGCTGTGGCATCTTTAATTTAACTGCTAAATCTTAATAACTGGTTTGATATATTAGATTTGAAAAAGTCATTAGTTTACTTGAATCACAGACTAAACAGACTCAGACTGGTAACTAAATCCCAAATTTTATTCGGATTACACCTCCAAATAAAAATATCAATGATGAGATGAGATGGCGCTAGCGTCATTTGAAATTTTGTGTTGTGGTTATGTCATTCCAAACAATATTTCAAATTTGACGTATTATTGCAATTCTCTCTTGTTGTACATCATTTTTAATTAAGTATATGTTGATATCGATCGCGAGTTTATGATTAAATAAGTACAGAGTGAAAATTAGTGAACTATGGTATAATATAAACTCATAGGAATATATTGCGTTAGAGTGATTTTATGTTAAGTATAATAAACAGAAATTTCAATCAATAATAAAATATAAGTATTCGTATTTTTTAAACGTATGTAACTATGTGTGATTTGTCCAATAGTTTTGTGTATTTTTCTATTACATTAATAACGTATCAAATACGCATATTCTAAAAACAGGCTGATTTCAAATTCCGCGCCAATATGCTGCTAGCGCCATCTTCGTACACGTTCATTTATGCGTGACAAGGATAGAAGATCTTGCGGATATTTTTCTATCAAGTAGTTGCCAGTATGGGTTTGCTTATTCAGTGCTTGAATGTCAAAAATGACATTTCATAACTTTCTTTCAAAATAACACAAAACATTAAATAGAAAAAATATAGATTAAATTTTAAAATTTGGGCTTCGTGGTGCATTGAGTAAACATTACGACTATCTGTGCGCCAAATTTCACGGCAGTAAGTGCGATAGATTCGTCTGGACACCGTAAACACGCACACAAACACTTGCTTTTATAAGTATAAATTTGTATTACAATATCATATAGTGAATGTTTGTTTAAACTTACGTTTATTAATTACCAAAGCTTTAGTTCTATACATAGCCAAGGCCATACACCATTATTATAATGCAGAATTAAAACGCCTAGGAATAAAGTAAAGTTCAAATATGCAACCGATATCACCGAATAGACTCTGAAATCAGTCAATCCTAAAAACTAATCCTGACATTTTGTAGTACCAAGTATGACACTTGCATTGAATCGTCAACCATTTCTGTGAGAAATTAGTGCAAGGAACTACCCAAAATAACACAAAACATTAAATAAAAAGCTTCTGTATTCAGTTTTAAAATTCGGACTTGAAGGTGCATTGAGTCACCATTACGACTACCTGTGTGCCAAATTTCACGGCTGTAAGTACCATAGATTAGTCTGAACATGGCACGCACACACGCACGCACACAAACACTTCCTTTTATAAGTAATAATTTTCTTTAACTGTTACGGACAAAACGATGATACGTCACTATAATGGCGTATAATTTACACTAGGTAGCTTCCTTGGTTTTAAACACTAACAAGATTAAGAATTTAGGAGGGGACTGCCCAACAAAAAGAAAAATTTATATGTAACACTACCTAACTCCAAATAAAAATTACCACCAGATATTAATTAAAATAGTATTACACACTTATTATTATTTAATATACCTATATTGGTTATACCTGACTTTTTAGTTTTTGTATTCACTTAAAATAGGTATGGTTTCGAATATTTGTTAAAGTAATACTTGATGATCCGATATCATTTTAAACAAAAATATTTAAACTATAGCCGTTACATGATCTACATACATATATTTTCCGTCTATTATAGAAAGTACACTGGCGCACATTATAAAGTAAGTATGTGGGGAATATTTCCTAAATTATTAGATTACACAAAAATAATTAGTTTAATGGTGACTAATTCTTCTTCAACGATCTGCTAAACTGCTAATGTTACTTTTCTATGCCATTAGTGAATTACAATAAAAAAATATTTTTCATCAAACGCCTGCATGTACTATTTCAATTAATAAATAAATGGTATATTGAAATTGAGGAATTTGAGCAAATAAATATTTCAAAACATAACTGAGGGGGCATGTAATTTAATCTACTAGTATAAAATAATACTTAAATGACATCACCTAATTGATAAGGACATATAAATGGATAAATTGCAATGATAAAATTCCTGGAAGTTTTCCGCTAAAGTATTTTAACGGTAAATGTGAGTTTTATTTGTTTTAGATTAGTTTTCGTGTCATTTTTGTGCGAAGTGTATAATATAATATGTCTATATGAAATTAACTTCTTTTTTTGTTTTGTATTCGCTAAATAATAGTGTTTAACTGATAACTGAAAGTACTGTAAATTATAGATTTCGTAAGTTTTGAGGTAGAGCTATGTACATACCTCCTTAATTCTAAAAAGTAAACAAGTATCTTGATGTGACATTTTTCAACAATTTTTACGTGTTTATCTTTTTTTTATAACTAGCTATTTATTAATATCCTTTATATGTATTTTAATGTTATTCCACCAATCACTTAATAAAACCAAATAGCTCTACTAGAACATCGTATTTGTTTATTACATCAAGTGATATTAATTAATTGCGCTAAGTAATTGGCTTGTGCGATATAACTCTGCAATTATATATATGTATGGTACCTGTGCATTTATATATTTCCTTTTCCTCTATCATTGTGGTAGTTATCTACTGTATTATTGGGTAATTCTCGTGTACTTTGGTAATTGTTAATTATATAATAGATTCGTTAAAATAGAAGCACATACATATTGCTGTGACTCTTATAAATTTATATATAAATGAAATAAATTTAATTTATTCAATTAATGTGTAATTGAGAGTCAAGCACGCATCCTAGTGCTAGGCCTTATGCTAGACTAAGATACAATGAATTTTCTGCTGAAAAGTGGGTTAAGCAAAACTTTTACATACAACTAGCTCAGTTTAAAATAAATAATTCTCTCAGGGGCAGAAAATATGAGTTGATTCTCCAATCGATTCTCCTGCTCTTTAATTATCTCCAGGTCAGGTAAAGAAAATAAAATGCAAAATAAATCTTAACATCTAATTTATTAAAATAAATTAAAACAAATTCAAAATTTTAAGTTATACAAATATATATATTTACATACAAAGAAACAATATCTGAAACATTATTCAAATTTATACATCATAATTAATAAAAAAAAAACATTATAAGAAATAAAGTAAATGAAGTCATAACGTCGTGAAAAACTTATGTCTTAAAAATGTGAACGTGATTATTATGAATTATATTTGCCATCGATACGTGTAAACAATCAACATCTTTAAATAAAATAAAATAAATTACACATGATGAATTGTACTGGAATATAAATAACCAAAGATTTACGCGATTTACTATTTGCGAACAAAATATAAACATTAAGGAAATGGCTTTGCCCTAATTAGTCCTGTCCGGCGCCTTTTCTCGCTCCCAACACAGTACCATCAGATAGCAAATTCACACAGATGGGTACCCCAAAGTTCCACCCTACGAGTATGTCTTTTCAACTCGTCGGACACAACCCGAACATACACCACAATGTGCTCACTCCTTAAGGTATATATATAAATAAATTTTATATAAATAAAATGAAATAAAATAATGTCTTTGCGTATTCAATAAATTAACTCAGCCCTGATTAGTTCTGCCTGGTGCCTTTTCTCGCTCCCAAACGCAGTACCACCAAGACCAATTCGTGTCTTTCAAATTCACCAGGACTCCATGCTATGAATTAAATAACAACTTAATTCATTTCACACATTCCTGATGTATTATTCAACACGTTAACATTGAACGCACAAGTACAACAAAAATATACTTGATATACAGATAAGAAGAAATAATATATATACATTAAAAATAAACTTTACCTTCTCGTGAAATTCCAATACAAAACACCACTACAAACAAAGAATTTTGGTACACCACTATACACACATTTATAACAAATATTATTTAATCACCTTAACTCTTCGTACATAATCTCAAACTCATCCATGATAAATTTCAAAAACTTGTTCACATATATATATATATATATATATATATCCTATATACACATAAAACAAAATTATTAATTCCAAATCCCTTTGTATGATAAATAAAGTTGAAAAGAAAAAAGTAAATTATACAAAAATAAAATGATTATGCTATCCAAAGTGGTCATTACAATCACTAGAATGTTTTGTCATAATGTATGGCATAGTACCCCTACATGCAAAACAAAACACTCTAGAAAAAGAAAATAGAAACGAAATTAAATAAATTCAAAATCCGAATTCATAAATAAAATTATCTCATACATAAATAATTATTCAAAAATAATTACAAATCTCAATGCAAAACACATTGCATGTTATTACAGAAAATATTACAAGTGTTGAATCTTGTTAAAAATTTTATAAGTGTTGAAAAATCTCAAAAAATATTCTAAGTCCGGATTTTAAGAATAATCCTTTTAAAAGAGGAGGGAGTGGTTTATCACCTACTTTCAAACTGTTTAAAGATAGCGGTTTGCACCAGCTGTCCCCGAAAATTTTATCCGTCCATCCTTTTATGCCTAATTTTCTTTATAAAAACGTACGGCAATTTTCGGCATATACCGATACCACCTCCAAAATTGTATATCGACGGTGCTGCTCTTATCGGTCACTTGGGGAAACAGCGCATTAACAATCCTTGAAAAAGGTAAACAAGCATGTGAATATAAATTTGTCTACACGTTTATGACTCATCCATGCATCTGGCGAATAATATCGTTTTTCACCGGCCACACGGTCGATCTTTGCCAGTGCCAGTATTCTTTGTGCGGGAAACACTTTCTCGTTATTGAAAACGTAACATTTAATGCGTCTTTTAATATTATGACTTTATAAAATTTATACTAAGATTCTTTTATTGTTTTACTTAAATAAAAATAAAATTTTGGCAAATTATTGATATGGTGAATATTTACATACACATCATAATAAAAATAAATAAAGTAAAAATTAATTTAAATAAAATCTTGAAGTGATCTTGATTATATTTATTTATTTATAATTTACAACCCAACTCAAGATCACTGCAATATGTGTACATAATGCTTCATTAGAATACGTGATTTGAAGTTAGTGCTAAGATGACATGTCATATTTAAAACATTACGTGTCTGTTTACGATACAGAAATTGAAATGAGCTATTTTAATAGTTTTTTAACAAAGGAGATGTCCACATATATGTTACCTACACAGTTATTTTTTAAATTTTACTAACGTTAATATCTATCCATATTATCATAAAATATAAGTTTGTGTTTGGTGTAATGCCGGGGATCGAATACGAATAATTCAAATATTCGAATAAACAAATCCGAATAATTTCAAAACAAAATTATTCGAATATTTGAAATTAAGTCGTAACTAATTTCCAAATGTAACAAATAGGCATTGCGTTAGACCATTATTGTATGATGAAAATTTTCGACCACCAGATTTCTGTAGGTTTTCAATGTTTTATAAAAAGCAAATTTCTACCGGAAGTAGTAGGTCTTTTACTCTTATCGAAAAATAATTTTTCGCGAATATCTCGCTTGGTATTTCCTGCTTCCAATATATGTATATACTTCTTTTCAGTTTCTATGCCATACTGTATTTTAAACTTCTACATTGGTTGTCTTCTTAGTAGACATTTATTATATTTTTTTTAAGTTCTCTGTATTAAAATAAGTATTTAATTGAAAATTTTATTATTATTATTATTATTATCATTACTATTTAAAATCATATTTATGGTTAGATTTCTACATAGTAATTGAGTAACAATAAATGAAGTTTCTGCTAATACTCATACCAAAGTTTCATAAACGTCTCCGTTACTCTAAGCGATTATTTCTTATCTATTTTCTGAGATTTGTACAATATCTTATTGGTAAGTGAAGCATAAATTACACAGGTGAGCGAATATCCAGCTTAGCTAAATATAGATAACAATTTATATAGCTTATCAGGCGCCACGGATAATAATCATAGAAGAATCATTGTAAAGCAAGCAAATATTATTTTTAGATGAACAGAAATTGTCCGGACACACCTTATGAGTAATTAGTGTATGTTTTTGTTTTCATGATATAATTATTATGATATTTATTACTAAACCTAATAATATTTAGAATACTATTTAAAGACTGCTGGCGGTAAGTCATGTCTTTAAGTGTAAAAAGAAATATGAATAAGCAATCCTTGCTTCGAAAAATGATTTTGAAACTATTTAGTGATATAATACTTTATGCTATCTATGATCTATCTGCGAGTAAAAAGAAATTCGTAGTCTTGATTTGCTTGTGGAGTTACAACTTTAACGTTTTCAATTGGTAAATCATTAGAATTCTGAATAACTCAAATAATTTAAGCACGATCGTCTTGAAACTATTTGGAGATCAAATAACTACTAACTATGAAGTAACTGTTACTTTTTATCTGCTCTACATTAGCTCCCATACTCTTGTACTCAGTCCTGGCATTTCCTACTCATTAACAACTGAAACTAGTGCTGATTTAAAACATATTACATTTTCTATATAGCTTACGTCAGATTGCCATCTGGATCAACTGCATTACTTGTCATAGAATTCATCATATTTGACATACCAGATAAAGGTCTCTGAACACAGTCGTTGTACATGAAAGTATAGAAAAAATGATAAGACTAAGTGGAATAATTTCTGTAAAGACAATTATTAAATAAATAATAACTTCATAAAATAATAAATTGAAGTAGGTACAAAAAAAATTATGATAAAAATTACCTACTTTAAAATGAAACTTTATTTCATGTTGAAATGTAATACGAATAATCATTTACTTAAGAACAACACCTGGCAGGGTGCGCGAGATGTGGTAGTCGTGCGTGCGATATGAACGACTACTGCTTTTGCACGGTCGATCGCCATATGCATATATTACTCAAAAATTACCACATGAACAACAATGAACAATGTCTGCACAAAGCGATAAAATTTCACAATTCGAAATTTGTAATTAAACCATGAAAAACCGGTTGCCCATCATGAACCTACACACATTTACAAAATTTATACTTTATTTTTCTTAAGACGTTATAGGAACACGAGCCTCATACAAGTTATGGCTGGCATTTCATGATATACTTGTTCAAAATTCTTTGTTTGACGATTTATTTATGTATAGCATCTTTAATCAGGGAATAACGTCCAACGACAAGCTCCGAAGGCGTTAAAAGCGCGTTTCTTAGATAGGCGAGGCGAGCCTGGTTGTTTAGTTCGTCATTTCCCACCAATACCTATCACGCATTCCTGGTATGCTCTGCTATCACTTGCCCTAAGGCTGTAGTATACTTTTAGTCGTTTACTACGTAAATTCGATGAGGCGAAAGTAGGACATGAAACAACATGGGATCTGATTATACTGTCTCTTCTCGTTGAATCGAATTATTCTCACGGTATTAAGTAATAATTAAATTTTAAACTGAATGCATCTAACTAATTTGTACCCAACCTAACATTTTACAAAGCAACAGAAACCCTTCAAAACACCAACAATAACAACGTTCTAACAAAAAGCTGGAAATTGCTGCTGAATTGTTCTATAGTCTCATGACTTGGGAAAAAATAGTTTCACCAAACGATGTATATTCCGCAGCCCCGCTGTTGCCTCTAACCCTTTCCTGCTATATGGGACTTTGTGGCCTTTAAGGAATCAACAAGCCACTGACGGCAGACTTTTCTATGACGTACATGCAAAATTTACAGAACGGCTTTTACTGTAGTTACATGTTGGGACAGCTTTTTTGTGCATCCTTGGTCTCCCATAGCTGATTGATAATCAACTAAAGCATGACTAAGGTAAATCCAGATCCAACATTTTCCCCTTAACTTGCTCGGCTGCGGAATATACATTGTCCGGTGAAAATATTTTTTTTCCAAATTATGAGACTATAGCATAATTCAGCAGTTAAACTTCTTAATGTGCTGATGAAAATAACACTTGTACATACACACCTTTTCGTGCTTGTACACTTCTTTTTCATACTCGGGGCTTTTTTGCTTAAGTATATTGATCTTTTTTATGCTGACTTCGGGGCATTTTCTCCATTAGCTAGTACATACCTTTTCAGTGGCAAATAAAGCCTTACCTCAAATGGCATCAATATAATGCAAGTAATGTCGTACCGTTGAAATGAATAATTTAAATGCAGCAATTAATATAACCAATTCCATAGGCTGTTCCCTCGACACCTCTTATTTACAACACAAAAACTGGCGGTCAAATTAGAAACAAAATAAAACACACCAGTCGGATTTCAACCAGTTGCCATGATGTTTGAAAAAAATCGAATTTTTGAAAACTTTCTGAACCTTAAAGTTTAAAAAAATCTGATCTACACAACATTTTGAAAAACGGATAAAATTTCCTGATAGAGCTTGAATCGTAGATTAATTTAGTATTTGAATAAAATCGTTTCTAATAAAGATTTTTCAAAACGGAAGAAGTGTAATTTGTAGGACATGTTGTAATATAACTACAAAATTCTAGCCTTATACTGTGAAAATTGATGATTTGATCAAGAGGGTCACCTTAATTTTATGCTAATTTTACAGGTTTTGGCACTTTGCCAAGCCCCCCGCGTTGGTTTCGTGAACCCTATTTTGACGCGCATCGTAGACTCGCACCAGCGGTCATTAAAAAAAAATCAAGTAAATCGGCCCTGAAGTTCCTGAGAAACATATGGGTAGACAGCCCCTCTAATGTTAAATGAGAGTGTCAAGTATATTAGAGGTAGGTGTGTAGATCTTATTGCAAAATAACATACGTGAGCATGGCAGCATTAAAATGGAAGTAGTAAGATGCGTTCCTATTGATAATAGAGGATTGGAATCAAAATTGTAACATTCACTTTTGTCAGTAATGTTTAAGTATATTTAGTTTATAAATGAAGAAGTAAATTCAGTAGCACTAACTATAATAAAGTCATATAAGGTCTCGAAAAGAAGTGGAAACATGTAAGAATGAAAAATAATAAATGCCTCTAAAATGTTGTAGCGTCATCTAGTATTTGCAGCAATCACTGTATCGATTGTTTCTTTTCCGTCATGGTAATAGAACAATTCAGAAATATTTTCAAGTTGTTCTATGCCCAAAACTGTTTAAAAAGTAAATCTATCCCATATATGTGTATGTGAATTAATGAACTAAATAATTTATCATCGTACACTAGCGGAAACTTATTTTTACTGTTAGATCTCATCAGCATTGTTTTAACAAAGAACCAAATTCTTCCTCTAGTCTGCATTAAGCTGATGAGGTTGGTTCAATTCATTAAATAAAGTTCCTAACCTAGAATCCATTGGATCACCAATGGGTACGATTCTTCTGATACGAAACCATAAAGTTTAATATAATTAATAATGTACATACATAAGAAATTAATTCTCGTGTTGTTGAACCTAGTATGAGCGTATATTTTCATGTATTATGAAAATAAAAAAAACAAAATTCCTATGTGCTTCTACTTTGAGAAAAAAAGTTCCCATATTTTACGCATAAAAGTTTCCTATAAGATCACAACAAGTTTTCGTTATTATTGAAATATAGTGAATACGCTAGACTATTCCATTTCAATAAAGATTAATACAAACAACTCACAAGAAATAAACAACAAAAGGGACCGTACCGAACTGAAATTGTTCAGAAAGAATGATTTTTATAACCGCTCCCTGTAAATAAAAGGAACGTAATAATTTTCTTATTTAAAAATGGAGAAAAAAGCAGTGCCTAGTAAAAAGTGAGACGACTCAGGTAGAATTTCTTTTGAAGGAGCATCTGCCGGTCTCGAAAATAGTTATATGCCTGTGTGCGTGTGGATCCTCCACTTCTTTTGTTGAATGACAAATGGGATACTCCGGACCGCATGTAATCTTTCAGAAAATGACTGTTATTACTCGAGAGGGAAACCAATCGGGCAATTAAAGTTCCTTCTCGGCGCGCTGAATGGTGGGTTGGTGGTAGAATTCTTCGGGGATGAGTTATTTGTAGTGTCTTGTTTTGGTTTGGTTTTCTTTGTTGGCGTGTTTACATACGCGATCTACTGAATAATATAAAACCCTCGTTCTCAAGAAACTAGAATAAAAAAAATATTAGACACCCTGGGTCTCACACACTCTCACAACTAATCCCTGCTCAGAAACAAAAGCATCTCTTGTCAAATTAGCAAATACTCAATGTATTTTATTAAATATAAGTTGTGATTATTCCGATACAGTAATATAGTACTACACATTCTTCAGAAATATCTCTAAATTTAGTATTTGACCAGATACTGGTAAAATCGCATTCTTTCACTGAAGTAAGCTAAAATTTCTGGTCTACCGATTTCACTGAAAATCAAATCAGATCTCGAGAGGAAGATTATACTCGTAAATATAGAGTTTGGTACTGATACCTTTACACACATACACATTAAGGGCAGGAGACAGAGATGTTTGCAAAAACAACTTTTTCGTTATCAGGGGACTTGAAAACCTGGAAATCTGCAAAAATCTCAAGGTCGAAAATGTTCATCTTCACAATATACTCTACCTACGTATGGGAAAGTAATATACAGTGTATGTTCACAATTTAAATACGTTGGTGTGGGCACCAGTTGCTTATGCCTACGCACAGCACGAAACTTGCCAACATTGTATTCAACAAATGTTCCAAATTAATTGTAGAAAACTGTAGACTTCATAAAATTACTTCGCCTGCAAAGTTTGAATATACAAAACTTGTTCCAATTGAATTTCGCAATACTTAGACTAAAGTTGTCAGCTCAAGGCTAGGATACACTCTAGCCACCCACCTTTTTATTATTAGATCTGCAAAAGTCTCGCGATGAAAGATTCTCATGGTCACATTATTTTATTGCTTATAATGAAATAAACAGAGGTTCAAAGATTTACACGTTTGTGGAATAATATGTTATGAAGAGACTAATTTAATTTAGAACATTAAAGTATTTTGTAGCTCGATCTTTAGACCGTTTGCTGGGATTGTTTGCGAGTGACTCCCCATTATTACTTCATAGTTCCAAGCTACTCACTTTTAGCAGCCTAGTCTAATTTTGCATGCTGTTAGACTAAGTCGCGTACTTGAACCATATTATTGTCTCTATACTGCTCTTATGATGTTAACTGACAGCAATAATGCTAACGCGTTAAGTGGTCCATCCTGTTAGATCTGGTGACGTGTGGAAGAATTCGTCATAAATATTGTAAGAAATAATATTAAAAAAGTATAGGTTACACTCAACTCCATCCCAAAGAAAACTTTGATACATTTTCAGTTTGTTAGAATGGAATAAGTAATACCTTTAGTATACAGGGTCATTCTAAATATATGCGACAAATTTTATGGGCTGATTCCTAGGGTTATTGTGATCATAAAAGTTCGTGTGAATGTATATCTGAAACAGCATAATTTTAAAGTTATAGTATGTTGAATGATAATTTAATAGTGCGCACAATAAAATATGATTATAAAAATTGTTCGAAATGACTATTATAAAAATTAATAATAACATGTCTGGAGAAACTAGCCTCGTGGGTGAAGAATACTTAGTAGCCAGAAACTGAGGATTTAGATTTTCTGTTGTATCTATTGCTGCTAGCAAAACTGCCTGTACCCGTTGTATGTGATATCCTCCAAATTGTGGGCTGACTTATGTTTAAGGCAGAGGCAATTTTTCTGTTGCTTGTAGTAGGTGTTCCTCAATTTCATTTAGCACCATTTTCATTCGAATTCTACGTGGGTGCCCGCTATCAACCGTAGGTTTTTTAAAATTTCCCATTTCACTAAGACCGAGTAGTAGACGGGCAAATAACGAATGATGCGGGATGACACGGTTTGGGTATCGTTCTTCATAAAAACGTATAACTGCACGTGAATCACCATTGGCAAGACCGTAAACAAAGTGCATATCACACAACTCAGCATTTGTGTAATTCATATTAGAAAACTTTAACATTATCTTGATAAAACTTTTACACAATAATATTGAAATGACAAATAAACATTTTTCTTTGAAAACGGATGTTTTCGCAGAAACAGGTGTTACATTAAATCTTGTTAGTTATTTTAAATTTACTATTAAACATATTATAACTTTAAAACTATGACGTTTAAGACATATATTCATATTAACTTTTACGATCATAATAACCCATAAAATTTGTCGCATATACTTAGAATGACCCTGTCTCAACTCATGACTAAATTATTCTATTAGCGCTTTATATCTAATTTCGATTATTTATACGTATTATTTTCAAAAACAATAAATTAAGAAAGACGGTGTTAATTGTTTAGGTACTTATTATTTTGTATTTATGTATAGTTTGTATAAGTAATACAAACATATCCTACTTTTTTTTTGTTATACTGATTAAAATGCTTATACAAATAAAATGAGTACTATTTTACGGCAGTAAAATAGTACTCATATTGTATTTAATTTGGAGGATTCACATTTTAAAACTACTTTCTATAAGCTTGATAAACACAAGCAAACAACAGTTAAAAGCATTCAATGAAATACTTTACTATGTTTTTAATAATTACAACTGATTTTCTATACAAAAACAATTTTGTGAAGGAAAAAACATATTAATGTCCAAATATAGGTAGACACTTGGAAAAACAACTTGTTTGAAAACCACTACTTCACGCGTAAGAATGAATCATCGAATACAAATATTAACCTTGAAACAAGTGTTGATTTGCCTTCGTAGATGGCCAACAATTAAAAATAATTTGCACTCAGTCGGATAGGCGGAATTTTAATTGTGGCCTTAATTAACTTCTATAAATAGCAATACAAAAATGATTTCTGAAATGTGGAATAGTTGTTTAACAATTGTTGTACGCCTTAAATAAATTAAGTAAATATGTGTTCCTTTTACCATATATAGTTTTCAAATTAATATTTTCTAAGCCGTTTTGTGAAATTATTACTTTTCAGGAACTTGTTGCAAGTCAAATACCATTAGGTAGAATAACCGCATCCTTTAGATTGTATTTTAGTGAATGTCTCTCGGATTTTATTTATAATCTAATTAATTAAAACTGATTTTAATTCCTGGCGTGAACTAATAACAGTGCTGGTAAAAAAAGCAATTTCATCCGCTCCAAACTTCTAGTAAACAGTTACTTACTGAAACGAACTTTTTTATTTGAAACCAACATTATTAAACATCGATTTCAGATTTTAACTCAAGTTTAATAAGCAGGACAGGTCTCTTTTCAACTATTTCTAATTAGAGTCTTGCAGGTACAAAAAAACGACTTTATGGCTTGCTTGTTAACATTTTAATTAGCGTTTGCAACTTCGATTAAAATTGTATGTAACTGACTAACAATTATAGTACAAAAATTATGAATCTATCTTCTTGCACCCATTAAATTGGAGAAGTAATTTAATGGAAATACGAAAAATAGGAAAGCTTGGTGTATAAGAAACATTCCACCTGCGAAATTAAATTCCTCCAACATATGTGGAAGGAATATTTTCCAGGACTGAACAGTGGCGGCCCGTGATTTTGTGGGAAGGGAGGGCACCGGGGGGCGGGGGGGTCTGAGTATTTAATATCAAAAATTAAGTACAGACAAAAAATAAACTCAATATGTTATTTATTTAACTTGTTTGAAAATAAAATCCATCCCCCTTTCTTTACGATCAGCAAAATGATTAATAACTATGTTATTGATGTTTAGTGTTGATGTCAGTAATTGTTTTTCAATGGAACACATTGAAAAACAATTAATGTTACACTTGTCCGTAGTATCAGGAAAGCAGAAAAGCGAGGAGGTATATCAAATGTATTAGGAGTAGATACTACGATATAGTGTGGCTACTACTTTGAAGATGGCTATTTTCAGCAAGTTACGCTTTCTTAAAAGAATGTGAATTTGAAAAATAACTATGCTCGACATTTAAAGTAATTTTAAATTATAAACTGAATCGCCAGTGATAATATGTCTTAATTCTCTGTAGACAGACATTTTTTAATCTGTCAAGATAAAAATGCAAGCGGACATCCTTTGTATTTGAAATTTCGTCCCGTAGTACCAGGGCAGCAGAAAAGCGAGGAGGTTTATCAAATATATCAGGAGTAAAATTAAATATATTGCCGCCCATCTGCACAATAGTAGCTGAACTATATCCTAAATATAGCTACTATTGTGAATATAAAAATCTATATTGTTTTACTCCTAATACATGTGACTATAGAATTCTATATTCACGATATAGTGTGGCTACTACTTTGAAGATGCCACCACATTTATTTTGTTTTATTCCTAATACATTTGATATACCTCCTCGCTTTTCTGCTACCCTGATACTACGGACGAAATTTCAAATGAATGTGCAGTGTTTCGGCTTCAGTTACTTGAAATATTCTTTCTTGACAGACTAAAAAAAAGTCTGTCTAGACAAAATTTAGACATTAGCTGCCGCCCCGATTCCGTTTATAATTAAAATTACCTTAAATGCAGAGAATATATTTTTTTAAATTTAATTCTTTTAAGAGAGTGTAATTTACGAAAATACTTTCAGTTAATACTTTAAGAATACATGTATAATTGTAATAAAAATAAAAATATTTTAAAGTTACTATAACCACCTGGTATGATATCAGCATTTAACAGTTGAAATTACGCCCCTAGTATCAGGTAAGCTGAAAAACGAGGTGGTATATCAAATGTATCAGGGGTTAAATAAAATACATTATCTCCTCGCTCTTTTTCCTGCTAAATAAAATCTGTCTAAACATACTTAAGGAAGGCATTATCAGCCGCGAATTCGTTCATAATTAAAAATTACCTTAAGTGCAGAGAATAATTATTTCTCAAATTTAAATTCTTTTACGAAACTGTAATTTACGAAATTTATCTCGGTAATTAGTCTACATTTGAAATTTCGTCCGTAGTATCAGGGCAGCAGAAAGCGAGGAGGTATATCAAATATATCAGGAGTAAAATTAAATATATTGGCGCCATCTGCACAATAGTAGCTGGACTATATCCTAAATATAGCTACTATTGTGAATATAGAATTCTGTATTGTTTTACTCCTAATACATGTGAATATAGAATTCTATATTCACGATATAGTGTGGCTACTACTTTGAAGATGTCGCCACATTTATTTTGTTTTACTCCTAATACATTTGATATACCTCCTCGCTTTTCTGCTACCCTGATACTACGGACGAAATTTCAAATGAATGTGCAGTGTTTCGGCTTCAGTTACTTGAAATATTCTTTCTTGACAGACTAAAAAAAGTTTGTCTAGACAAAATTTAGACATTATCTGCCGCCCCGATTCCGTTTATAATTAAAATTACCTTAAATGCAGAGAATATTTTTTTCTAAATTTGATTCTTTAAGAGAGTGTATATTACAAAAATACTCTCAGTTACTTTAACAATATATGTATAATTGTAATAAAAATAAAAATATTTTAAAGTTACTATAACCACCTGGTATGATATCTCAGCATTTAACAGGTGAAATTTGGTCCCTAGTATCAGGTAAGCTGAAAACGAGGTGGTATATCAAATGTATTAGGAGTAGATACTACTGTGACGGCCCGTGATCTTTTTCTGGGACGGGAGGGCACCGGGGTCTGAGTGTTTAATAACAAAAATTAAGTACAGACAAAAAATAAACTCAATATGCTATTTAATTAACTTGTTTGAAAATAAAATCCATCCGCCGTTCCTTACGATCAGCAGAATGATTAATAACTCATTCATTGAAGTTTGGTGTTGATGTCAGTAATTGTTTTTCAATGGAACACATTGCTAAGGCATAGTAGTCTGCTTTCCCTCATGGTATTTCTCGAAAATGTTTTTATTCTCTTCAAAGTAGAAAAACACCGTTCACTTGATTTTTTCTATTATGCACGCCCCCAGAGATTCGCAAAATAGCAGAAGACAATTTACAAAATCTTTCGTCAACATTGTCTCGACATATTATCAATAACAAACTTTTATAACAGTTACACTATTCAACCTTGGAAGTAAATTACAATAGTAGCATCAGAAAACTTTTCATCCAACTCTGCTTAACAATTTATATTGTTAATTAGTAAATAAAATGTTAGCATGTGTGCTTTTTATTCTTTGTACAACTTCTATTGCACATGTTTGTTACATTAAAGGCTTACATTTTGACATTTAAATATAATTAGGTTCCATTTTTTTTTGTTACCAACATCAAAACAATAAAATTAGCGTGCGATAAAGAAATACTTTTGCAACCAAAACGGATGTTGTAAAGTGAACTTTATAGCACCGACATAGAAAAAAGCATTTTCCACATTACACCCACACAACCAGTCTGATAAACTGTAAGAGCTTCTGTTGAATTTTCTCGTCACGGTTTTATTAGTTTTCAAACTGTGATCTTCTAGTTTAATCAATAAATCTGGTCTAGGGAGACCTAGATTTTTTAATTCTGTCTTAATGTTATTAACGCAATTCATAGTTGCATTTGCACCGATAGAAATTACAACATACACTCACCGTTGTATATTACATACTGGACTGCCACCCGGACCCGGCACCATAATAGAGTAGTGCTCCGCCACCTACATATATACGCGCGCTACCCGCGCCAGTTTCATCGCTCGATTTCTAATACAGACGGGGCAGTCGTGCGAGATGCCCCGCAGCCTACGTCAGACTGCGATTTTTAAACGCGCTGAAAAGACGGACTGTTACTTCCGAAAACATATTATTTGTTATCAAACAAATCAGAAAAATTACATACAAATTAGGTATTTATAATTAATTTATCTGTTAAAAGAAATTTGTCACGGGGGGCAGTGCCCCGTTGCCCTCCCTGCAGCAGCCGCCGCTGGGACGGAATCGTAAAAAAAATTCAATTTGTAAGATATTAGGTGCTGTATACATTTATAAACAACTACTGTTAGTAGAACTGGTATTATAAAAATTAATAATAACAGATGTAATCAGGCAAGAGTGAAACGTAATAATCCATACGAGCAAAAATAACCCAAGCAGCAAAATCACAAGTGTGCATATAGTGATTTTCCTACTAGGGAAGATATAAATTGTACTGGTATATTTGATGATGTTTTTCTTTGAATTGCTGAAATGTATGACGTAAAAATACAGGGAAAAAAGTCCAATACTTGTTTTGAAATGAGAAACGGTTTTAAAACAATCTTCGTATATTACAAGATACTGAAAAATATAGACTGTTTTAAAAAAGAAAAAGTATTAGTATTTATACGCAATCTAAACAATCATGAAAATAATTGAAATGTGTATACAACTAGCTAGCTGGCCCGGCAGACATTGTTCTCACCATTCCGGAAGGTGGCGCGAAGAATTTGACTTGATGTTGATATGGATCTTGAGTTGATGAACGCAGCAACATACTAATGATGCTGGTATGTTGAAATCCATAGAGAAATGATGTTCATATGTCAAAATTCAATTCTACCAAAAGAATAGTACCATCTATCGGATGAGAGAATATACCAAATACAATTTTGTTGAGCACATGAGTATCTTACCTACACATAAATTATTTCGGTTTATAAATATAAAATGCATTAATAATTCGACTACAGCGCCACCACATTTGTAATTTTCTTTTTCAGCGGTAATTCAACATCTCTTGTGAATATGAGTCTTTTGGTCCTTAAATATAGAGTTTGCTAATAACTTGACTGCAGTGCCATCTATCGGATCGTAGCATAGCTATGGACTGTCGTCTCTGCTAACAAATATATTTTGTGAATATGAGCTCAATCGGTCAAGTCGTTCAGATGTTACACGATCACTAAAAGACGCTCCAACGACTATATACCTACATATATTGTCCGAATTTTCCGACTTTCTTTCGTAATTGGTTCGATTTTTCCCCTGAAAACTTTACCAGGACCATAACCAACGAAACAAAAGAAGAATTACGCATATCCAATGTTCGAACCATGAGTTATGGTCTTGATTTCATACATAAATTCTCTAGAAAAAAGCACTATAATTTTTTCCGAATTTTCCAATTCTACGGACAACTTTTCCTATTTTTATTTCCCTAAAAACCATATTCGGACTATTGCGAACATTTTTTTAAAAAAAATAGTCAAATCAGTCGAACACTTAAGGAGGAGACATTAGAAAACAAACATGAGCCTTTCTATATGCCAGTATGTGCGAGGTACACTGCTCCAAGAGTCCAAAGTCTCCAAAATGATAAAATTAGTGACGTAAGCTCTCGAGTAATGAAAAGTGTGAAAACATACGAAAAAGGAAGAAAGTAAAATTTTGAAAGGGGCTCTCCGAGTAGCTCAGACGAAAGCTTAATACAATTTAAGTGTTAATTGTTGAAACAAATCAAAAAGATGAGGTGTGTGCGTCACACAACTTTCTTATACGTATGTGTATGTAGTAATAATTTTGTTAAATATATGTTATTCCAAATTAATTTCTAACCATTCTCTTAATAAATCTGTGCGGAATGGATCGTTCTTGTAACATTAGCGAAAAAAAGCTTTTTAATAGGACTGAAAGTGTTACTTTCGGTTCTAATTTCGAAAATGGTTTCCAAAACCTTTTCCAAAACAAGGTGTAAATATCTAATTATAATTTTTTGGTTTTGGAACTGATAATTATTTAATTAGGTGCATGTTAAAAATTCTCCAAAATGTTCAATTTCATTATAGGGTCTGTCCGGTATTTGAAATAAGTACAGTGAGACTATTCATTGCAGCAGCAATAGAAAAACTTCTTCATTTTATCTGGGCTTTGACTTTCGTTACTCTGGTATTTTTCTGCGATCTGCCATATGCTATTCGCGAATATTCTTGAACTCCACATTCATCGATAAAAACTATTTTTTCTCTTTCTTCTGTTGTACTGAACAGCATAATCCAATTGCTTGAATAGTTTCCGGTGTGTTGCATCTTTCTAGTACAAATGAAATTCGTTTCATGACATAGTGAAATTCTTTGGTGGATATGCTAATTTGCAATTGAGGATTTTCTTCTACTAATTCTCTTTTGAAGGAACGGTCTTCATCAGTCCATTTGCAAAGAGCTTCCATTTGCTTTTTGATTTTTTTGGCCAATGGCCGCTACTTTTCGACTTGTTTTTCGATAAATGGCATAAATGTTTCTTACCGTATTGGGTCGTATACTAAACTGCTGCCCTATGATGGTTGACGGATACCCACTATTCATATCTCTAATAATAGGAGAACACACCTCATTACTTATTACTGCATTTTTTCGTCTTTCACCATTCATGTCACTTGCAGCTAAAAAAAATATATTTGATATATGAGGAAATTATTTGACATGCATAGTAACTACTAATAGAAATGGGGGAAACTCATTTGGGAAATAGTGAAATACAATTTACAAAAGATGAAAAGCACTGTATTGCAAATTACATTCTATTTTTACGCTTTTATAGTAATCCTCTGTTAAATGTATGTATGACATATCTGCAAGAAATCGTTCTTTTGATACAAGCTCTATTGCGGGTGGGAATTTTTACAATTTCTTTATTAAATTTTTCCGATATTCGCTTTTCAATACTTTGGTATCTTTTTGAGATCTTTAATATGAACATGTATGTTTTCATAGTACTTGCGTATATTTCCGTAATATTACATAATTTTATTAGCAATTTCCCAAAGGAAATAAACTAAATTTACTTAGTACTTAAATTCAACATTACTAATTGTATTATAGTCACATCCAAAGTTAATAAGAATTGTCTGAATTATGTTTATAAATTTATAATGTAGTTCATATTTCTATCTACATGGAGAAAGCATACGTATGTGTTTTTATATTGATTAGGTGGAAATCAAAAGTGTTTTTTCCAGAAAACTTTTACGTTACACATATATCAAAGAAAATACTATTATTTCAACACAAAGAAGACAAAAATTCTATTACTCCACTCTCTTTGTTGACACATTTACGATTCATTTATCCACGAAAATAACATTCACCACGCCAACTGGATTTACACATGTGGACGGAGCGCACCTTCGGAGCGCTCGACGTAAAACACGAAAACCCACATCCATATTTTTAAAACATTAGACCATGGCTGGATTTAACTCCGGGCATTATGGGCGCCCTTTGATCACTGAATTATTAACGAATAATGCCGTGTTTTCAACTCGAGAAGCTCGTTTCTCTGTATAGTGGCGATTGCAGCTGCTCTTTTTCTTTCTTGCTTTCTGTTCTATTCAATATTCTGCATTATTAAACCTTAAAACGTCTGGTAATGTTGTGCAGATTTTCCATGAAATAGAAAATTTATGTAAAGTGCAGATGACGTAAGATGACACAGTTTCTCACGACATTTCTTTGGTATACGAAAGATGTTTTGAATAATTTGACACATGTTTGTAATTATAATCTGTGTATAAACACTTTTCTGTATTAGTCACTTCCTAGGTTTACAAAGATGAAGTTTTATTAACACTGCTGAAATCCTGTGCGTAGTGCGTATATAAGTTTGTATATGTTTATGCTCGTTACAGATTTTGTATTGTTATAATTTTACTCTCTTATACGTAGTATAAGGAAGTATTGTGATGATGAAAATTTCCGACCTCGACATTTTTGCAGATGTCCACGTTTTGAAGTCCCCTGATACCGAAAAAGTAGTTTTTAAAAAATGTCTGTGTGTCTGTCTCTGTGTGTGTGACCACGATAGCGGCCAAACCGCTGTAGATATCAATTCCAAATTTTGTATTTACGTGTATAATCTCCCTCTTGAGATCTGATTAGTTTTTCAGTAAAGTCGGTAGACCGGAAGTAGCAGTTTACTTCAGCGAAAAAATCGAATTTTGCGAATATTTCGTCAACTACTGAGTTTAAACAAATTTATAAAGAATTCATATATACTTAAAATTAAAATTGAGAATAATTTTATTTAAAAAGTTTTTCGAAATTCCTACCGGAACTAGGTCTTTTACTCTTATCGAAAATCAGTTTTTTGAAAATATTTCGCAAGTCATGCTTTTTAGACAAGTACGTTACGGGCATAAAAGTAATTAAAACATAATTTTCAATATCTTTTGTATAAAAAAAATTTCAAAATTCAGACCGGAAGTACCACTTTTACTCTTATCGAATAGCGATTTTTTGCAAATATGTCGTAAGTTATGCATTCTATATATATTTATCAAGAGTACAAAAGTATTTAGAACTGGATTTGCAATATTTTTTGTATATATGAAATTCCAAAATTCGGAGCGGAAGTAGCACTTTTACTCTTAGCGAGGAGCACTTTTTTGATAATATCTTGCAAAGTATGCATTCTATAGCGATTTATTAAGCGAATGAAAGTACCTAGAATAGGATACGTATAAGAAAGTCGTGTGGTGGCCACACCTCATTTTTTTAATCTGTTGCGCATGGTACGAATATATAAGGTATGCTACAACTTTGTCTTAAATTCGTCTATTTCCGCGCCGAACACAGCGACGTCATCAATGTTGCGTCATCCATCATATGTTTGTAGTTTATGTTTTGTTTATATTTAGATTCGAAGAAGTTATATAATATTTTTTGTAATTATAGTTATTATTTCATGGACTTAGTGTAGTTATCAAGTTTTGTACATATTTTAGGCAAAAGACTTTTAATTTGATTTATGTGTAAAACAACTGAAGAAATGGTAACCTGCAGTGTCTTGAACTGCAAAAGCAGGTTAGGAAACACTTGAGGAAGGAATATTAGCAAAAAATGTCCTACTTCTTTTATGGAATATACATTTTTAATTTCATCGCCAATAACTTTTTACAAGGTTAGTACTTGCTTCGGAAATTCCGCAGATAGGTTCCGGGCGGCTGTAATAATTTTGTAATGTTGCTACAGAACTATACTATTTGTCTTCGGCAAATTCAACAATATTTTTTGGAGGCAAAAACTAAATTGCCATAAGTTTTATTTAAACTTTGTGCACCGTAATTGACTCATATATACGGTGTGGTGATAAAGCTTGGAACAAAATTCATAAAAGCGTGCTATAATATTTTTAAGAGAATCGCTCGGACAGGTAGATTTTTGTTTTTAAAATGCCGTCCTTTGCCATTTTTTTTAATGATATCATAGGTTTTTACATAATGACGTCATTATCATTTTTTTTAATTGACAACCTTCATTATTTTGATCAGTTTTTAATAAACTTTCTTACTCCTTAAACGGTGATGTAGAAAAATTGTTACCTTACATGACAATTTCTTTGAATAAATGACTCATTTACAAAGTACAAATTATTTTAACAGAAATCTTAATTTAAATTAACTTAACTGAGATAAGTTTGACAGTTATCTAAATTGTCAAAAGCCAGTCTAAATTCTGAAGTAATTTAAATCATCTTAACTTGGAATAGTATATTATAATACAAGTAACAGAAGGCCTTTCATTCCAGCATGATTTCCAAATTCGGACACGAACCCGCAGCGCGAGTGGCCGAAGGAAAGAATTCTGGAATGACCTTCTGTTACGAGTATTTTACACTATTTTCTCTGTTTCGGATTGTATTTATATTATTTATTTATAGAAAAATTGTTAAAAATATTCATTAAGGGAAATTTTGATAACGTGACGTAGTTGCTTGGTAGCAGTGATTTATATTTGACAGTTGACTTTTGTAAGAATTATTTGAATTGAAAAGTTTGCTTAAATTAGAAAAAAATCTCATATTATCTATGGGCGAAATGTCAGACGAAGAGAGTTAATCTGCGGCACTAGAATTGCGAGATGGGGCCTCCAACGCCATAAATAATTTACTACCAAAAATATATGGCACCAACCTACTTCTACTAAAATAGAAAGTTACTAAAAATCGTTTAAGTATGGAGTCCATTCTAACACCAAAATGCGTGCTAGAATGTTGTTCTAATACCAAAACAGAGAAAAGTTTGACAGTTATCTAAACTGTAAAAAGCCAATCTAAATTTTGAAGTTAAGAACAAGAAATGGCACATTTAACTGAACGGGAAAGAATAGAGATTTTAATAATGGTTGGATACGGTGATAGACTAAGAACTCAAACTGAAGTTTGTGAGTTATTCAAAACATCATTACTTTTTCTGATGAAGCCACATTTTTCCTCAACCGATCAGTACATCGCCATCACTGTAGGTATTGTCCATAGGACAATCCTCACTGAATTCAGGAATCACATAGTCAACACCAAGACAAATTAAATGTATGAGTGGGAATGATAGGACGGCGTTTTTTTGGACCTTACTTTATTGAAGGAAACCTGGCTGCTGCACGATATTAATTTATTTGCAATTTGATGTGGTGCCAGCAATGGCAGCTCTTTTTCCTAATAATTCAGATGGCGATATACCTCATCAGAATATTTGGTTTGGCATAGAGGTCCGTCAATACCTTGGTGCTGTATTTAGAAAAATGGATAAGGCGGCGAGGACCAATGAGTAGCCAGCGCGTTCCCGCGACCTACCGTCCTTAGATTTTTATCTATGGGGTTACTTAAAATAAAAAATTTGTTTCAATAGACCCAACAACTTGAAAGATTTACAACAGGGAATTCGTGATGCAATGCAACAAATTAGGCAAGATATCATTGAGCACAGTATAGAAAAAGTGTTTACTGTCGTGCTGGTCAATGCCAAATGATTGGAGGGGGGCACTTTGAACATTTACGTTAAGTTCTGTTGAATAATTTGCTAAATATGTGTTTTGTTTCTTTTTGATTATTATGTTTACTTATTAAAGTTGTGAAGTAAATATGTCATTTATTTAAAAAGATTGTTATGTAAGGTACCAATTTTTGTACATTCACCGTTTTAGCAGCAAGAAGATTTATTAAAAACTGGAAAAAATATTGGGGCTGTCATTAAAAAAATGATGTGACGTCATTCAAAATAAAATTCGTCGAAAGACGGCATTTTAAAAACAAGATTTGACCTGTCCAAGAGATTTTCTTAAAAACAATATAGAATGCTTTCATGAATTTTGTTTCCAACTTTATCACCACACTGTATATCAATACTGCTTTTGAATGCACCATATTCAAATAAGCGTTCTGAATTTTCCAAACGATCATCACATAGTAACTCATCACAAAAACGTTTAACGTTTATCTTCTAGATGCCTTTTATTTGGAAAATTTGGATTTATTTTCCACAAGTTAGCCACAACTGTTGCTTTGTTTTTTATAAATTCGAGAAATTCGACTCTAAGATTTTGAATACCTTTCCAAGTTGATTATAGCATTTTAGCAGTATTTTTCAGATCAGCTGTCGAATTTTGAAGAAGCTTAGACGTCAAATTGATCCTTCCTAATATATCACATTGGAAAATAATTTTTTTGTGGCGAATGCTGCTTCAAGTACGTCCCTTTTTTTTTACTTGTAAGTGCAATTTTAGAGAAAACTGACTTTAATTTTGCCTTTATTGCTATAATTGATTCATAACGAGAAAACCACCTTGTATTACAAAAGCTTTTTAATATAATCGACATAGCTTCAATTTCTGTTTGAGTTTTTAATTCCCTCCATCTTTTAATGCTGTGTTTAAAGAATTTCTATATTTTTTGACATATATCATAAAATATTTTTATTTCAAGCGCGTTTTCACATGCATCATTTAACACAAGATTTAAATTGTGTGCTGAACAATGAACGTAATCTGTGGTTGGTACTCCGTAATTAGTTTTTGTATTCCAGATTATACACCGCGCATATTAGCAGCGCTATCGTAACTCTGCCCACGACATCTGTCTATATCAATACCTACGTCAGCTAAACTATTTATAAAATATCAGTTTCCAGTCCTTTTGAGGTTTGGTCTGTGACTTCTCGAAATCCTGTAATAGATTCCTGGATAGTTATGCATCTGGGTGGGTTTCTGATGTTTATTCCTTCCTTTGTGACATATCTAATAACTTGTGATAACTGCTCAATCTTGGAAACGTCTTGTGTTGTACCTCTTATTATAGAGAAAAACATGTTGTTTTAATTTTGTTAATAATATTTCCTTTAGCATTTGTAGCCACGAATGTGATAATTTCATTTGGAATATTTGGAGATAAATATTTCTTCTTTTCTTGTATGTGTAAATTAAGTACGTTATCGTATTTTGCAAGAAGGTTAATTATCGACAAGAAGTTTCGTTTACTTGTTGAATCAGTTTGCACCCTATGACAGTGAAGTGCATTTTGCTAATGTAGTTATCACATCTACAATTCTTCTAATTATTTGTTCCAGTTTGTTCGTTTCTTAATTTACTGACAAAAATGACCGCCTTATCAATGGTTTTGTGTTTCTCCCAAGCATCATACATTTTACATGCGCATATGTGTACAAATGCTTTTTCGTGATCTTTTTTGGAAGACCCTGCCAATCATTAACTCCGTTACACTAATTGTTTCTAAAACATATGTCATTTCTGTTAGCAAAAAGCCAACAAGGTTCACAATGCGCAATGTTCAACCTTGCTGCATAGCACAGCCACATACGTTCCACGCTTTGAACAATTTTATTCTTGAATGTGTAATAAGCGTTTGTAAAAGATCTGCCTTTAGCATCTTTCGGAAAATTGCTTTTGGGTTTACACTGTTCCGCACCTAATATAACCTAATGTTATCATCAATTTCACCGTTTTGATAATTTGTAATTTCACTTGTGAACATTTTTATCTCATTATTTTCATCTTGACTTTCTTCTTCTGCAGGTTCAGTGGATTCAGTTAATGCCACATGTGATGTGGTTGGTTCATTTAAAATTTAAACCATCATTCTCCTGATACCGTTTACTATTTTCATTATTTTCTTCTTCAATTATCGCTTGTCCAGTGAATGGAACACCAAAGTAATTGTCTAGTTTTTTTTATATTTTGTTGCAATAGTCTGTTCCTTTTCTCTACGAAGTTTTCTTTTTTGATATTCCCTTAAAATTTGTTTCCTCTCATGTCTTTTAACTGCAAATATATTTCAAATTACTTTATATAAGGAATAAGCATTAAAGATTTTTGCAAGGTATTTACAATATTTAAAATATGATGTCGATGTTAGTGTGTAAATAGCTTCATCAATTGACTATTTTATTATACATTATCCCGCAAAAGTACAGGGTAATGTCGGACTCTGGGATGACGCAAGGCCCCTTGACCTTCTGCCCCCCCCCCCGCGCGGCGGGATCAGTGGAGGTGTACGTTACGTCCATGTATTTAATATTCGCCTACACATATCAAATGTTTTCTGATAGTCATGATTATACCGGTAGGTTTTCTGGTAACGCAACGATTGTATAGCGCATGTATCAGTCCCCACAACTGAACGACTACGTATATGTACTCCCCTCCGTTAACCAGAGCGGTGGTAGTAGTATACTACAGCCGTTCGCGTCGGGGAATACGATAACTGTAGCGAGTGATAGTGGGGACTTGGACACTCCTCTGTCGTTGCTTCACCCGAAAACTTACCGGTATACAGGGGTCTAATGTTGGGAGTTCACCATTGCTAACTTCCTACATTACTTTTTTCTTAAATAAATTTATTATCATTACAAAATTATTTATCTGACGTTACTAGTTAAAGAACTAGAAAAAAGAAGATAAAATATGGTTTTATTCCTCCATAATTTCCACAATTTATCGGCATTAAATCGAATATAAAATATGACGTAAAGGAAATAATATTTTATATGATATTATAGATGGAATCATGTATCACATGCACACGAACATCTGTGAAACGTAATCATACCCGGAGCAGGTAAACAAGTTTCTTCTTTGTTGGAGGTCCACATTTTAAAGGGTCGCCTTATCTTACCAACTCGATTGACACCTTTAGCGTGTAACAAAGTACAATGTTATCTCTGGAAGTTGACGTGTCAAAATTTGTAACTTTTCAAACGTTCATATAATACTGAATTAAAACGTTAGGACGTATAAATTTTGTGACGTGATTAATATTCAAGTCACCATTACTATAAGCCAGACTACGCCTCACGTTCTGAACGACTTCCATAAAGCATTTCCTAAACTCATTCTTGCATTAAAAAGGAATTTTAATTAATACATTATCTCTATCCAATCGTTTTATTTTTGTACTATACATTAAATTTGTATTTTGGACTTTCCAGATGTATCATCAATAAATATTTAATAAAACTGGCGGTCAGAAATTCTAAAAAATCACTCAGCGGAAAATTGATGAGCAGATGAGAACACTGCCGATTGAAACACACATACACAAAAAAATAGGAACTCATTATTTGCGCTAAAATAACGCATCGTCGATTGCGTTCTACATAACAGGTCGACCAGAACGTCAGAATGTTTTATTTTATTGTGTTAAGTTTGCAATAGTTTTCAATAATAATAATATAGCCAGTTGAATTTTTTACACATTTCCCAAAGTGAATGATTTAATTAATTGATAGTTTCCAAGTCGTAGGCTTTCAAGGACGTTATTGGTGTTTGCTGGATATCACCTGTTGGTATTGACGCTTCGATAGTCATGCTACCTGCGTATGTTTTCAAACCTAATGGCTTCGATATAAACCAGTTATAACTTTTATTATATAATAAAACCAATGAATATACAATTTGGGTTGTAGCCGTAAAATAAAACGCATTCATTAAAGTTAGTGATTCCTTTTATTTTAACTTGTGCTATGAATGCGCGTAATTCCTGACAGTCTAAAAATAGCAAAAATAATACAGCGTACAAAAAATGAGGTGTGGCCACCACACGACTTTCTTATACGTATGAAAGTGTTACTTCCGGTCCGAATTTTGAAATTTCATTTATACAAAAAATATTCCAAATCCAACTCTAAATTCTTTTGTACTCTTCATAAATATATATAGAATGCATAATTTACGACATATTTGCAAAAAATCGTTATTCTCTAAGAGTAAAAGTGGTCGGTCCGAATTTTGAATTTTTTTTTATATAAAAGACCTACTTCCGGTAGGAATTTCGAAAAACGTTTTTAATAAAATTGTTCACAATTTCAATTTTAAGTACATATAAATTCTTTATAAATTAGTCTAAACTTAGTAGTTGACGAAATATTGGCAAAATTCGAATTTTTCACTGAAGTAAACTGCTACTTCCGGTCTACCGATTTTACTGAAAAGCTAATCAGATCACAAGAGGGAGATTATACACGTAAATACAAAGTTGAAATTGATATTTACAGCGGTTTGACCGCTATCGTGGTCACACACAAACACACAGACAGACAGACACACAGACATTTTTTTAAAACAACTTTTTCGGTATCAGGGGACTTCAAAACGTGGACATCTGCAAAAATCTCGAGGTCGAAAATGTTCATCATCACAATACTTCCTTATACTACGTATAAGAAAGTAAAAGAAAGTCATTTATAAAATAGAAATACTCCTGTCTGAATATATTCTCAAGTTTTTTTTAAAAGAGGGATAGGATTTTTGAAACGTAAATAAAACAAAAAAAAACAGAAAAAAAAGCCGAATCTATTTTATTTTAGATAGGATTTTTTGTTGTCAGTAATAAATCACTTTGATACGATACCTACGTATGTGTGTATATTTCATTCATAATCTTGTTTTGATGTTTTTATTTAGTTCTCGAATTACAGTTACAAATAAATTCCGTATGGTTTAGTTTCGTTCTTAATGTATAGATGGTAATAGTTGTCTTATCTGCTTACTACCACCAGATACCAGCACAATACACGGAATTTACTCGAAATTTTATGTTGCCCGATTTCCCTATTTAATGGGCTCTCTATATATATTCTCTCTACGGTGGTACCTATGATTTGTTTTCATATAATATTATAGACTTGAGACAACTATTGCTTTATGGAATCTTGTCACAATCGTTATTTCTATCTCCATTTGTGCTAATATTTTATTTATGGCGTGGTAAGTATTGGTGCCCTTTTTTCTTTGTTATAATTGCTCCTAAGAACTTCTAAATTTTTACCAAATCTAATCTCTTGTTTGCAGGTCATTATTAATTATCACCATCTTGCTCTTCTTTATGTTTATTTATATTTTTAGATCTCAGTTTCGTGAGTCCGAACATCTTTTTTTTGTTTCTATATTTTTAAGTGTCTTGGAAAAGCCAAACAAAGTCGTTTAGTTGGTACTCACGTCATAAGAGCAATGCAACAAAAGTCAGAATCAAGAGTATAATTATTTACATTTACTTTACCAGCGCAAACATTGCAGCTGCTATTCCCCTAGGTAGTCGTCATATAAGCGGATACTCACCAAAAGTTTGCTTACCAAAAGTTTTCGAAAAGTTGTCAAAACACAGCGTCGCTAATTTTTCCACGATAATGTGCATCTCACAGTGCTGAAGGAAGCTGTTACTTTATTGCGCTCTCAGCCATCGATGGGATTTGTCCAGCACCATAATCTACGGATCAAGCGGCATGTGATTTTTCGTTTTTTCCAAAAAAAAAAAAAAATGTGTGTGAAAATAAAAATTGAAAACCTCCAAAACCACAGTTTTGACTACTGTTTTGAAAGCTGGATCAACAAACAGAAACAAAATAATGAAATGAAAATTAAAAATATGTAACTATATTTTTGTATATTTTTGCATGTAAAAAGCCGTATCAACTATCAAGTAGTGGATTCGTTGAATTATTTGCTGTGTCCATGGGCGTAGCCAGGATTTATAACAGGGGGGGGGGGGCAAACCATGGTCCATGGACGTTCAAAATGTAAAATTTTAGGATAAAAAGAAAAGGCAAATGAAAACAAAACTTTGAGATTTTAATTATACTTAAATTAAATTAATAACATTTTTCTTGGGTTGGAACTAAATTTATCCAAAACTTTCTTCACTATGCAGTCCTGATTTTCCTTAAAAAATTGTCGATGCACACTCATCAAACACAACCCAGTGAGTCTGTCATCACCCATTGTACTCCTGAGCCAGGTTTTTACCCTTCGTAGGGTACTGAACGATCTTTCCACGGTAGCAGTAGTGGATGGGAAAGCACTTAATATTAGCAGTGCGTGCCTTGTTGCAGGGAAAAAAACATTAGCTTCCTCCAAAAGTGCAGCCACTTCAATGTCCTTTAATTTGTCTTCTGCTAAATTCTTCTTCTTCCACATATTGTACCACAAATCTAATTCTGCAGAGACATCACCCAACTTATAAAATTCCATGAAAGATTCTGCATTATTTTTGAAATCTTTTGAAGCCATTTTGAGCATGCTTGAAGGATGAAGATAAGTTAAAGCAAAAGCAGGTGTATTTTCGTTGGAGAATCTAGCACCCAAAGACGAAGTTAAAGAATCAAGATAGGGGATGATTATTGACCGCTTCCAGTATACAACTGCAGACTCAGATGGTGGATTACTTCTGTGTACTTGCTTTTGAGTGACTCGTGGTACTGACAACTCAAACCCTACTTTCTCTGCGATATCAAGTGATTTTTTATATAATTCATAAGAAACATTTTCGACATCTTGTCGATCTTCTTTGATTACATCTAGAATATCATCAATATGTTTCTTCACCATAACCAAATCCATACTTTTACCTTGTAAAACATTTACAACGGGTTCCAAAATTGCAGAATATCTTGCAATTATGTTTAAGCCTAAGACGAAAATTGGTTTAGTAACTGCACAGTGCAATTGGTAGGCACATTTTCTTGTTGCATAGTTTCCTTCGACAGATAGATGTTCTAGTGCTTTAACAATGTCAGTGAAGGTCTCTGAAAATTTTTTTATGCTCTTGCATTTTTCCGCCATCTGGTCTCACAGAGCCTTGAAAGATTTGGAATCGATTTCCTACGGGCTGGCGATTCACGAAAGAAGGTTATTGTGTCTTTAACCGTTGCAATTGTGTTTCTTATTTCTGGTAGCTTGCTAGTATCATTGACCACAAGATTTAGTCTGTGGCTGGAGCAATGGAAAAATAAAGACTTAGCGTACTTTTTTTTAAGAATGGCCTGTACACCACCTTCTTTGCCGGCCATCGTAGAACACCCGTCAAATCCGAATCCCACACAATTATCGGCGGAAAAATTATTATCTTCTAAAAAACTTTGAATTGCGCTAGCAATTGTAGAAGCATCTTGACATTTTAACTCAATGTAGCCTACAAATTCCTCCCTGATTATTTTTTGGCTTTCATCATAGAACCTTAATCCAATAGAAAGCTGCTCTTTTCCAGCGATATCTGCTGTTTCATCAGCCATTACAGCATAAGCTTTTGCCCGTTTACAGTCTTCGATTATTTTTTCTTTGATAACTTCACCGCATAATTGTATGATCTCATTTTGAATTGTTGGTGAGGTATAGACTGCGTTTTTTTGACATTTATCCAAGTGGCTCTTTAGCTTCTCATCACCAGAGTCAATCCTCAAATTTAAAAGGTCAAAGAAAACTCCCTCATTTCCTACTTTTCCTCTAAGCGGCAAATCATGAATTCCACAAAATATTATGCATGAAATAATTGCTGACAATATTTGTTTATTTTCTTCAATCGTCTTATGGTGCCCTATTTGCAACTGGACATCAACAGGAGCATTTTCAAGAAACGCTTTTGCAGCAGCTGTTGAAGATTTGTGGTAATGGGTGCCAACGTGCTTTCTACAATCTTCATGTATATCCTTAAACTTCATGTAAGGCCTTACCATAAATGACCCCAAAACTCCTTTAACTGTAGCAATTCTTGGCGGAAATAAAACACAATACAAACATAGAGCACCTTTCAAACGACTTGAGTACACCAGCCATGGAGTATATTGATCTAACCAGCGATGGTTAAATTTTCTTTTCAAGTGAATGGCATCAGAAGCAAAATCGTAATTGGATGATGGAACCCAAGGGTTTGTCAACAATTCCTTCTTTTTTTCAGAAGGCAAGTTATTGGCACAACTAACATAACGACCAATGTCATTTTCATGGTAGCCATCGCGTTCTTCAGTTTGTTTAGAGGTCCCAGATCCAGAGACAGCTTCATGTAGATATGAAGAACTACTTGAGCCTTCTACAAAAATAGATTCCGATTTTGATGTTCCGACCATTTTATTTTCATCTTCATCACAATCATTGCTTCCACTTCCACTACTGTCATCATGAACTTTTTTCCGGTTTAGAGATTTTTGACCTAAAAATAATAACCTAATATCATTCTTGTTCTTAGTCCCTAGTATAAAAATTAGTATAAAACAAAACTACCATGTAATGATAGTGATAGCTTATAATGTGGATATACTATATCTGATGTTAATATTTTTTCTCTAGATTAAAAACACAAAATGAAATTAATAGCACGTACAAAGTGCTGTTTGATCTTTAATATGTACAAATTTCAAGTTTTAATTGTGAACAAAAATTAACATGGGATATAACATATCTGCATTATAAGCTATCGTTACATGGTAGTTTTGTTTTATTTGGTGCTGGTCGAGCAACCAATTTTCAAATTTTTGGACCATTTCTAATGGAATGACTCTGACTCTAAAGTTTTAATTAAAAATTTAATTTTCTACTGAAATTATTTAACTTACCTTTTTGTAACCAATTTCTTATATCCATATTGTCTTTTCTGTCTCTTTATTCTGTGGTAAAAGTATTGTTACGGATTTTCCCTCTTGTTTCTCGCGCCTCGCTTTCTATTCGCCGTATGCAACTTCGTATCCTGCACTATGTACTGTACTGTACTGTCTGTCTTCGCGCCGGATAGACAACTAACTTTATATACGCTTTTGAGCCTAGAAATTGCCAGAACATTCGCCTCGCCGGTTCCCGTATATTCCTCACCTGTATCTCGATTTTTCTCGAACTCGAAGAAAACCAGTGGCGTTTTGTTACACTATTAAATAGGACACTGTCGCTAGACAAGAGCACTTACACACCAACTCAATAGTTGTTATAAGAGTATTTAATTCGGATTCTGATGTAGGATTGTGTATTGAATGCTTCAAAATATTTCACGCTAAAACTACTTATTGAGTAAATTTATTTTAATTAATAGGATTAAAAAACGTAGTTAAATGAAAACAAAAAAAAAGTGACAATTTTTTTTACCATTTTTCTCAAAAATGTCCGACTGTTAAGTGGTTGAATCGAACACTAAAAATTGACGTATCCTGAGAGTAAATCGAACACTCCTTTTTATCCAATTCTGGTGTGGGACAATTCTGGTGTGCACCAATGCATGATCGAAAACGCTATTAATATATATTTAGCACTATGTCAGTTTTTCAAACAGCTTTGTTTTTTGCTGATGAAATATATTATAGTGACAAAGGACACGCGAATAATTTTATTTATTAGAGCTTATTAATTAATTTTAAAATGTTCATAAAAGCAACCAAACGACCACAACAACAAACAAAATATATAAAACAGATAACAAAAAAAAATATGCAGAACAGAAAAATATGTATATTTTAGATTTAATTTTTCGTTTATTAAAATTTAAAAATTATTTAATTTATTTTTGCTTCCAGTTATTTTAGAACAGAAATAATACATAAGAGTGGTTCTATAATTGTCTATATTGATTTCAATTTGACACAGTATCTTAGGCAACTCTATAAAAGTCAATTTTCAGAAATTTCTAAAAATTGTAATGGTTGTGATTCATGACTGACATTTACTCAATAATAACACAAATTTAGACAATATAACTAAATATTTTTATTAAGACATAATCATTATCTTGCTTTGTTAAACACATGTACATATACATATTATTCAGTAATTATTTAAATCGAATGCAGTAAAATAAATATTCTAACAATTGTCGTTAACATAATTAATTTCGGACATAGTTAGTTACCCTTCCTGCACTTGTCACGTGTGATATAGTGGGGTAGTAAGGGTCCGCTTTAACTGTGCAACACAGCTGCACATAATACAAAGTCAGAATGGCCTATGACAGATGGAATCCCATAAATTGTAATGTAATAGACATACCATAAAGTTATATTTGTAGGTGGCTTGTATTTTCTACAATAGATTCCCGAGACTGAAGTAAATACGAGAATAATCGTGTTGTCGAACATCTCTAGTAGTACACATACACATGAGTACGTCTATTTAAGTGACACCGAGGCATTACAAGAGAACATAATGAAATTGTATTTCTGTTTAATAGAGCTTTTACGCAGCTGATAGAGATGGTACTATAAAGAATGTATAGATTATGTCTGACTTTGTAGACCGTGTAAGCTTTGCTAAAATGGCCTAGCAACTGCCAACATAGGTGGCAGGACATAGAAATGTTTATAAATAAAAAGATGCAGGTAGTTCGGTAAAATAAAATAAAATGTCTCTATTTTACGTATTATCCAAATGTCGAAATGTAATTATCGTACTCTATAGCACTTAAAAGCTGACAAATAATACCAAAATTCTTATCTTATTTAATTATAATTAATAATTCTACGGAAATATTATGTACATAAAACATACAAAAAGATTAAAGTCAATGTACCGAAATAAGAATATAACTGTAGTCGTCATATTGTGAAGATTATTATGATTTTTCCTTGTACATATTGATATTTCGCTGTACCTAGAGATTTTTATCTTTTTATCTTTGGATTTTTGGAGCACCTCAAAGTTTTTTTTCAATAATGCCGACTAAAAACTAAGAATAGTACTTGATGTTTATTAAATTTAATATAATTGAAGGAGTAAAGTGGATGAATGTGATATGTTACAAATTGCAAGTTCCGAGATATTTGATGTTTATTAAGTTATTCCGTGAATTTTTTGTCTTCCATTATTTCATGACAGATATAGATAAGTTTAACCTTGTTAAGTTTAGCACTTGACATAGTGAGTTACATTTTTTTTTAATTAATTGCAGCAATTTTTTACTTTGATTGTACACGACACCTTCTTTCACTACTGTTAGGTAAAAATAAGCTGAATCGAAATTGGAAGAATATGTCAAGTAATATAATACTTTATTATATTACTGGAATTACTATATATAAACAGGTATATAACAAAAAATCTAATATAATTGTATTTCTTTTGTTAGAAACACAATGTTGCCTTGTTTGCAGAATCTCTGTTTTTCCAGGATTTTTTTTCGGATAAATTTCCAAATTTTTCAGCAATTCGCTTTAAATGTATGTTTTCGGCTACTAGACGTCGCTTTCATTTTTAAGATTGATACTTTCTTAAATGGCGTATATAAATCGTAATTTTCTATAAATAAGTATGATCCGAATTCATTAACTCGAATTCATTTCACATTATCTATGAACGCAACATTCTGGTTTTCTAATTGTTCATTTTTTGTACGAGATTGATTTGGCTTGATAGGTTTCTCACATTAGAAAGTGACTTTTAATGCCCGTAAAATGATTTAGTTTCGAAGATTCCCTAGTTCTCACGATATTGGTGTGTGGTACATATAATTATGTATTATATATATATATGTATATATGTATTATACATTATTTTTCAAAACTTTTTCAATCCGACCAAAATCACGATCGGAATCCAGACATAAGTACTGGTAGAAGCAAATGATTGCGAAATTTTTGTTCTGGGCTGCACATCTGTCAGTACGCATAATCAGATGCCTTTTATTGCTTTTGATTCTACCGTATGTGTCAATTTTCATTAGGTATAGGGATTCAATGTTTACGTGCGATTTATACGTATACAAGTAATACATGGCAACGTGGCACCCCTACTGTCCGTCACCAATCCAGGCAACAATCGACATCACAACGATTTTCTCCGATCTTCCCAGCAGATTTTACATTCAATGTTTAGCTGCGAACACGTTGCGATCTAGTCTGCAATAAAAGCCGTCTTATTACTGGAACGGGAAACATCAAATGGCCGCCGCGATCTCCTGATCTAGTAGTTTATTATTATTTTCAGAATCCTTTTTTATTTACCTTATTTTTAATTTTATTAGAATTACGCTTTTGTTTGTGTCATGCAGCGTGAACGCAGCTTAATAATTCTCTGCATTTACTGAAAGGAAAAAGAAAAACAAATCCTTGCAACTCATAAATATTATTTCTGAACGCATTACAAACACCCAAGCCGGTGGTCGAATAGTTACTGTTAACCACGCTAACTTGTATTTACGAACATGCATCGGTCGTGCTGGCATTGGAAAGGAAAGAAGGGGTACTATGTTGCCACGTACTGTATGGACTAATGAAAATTGACACATGCTGTATAAATGTTCAAAGGGCACTAATAACTCTATGGCTACCTCTACTACCTCTACTAGCCATATTGTCTGTCCAGTTGAAGAAAAAAACCTTGTCTCCACTTGTTGATACTGAGTGAATGCCAAAGTTATAAAGCACATTTGCCTGATGCATTTGTCTGTTGCAAGTCCATATACAACAATTCGGTATCATTTCTCGCTTTTTCCTGTTCTATACGTTGAAGTTCATATGCCGCCTTGGAGTTTTCCCTGTGTTCTATCTTACCCTTGCCAGAATCACAAGTGCTACATGTATCACTTCTTGGTGCTCCAAATGACAAATTAAATTTAGTACAAAATATATTTGAATATGTACATTTCTTGACTTTATAATTTCGGGATTTTTTATCTTCTTCGGATTTTTCGATGTAAAGTCGATACAATTTGGATATGGTGATACTTTTCTGTAGGTCAAGAACAAATGTGGTCTTGTATGTAACTATCTCTTCTGGAATTTTGTATTTGGTTTGTTAAATTTTATTTTCGTGCGTCGGGGGAAGGGACTGGTTTTCCTTCTTTCAATTGCCCTTGGATTAAATCTCCATTTCTCTTCCTATTCGATACAGTGAAGCTAAAGCAGTCTTATAGACTGGCTGGCATCAGCATTGCATGTCACGATGAACTTATAAGAAGCCGCTTTATGGTGTCTTGCATTTGTTCTTTTTCTCTACACCTCGCTTATTTGTATGCTATTGAATAATAATGCATTTTTGGCAATTAGATATAATCTGTAGAATCTATTGAACATATGCTCTCTATCTATGATACTGATTTTTTTCGGCACATTTCAATAACAGCCCTAAGCTAGGAACTTTCGCTGGTACTTCTTTTCTGTGATATGAAATGTATGCTTTTTCATTTCCTCTAACGCTAGCAGTCTTTTTCTTTTTCTATTCGTGTTCATTTCTTGTGTTTTTTCCCTTGAAATCCTTTCCTTCAAATCGAGATCTTTTCCTTTTCTCTAACTTCTGCCGGACCCGTTTTCTGTTTCCACTGTTGAGTCTTCAGCGGTAAAAGGCCAATATTATTATTAATTAGTGTTTCGCCTTGATGGCAAGCAATGTTAGCGTACGATTAAATGGTAAACCTTTCTCAGCGATCAATCTTTCACTATTATTTTTAGCTTTGAAGTATTTTTTTATGTGTACTTCGTCCTCAGTATAAATTAGTGACGAACTTGATTCCTCACTAAAACATGGTTGATGGCTATCATTGTCATCGTCTGTAAAGAAAAAAGTATGTTCCGCCTGCATTTTACATATTACAGAAAAAAAGTATACCGATTGCGAAATTTCATATTTTCGAAGCTAAAGAAATGGTGTCTTCGTATGTTGAGGTGTTTCTAAGATTCCTTGAGTTTGAATATCATTTTGAATCTGTCGGTGAAGAATTCAAAATAATCTACTGGACATCCTCACGTAAACAAGTAAATGGCATAAAATTCTGAATTAGGTGATTACGATTCAGCTTTTAATTTTTTTTCTGGTTACTATTGAATACTATTTCAACATTTAGTAAAGTTTCTGATATGCTAAAATAGCATAAGCTTCTCAACTTATAGAAATGGCATTCTTATATGGTGAGACAATTTCCTGAGTTTGAAGATCATTTTGAGACTTCTAACAAATAATATCGGAAGTATCTATTTTGCAATCGTCAGATTAGAAGTGCAATTTTGCTTGTGATTAACTCTGTTGTTCGGATAGATAGATAAACAACTTCCGAACGTCTAAATACTTTTTGATAATTCCACTTGAAATTTGAACAGATTTCTTCCGAATTCAACGATATAAATGAATTTGGATTACTGATTTTGAATTTAGTGAGGAAGAATATGTCTGGTCGTCTATCTATAAACATACATTTTGCTTCTACTTCTAAAAGTCTGGCAATAAGGTGTTTTCTAACTGTTTTAGTTGCTTCAGTATTTCAAATTTCAGTATAGAACACTATCATTCTCTTATCATTTCGTCCATTTTTAATTCATAAGAACGTTGCTAACCAATCACTAGCCACTGTACGAAAGAAATCTTAAATATTGGTATAGGCATGTGTTATCTTCTTTCTCTGGTTATCTCTCTTTGCTCTTCCTTAAAGTTGTTCTGGTGACTGTAGCGTTTGTAATAATCAGACACAGTAAACAAACAGTTTTAATTAACATATTCTCGTCACTTAATTGAAAAAAACAAGTAATACATTCGCTGTCTGGCATTTACTTGATCTTCATTTGTTTGAACGACATACCTAAAAGCGTCAACAAAATGATTAAATTCTATTTTTTTTAAAGTATAGTTTAGACATGTTGTCACTTATTCTTCCAAATTTGAATTTTATACGTATTTGATATTTGAACAAAATTATGCTTCTGTTGTAATGATTTTTGTATATTTCTATCTCTTACAATATCGAACATAGTAATAGAATACACAACTAAGCCAATAGGGTATATGTAATTATGCACAGGCTTGAAATAATTGACTTACTAGAATTCGATCAGAACATCTAAAACAGGTAGCTATTTAATAATTCTAAAGGAACTCATCGCAACATTAATACGATTACATTTTAAATGCGAAAAAATATATATTTAAATGCCTTACACATTTTGAAACTGGATTTGAAAACAATTTTGATTCAAGAATATACAGGGACGAGCAAGAGAAAGCAACTTTATCGATAATAGCAATTCACGACGCACCTTAGGTAACTAAAATAGCAGATATATTGGTCGACATAGAAAAAGAAAAAGAACATAATATCTGTTTTAGATAGAGATTAAAATGCTAGTATGAATAAATAAATAGGTTTCTAGCATGTTTATGATTGGTGTATATCAGATGCGAAATTTATTATTTCTATTATTAGGACGTTAAATAATCATATTTGCCCTGGCCTCTTGTCAGATTTGCTTTGGATAAAATTATGTTCCGAAACATAGTTTTGAGATGGAATCGTCAGTTTAAACAATTGCAGCAAGTACTCTACGTTGCTATTTATTTTATTTATTTGTATATTTTTGCAACAAGAACGTTCAATCTAGTCATCAACTGCTTCTCTTACTTATGCTTGTATATCAAGCTTTTAGTCTCGTCGTTGCGTGGGGCTCCTCAACAATATCGGTGAAAATTACTTTTGTGAAACTATTCTTAGAGCTCGTTTATTTAGAGAAAAACCGTGATGTCACTGTGCAATCCACAAATTTATACTAATTTAGCACTTATCGGCAGTAGAATATACATGTATAACAGAAATAACACTTTTTCCCCCTAATAAAGCAGCTCTGATTTCATTGGTTACTGTCTAAACATTTTAACAGTATTTTTAAAAGATGTCGTCTATGTTTATGCCGTAAGATCTTAGCAGATTTATAGCGTTCAACCAGCACATATAAATGCGGGCATTTAGATTAATGCTCCAGAAATATGAATTATTTCCAACAATATTTTATAACTAGATATTTCACTAAACTTCATCTTGCTTCATATGTAATACCAATATTTGAACTTTTAATGTAAACTAATTTTCATAGTGCAATCGTTGTTTCGACTGGGAGCGAGTGCTCGTTATTGAAACATTTCCCGTATATTAATCCTCTCCAGTTAATTTAACTACTGTTAACTACTTCGTAATTCGCTCTTGATAATCCGCGTACGTCTACAAGGTATATAATATACCTATATGTATTTCAGCAATTCGAAATAATAGGCAACATATATGTACAACAAACAACAACAATGTTGAAACAGTAAATTACATTCACGTTATTAAAGTTGTCAATTTTGTGCCTCTCGGTCATGTGATTTGGCTGAAATTCAATTCTCAGATGTGATCTCCTGTTTCTGGTAATTTTCCTTGTTGACAAACAAACATTAATATTTAACAATCAACTAGTTTTGTTTTCGAAATTGTTTGGTATTCAGTAATAGTTAATGCACTAGGTGCAGTTTAACGGGTAGACGTAAATCATTATCGATAACACTACGACATAAACTGATTATTATTAATGTTACTAGCAAACGTCTTGTATTTAGTTAATGAATTAATTTCACCTATCGGAAGTGTTTGGTGAGTTTGTCATACCGCGGGCATTATGTTCGTGCCCACTATACCAACTGCTTGCCTGCAAGTTGCGGATGCATTTTACTGTCTGATAAAACGACGACACCGAGAGTTTCTATGAGTTAGTACGAGAAAGCAATATACTAAGTGCTTTTTGGTCGAGTGTAGTGTTGGAAAAGAGGGGATTCGAGTACATTTTCGCTGAGGCTAGACTGACTCGCGTTTTATCGACTCTCGGGGAAGGAAGGAAAGCAAGTTAATCAGTGCAACAAGGATAGCAGCTGTACTTGCGCATTTCATTTGAATTTTGTTTTTGAGTTATCCGGAAAGATCCATTCCTAGCGCAAATACAATTCGTAACACGGTTCGACAAATTCAATGTTTAGTTTCAGAAGTTCAGTTTGGTTTCTTCTTCTATTTTATAATACTACGGCATTATTTACTTTTTATTTTAATAAGAGTTTTACGATTGTTACGTTTTTGAATTTTATATCAGCTATATTTCTTATCTTTAATATTTTAAGAAAAAAAAATATTATTTTTAAGTATTTAGAATTGATGATCATTTCTTTTATTTACTCATACAATTTGGGAAGCTGTGATGAAATCCGTTACTAAAATTATTTAGTGCGAGTATCAGATGCTTTAACAAGTTTCTACTTATAAATTATCTAGATAGTGTTTTTTATTGTTTAATATCATTTCCATCTTCTCTAAAGCATTACAGTAAATGACTTTATTCTTGGTTAAAGAATTTTGTTATTAATAGTAACAGTAGCAATTTTCACGGACTAACGCAGTGTCGGCTATAACGTATCTCTAATGTTAGTAACAGAGGCTACCCCCATATTCTCCCACTTATAGTCGACCAGCTTGTCTAGTATCATCCGCATAATATTAAAGGTCCTCTTAACTGAGTTAGCAGACGGTTCTTGGTGGAACATGTTACTAAATAATTTATCTAACTGAAATATATGTGTATGTGGCAAAGACTCAAATAAAATTAGTGGAACGTATTTCAAGTATTATATTTAGATTAGATAAATTAGTTGTACAGGGTTCGTCAGTGAAGCGGGAAAACTTAAAACTACTGTATCTACAGAAGCATTTATTTTAACTTTAATATTTATTTTTTACTGTTAAATTAGACTAGCCATTTTATTTTTTAAAAACAAAACAAAAAGACAGGTGGGCATCACTACGATCTACGCATTCGAAAATTTCTCTCTTGAGCCAACCCCAACGAAAAAGTTGAATGTGGGTAAATCTGGCGATCTAGCCGGCCAAACAATGTGTCCATTTTTGGATATGATATGGTTCGGAAAGTGTTCCCTTAAACCAGCAATAGACATACGAGCAGTATGACTGGTAGCACCTAATCTGGAAGTACGTAATCTCTGGAAATCGAACCAGTTCTTGCCTCAGAAATGTTGTGACCGTGTTTGTGTAGCGAACGAAAAGAATGGTCCAATAATGCCAGATGATGAAAGAGCGCACCATACTGTAACCTTAAGAGTATGCAAGGGTTTCTCTTGTAACTGAAGCGGGTTTTCGGCGCTCCAATATCGGCTATTCTGTTTATTTACATAGCCGTTAAGATGAAAATTTCCATGGACAATTAGGTTTTCTTCTCTATCCAAACAGTGCATGCACCATTTCATGACAAAAATTCATGTGATTAACCAAATCAGCTTTTTTTAATTCTTGGACAATTTGAATTTTATAGGGGTGAAAAATTAAGTCCTTATGCAGGATTCGACGCATCGACGATTCACTGATATTCAACGCTAATGCATGTCTAATCGCAGAATGTTTAGTAGTACGATTTATGGCAGTTCGAACTCTTATCAACATTATCTGGCGTTCTAACACTTTTTGCTGCTTCTTTATGTTTTAAATTTAAAGTAAATCCAGTTTTTTCAAGCTTCCGTAGCCACATATTAATTGCGTGAATGCACGGAATCCGCCCATGACGCGGAATATTGTACTGATTGCGAAATAACCCTCTCACAGTTGTCGCGCAGTCACCATTTCTATTAAACGATTTCAAATAAAACAGAAATTTTGAGAATGATGTATTAGTTTAGTTTATTTGCATATTTCAAATAATTGGTAAAGAACGGCCACATTTGTATTTTGTACATTGCAGGATTCGCTAAGAGAGGGCGCGAGATCCGAAAATACTGTAGTGTGAATGGTTATGTAAGGAAATTAACAGATAATCATAAATATCTAAGTTGTTTAAAATGATTTAATGGTGATCGTATACCTATTTGTTATTTCAAACAAATGCTGCCAATTCAATTATTTGTATATTTGAGATGATGAGTTTTGATACAGCGCGCGACATCTTCAGGACTAAAATGTTATTTTTTGACAGTAACGAAATTACTTATGTTTTCTATGATTCAAACGCCTCCTTAACTTCAACGCCCTTGCCCAAACGTCAAAGGAATTACAGAGTTTTTAAATTTTCCCGCTTCACTGACGAACCAGGTATAATAAAGGTTATATAACACAAACTAGAAGAAAATAATTTATTGCATAAATCAGTGTATAGAAAATTATATTTTTTTCTATTCTTTAATTAAAAATTTAAATTTAATATATAACCAATATTTATAATAGGGTAAAAGTTGGATATATGCCCCTGTAGGATAGATGCCCCACCCCAAGTATTGAGTAATGTATTGAGAATATTTGAATTTTGGCGCTATAATATAATGTGGTATATACGCCCCACCTAACGAAAACAACGGAAAACGATCACGCCGGCTACTGTTAATTCGTTGTTCGTTGAATAAACTTTGAACGGTAAGTGCAAAGTTATGCTATGTAATTCTTAGTTTTTGGTGGCCTGTGCTAAGCTCCTATTACCGTATCTTGCATGATAAATAGTTGTTTTGAAAACTGAGATCAGAAAAATAGTTAACCTAAGTATTTTGAGCGATTTCAATACGACTGATTGTTACTAATGAAAGTTATGAGGTGGGGCGTTTATCCCACAAAAAAGGGATATATGCCCCACTTGATTATGGGATATATGGCCTGTAATTTCTCACAGTAGTTCGATATAAGTATTAGGTACCTAGACATATTTGCATTTTTACACATTCATTCTACAATAGGTATGCCGAGAAAGTACGTCAGGAAAACCAATGTTGTTCCTAGAGCTACATGGTCAGAAGAAAACCTCAACACAGCCATAATAATGGTATCAACTAGGGCCATGGGGGTGAACCAGGCTAGCCGCTTCTACAATATCCCGTCTCGAACCTTAAGAAGGAGGATAAAAAGTGGTGATGGAACAAAAAAACCTTTGGGAAAACCACCAGCACTAGGATTTCAAAATGAAAAAAGATTAGTCGCCCACATCAAACGATTGGAAGAAGCAGGTTTTGCTCCAGCGCGTCGAACTACTAGACAACTCGCATTCGAATTTGCTAAAAAACTAGGCAAACAAAAGGCACTGCTCAGTAAGAATTCGAAAGAAAACAAAACTCTAGCAGGCCCTCACTGGCTCTATTCGTTTTTAGAAAGACATCCAGAACTATCTGTGCGGCAATCAGAAGGTTTATCTTTGGCTCGTGCCAAAGGAATGTGTCGCGTAGAAGTGAACAATTTTTTTGCTTTATTGCAAAACACACTTGAACAAAATAACTTAATGGATAAACCTGCATCAATATATAACATGGATGAGTCGGGTATCCAACTGAACAATAAGCCTGGCAAAGTTATTGCGACTAAAGGATGTAAGGACGTTCATGTTTTAACATCTGTGGAAAAAGGAGAGAACGTTACAATTGTAGCTTGTTGCAATGCCGAGGGAACGTTTTTGCCTCCAGTACTAATTTTGAAGGGAACTCGTAAGAAGATGGAGCATTTAAAAGATTTGCCACCTGGCTCGGACATCTACATGAACAAGCAATCGTCGTACATTAATACAGACCTGTTCCTAAAATGGTTTAAAGAACATTTTCTTCCTAGAAAAAGTCCTGGCCAGGCTCTTCTAATTTTAGATGGTCATACTTCTCACTGTTCATTAGAATTGTTAGAGATTGCAGATCAAAATAATGTGATTCTACTGTGCTTGCCTAGTCACACCACCCAAGCTTTGCAACCACTAGACAGGTCATTTTTTAAGCCATTAAAAGATTATTTTAGAGAAGCTGCTCAAAATTTTATGTTTATTCATAAAGAAAGGAAGATAGATAGGATGAGCGCAGGAAAATTGATTGGAGAAGCATGGAATAAGGCCAGTACAGTCGGAAACGGTGTATCTGGATTTCAAGCAACGGGGATTTTTCCTTTTAATCCGAGTGCAGTTCCTGACCATTTTTTCAAAATATCGGATGTGGCAAACAGATTTGTTCTCCCGGAACAACAGGACCAAAATCGTACGACTGAAGACTCAAATGCTGTGATCGATTTTACTTTAAGGAATGACTTAGAGCAAAATGGTAACAACTATAGCGAAGTTGAAATGGAACCATTTCTAAATGTTGATGAGTTACCAGAAAACTTTTTCGATGACTCAGACAATTTTATTATGATTCCTAATATCACGGATAATAGTGATGACGCGACTGCGACTGAGACTGAGAATTCTCATTCTCAAAGTTTACAAGTTGAAATTATTGATGAGCAACAAAATTCTACAGAGACGGAATCTCAAAGTGTTCAATCTGATGCTATCGTAGAAACTCCGTCAAAATATTTAGAAGATATTGCGCCGATTCCATCAATTCCTCAAAGTAAATTTAATAAAAGGAAACAGTCAGCCGAAATTTTAACTTCACAAGACTTTATGGATAAGAAAAAGAAAAATACTGATACCAAAGGAAAAAAAGTTGTTCAAAAGGAAAAGTCAAAAGGTAAAGTAAAAGAAACTAAAAAAGAAAAAAACAAACTAATGGGTAAAAATGGGAAAACACAAAAAAGAGACGATGCAAAAGATTCCCAAGATGATGTAGACTGCATTGAGTGCCTGGAAAATTATCTATCTACGAAAGAGACAGTTGACTGGATTCAATGCATTGACTGTGAATTGTGGTTGCATGAAACTTGCACAATGTACAACCCCCGATGCAATAATTGTGGAAAAGTTAAGAAAAGGTTAGACACTGTAAAGAAGAAGTTGTAGGATGTAAAGTCTTATTATAGCGTTATATTTTAAACATTACTTAAATAAAGTTTTTTATATTTTTTGATCAATTTTTTTATGCAAAATACATGCTATGAGCGATCCCGATAGAACCACCGGCCATCTGCCTATAGGGAATTGTATGCAGTACACATTTATATGTACAATTGGTTTCTTTTCAAATGGCCGGTGTAAATTGAAAATAGATCCCCAAATTCTACGATAGTAACATTCTAATGTTCGAGTTAAGAACGGGACAAGCAAAAAACATGCATCGTAAATCTTATATGTATAGCATGAATAAGCCATTGTACTTAATATGAGTATGGTTTATATTTTCTGAAGTTTACTTTATTTTCCACAATCTGCACGAAATATACATGTCATATATATAGTAACGAATGAAACACATATTTTGAATGCCTTGCTTTTAAAATTATATATAATTAAATATTAAATACAATTAAAAGAAAAAGATTGTATTACGTTATGAATTAAATTGCTTTGTAAAAGAAACTACATCGGCCATATACTATAAGCCAATATATTTGAAATATTTGTGTTTATTCATAATAATTTATTGTCTGATAGGGATAACGTTCATGCTAGGTACTTTATTAGAAAAAATCATTTTTATCTTCCTCAATATCTTTCTGGCTTTTATTTTATTCTATAGTCTTTTATTTTGATTTCTACAGGGAGATCCACTATTTTTCATTAAATCTTGGTTTTATGGAATTTTGGACTTGTTACTATTCTTTCTGGAAGTGATTTGTATTTATTTTAGATGTTGAAGCTTTTTATTTAAAATAACAATGTTTAACTGAAAATTAAAATAATACTTAAACAATTTAGTATTATAACAACCCATGTTTTTCTTATAAAAAGTAAAAATTGTTATATTCTCTAATAAGGGAATGTTTAAAATTATTAAAAATTATATTTTTCCCGATCAACACTGATATTTTGAATTAGTTTACTTCACTAAAAAAATCGAAATTTACTAATACGTCGTCAACTAAGTTTAGAGAAATTTCTAAAGAATACAAAAGCATTAAAATGTGAATTTTAGAAAGACTTTTTTTGAAATTTCTACCGGAAGGAGGCCTTCATATCTTACCAAAAACCGGTTTTTAGCAAATATCTTACAAATTATTGATTCTTTACAGATTTATCTAGAATACAATAATATTTAGAGCCCGAATTGGAACAACTTTTGTATAAAAGAAATTTGAAAATTAGGACCAGACGTAAGACTTTACTCTTATCGAATAGCAGTTTTTTTTATACAATCTATATACATGTATTATAAGTGCAAAAGTAATTAGAACTACATTTGGAACAATTTTTCTATAAAAGAAAGTTTAAAATTTGGACCGGAAGTAATGCTTCTACTCATCAAATATCTGTTTTTTTTGGAAAATCTCACAAATTTTGCATTCTAGTCAGATTTATTAAGAACACAAAATTGTTTGAGCCACATTTGGAATAATCTTTATATAAAAAAAAAATCAAAATTCGGACCAGAAGTAACACTCTTACTTTCTTTTATTTTTTTTTATTTATTTAACGAAAATAACGTAGAAGTATTTGATTGGGCGGCAAAATCTCCATATCCGAATCCCATTGAAAATATGTGGAGTGCTATGGTGCCGAATAGGAATGCTAATAATGATAGAGTTCAACTTAATATAGAAAATATTACTCAATATGCACAATCTGTATGGGAGCATTTCAGAGGAAGAAACTTATGTGTAACTTTAATAAATTCTATGCAATCAAGAATGCAAGAGTATATGGACGATAATGGATTTTATATGTCGTACTAAGGTTTTTATTATTGCGAAAAGGAAACAAACTATAAGACCAAAATCACATAACCATTTTCTTTAATTTCTTTATTAATTAATTACTATTATACAGGGTGAGTCATTAGTAGCCGCTTCTTCGATTGCTCTTTTGTGTTTTAAATAAAAGAAAAAACAATTAGTGGAAGATCCATGGTTGCTTGTGGCGCATATTGTAACAATACTTTAAGCTCTGGCGCACTTCCGGTTTCGACGGAAATGTACGGAACTTAATTTTTTTAAATGATTCACACTATATATTTTTGGATTTTCTTGTACTGCTTTAAATTGTCTGTTTGACTGTTTTTTCTTGTTCAAAACTGGGCCAATAGTTTTTGAGTTATTAATTTTTTTTGAAAATATTTGACCAAAACACGTGTTCAGAAAAAAATCATTTTCACATTGTTTTTAAAAGTAAAAACATTAACTTTGGTGGTGCTTGTAGCCAAGAAAATTCTACATCATTTGGTAAAGTTGCACTCGACAATACCTCAAAAAACTTTGTTTTTTCAAAGCCTACTTCCTGAAATTTTCACGTACCAAAAACTTATTATTTTTAAATGGAACACCTAGTATTTTATTGAGTCATTTTGTTTCTTTCATTTTTGTTAACAATGTCCTATACCTATCTTTTGTAATTTTTGAGATAATCACTATAGGAGCAATTAGCGGTCAATTAAAGACTACGGGCGCTGTTCTATTCACCCAAATTTTCGTCCAATAAAGGCTGGAATGCGGCTGATTGCCTCAGTCAACTGTTGAAGAAAGTGGATATACATTTATTTCAAACTTACAAAAGCATCGCTGTTAGTTATCATCCAAATGAATTATTCTTATGAAGAGTTAATAGATATGATTGACGTTTTGGGTGAATCTGAAAGAAACTTTTTGCTAGTATCCAGACTTTATGCACAGCGATCCCTGGTAGAAGTCAACCGAATCCAGAAACCTTCGAAAATATAAAGTGGACGGTTTGAGTGAACAGAAAGCATTGAATATGAAAGAAGGTGCAGAAAAAGAAATAACTGGTGAGGATAAGACGTTTATGGTACTTGCGAGTGTAGTCGAACACCTCCATACTAGTACTACGAAAATTAGTCGTCAGTTAGATGTAAGTCAAATTTGAGAATCCAGAATAATTAGGAAATATGAAATTCACCCGTAGCATATTTATACACAGGGTTAGATGAAAGAAATTTTCAGAATCGCTTTCATTTTTGTCAATTGGCAGCAGATAAATTATCCTGGCTTTCTCAACTTTTTGTTGTCTACCAACGAAGCCACCCTCTATTAAAGTGAATACGTTCATCGTCACAATTTCCATTATTATAACACTTAAAATCCCCCATTTTATCACACCTGTAAACTTTCAAAATCGTTGGTCATTAAAACTGTGGGGAGGAATAGTGGGTAGTTACATAATTGGACCTTATTTCTTTGATGAAAATGTTAATGGTGAAGAGTATCTTCGCTATCTACGGACGGATTTTCAAAACTTTTTGAAGACCTCTTCAAATATGTTAGTAAACATAACCTTTATTTTATTTCGATGTTAACCAACAGTGTCAAAAATGCAACTGGACATTGCCGGAATTAGAAAAATTAAATGCGATGCTCTTCATTCTATAAAATTATTACTTTTGGGATAGTTGGATATAACATTTATATTGTTTGACAGTTGACTAAGGATGTCGGGCGCCATCCCTGCCCTCCATTGGTTGAACGAATATTTTGGTGCATAGAACAACAGCGCTCGTAGTTCTTTAATTGATCGCTAATAGCTCCTATAGTGATTATCTCAGAAATTACAAAAGATAAGTATAGGACATTGTTAACAAAAATGAAAGAGAATAAAAAAAGGAACAAAATGACTCAATAAAATACTGGGTGTTCCATTTAAAAAATATAAGTTTTTGGTATGTGAAAATTTCAGGAAGTAGGCTTTGAAAAAACAAAGTTCAGTGAGGTATTGTCGAGTGCAACTTTACCAAATGATGCAGAATTTTCTTGGCTACAAGCAACAACAAAGTTAATGTTTTTACTTTTAAAAACAATGTGCAAATGATTTTTTTCTGAACACGTGTTTTGGTCAAATATTTTCAAAAAAAATTAATAATTCAAGAACTATTGGCTCAATTTTGAAAAAGAAAAAGCAATCGAACAGACAATTTAAAGCAGTACAAGAAAATACAAAAATATATAGGGTGAGTCATTAAAAAAAATTAAGCCCCGTGCACTTCCTGTAAAACCGGAAATGCGCCAGAGCTTAAAGTATTTTTACAATATGCGCCACAAGCAACCATGGATCTTCCACTAATTGTTTTTCTCTTATTTAAAACACAAAAGAGCAATCGAAGAAGCGGCTACTAATGACTCACCCTGTATATTAATTACTAAAAACTTCATATCTGCTACAATTTTTGTTTTAATTTATTCTGGTAAAGGTTAGAGAAATTAATTTTACAATCCTAATTATATTTTATTACATGATTACCCATTAATTGCACAGAAGTTCAAATATGGGACCTTGTATGTATATATGTATTATTTTTTGTTATAAACTTGTAAGAATAAGTTTATAATATCACTACATACAATTAAATTATGTTATAATGTAATAATTAATACGAAATGCAAAATTTTGCTGTTTTAGAATATGTTTTAATTTTTTTAGAGAGCTATATCTAAAAATGAGGTGTAGTCACCATACGACTTTTTTATACGTATGTGACATCCGAAATGTGTATACAAAATTTGTTCCAAATCAAATTTTAAGTTGCCTCTTTATAAAATAAACCTCTGATTAAAAGTGTATCTTCCGGTCCGAATTTTGGACAATTTTTTTATACAGAAATTATTGCAAATCCAACTCAAAATATTTTTTTTCTCTTAATAAATCTCTATAGAATGCATAATTGCGAAATATTTGCAAAATACTGCTATTCGATAAAAGCAAGAGTGTTACTTCCGGTCCGAATTTTGAAATTTCTTTTATACAAAAATTGTTCCAATTCGGGTTCTAAATATTTTTGTATTCTAAATAAGTCTGTACAAAATGAATAATTTGTAAGAAATTTGCTAAAAACCGCTTTTCGCGGTAGGTAGAAAGACCACTTCCACTAGAAATGCCCAAAAAAGTCTTTCTAAAATTCACATCTTAGTACTTTTGTATTCTTTAGAAATTAGTTTAAACGTGACGACGTATTAGTAAATTTTGGTTTTTTTAGTGAAGTAAACTACTGCTTCCGGTCTACCGATTTTACTCAAAATCTAATCTGATCTCAAGAGGAAGATTATTAAAGTTTGGTATTGATAGCTGTAGCCGTTTGGACACTGCGACACAGACAGACAGACAGAGAGAGAGAGAGAGGGAGAGAGGGGGGAGAGGGAGAGAGAGGGAGAGAGAGTGAGAGAGGGCGAGAGAGAGAGAGAGGGAAGGAGGGCGAGAGAGAGACGTTTGCCAAAAACCCACTTTTTCGGTATCAGGCGACCTTAAAACGTGGACATCTGCATCATAATTCCTTACTACGTATAAGAAAGTATAAAGGCAAATATTGCTTTAATTAATAAACCACAAGACAAGGTGTTAAATCGTTGATTGAAGGAATATAAAAGATGCGCAACGCTATAGTAAAACAGCGCGTCTTTCCGTTAAGTCGTCCCACAAACCCCTTGCCGAGAAACATCATCGCTGTCTCGGGCTGTTTCGAATCTCGGATCCAAACGACTGATGCAGTCGTATAGATCTCGGTTCCAGTTTTGGCTACGCTCAGTGCTATAGTGGCGCATCTTTATGTATTCCTTCAATCAACGGTTAAACTCATTATTTTTATTTTCTTATACGTAGGATAAGGAAGTATTGTGATGATGAAAATTTCAATATTATCTCCCTCTTGAGATCTGATTAGATTTTCAGTAAAATCGGCAGACCGGAAGTAGTAGTTTACTTCAGTGAAAAAATCCACTCTTACCAATATTTTGTAAATTACTAAGTTTAAACAAATTTATAAAGAATTCATATATACTCAAAATTAAATTTGAGAAGAATTTTATTAAAAAAGTTTTTCGAAATTCCTACCGGAAGTAGGTCTTTTACTCTTATCGAAAATCAGTTTTTTGCGAATATTTCGCAAGTCATGCTTTTTAGACAGGTACGTTACTAGTATAAAAGTATTTAGAACTTAATTTTCAATACCTTTTGTATAAAAAAAAATTTTAAATTCGGACCGGAAGTAACACTTTTACTCTTATCGAATAGCGATTATTGCAAATATTTCGTAAATTATGCATTCTATATATATTTATCAAGAGCATAAAAGTATTTAGAGTTGGATTTGGAATATTTTTTGTATAAAAGAAAATTCAAAATTCCGACCGGAAATAATACGTTTACTCTTGGCGAGTAGCATTTTTTTGCAAATATCTCACAAAGTATGTATCCTGTAGAGATTTACTAAGAGACTGGAAGTTCTTAGAATAGGATTTTGAATAATTTTTGTATAAAATAATTTTTAAAATTGTATGATTTGAAACGCTCATACGTATAAGAAAGTCGTGTGGTGGCCACACCTCATTTTTTTTATTTGAATTAATTTAAAAATAAGGTATGGATTATAATAACAAAACTAAAGATATTTTTCAAAAGCATTTGGGTATATTATCTGTTGAACTAAGCAAATAGAAATAAATTTAGTAAATCAGGGTCACCTGTTATTTAAATTATTTTAGGAAGCTAAACCGGTTCGTTTTATAATCCAGAATATATTATTATGGAAGTAGAGGAAAGGAATGTAAATAAGAAATTATACAATGAGCAGCATTCAACAAATATAAATACTCTTTGGAGATATTTATTTAGTGTGTTTTCAAGACCAGACATCCATACAATTAGAATGTGACTATCGACAGATACGCGCAGCGTTTTTAAACTCACACCGGCCATTCCTAAAGAAACCAATTGTACATATACCTATGTATCTAGTCCTACCGTTTATCAGAAGCGTTGTCTATGCCGACGCTAGGGATCGACAGTCAACCGCGTCAGTCGTGTCTTGACTGTGGTGGAGTATACTCATAGTTGGTCGAACTTGCAAAAATACGCAAATTCTTGCTGTCTGCATCTTTAGGGTTTAGAATTATTTAGAGCTCAGTATTTTTTTCTGTTTTTTTACCGATATTCATTTACGTATTTACTATGCCGTTAGTTTATAGTAAAGAAGAAAAAATAAATATTATTAAATGGTATTACTCATCTCAAGGAGGTACGCAAGAAGTGATTGGTCGTTTTGTTTTTTCGTTTCCTGATCGTCCAGTTCCCTGCCGTCGGACGATACTAGATATCATACATCGTTTTGAAAAGTCGGGCTGCATTAATGGATGTTCGAAATGCTATCAGAGTAATTTCCATCCTATTTTGGAGGAAAGAATAGAGAAGGAAGTCAGTGTATGCGCCTTTGTAGAATCAAGTGAGCCCTGCTCTAGCCGCCAAATTTCTGAACAATTAGGTATTCCAAAAACCACAGTTAGGCGTATATTACACAAAAAGAAATATAAGTGTTATATGGTTAGAAAAAATCAAGAAATATTCCCAGATGACCAGTTTAGACGTCTCGAATTTTGTGAGGCTATTAGAGAAAAATGTGATAATGATGATAATTTTACACGAAATATTTTGTTCACTGACGAATCAACATTTTCCCTTCACAAACGCCATAATCCATCTGCCGTTCGCTACTGGTCTCAGAAAAACAAACATTTGAGCAGGGATGTCAACACTCAATATCCACAGAAACTAAATGTCTGGGCAGGAATCTTAGGGGATCACATCATAGGGCCATTTTTCCTAAACGGAACATTAAATGCGCAGTCATATTTACAATTACTGCAAAATCATATTGTTCCTGCAGTGCGTGACCTTGCTGTAAACATTTAATGATATTTGGTTTCAGCAAGATGGCTGCCCAGCTCATAATGCCAGAATAGTACAAGAATGTCTTTCATTGCATTTTCCACATACCATTAGCACTAGAGGTAATATTTCTTGGCCGCCTAGATCCCCTGACTTAACGCCATGTGATTTTTTCCTTTGGGGATATTTGAATGAAACCATTTATGTACACCAGAATGAAAGACCCCGCACATTAGATGATTTACGAATGCGAATTACACAACTCTGTAATAGTATTTCACCTGTAACTCTCTCTAATGTACGTAGAGAATTTTACAACAGACTGGGCTACTGTGAGGCAAACAATGGAGGCTTGTTTGAAAGAGATATTTATTAGCCTCTAGAATTCTATTTTATTTTCTCTAGAATTTTTTTTGTTTGACATCAATTATTACTTTTTGAACGTTTTTTAATTTATCCATGTTGCTTCCTTTTTAGAATTATTTTTCTTATTTTCTCTTGGTTTAGTAATTTGCACTTTAATTTTATTTAACTAGGTACATTCAGAATCACTAGTTACTACTTCTTTGGAATCTCAAACCTTCGTTTTCATTACAAATCTACTACTAATATTTCTACAACACGAAACATTATGCCGATGATTGATTCTTACAAATATCTACGAAATGAAATGGCAATATCTGTGTCATATTTAAAGATTAAATATGCTTTATCGACGGATGTGTATTTATTTCTTTTTACGCCACAAATTATTATTGCCGGTACGTATACATAGGCGTATACCGGTAGGTTTTCTGGTAACGCAACGATTGTATAGCGCATGTATCAGTCCCCACAACTGAACGACTACGTATATGTACTCCCCTCGAAGCGTATCGACTCATTTCATTTCAATACAGTGAGACGCTTGGGTAACAGCCGTTCGCGTCGGGGAATACGATAACTGTAGCGAGTGATAGTGGGGACTTGGACACTCCTCTGTCGTTGCTTCACCCGAAAACTTGGTATAAATGTGTACTGCATACAATTCCCTATAGGCAGATGGCCGGTGGTTCTATCTGTATATCCCTTATGAAAACAACGGTGCGGCATATATACCACGTGGTGGGGCATAAACACAACGTATGTGGGATATATGGCCAAATGTAGATGTTATTTAAGTCGAACTTATTGGTCCCTAAATACAACTATATTTTAATATATATTGTATTTTCAGGTTCATACATTATTGAAATTTCTTTTAGCAAAAAACAGTAGATTGATAGGATAAGGTAAAATAGAAATAAATTATTTTCCTTAGGTGGGGCATATATCCAACTTTTACCCTAGTGTTAGTATTACGTAACGATTTTGTGTTTAATTTGCATTTATGAAGCACATAATGACCTGAATATTTCTTCAGGGCCAAATAGATAATGTTTAAGGGGATATTAAAGCGGTCGAGAAAGCAAGATATCGAATTTATCAGTTTTTTTTTACTATTGTTCAAGATAGAAATGTGAAATTTTCTGTACAACTCCAATATAGATATGAGTACACGGAAAGGTTGTCAGATTATGTAATTTTTTGTCACAACCACCTATTTTTTTTATTCCAAATTAGAGTAAAATGTACGTGTGTTTCTCCGTCAAAATCTGAAAGAATTAAATGAAATTGATCAAAACGGATGTAATTCCCGTGTAGACCAATGTTTTCTTGTGAGATATAGCTTTTTGAATTGCGGAAAAAAGTTTAATTTGAGTAATTAAATTAAGAAATTCCGGAATGCTGCGATACTGAATTATTTGTATTTTAGCAGCGCCTTCAGCTGCTACGGATATGCACCCAACTTCTTGGCCCCGCCTAATAGGACTGTCCGAACTTTTTGCGGTTGTCTGGAGTATTTTATTTCACTTTTTCTCACTCCAATTTTACGCATTCATATTATTACCAGTTTCGAAGCTATATGATTTTACCATGCAAGTATACATATACGAAAAAAATTTTTCGTATATGGATAAATGTATGAATGCATTGTATTGTATATGATTTTAATGACAATACAGAAGTAGGTATAGATACAATTTATTTTTATTTTGGTGATTGACTTATTGCGATTTTGGTTAGTTCTTTAATTTGTATGCAGAAATAGCGTTGCAGTAGCATTGGAACATGTTGCTGCATGTATTATGCTTGTATTGCCTATTTAGCATCCGCTATAGTAAATTAATGAACTTAGAAATTTTTTTGAATTTTCTTTATAATTTCGTGGCGCGTAAAAGGACTCAATTAAATTGACTTTTGGTGATTGACTTATTGCGATTTTGTTTAGTTCTCTAGTTTGCATGCAGAAATAGCGTTGCAGTTGCATTGGAACATGTTGCTGCCTATTATATTTTTCGCATCTGTTAAAATAATTTATGGACTTTGAAAATTTTTTAAAATTTTTAAAATATTTGTTTGAGTTGTGTAATAGACATTTTATATATGTGATTTAATGATAAAATAATTGTCATATACATATATTTATTTTTCAATGTGTGATATCGCCTGGCTTTTCTACGAACTGGATATTTATGCCGCAGAAATTTCCCAGTTGACAATATTAGTGCCCGATGAATGAAGCTCCGCATCAGTATTCGTCTTTTTTTTAATTTGGGGCGCGTATTCCAAATTTTGTATTTAGTAGTATAATCTCCCTCTTGAGAAATGATTAGATTTTAAGCAAAATTGGCAGACCGGAAGTAGTAGTTTACTTCAGTGAAAAAATCGAATTTTGCCAGTATTTCGTCAACTACTAAGTTTAAACAAATTTATAGAGAATTCATATGTACTTAAAATTAAAATTGAGAATAATTTTATTTAAAGTTTTTCGAAATTCCTACCGGAAGTAGGTCTTTTACTCTTATCGAAAATCAGTCATGCTTTTTAGACAAGTACGTGACGAGTATAAAAGTATTTAAAACATAATCTTCAATATCTTTTGTATAAAAAAAATTTCGAAATTCAGACCGGAAGTACCACTTTTACCCTTATCGAATAGCGATTTTTTGCAAATATGTCGTAAGTTATGCATTCTATATGTATTTATCAAGAATACAAAAGTATTTATAATTGGATTTGCAATATTTTTTGTATATATGAAATTTCAAAATTCGGACCGGAAGTCGCACTTTTATTCTTAGCGAGTAGCACTTTTTTGATAATATTTTGCAAAGTATGCATTCTATCGAGATTTATTAAGAGAATAGAAGTACTTAGAATAGGACTGTGAATAATTTTTGTATAAAAAATTCTTAAAATCCTATAATTTGAAACGCTCATACGTATAAGAAAGTCGTGTGGTGGCCACACCTAAGTTTTTCATTAAAATTTGGGAAATCATTTATAAATTCTTTTTCACAAGATAACATAGTAAGGGCATTTAATCCGTCTTCTTTCATTGTATTTCTCAGGAAAGTTTTTATTCTCTTCAGTCATGAAAACTGGCGTTCCGCTTCAGACGTTGTCATTGGGATTGTAATGACAATTTTTAAAATCTTAACAACTTCATTAAAGGTGTTGCTTAATCCATCCAGCAGAAGGCCTAGCAGACCTATAGCACTGACTTCTATATTTTGCCTAAATTCTTCTCTAGAATATTGAACACTTAATTCAGTTCGTAGTCTGCTTGCATTGAGACATGGATAAAATTTTACTGCTTCTTTAAGGCAATCTTCCGGAATTTTTTTTTGAAAAGAGGAGAACTGTTTAAAAGAAATTAAGTTTGCTAATATTAAGTGCCCTGTATACCGAAATCTAGTTTTTATTTCAAGCAAAATAATATCGCACACTTCAATAGTCTCCCTCCGTCTTTGGCTACCATCAGTTACTCTTCGTCGCGTTGATGGTCGAGGAGTCAGTTCTGAGTCATTTTGTTTAACCAACTGATTATCTGTGTCAACGATTTCGGTTCGAATTTTTCCAATAGCGCGTTCAAAATTATCTAAATTATTCTTGATTTTTAATGCATCTGTACTGACATTTTGTAATTGATTAAACAATATGTTCACATGTGGCATAATTTTATGAAAGGAAGTTAACCAATAGATAAAATTTTCCTCCTCTAAAATTCGCAAATTGGCACCAGCTTGATGAATGGTAGTTTGTAAACTAGCTTCTCCCTCGATTTGTTCTAGAGCTCGGTGCTCATATATTGTATTCACTGTCCTAGAATTGAAGTTCCATCTTATTTTTGAAGAACGAGGTAAGCTTTTTCTCTGAAGGAATTCTTCCAATCTTGCAGCTCGTTGTGGTGAAGTGGAGAAAAAAAGTACATAATCCCGTCAGATTGGCAAAGAAATCTGCATTTACTACTGCTCGATGTAGCATGTGACATAATAAGATTTGTCTGATGTGCGTAACAATGTACAAAATTGGCCCTTGGATACTGGTCTTGGACATGTCTTTGCACGCCGTTAATAGCACCACTCATGACTGCTGCCCCCATCATAGCTCTGTGCAATCAGTTTTTCTGGGTCATCAACAAGCAAACTAATTTCGTTAAGGATGGAAGCAGATAAAGAATTAGCATTATGTCCACTAGGCAGAAGAAATTTCCAAAATCTTTCGACCGGTCTCGCGTTCACAATATATCTTAAAACAACCACCAACTGAAACTGATTGGACACATCTGTGGTTTCATCAGCTATCACAGATGTGAAGTCGGTTGCTTTGATTTCACTGGAAACTTGTCCATGATACACATTCAACATTGCATCAAGCAGCTCATTCTGTATCGTTTTTGATAATCCCTTAAAAACCGGTGCTGCTTCGATGTGATCTCTGAGCAGTTTATCCAATTCTGCCGTAAAATTTATCAATTCCCGAAAAATGCCCTTGGTATTCCACGTTTGCCGTTCATCATGACCCCGAAGTGCCAGTTCAAACGCGCCACAAAATCTAATGCAATTTATTATTAAATTTAACACATGCCTATTTTTTGTTACCTGTTCATTGTGTTATTGAACTGCTTTTCTATATGATGAATCTAAAACGTTCTGAATGTTATTTTTTCCCAACATTCTTAGACTAAATATATTTTTCAAATGCCCTTCGGAATTTTCATGTTTCGTAATTTTAGCACTACGATGAATTAAGTCTTTTATTCCGTTCTTTGACCAAGACGGTTCACCACCAAACAAAAGACACGGAAAATAAAACAAAGTATTTTTAATTTCACACCCACAAATCCAGTCATTTTTCTGATAAATATTCATTTTGAATTTTCTTATAACGTCTTTACCTTTAACAGATTGTTTATTTTCTAAACATAATTGAGGCATCGGGTGTTTAAGATTTTTTATTACGATTTTTTCATCATACGTTAACCGCGAAAACGTGTTATTCTGTAACGCAGACGAAATTTATCTTACAACAGCGGTGAGCAGACTGGAGATCTTGCTCACACGCTATGTATTATACGATATGGAAGTAGAACAAAATACAGTTCTCCCCACCTTCAATGTAATGTTAATGGCTTAACGGAGCAACGGTTGGGCTTTGCTCATGGGTATGTTTCTCTCGGTGGAAGGGGTAAACATTCGAATAGTTGCTCGTGCGCTGTTAGTCGTCATTATATCTGTGACGACGATCGGTGCATGTAGGTTGTTACGCGTGCCGCACACGCCACGTTCCTGTTCAATAACTATGAATACGTAATAAATAAATACTTTCACAGTTAGTCGCCGCTTGGTTTGTTTTGTTTCAAAATTCCAGGGGGTGCAATTGCTCACTTGCTTTCATTAAAGAGCCGCCACTGACCGGAAGTATCACTTTTACCTTTATCGAGTAGCACTTTTTTGCAAATATCTCGTAAAGTATGCATTCTATAGTAATTTATTAAGAGAATAGAAGTACTTAGAATAGGATTCTGAATAATTTTCCTATAACAAATTTTTTTTGTGTAACACACTTACAGGTTTAATTTTTTAAGAAGATAAAACTATTTAAAACTTAATTTAGACCAACTATTGTATAATTTGAAACGCACATATTGCTGTGACCTTAATAATTTGAATAATATTTAGAAAATGATTTTAACTCTTGGAAATAAACAATCACAGTTATATTGCTAAAAAAACGGTGGGTTAGCAACTTAACAGTGGTTTATGCTCTTCTTTGCTCCTCTTATCTTTAACAAAATCTCTTCCCGGCATTTACTCTATATCTCAGGGTGTAGGTAGCTTTAACACTTCAAAGTGGTATGGCAATTTATAAAGCAAAACACAAATTTTTCAAAGAACAAATATAATAACTTTATTTAACATATAGTTTTATAATATAAATTAAAACCTTTATTTCAACTTTTATTAAACATTTACAAAATATTAACAAATAAATAATATTACCAAAAATGTATGATGTATAATATTTCAAAATAGAAAATATTGAAAAACAGATATTCCTAAGACAATTAAATAACACTCAAAAATTATGAATCTATCCACATGTATGCCTTTTAGCATGTATAATTATAACCAAAATATATAATAAAAATGTTCAAAAAACAAACTAATTCCAGTCTAAGTTTTATTATACTTAATTATGATGTTCGCATAATCACAATTAAATACCTCATTCCTAGGTCGAACATATAAATCAATCCGACACACATCCTCGGAAATTTCTCATGATTTTCGCAAGAATGGATCGCATTCACGTTACTTTTCGCTGAAATTATTGACTAAACTCCGTAACTACTTTCACAATCGAAAATTAATTTTTTTGGATTGTGTTATGAAATAACAAAAGAGAAACACGCAAAATGTGTACTAAAAATGGAACAAATGAAATAAGAATATTAAACACACACAAAACGATGATATAGATTATTTTTTTAATTTTTCTACACTTTTTCGGATTCTACAAATTTGTTCTTCTGCCTCAAATCTCGGAAGGGTAGAATTTGTGGATGTTGTGGATCTATGAGTTCTGGTAGAACGCAATTTTCATAGAAATCTCGTAGTTGTAACTCCAAATGATTCGTCCAGAAGATGTCATCTCTGTAAATCTAAACAGGTCGAATAAGCAGTTAACATATTTTTATTCCTAATAGTGTGTTTTCAAACATGCTCTACTTCCATTCCCAGTGGACTCCACAAGACAAAATAGCACACATTCCTTTGAGAAATGTGTAGTTGTCCTTGGACCTGGTAGTAAAAATGGGCTGTTTTCTTCAAATGAAAGATTCCATCATCATCAATTATTGCAAATTTGATTTTATTCTGGTCGACGGCATCACGAGGTGACAAATTACAAATGGACTTTGGACACTTAATTTCTATGATCGCATCGGTACCGATTAGTCCGTGTGGCGAGGCACCAAGAAAACCAAGCACGGAATCTACGAAAAGTCCACATGAGGACACTTCAAGTCCAAAATGTTTTTCAAATTCCTTTCTAGCAATTGGCTCGTGGCTAATACCCCACTCGGTAGCCTCGTTTCCTGTGAAAGTACTATACACCAATTCTTTAACAGTTGCATTACAAGACGTGGTTGACCTCATTCTGCATATTCTGCCAAAACTGGAAGCAGTCAGTCTATTGTGACGTTCGGTTCTCCAGTCGTCATTGCTACTTTGCCCATCAGTTTTTTTCTCTAAGTCACGAATTTGAGAAGGCGTTTTCTGTAGATTTTCCAAAAATTTTTTTTCAGGATTTCATAATTCTCGGGCAGTTCAGCAGAAAGAAGAGCCGCGACAGGCCCGTAATCTTTGTCTGCGGGTGCCTTAGCTTTCAACTTCTTGCGATATTTTTCAGGGAATAAGGTCTTTGGGGATTTATGGTAGAGGTGTTGCTTTTCTCTTCTGCGCATTAATTTTTTGGTAAATTGTCCAGGGCTTTTCTGCGATATTGCCTTATATATTATGCCAGGATAATTATGTGATCCTGCTGAAAAACTCACACTTGCTGCTTCGCATCGAGTTTGGTATGAACCTCTGCTGGATAAATTCAATCATTTCCCACTCACAAATTTTGCGACAACTGAATTGTAGCACTCTGCAGCATTATTGTCCATGTTTAGGAGAAGACTATCAGCATTATGCACTAAGCGGTACAACAGAATTTCGACATCTTGCAAAAGACCACTTTCCGTCATTTCATTCACCCACTTGCGTTCATCCTTACCTACATAATATATATATTAAATGATACACTATGAAAAATCCACTTCCAGAATACTTACCTTGACAAAAATATTGTTTACAATTCGAATGCTCTCCAAATATATGTTTGGATGAATTGAGAATATCAGAACGCAGTTTCCTCACTTTTTGCTCATGTGAAATATCTTCTTTAATCCAGTGTTTAACAGCACATTGCCTCAGCTAATTTTCTTGTTACGCTGCTATCCCCGTCTCCTATAAGATATTTATATTTCAGCCAGTGCATTTCAATGCTGCTTTTGAAACCCTCTACAATTATTTCTGCTTCCATTGCATGTTTGCACCAATTTTTGAAACAGGTATGAGGTTTGACATCTTCTTGTTTTTTTTTCTGCACGGGAACACATACAACAATATTTGTTCTTGATACCAAGATATAATATTTTTTTGGATTTTTGCCCAATAATAACTCCCTAACAATGAAATATTATGTTCTCAATGTCTTCATGGAAATACATGTCAAACAAAATTGAGGAAAGTACTAACAACACCTGATGACGCACTGTAATTCGTCCGATATGAACGCTTACACCAGGCTCCATCTGCTATTACAGCGATATGTGTAATGCCGTCTTGATCCACGTCTCCTACTTCCTTTGCGAGTTGAGCCTCTTCCTTTCCTGCTGCCTCCATTAAATCAAATGCACTTCCACTAATGAGAGGAGAAATTTCATCCTGAGTTGCAGCAAACTTTGGAAAACTCATACAAGGAATGTTACAAAATGCAAGAATTTTCTCCAGCTGCGAAAAACCACCTCCTGAGGATATCATTCCCAAGACTGCTGCTTTGTTTATATCAAGCGAATTTTTTGATGCACTATCTGTGCTTACGGATGATGTTTCCTTGCACATTGCACATTGTAAATAAAAAATACTATTGAGACCAAGTTTCTTTTCATTTATTATTTTCAAATTCTCAGTATTGCAGGAAAACAATGGATTATGTTTGAACTCCACAATTGATTTAAAGAATTGTTCAACATCAATTATTCTTCTACCAGAAACAGAGTATTCAGAATGTGCACTCTCTTTTATTATTTCAATTCTAAAATAAACTCAAAACGCAATTAATTTATAACGAACAGCTCTGTATGTGCTTATGTTTACAGGATGTTTCCAAAGACAAGCCTAAGAGCTTTTGTTTACATGAAAGACCCCCTTTAATTTTTGACAAGGAATCACCCTCTAAAAACTTTCCAAACTTATTTGGAAACATCCTGTATATAACTTGCTTTATAATACAAATAATAATTTAAATAGTTGCTGGAACTGCCTACTTTGAAATATTTTCATTTGATAAGTCAACTTCAGGTTCACGTTCAATCGCATGTAATACATCCATGTAATCTTTATCAACATCCTCATGACTAACCGAACTTGAAAGAAAAAAAAATAAATATAATATAAATGATTGAGAAAGGTATTGAATTTACGTTTGGCAAACTTGAACGGTTGATGATGGATCACTCTCATTGCTCTTATAGGGTCTTTTTAACACTTGCCTGCTTCTATTTTTCCGCTTTGAGGATAATATTGGATATTTCTTTAAGTTTCTGTTGCCTCTTGCCATTGTGAATACCTTTACATCACACTCTACTTCGGCACTCAACTTGACTCAACACCAAAAAGTGTCAAAAAATTAATTCTCCAAATAATAAGAACAGCGAACAGCCCTAACTAGTATTTACTGTATGTGCGAAAAGCCAGCAAGGATCGCGATATTATTTATCACGAAAAGAAAAACTTTTATTGAGTTGATTGCGTAATTGTGGAAAGTGTCTCGTTCACATATGCACATACAAATATTTTATTGCAGCAAAAAAAAAATTGTCAGTTTCATATACATTCTTCGTACATTTCGTAGAGATGTCTTTGAATACATTTATTGCACTTGTTTGAATGGAATAATTTTTGTTTATATATAGTATTTGCCAAATATTTGCTTTTCTAAAAGAAATAACTATAGCGAAATAACCTTCCTTCATGCAAAAAACGCTAAAATCAAATAAACTGAGGAAAAATGCAAATCTGCTTGTAGACTCTTTTTTGCTAGTATAATCGACCATCGTATTTGTCACGATATTCTGCTGCCGTTGATTTGAATAGTTCAGTTGTTTCTCTGTATTCGGGTGACGGAAAACAACACATTCATTTCAAATATGTGAGAATGAGATGGCTTGCATTTGGCTCCTCCTACGGGCCAACACCTCCAAAAGCAATTATAGTGAATTCCCAAATACAAATCGACTTTAATATCCCCTTAATGGTAATATTGACATAATAAATCTTCTCATCCGCTTTGAAAAATGTAGTTCACTTATTTCGCAGGTGACCGCATAGCATTTTCGTTGTCGAGCTAGAGAACATCTAATAGAAATATCATAGGTAAATAATCTCTGGCGCCGTCGATTTTTAACGCTGTTTGTTAACAGCTTTTTCGTTTCAGAAAAAAACGCAAACATATTTGTGTTTCCGTTACGCGATGATTGCGGTGAGGCGGTAAAGCGAAGTTTGACGGTCAAATATTTAGAAAGAAACTGGTTTCTATTGTATTTAGTATTGTAATATAATCTCTGCCGAAACTCCAGCCATCAAGACTTGATCGCATGTAGGACCTACGTATTTATAATGGTTTAATAATAATAGGTATCAATCTGTTGTTAATTATGTTGTGAGGGAGTGATAAAATTTATTATTTATGTTTTTGTCTGTATAATTTACAAGTTTTCGATATTTTACAAAATTAAAAGCTATGATAACTTGAATAATATTAAAATAATTTTCTTTGTAGTTAGTTTAAATGCGGATTACAGAGAGCGGTTAATATGACATGTATGGCATTCATTTAGGGAAGAATTACAACGAAAGAAGATATAGCTTATCAATTTATTATATTCATGCATGTAAAAGGGATATGGCCGTACAATTTTAAACATATTTATCAATTTGTAATATAGCGCTGTGGGTAATTTCCGCCGGCGGTCTTACCTGTATTAACTGAGAGTTCCGCCGGCCCGCCGAATCTTTACGATTGTAGTAACGTGTTCTCCGAGAAAAGCAGTGTTTTGTGTAGACAGGGCGGAATGGACGCATTTGTTTTGTCGATCTGCTTGTTATGTTGCTATACTACGTGAAAATTCCGCCCTTATCATAACGATGATGATTATAAGCTAGTCTTATTTAGTAATGTGCGTGTGCATCTACTTATTTATTAAAATCGGCAAATACAGGTGACATAAATATGAGTAATTCAGTCCTGTATGTTTTAATTGTACTTGAATTCTTAGGGTAAGTGCTACAATTATTGGCCACTTAGGAGATAGAGATTTTTGGTTTTTGTTCTTTTATTTAGAAATTAAAAACAATTATGTTGCTCTTGCGCCTAAACGAAAGAGAAAACTTCAAATTTTAAAATGATGTATAGTTGTATTTCTTTTAAAGTATTTTTTTCTACTTTATAATGGTGATTAACCTGAACTTTGAAAAGTATAGTTCTTGGTCAGAAAGAGATAATAGTAATTAGCATTCCATACTACACTAATTGGCCTTCGAATAATTTTGCATGTTAATTAAATATGTAGTTACTTTGATAGATGATGGGTAATTCACGTTTATTGATTAAAAATATAGATTATTAACAAAAATTTATTGTTTATCTTTTTTTACAAACATTGCAAATTTAACGATTTCCTCAAAATTCTTGTGTGCTGTTTTCCAAAATGCATTTTACATGGAATGTTTACATTTAACACCTAATTGACTACGTTATATATTTAGTGCGCATGTAAAACATAGCCCACAATAAATGGTTTTATGCTGGAATGGGTTGGATGCAGATGGTTTAGAAGTTACCATACTTATAACATTTTTGCTTTAGGAACATTTTCTATTCCGCTCTCGTTAAACAGTTGCCTCTTAGTTTCCTCCGGGACTGCAATTCTATTTTCAGGTACTTTGTCACTCATATGTACACCTATTCTCATTTGAGTGAGGCACATCAAAGTTGATGTTAGGTCCACTGTATTTCTTGGTTTCCGTTCCATAGTCTGGTTTGGTAACGCCATATCTTTTTTTTTGGGAACACCTACTGCTTCATTTGTTTCTGTGGCCATTTGTATTTCTTCTCTAATAAGTTTTTGCATCGTTTTCAGTTGTTACAAACATTGCAAATTCAACGATTTCCTAAAAATTTTTGTGTGCTGTTTTTCAAAATGCATTTTACATGGAATGTATACATTTAACACCAAATTGACTACGATTTATATTTAGTCCGCATGTAAAACATATCCCAAAATAAATGGTTTTATTCTGGAATGGGTTGGATGAAGATGGTTTAAAAATTACCATACTTATAACATTTTTGCTTTAGGTACATTTTCTATTCCACTCTCGTTAAACAGTTGCCTCTTAGTTTCCTCCGGGACTGCAATTCTATTTTCAGGTACTTTGTCACTCATATGTACACATATTCTCATTTGAGTGAGGCACATCAAAGTTGATGTTAGGTCCACTGTATTTTTTGGTTTCCGTTCCTTAGTCTGGTTTGGTAAGCCATATCTTTTTTTTGGAACACCTATTGCTTCATTTGTTTCTGTGGCAATTTGTATTTCTTCTCTAATAAATTTTTGTCATCGTTTTCAGTTGTTACACCTTTTCTTTTTTTTAAAGCCTTTTCTTCCCTGGGAGTTCCCTACTTATTTAGAAGTTCTTTCTTTAGCTGCTTCTTTTCTAATCTTCAGCTTTTCGTTTCTCTTTTTGAAACTCGGCTTCCTTTTTGATATCTATTTTCTTCTTTTCAGCTTGTTTTCTAGTCGATGAAGTTATTAGAAAATGTAGCCTTTCCGATTTTCTTTTGCCCTTTCTTTCGGGAGTTTTCGGCCAAATTATAAAATCGTTGCGCCATGTATTTAAAACGTCTCTAGTATCTGATGATCTAGGCATCTGCAAGTTGCAATTCCCATTTTCCTCCATTGTTGTACGTGGTCGAAATCAAATTTCTTTCGCTATGAAGATATTCGACTGTTTCGCAGATCATCCATTCTTCATGGTTTAAATTAGTATCATTAATGGCATAATTTAATACCAAGTATCCAGTTGATAAGTTTTGAACTTGAATCTCTTCAGATTGTTTTGGCATATATGTTTGGTATCTTGAAGTCTTAAAGGTTTTTGGTCTGAAATTTTTCAAAGGTAATGAATGTATCATGGTTGAAGCTGTCATTGATATTCCTTGCATTGTTTTGACCATAGCACGACTATAGCCAGTGGCTGACGGATTCCAAGGATACAGCTCACAAACACGGAAACCGTGCTGTATTGTTTCTGGTTTTAATTTTCTACTACAGTTTTACACACACATTAATAAATTAAATTAAATTACGTTACGATCATGTTACTATAACGGCGGAATTTTCATGTTGTATAGTAATATACCGCCTGCAGGCGAAAATCAACATAACAAATATGCCCACTCCGCCGTCTCTGCACAAAACACTGCCCTTTTCGGCGGACACGTTACTACAATCATAAAGATTCCGCCGGCTGGCGGAACTCTCAGCTGATACGGGCAAGACCGCCCGCGGACATTTACCCGTAAAATAAAACTGCAGTTAAGAATACATCATATACCTAACCCTTTATAGTACAAGAAGTAATATCTCTTTTAACATAGCTTATTGTGTTTCTATAATTTTTATTAATGATAATGTAACAAATAATTCAAGACTTACAATAAAAATTCACTTATATTTAAAAATGTGAAGTACGTATGATATATTTACGACCCAAGTAGGATTAATGCAAAGTGGAGGAATGAGTCCTATGGTCACAATGTTCATGAATCAAATAATTAATGCTGTAAGCCGTTACTTTGTGATAATCTATATTAAAACAATAAAAACACATTTACTTTGTTGTATCACTATATTAAACAAATGGAACATAGTTTTGTGTCTCATTCAACACTGTGTTCGTTAATGGCCATGTTGGTCGAAACCGCGGTCACACCATTTGTTTAATATAGTGATACAACAAAGTAAATGTGTTTTTATTGTTTTCATGAATCACATTATCAGGATGAGTAATCAAGGAATTAAGGGCTTATAAGTACGGTACAGAAATTAATAGAAAAAATATGTATCTATCCAGAAGACACAAGTATTTCAAACTTAATTTTTACATAAAAATTTGGAGCGCACATTTGTCGAAAAAAAATTCAAAATTTTCGTAAATTATGCATTATATACAGATAAATAAGTATTTAGAGCTGGGTTTGGAATAATTTTTGAATACACGAAATTTCACAATTGGAATTGCAACACTTCTACTGACAAGTTTAATTTATTAAGAAGGTAAACACGTATTTAAAACTTAATTTGGAATAACTTATATAGAAAAATTTCGGAACATACGTAAACAAAGTCGTGTGTGCTCACACCTCACTTGCTTTAGGAGTATATTTTAATACATTATACAACAAATATTGAAATATTCAGCGTGTTAGTCCTAGATTATTTCTATTAGATATCTTTAACAAATTTAACAAAGATATCACTAATGCCAGAAAATTATTTTTTGTACTCACCGCCTGCAAAGTGACATTTGGCGCATGTGTAGCTCGACTGGGAAATACGTTTTCCCGGTTGAGGCGACTGTAAAAATTGAAAAAAACACTGGCACTTTGGTACACTTAAAAAAAATCTAACTTGGTAGTAATAAAATTTAGTCTATAAAATACTACTTCCCTCCACTATTCTTCACTAAAAGTTGGGGAAATAGGAGTAATAATTAAAAATTATGCCAAAAAAATTGTGGCGCCATCTATTTGATGACATTTTAAGCGACATCTTAAGTAAGATTCAAGCGACATCTATTTTACCACATCGAAATTCATATTGGCAGTTCGGAATTGTTTGTATTTAAACCAAAAAACGCAATAAATGTACTATAAATTTGTAAATGTAAGAATAAATACCTCATGTTTGCCATGTGTAAGAATATAGTAACTTAATTTTAGGGAAAGGTGAGTAATAGTTACGTACATGAAATGCTTAAATTAATTAGGTAATCTATTTTAGGTTAGGTATGATACTAATGACATTAATCAATAATATTTCTTTAATTTAATGTTCGTACAAAAAATATTGTACAAACCACTTGCGTGAAGACATCTTCCACGCATTCGCGCAATTAAAAGCACGAGCGACCGCACAATGTGCGCTCATGCGGGAAAACAGTCTTCCCTCACTTGGTTCGTAAATAACTATTACCTAAAAGGTGATTTATGTCAGAAATAATAATTTCTATGCGCATGATTTATCTATATAGCTTTTTACAGTAAATATCAATAATGCTGTGTGTTAAAGTGTCAGTAGTAATCGCAGTTACTAACGTATATTGAAGCTTTACGAAAAGCAATGTAATAAAAAAGCTTTCATTCGGACAAAAATAAGTACCAACGTTTCACATTATTTTCCCTCTTTTTTAAAAAACGAAGCACGCATTTCCAATGAAACTGGATGAATGCTGGTGCTAGTGTTATCGACCAGAACCGAGTCAAGGTCGGGTACCTGTATTTACTGTTATTGAATGTGAGACCCCCGTCTTTTCCTCACCTCGTGCAGGGAGCGGGTTTGAAAAGCTCAGTTCCCCGACCCAACGTTAGACATTTAAAAAAATGCCTTCCAAGTTGGAAGAATCTCAGAAATTTCGTTACTCGAATTGGAGATATTTCGAGTAAGAAAAAATCCAATTCGAATTGGATTTGGGGTACATTCACGAATATATTAAATTGTATTTATGTGCCTAAGCTACATGAGCGGAGTTTCTGGAATACGAACCTCGTATTCGAAGCTGATAACCTGATAACTGACAATTCGTTTAAGTGTTCGTTCCTATTTTATGGACAGGGATAAGATAATAAAAACATTTAATACGTATTGAATGATCTAGTTTAGTATGAAAAATGCGGTTGATGACACTTAAAAAGAGTTATTGTTCCCAAAGTCATTCTATAAGTACCACTAATCAACTTACGTTTAAATTTATTGAAACTAATCAATTAATTTTCAAATATTAGTGTTGTAAGTAGATAGTTTATTAATTAGATGAAGTTGATTATTTTGGAAAATAATAAATAAATGTTGCATCCCACACTTATATTTTAAATGGAAGTAAAAAAAAACAAAATGAAGTAGTATTTCCGGTTTGTGGATTCGGTTTGAAACCGCCGCATCAACTCTTTAGACTGTGTGTATAATAATATAATAATAATTGTAATAATAAATCACTTTATTCCAAAATTACAGTAATATACATCATGAATATTAACAAGATATAATATAACATAAATAGAATAAACTGTGATGAAATTTAAGCAAGTAATAACAAATAACACACTTGGTATTGTTTCACAAATATATATAATTAAATACTCGATGTATGTACATTTCGCCTTGCGGCATCGTCAGGAGTTCTCGAGAAACTAAAGTAAAATTTAATATACTGTAACTACCTACTTCAAACAAAAATGTAAATAGAAAAAATATACAAAAATAGAAAATTATGAAAAGGTCATGACTTATCTGGAAAGACCGTTTTTACAATGCTGGGGTTTATTAGCGGTGAATTTATGAGTTCGGTTTGTTCATTAAGAAACATTGCCTGGTTGTAAAAGTAAACTTTCTTTTATAAAATAACCTTCTAGAACATCCATTTTTTTACTTTTATTTAAACTATACAGTACTTCTTAATTGTCTATTGAAAAATAATGTCCCGTGTCTAAAACATGGTTAGCTACACTTGAATTTTCATAATTTAATTTAACGGCTCGCATATGTTCTGAGAACCTTAATTTGAAATTTCGCCCCGTTTGACCTATATAAAAATTACTACAATCACTACAATTAATTCTATAAATTTCTGATTTGTTTAGTTTAGGATTCGCTGTTTTATTATTCGTTAATTGACTTTTTAAAGTGTTATTATTATAGAAGGCTATTTTAAAATCCAGCTTCTTTAAAACATTACTAATGTTCATACTTATACTACCTAAATATGGAATTTTATTTAACCCATTGTTTTAATGTCAAGTCCTGGGACGGGGGAAATGCTGATTTTAATGTAATTGATTTATTCATTCTATTGACTAATTTATGTATTAGAGATGAGTTATAACCATTATTTTGAGCAATTATTTTAATAGTTTTTAATTCTTTAGTAAAGTTAAATGTATTCATCGGTACTTTCAATAGTCTATAAATCATTGAATTAAACGCAGCATGTTTGACGTTAGTGGGATGATTGGAGGTATTTGGTATCAAGGTATCGCAAAAGGTGGGTTTTCTAAAAATACTGTAATCTAACTTGTTGTTACTAATCTGGATTTTTAAATCAAGGAAATTTAAAGATCGATCAGGTGCTTCTTTCTCTATAGTGAATTCAATGTTATTATTAATTTTATTAAGTTGTACTAAAAAGTTATCTAGCTGTCTATCTGAACCTGACGACAAACAGAGAATATCATCCACATATCTAACCCATGCTGATACCGGTGACGTATTTGTCCTGTATTTATCAAACAAGTTTACTTAGAAATGGTCCATGAAAATGTCTGCTAGTAATGGTGACAAAAGGGGGAGCCCATCGGAAGGCCATTGCTCTGTTTATAAAAGTTATCACCAAACTGGAAATAATTTTGATCCAAACATAAATTCAGCATTTCCTCTATTTCTAAAGATTTATCCGGGCAATGTTTCTTAATTCTAGAATATAAAATATCTTTTACTTCCGGGATGGGAATGGAAGTAAATAAACTTTTTACATCAAATGAAACAAGTTTAGTAACGTGACTTACACTAGTATTTTGAAGTTTATCTATTAAGTCTAGGCTATTTTTAACGGTATATTTAGGTTTAAATTCAGTTAGTTCGGGTAAAATTTCATTAACCAATTTATAAATATTATAAGATGGACATAACTAACCACCGGGCGCAAAGATCGAATATCTTTTTGATAACTCTGGGATGGATCTTTTCCTAACTTTACAAACATCTGGTCAGATAAAATTTCATTCCTTTTACTTTCTTATACGTAGTATAAGGAAGTATTGTGATGATGAAAATGTTCGACCTCGAGATTTTTGCAGATGTCCACGTTTTGAGGTCCCCTGATACCAAAAAAGTGGTTTTTAAAAAATGTCTGTGTGTCTGTCTGTCTGTCTGTGACCACGATAGCGGTCAAACCGCTGTAGATATCAATTCCAAATTTTGTATTTACGTGTATAATCTCCCTCTTGAGATCTGATTAGTTTTTCAGTAAAATCGGTAGACCGGAAGTAGCAGTTTACTTCAGTGAAAAAATCGAATTTTGCCAATATTTCGTCAAATACTAAGTTTATACAAATTTATAAAGAATTCATATGTACTTAAAATTAAAATTGAGAACAAAATTATTTGAAAAGTTTTTCGAAATTCCTACCGGAAGTAGGTCTTTTACTCTTATCGAAAATCGGTTTTTTGCGAATATTTCGCAAGTCAAGCTTTTTGGACAGGTACGTTACGTGTATAAAAGTATTTAAAACATAGTTTTCAATATCTTTTGTATAAAAAAGATTTCAAAATTCGGACCGGAAGTAGCACTTTTACTCTTACCGAATAGCGATTTTTGGCAAATATGTCGTAAATTATGCATTCTATATATATTTATTAAGAGTACAAAAGTATTTAGAGTTATATTTGCAATATTTTTTGTATACATGAAATTTCAAAATTCGGACCGGAAGTAGCACTTTTACTCTTAGCGAGTAGCACTTTTTTTCGAATATCTTGCAAAGTATGCATTCTATAGCGATTTATTAAGAGAATGAAAGTACTTAGAATAGGATTTTGAATAAGTTTTGTATAAAAAAATTCTTAAGATTGTATAGTTTGAAACGCTCATAAGTATAAGAAAGTCGTGTGGTGGCCACACCTCATTTTTTGTTTTATAATCAAATTCATTAAGAATAACTAAAGTATTACCTTTATCCGCCTTAGAAAAAATCAATTTGTGAGTCTTAATTTTACGTTTAACTGATTTTAATAACAAATTAAACATATTATTTGTGATGAAATTAGTTGAATTAAAATTAGAATTTCAAACTGATAGCGTATTGTTTGATATTCTGTGCCAGCTGCTACAATTACCTTTCTTACACGCAAACTAACTAAATTAAGGTGCCTATCCTAGGAAATTCGAAGATGTGTAACTATACATTACAAAATCACAAGAAACAGTAAAATGTTCCTGCCTAAGAGTTCGCTGACTAATACGATGTATGTAGTACATATTGCTATTCTCCGAAATTGCACACGTACCATAGCAGTACGTTGTTAGTTGATTTATGATCGGGCATCAACGTTATTGTGTGTCTGTAGATATGAACATAATATTTTATAGGGTTTTTCGAAACCCTAGTTCTGAAAAGTTCCGGAACCATTCTAGAATCAGTAGTTTTGATAGCAATCTGTATTACCGGTCAAATTCTGCTTCTGAAATTGTTCGAAATCCGAACAGTTTTAAATTTGGAATTTTAGGGCGAAGTTATACTACCAACAGTAGTTATATAAATATCGAAAAACACTGTTATCCACATAACAATCCTTTAAATATTCTTTTGTCTTCATCATCTCTATTAATTGGTTTTTTGTATAATGATCCTCAAAATATAAATCACTTGCTTCTAAAAATTCTTTAATATCTTTCTTATTATTCCATTTTGTAGGAACTTTGTTTTGCTGTCGAGAATGATACGGAGCGTTGTGCATCACTATCACACTATCTGTTGGTAAATTTGGTAGCAAAGTGTCACAAAACCATTCTTCAAATAAAGATGAGGTCATATCTTCATGGTAATCTAAACTTGAGGATTTAACATTTTAGCAAATAATAGCGGCTGTCCGATCCATCCTTTTTCTGAGCCAGCATGAAGAATAATTATTCTCTTCCCTCTCGAAACCCGCGCGTCCAACTGACACATACTTGAACTATCCACCCAACCTTTGCAAATTGTGTCATGGATGTCATACCACGTCTCGTCTAAATAACATATGAATTACCCTTCCTGTCTGTACCTTCTAATTGCCGTTAAGTATTCATTGGGAAGTTTCTGTAACCTCGGGATTTCCATAATTGTGCGACGTTTATCTATAGTGCCAAACTTAAAACCAGCTTTCTTTAGCGTCCGCCACAAGGTTGCTTTAGAACACTGAATATTTATAGGCTCATCACTGATCCTTTTATGTAAGCAGTCAAGTGTTGATACAACATTTCCTCTGTAGAAGGAGTATACTTGCTGCCTAATAGTATCAATTTCATACTCTTCAATTTTTCTCGGTGCTCCTTTGTCACTTCTTTGCTTTCGAGGCCCTGCGTTATTCTTAATTATCTTATATATTGTTCCAAAAGGCACTTTGGTTAATTGCGACGTTCGTTGAATGTTCTCTGTTATTAGTTCGTTATTTTCTTCCATCCGAAGACATTGAGAATTATCTGTTTTGCATCTTCTGATGTATGCTTTCTCTGTCATGCTCCAACAGTATTCTCACTATCCACATCATCATCACTAACACTTTCAGCAAAAGGTCTCCACATGTTCGTGAAGTAAAGAGAGAAAAATCAAATATGTATACAGCAGTAAAGATTAACAATAAATTATAAATAGACTCAATATTAGACTCTCCTAACTATATTTACTAAATTTTCTTTAATAAATATAAGCACTTATTTCATCTTAATTGTAATTTAATGACTATTTAACTATATATAATAAGTATATATTCAAATTAACAACTGTTGGTACTTACATTATTATTAAATTTTATTTCATCTAAATTACAGTAATTACAATTTACTTAAATTTTGTCATTACGGACCTGGGCAGTAAAAGATAATCGTATTGAGAGGCCAGGTAGTTATTGCCGCAGGTGGTGCAATAAAAGCATTAGAGCCGTTCAAAGTTATATTCTTATAATTTGAAATAAACTATACTATTACTAGGCTTGCCAGATTTCTGGAATGTTCAACCGGGACACCGGAATGCCCCCAGCGTCGCGGGTATTCAAGGGTACACACCCTTTGCGGTTTTTTAGAGTGTTTTAGAGGGTAGTTTATTCTCAATGCTATGAATAAATGGTTACCGATTAGGAACCTAAATGACATAAGCATATAAATTTAAACATTTTATTAAGTTACTTAAGTAAAAAGAAACACTTTGAATAAGGAATAAAAATCGGAAGAATATTTACATGTACTTTTCATTGGGCTTTTTTTAGAAAGTCTTTTTTGTTTTTAATCTTGTTGTAAAAATCTACACAAGCTAATCTGATATTAATTTTACATATCATCAAGCCTTTAACCGTAGATTCCTTCATCAAACTCCTATCATCAGTCCATGCGTTGTTCATCAAAGAAAATACTCTCTCAACTGGTGCTGCTGTCCCAGGTAAGCAGAAGGCATACTCAACAATCTTGACCAGATTGGGGACTGCTATGTGATTCTCCTTGAAGTGACCAAACAGCCTAAGCTATTTTTCTTCACTTGAAAGAATCACATCTCTGGTAGTCTCTTCTTGCTTCCACTGTTCCCAATTTGACTGAAAATACTCCCTAGCAAGCACAACTTCGTCAAACAACTGATCATTGTTTATTTTTATATCGGGTACATCAAGAAGAGTGCTATTAATTATTTCAGCTGAAGTTTAGGCGTTTTCCCAATCAACAGCATTTGTTTTGGTCAGATTGATCCATGAAAACTGTTCATCGCTTCCAAAACTATTCTCCCAGAGATCCAAGTATGCAATGCATCTCTCATAAAAGTCATCAAATTCTTTTTTCATACTGTTACGGTCTTGCTCATCTAGATTACTGTAGATGTTCTTTGCGTCCATGGGGATAAATTTTGAAGCCTTTCTTTCTGTCAGGTTTCTTTTGAAAGCTTTATGAGCTTCAGCAACCTCAAAAGCTGTAGTGTTATCTTTTTCCATTACCAGGATGGCCTCGTTAAACAGTGCAAGCTGTCCGTGGACAAACCACAAGTAGAGCTCGCTCGTTAAATCAGTAAACAATTTTTTTATTGTTGATGGGCACATTTCTTGGTATAAAAAAAAACGCTTTCAGACCTTCAAAAATCTGTAAAATTCTTTCCAGCGCGGGCATCATTGATAGAAACCGGGTGTTCCCGTGTTGAATGAGTTTACGGTACTGTATCTTGGCATATTCACAAAATTCTTTTCGTTTAGTTACACGAACTGTGTATATGTGGAAGTATTTATAAATCTTTACCATTAAGGCCTCAATATCGATTGGGAGACTATCTACTGCAGTTTGCACACAGTTGTGCACAATGTGTGCTCCATATCCGATTCCATTGATTTCCCGTCCTAGGCTATTCTTGAGTCGATGGAAAACATTGTTTTTCCCTGCTCTTTTGACACCACCGAAGTTAGTGTTGCAGTTATCTCCACAAAAGCCAACTATTTTGTTGTTCAAATCGTTTTGCAACAGGACAGAGCATAAGTGATTTGTAAGAATTTCAAACGTTTCACCTACCACAGATTTGAAATTAACAGCTTTACTTGCACACCTGAATAAAATTAAAGTAGGGCACAACAATTGGCACAAGTTTTATATACTTTCTGTTTGATGCATCCATACTTACAGATACGTAGTTTGACTTGGTCAAGTCTTCCCTAAGCTCTTCTTGAGCTAAAGAAGCTATGACATGTAAAACTATTGCCTGACACTTAGTTTTTCCGAGTGAGAATTTAGGTTCAAAAAACTTAGAAATTAGTATCGATGAACAAGAATTCGAATTGAAGCTTAGGCTATGGTTTACCTACAGAAATAAAGACAAAGTAATTATCCTAAATAATTCTTCACAGTTAATTATTTTTAGACTTTTTTGGTCATCTATAAAATCAAATTTAATTTTTACCGGGACGTGAAGTAAACCGGCCGGGACACCGGGATTTTGTCTGAAAACCGGGACTGTCCCGGTCAAACCGGGACGTCTGGCAAGCCTAACTATTACCAACATTCAATACTATCCAGTTTATTTTTTAATATACATTTTGAGACAACACACAAGTAATAATGGGTTTTGTAGGAAAAGGAATATGGCCTGCCTTAAATCGAACACTGGAGCCTTTAAAACGTTTAAGTATTTTAGACTTTGAATATTATTCAATTTACTTACAATATTCTACCCACTAGACTCAATTAATATTGTATATGACACAAATAATAAGTCGTAAAATCAATTGTGTAGAACATAGAGTTGCGTAAATCAAACGCAAGGCACTTAATTTCCAATTGTAACGTAGAGCTCTCTCTCGAAGTTTCATTTGAAATCGGGAATATTAGAATCGCGTTTGTTTATTTACAGTGTAACGTTTATTGCACATTTATCTCATCGTTATAGTAGGTGTTCGAAATTTTCCGAATTTATTACGTTTGCATTACTTTCATGTTAATGTAATGTTTCTCTTTGCAGTATGATTTTGAAACTTCATTATCATGCAGGTGTCGAACTAGTCACGATTTTTTGTGCTTTCGGGTTTAAATATACTCTCATGCAAGTGTATCAAATACTTCATGCTGACACCTTGTTTTCATAGATTTATCGAATACAATTTACAAAATGGCATGGTACTTGTTCTGTTCGGGTAACTACTTGTTTCGTGTACAATTGATTGATGGAGTCAATTATAGACAGGAAGTACATTTAAACTATATAGCATTGATTGGAAACGTCTACGGTTAAAGTCGTTATAGTATCTTTCCATAGACATTGCGTGTACATTGTCATTCGTTAAATGTTATTATTGTGATGTTACAGCATTGAGTCAGAATGATCGCATTTTTGTGGGAAGGCTACACTTTTTGTGAAGGGCTATTTTGTGTCCATACATCATTGTTTTTACTTTAATACTTATCGTATAAACTACTTACAGCATTTTACAGATCAAATAATATAAATAGACTGGCAACATGAAATTAATAAGTTTATATCTATGGCTGTCTTTGGCGCTGTGGTAAAGAAGGCGGGAAAATTTGAATGTATCATGTACCGGGTGTTTTTTTTATCTTTGATATCATTTTGATTACCTGCAACTTTTTTGTTTTTAAAAATATCAGAATGAAGCAAAAATCATTTTGCATAGGTATCTATGAAGTTTTTTACGTTTTAAAAAATAAAACAAAACACTAACGTTTTTCCAAGATATTAACCTAACTTATATTTTTTTAAATGGAAAGCCCTAAATATTTTCGGATATTTCGCTTTTACATGAAATTTCAAATATATTTTATAAAGCATACCCCATACCTATCTTCAACGGTTTGCGAGAAAACGGCGTTTAAACATGCAACAATAAAAAAATACCATTTCATCTATTAATGCCGACTAAAAGGTAATTGACATGATGTAACCAAATTGTTTACATTTTGACATCTGCTTTTCAAAATGTTTTGACACATTGCGTTTTCAGTCATTTAAGGTCAGTTATAACTATTAATTGTCTTAAAAATGGTACGGTTTAGTATTCGAGAAAGGAGTGATATGCTTGCCATATACTTACTTAACCAAAAAAGTCCAATCGCAGCGCGCAGAGAATATGCTAGACGTTATCCGAGGCGTCGAGTCTCGTCTACACAAATTTTTGCAAGGCTGCTGAAAAAAATGGAAGACAGAGGAAGCGTGTGTAATATTAAAAACCCCAGACCTCATAGAGTTTTAGACGAAGAAACAGAAACAAACATACTAGGATTTTATGAAGTTTATCCATCAACATCACTCAATAAATGTTCCCAGGAAATACCGGTCTCCCGCAGTTCAGTTCAAGCAGTCTTAAAAAAATACCAATATAAACCATATAAATTTCGGAAAACCCAGAAACTTACCGACCAACAGTGCCAAAGAAGAGCCTTATTTTGTCAGGACTTTCTAAATAGATGTCGACAAAATCCTGACTTTTTGAAATTCATTGCCTGCGGTCTGATGAAAGTTCTTTTACAACCAAACATGGTTGTAATCGTCAGAACACCCGTCACTGGTCTAGAAATAATCCCCATATAATCCAGGAAATAAAATGTCAAGGGTATCAGTCAATTAACGGTTGGTGCGGTGTGGTAGCAGGAAATATATTAGGTCCCATAATTATTAATCAAAAATTGACGGGAGAACATTATTTTCATTTGTTACAAAACGAGATAGCACAACAGATTGATAATTTACCATTAAATATTTTAGCAAGGATAATGTGGCAGCAAGATGGTGCTCCGCCCCATAACGTAATTCAAGTTAGAAACTTTCTTGATTTGGAATATCCACATGGTTGGATTGGAAAGGGAGGAACAATTGCTTGGCCCCCAAACAGTCCGGATCTCACTGTAATGGATTTTTTCTTTTGGGGGCATATTAAGAATATAATATACGAAACACCATGCGATAACGTTGTAGAGCTGAGGCGGAGAATTATAAATGCAATAAACGAGTTAAAAGAAAATCCGGAGATGTTAGCAGAGGCAACAAATCATACCATAAGAGTGTATGAAAAATGTGTTAAGAAAAATGGAAGACACGTAGAGCCATTTTTAGAATAATTTAATTTTGTAAAATTGTTTTTTTTAATAATTTGTTACTTTGTTAATCGTTAATCTTTTGTTTTATTAAAAATAAACTTTCTAAATAATTATGAAAAATGATTTCTGTTTGATTTCGACATCTTTAAGAACAGGGTTACAAAACTAAATTTTTCTTTGTTGCATGTTTAAACGCCGTTTTTTCGCAAACCGTTGAAGATAGGTATGGGGTATGCTTTATAAAATATACTTGAAATTTCATGTAAAAGCGAAATATCCGAACATATTTAGGCTTTCCATTTAAAAAAATATAAGTTAGGTTAATATCTTGGGAAAAACGTTAGTGTTTTGTTTTATTTTTTAAAACGTAAAAAACTTCATAGATACCTATGCAAAATGATTTTTGCTTCATTCTGATATTTTTAAAAACAAAAAAGTTGCAGGTAATCAAAATGACATCAAAGATAAAAAAACACCCCATACCTTTTTTTTTAAATCATTTCATTCGGTTATTAAAAGATTCCGACAAGACCAGATTTTCGGGTGCTGTGAAGATATTATTATTATTTATATGCCTAACCAGTATTGAGCACATAAAGAGTAGTAGGACTTGTATACAGTAAATCCCGATATTTCGATTACCTAGGTTAACACTGCAACCACCTTCAACTTTTTTATTTTAAATTGATTGCTATACTTTCTAGGTATTTGTAAAGGAACATGCATTATTTTGCAATTAAAATGAATAAAATGTCCCAATGTTGGACGACATAATGTGATGGAACCCCTTACTATTAATTAAAATGAATAAAATTCTTCAAAGTTGGGCGCCATAATGTAAAGGAACAACCTTATATTTAATTTAATAAAATTGTAGAGTTTAAATCTAAATAAAATTTAAATAACTTGCTTTGCCGGCTAAACTCAAATCAGATTATCTCAGGGCGATTTGGATTAATAAGAAATGATTAAGTGTAAACGGTGTTCCTAAACATTAATTATATTTAATAAAAAAAATACCATTGTAAAACTTTAAACAATTCGTATATTCAAAACCAATGAATTATATATAACTACTTTTTACATATAACAGAAGAAATAAAATATATTTAAAGACAATTTAATATATTTTTACAAATAATTATTCGGATACAAATATTTATGAAAATGAAAAGTGTGAACACATGGATGTTAAAACTAACATCAAGCAGTAAATAATTACTGTGACTTACATATATATCTATACGTAAAACGTATATGCATATATGCATGTGTTTGAGATACACACATACATTAAGTGCTATTGTCGACAATCGAACGCACAGACACCGGTGTTTCGACCTATGAGGTCTCATCAGTGTGCGTGGAGATTCTCGACAATAGCTTCAAGACTTAAATCGCTGCTTATGTCATTTTTAGCGTGTTAAATGCAGTGAGAGTATCACAGCGACATCTAACACCCAAAAGATGACACAGAACAAAGCCGTCAGAAGCCATCGCTTTGTTCTGTGTCATCTTTTGGGTGTTAGATGTCGCTGTGATACTCTCACTGCATTTAACACGCTAAAAATGACATAAGCAGCGATTTAAGTCTTGAAGCTATTGTCGAGAATCTCCACGCACACTGATGAGACCTCATAGGTCGAAACACCGGTGTCTGTGCGTTCGATTGTCGACAATAGCACTTAATGTATGTGTGTATCTCAAACACATGCATTTATGCATATACGTTTTACGTATAGATATATATGTAAGTCACAGTAAATATTTATGTATATTTTTCCATATAGTCAAACAAAACAACGAATGCTAGCATTTACTACGTAGGCAGGTTTTGTGTACTATTACATAAATATACAACGATGCTAATACAGATCAAATTACATTCTCCTTCATAGAACGTAGATGATATTTATTTATCAACTTTATTATGTTAATCTCAATTTAAAATTCATTTTATAATCTTTAATTCTTCAAGATCAACAATATTTTTTTATTTACAAAAATCTTTTAAAATACCTTATAATAAAGTTTCTTTCTTCGCTCTTCAGCGATGTCTCTCTTCAGTAAAATCTTCTTTATATCGCGATGTTTTCATCGGCATCATTTGCTGAGTGGTCACAATCCTGTAGTGACGAATCTGCTTGTTCTGCTTACTGGAACACAATATATTTATAATAAACTTTTAACTAACATTGAGCACATTTACTATCTACGTGCTACTTGAATCACTATTTTTCTAATAACAATTCTTGTGATTGTTATGTAATTTATTATAGGAGTTTTAGGTTCTCCTTTTTATATATTACTTGAACTTTTTGCTAGTCGGGGTTTGACGACTTCTTTATGAACCCAGCCAGTCAAATCCCTATGACTTTGGAGTTAACTTTCCGACTCGAATCAAGTCTCGCGGTCGACTTCTCTCGTTCTTAGCGCGTGTTTCTATTTTATATAAAAGTGTCTGTGGTTGCCCTGTCTGTATATAGTTCGGGTTCGGTGATTTCCTCTTAAGTTTCCCATACACACTCTTTTACGTAGGCGAATGTTTATCACAACTGTAGCGTTTATTTCACTGTTGTAAACATTCGGCGCCACGGTTCTTAGAACTAAATACACACTAAGCTTATGACTAATATTTACTTAATAATACCATAACATATTCATTGATTTTAAATACTATTTCTCTTCAAAATATTAATAAAAAAATGAGGCGTGGCCACCACACGACTTTCTTATACGTATGATCATTCAAAATCCTATTCTAAGTACTTTCATTCTCTTAATAAATCGCTATAGAATGCATACTTTGCAAGATATTCGAAAAAAAGTGCTACTCGCTAAGAGTAAAAGTGCTACTTCCGGTCCGAATTTTGAAATTTCATGTATACCAAAAATATTGAAAATCCAACTCTAAATACTTTTGTACTCTTAATAAATGTATATAGAATGCATAATTTACGACATATTTGCAAAAAATCGCTATTCGGTAAGAGTAAAAGTGGTACTTCCGGTCCGAATTATGAAATTTTTTTTATACAAGAGATATTTAGAATTACCATTTAAACACTTTTATACTCGTAATGTACCTGCCTAGAAAGCATGACTTGCGAGATATTCGCAAAAAACTGATTTTCGATAAGAGTAAAAGACCTACTTCCGGTAGGAATTTCAAAAAACTTCTTTAAGACAATTTGTCTCAAATTTAATTCTGAGTACATTTGAATTCTTTATAAATTTGTTTAAACTTAGTAATGGACGAAATATTTGTAAAATTCGATTTTTTCACTGAAGTAAACTACTACTTCCGGTCCGCCGATTTTTCTCAAAATCTAATCAGTTCTCAAGAGGGAGATTATACACGTAAATACAAAATTTGGAATTGATATCTACAGCGGTTTGACCGCTATCGTGGTCACACACAGACACACAGACACACAGACACACACACACACAGACACACACACACACACACACACACACAGACATTTTTTAAAAACCACTTTTTTGGTATCAGGGGACCTCAAAACGTGGACATCTGCAAAAATCTCGAGGTCGAAAATTTTCATCATCACAATACTTCCTTATACTACGTATAAGAAAGTAAAATGTACTTAATTGAATTCTAAAAAATTAAAAATTATAAAATTAATAACTGGATTGGTATGTACCGTTACATATTATAATGATAGCCACCCAAATTATCTTTGCAATGATATACAGCATGTGTCAATTTTCATTAGCCATAGGCGATTAATCCATACAGTACGTGGCAACATAGTACCCCTTCTTTCCTTTCCAATGCCAGCACTACCGATGCATGTTCATAAATACAAGTTAGCGTCGTTAGCAGTAACTATTCGACCACCGGCTTGGGTGTTTGTAATGCGTTCAGAAATAATATTTACGAGTTGCAAGGATTTGTTTTTCTTTTTTCTTTCAATAAATGCAGAGAATTATTAAGCTGCGTTCACGCTGCATGACACAAACAAATGCGTAATTCTAATAAAATTAAAAATAAGGTAAATAAAAAAGGATTCTGAAAATAATAATAAACTACTAGATCAGGAGATCGCGGCGGCCATTTGAGTTCCAGTAATAATACGGCTTTTATTGCAGACTAGATCGCAACGTGTTCGCAGCTAAACATTGAATGTAAAATCTGGTCGGGAGAACTGGGAAGATCGGAGAAAATCGTTGTGATGTCGATTGTTGCCGGGATTGGTGACGGACAGTAGGGGTGCCACGTTGCCACGTATTACTTGTATACGTATAAATCGCACGTAAACATTGAATCCCTATACCTAATGAAAATTGACACATACGATATGGATATGTGCACCTTCGACTGTTGGTTTTGGTTTTATTGATAATTTTGTTAAAACTTGACTGTTGTAGCATATAACATTTTAAGCCTTAGTCTGAAAATGGGTAGATTGCCTCACCTAACTGTTGTGTTACTAATTTATGGACTAACGCGTTATTTGTTTTGAGGTTGAACAAAGTAAATAATTATACAGGGTGTTAAATATGTCGCGTCTAAATTATCGATTTTTATTGGCTATTTTCTCGTTTTTTTTTATCTAACCTATAATATTTTCTAAGTCAGCATATTCCTTGTCAAATTGCCTTCAAAATGGTATCAATAACATAGTACTGGAATTTTCAAAGTTATAATAACCCTTTAGTGGGATATACCCATGTTTATAATCTGCAAAATGCGAGGCATCTAATAGCTGGTTGGCCTTGGTTTAATAAAAAAGTGACTGTGCAACCAAACGTCAAATCTCTACTTCAAAATTCCATATTTTATTGTTATAATTTAAGTTCGGCTAGTTAATTATTAATATCTGTTTGTTGAATAGCGAATATGTAGCAGATATCTCGTAAATTATGCATTCCATATATATTTATCAAGAATACAAATGTACTTACAGCTATATTTGCAATAATTTTTGTATTCAAGACAAAACAAAATTCGGACAGGAAGTAACACTTTTACTCTTAAGGATTAGCACTTTCTTTCGAATATCTCAAGTATGCATCCTATAGAGATTTATTAAGAAAATAGAAGTATTACAGTAGGATTTTGTTTATTTTTTCAGAAGATAAGAGTATTTAAATCTTAGTTTAGAACAACTTTTGTATAATTTGAAACGCATACACGTATATGAAAGTCGTGTGTTTACTACTGTTAAAAATTACACGACTGCCAATTCGAACATTTAATAAAAAAGTTATTATTTTATAGTGTTTTCAATAAATCATCTACATTTAGTACCTATTCTTTTTGTCATAACAAAATGGAAATATTAAAAGAAAACGAACTTCTGAATACTAAAAATCCTTTAAAATAATGTATAAAAATTATTGGGGTATCTGCCACAGAACTTTCGAAGAAGAAGCCTTGTATAAATTCCTCCTGAAATATTTTATTGACAAAAGCGGACGTTTGCAGGAAATTTTCTTCTGAGCTGTACAAATAAATTTATCTCCTATGCGTAAAGTAATCAGTAATTACTAGTCTAGGTCATTGGGTCGTATGAAGCCTATTGTTCAATCCATATATGTATAGCAATAAAATTTATACAATCATTCTGGACATTAAATTTAACATATAACCTTAAGCAGAGTTATCAGAGGAAGCACTGATACATTGTTTGCTATTGTACTCTATCTCCAAATATGGCATTTGGTTGTTTAATCCAAGAGGTACAGATGCCACGTAATATATACACCGTGTTTCATGTAACTAGCACATTAGAAGTTTTTGTGCTTACAACGCGATTTTTTTCCAGAAGTTTTGCCTTCTCACATAATTGACCGCAATCTTTCAAGTTAAAATATTTTTAAACTCGTGCAACTTCCGGTTGCACCGGAAGTAGGCGCCATCTTTGTTATTTTAAATGTGACACCCTGTATTTTATTCGAGATTTGAATTGCTTATTTAAATAGAAGAACAGAGATACCGGGTTGGATTATGTCAAAGTCAACCGTTTCGGAGTTATTCAACTGTTTTCCATTTTTAGGGCACTTGAACGTAAATTTTAAAAGTTCTATATCTGAGACATGAAAAAAGATAAACAATTGAAATTTGTTCCTGAGATAGTCAAAGTATTGTCCTATTCGAATATCACCAGGTTTTGCAATAATATTACACAGGGTGTTCTCTAATTAATTTACAATTATACACATTTCAAATGCAAGAAACTCAATTTTTTCAAATGAAACACCCTGTATATTTTCGCCTTTTCTGAAGCAGAAAAAAATTGTCTTTCGATCCACTATTACATTCCCTATACCTATCTCTAGAGGTTTTTGAGTTATTGGGGAGATCAGCCTGAAGGCCCGATATTTTGCCAAATAAAACTGAAAAAATAATAGATTAAGTATAGGAGGAGTGGATTAATAGTCATTTGTAAGCATGTTATGGGCATGGAAAAAAAGTCTTCTAGTTCAAAACCAAAAAATTATTAATTGCGAAAACATTTTTGATCTCACGGTATAAGTCAAACAAAGAAAACAAAAACAAATCTAAAACTAAATCACAGCAAGTGCTCAATATGTCCACCGCCTACTTCAATGCATTTATTTAACCTTGTTTGGAGCTGGTCAGTCGTTGCACGTTCAATCATTTGAACTTCAATTTGGTACTTCTGGTCCGAATTTTGAAAATTTTTTTTATAGAAAAAATGTTGAAAATTAAATTCTAAATACCTTTATAACCCGTAACGTACCTACCTGTCAAAAAAGCATGACTTGCGAATTATTCGCAAAAAATTGATTTTCGATAGAAGTAAAAGACTTACTTCCGGTAGGAATTTCGAAAAACTTTTTAAACACACACACACATACACACACACACACATACACACACACAGAGGGAGAGAGAGAAATACATTTTGCAAAACCCACTTTTTTGGTATCAGGGGACTTCAAAACGTGGACATCTGCATAAATCTCGAGGTCGAAAATTTTCAACACAATACTTCCTTATACTACGTAAGAGAAAGTAAAAAGAGAAGAAAATGATTTGATTTTCTTTGACGAAATATTTTTTGTTTGATGAACACGTTGAACACTATAAAATTGCATTTCCTGAATTGAGTTTTTCAATCAAATGCTTATGCAAATGTTAATTTAAAACACGTGCAGTAAATTTTGATTATTAGTTTATTAATTGTCAGAAGAAAACAAGTCAAACTACAATAGCTTGTTTTCGAGTTATATGTTATTTTTTTAACTACTATAATTACGTGTGATTCGTTTGTAACATCAGTGATACCGTTAGACTATAGGTACTCGTTTTTTCAAATTCTTTAGACACTCTTACATCTCCCGACCTCCCTCCTGCATTCACTCACAATTTGACTTAATAATTTAAATAATAGATATAAATGTATTACATCATATTGCATATTATTGTCATAAAAAAATAATTTAATGACGAAAAGATTTAAACAAAAGAGAAAAAAAGGAAAAATGTCGATTTTTCTTATAACTGTATCAAAAACTGGAAAATAAAAATTACAAAGATATTCAGAGGAGTATGTTAAGTTGGCGCTTCGGTTGATACTTACTATCAACGTACGAAAACAATACACGTTTGATTTTTACTTTCTTATACGTAGTAGAACTGAATGACAAAAAGTTTAACTTAACCCTTAAACACTTCCTAAAAGACAATCCAATTTATGATGTCCAGGAGTTTGTGGAAATGCTCAAGAAGCTTAAATTTCTTTTTTGTTCTCGTTTTTGCTCTGTGAAATGGCGTACATTGTTTGATATATACATTAGAGTTTGTAATATTTAATGTTTACATTGTACTTTTATTTTTTAGATATGTTTAGTGTTTGCATTGTACATTTATTATATAGACATATTTATTGACATGTGCATACATTTGTTTTGTCTCGCACGAATAAAATCTATCTATCTATCTATCTATAAGGAAGTATTGTGATGATGAAAATTTTCGACCTCCAGATTTTTGCAAATGTCCACGTTTTGAAGTCCCCCGATACCGAAAAAGTAGTTCTAAACAAATATCTCCCTCTCTTTCTCTGTATGTGTTAGTCTGTCTCTCAGTGTGTGTGTGACCACGATAGCAGTCAAATTTTGTATTTACGAGTATAATCTCCCTCTTGAGATCTGATTAATTTTTCAGTAAAATCTGTAGACCGGAAGTAGTAGTTTACTTCAGTAAGAAACTTTGCCAATATTTCGTCAATTACTAAGTTTCAACAAATTTATAAAGAATTCAAATGTAGTCAAAATTAAATTTGAGAAAAATTGTATTAAAAAAGTTTTTCGGAATTCCTACCGGAAGTAGGTCTTTTACTCTTATCGAAAATCAATGTTTTGCAAATATTTCACAAATCATGCTTTTGAGACATGTACACTATGAGTATAAAAGTATTTAAAACGTAATTTTTCATACCTTTTGTATAAAAAAATTGCAAAATTCGGACCGAAAGTAACACCTTTACTCTTAGCGCGTAGCATTTTTTTCAAATATCTTGCAAAGTATACATTGTATAAAGATTTATTAAGAGTATAGAAGCAGTTAGAATGGGATTTTGCATAACTTTTGTATAAAAAATTCTTAATATTCTATAATTTGAAACGCCCATACGTATAAGAAAGTCGTGTGATGACAACACCTAATTTTTTATTATTAAAAGGAAATCTCCAGTCATAAGGCTAGGTGTGCAGATGGGATTTTCTGTATTAATTTATAACATGACGTAATAATTTGTATTATAATATTTAAGTACGCACTATTTGTGTGAAATATTAATTTGTATTGTGACCACCACTCTAAGTATAAGAACAAATAAACATCAGTAGATTGGCTGACAGTCATCAGAATTTAGCGTAGTTCATGACGTGATTACATCGGCATTAACACTTGTAGTACCTCCACTAGTATATATATATCTTTCGTTGTTTATTCAAGATCAGTTAATTAATTTAAGTATTTTTTTTTGTTTCAGGAAACATCGTCATGAGCTGAAAGATGTCCTTGTGTGTCCTCATCTGTTGCCTTCTCTCGGTAACACTGGTTCAAACGAAGGAAGAAGAATTCATATCAGATGCTGATTTTCAATTCACTAGATCGGTGTACAATGTCAGCATTCCAGAAAACAGTATTGTCAAAACCTATGCCGCACCACCACCAGGAGAAGGCCGAATGGGCATACACATGCCGTCAGATATTTTTACCGGTATACGGTTTAAGATAGTTGGCGGTGACAGAGATAAATTTTTCAAAGCGGAGAACTATACGGTAGGCGATTTCTGTTTTTTACTTATACGCACTAGAACCGGGAACAATGACGTCCTCAACAGAGAAAGGCATGACCGATACGAATTACAAGTTCGTGCGACCGCCTTCAAAACATCTGACCCGAGAGCGTATACCGTACGCGCAGATACTCAAGTTAGTGTTAACGTTTTAGATACCAATGATTTGAATCCGATATTTTATCCGAAAGATTATAACACTTCCGTGTCCGAAGATACACAAGTCCATCAAAGCATATTAAAAGTTCTCGCCGAGGATGCTGATCTAGGTCGAAATGGGGAAATATATTATAGTTTCGCGGAGGAAACAGACCAATTCGCCATCCACCCTATAACAGGCATCATATCTCTAAGTAGACCTCTGCGATACGATGAAGGAATTTATCATGAACTAACGGTTTTAGCCCAGGACCGTGGTGTGGTTTTTAGATCTGGAGGAACAGGTATGGTCAACAAGGCAAAAGTACGCATTCGTGTGAAGAAAGTCAATTTTCACGCGCCCGAAATTAGAGTGCGTAGACATCCGCAAATTGTCGAAAACTCCAACGCGGACATTTATGCAATAGTTAATGTATCAGATAAGGATAGCGGTGTCCACGGTGAAATTAAAAGTTTAGAGATAGTTGATGGTGATCCTGACGGGCATTTTCGCATAAGACCAACGCAACAAAAAGGCGAGTACAATATAGAGGTGCTGAAGTTATTGGATCGCGAAAGTACTCCTCAAGGGTACACTCTTAAACTACGCGCAGTAGATAGGGGCATACCGCCACGCGAAAGTTATAAATCGGTACCGGTACAACTAGCAGATCTGAATGACAATGCTCCTGTATTTAATAAGGAAATATACGAAGTGAAAGTGCCAGAGATAGCACCTATAAATACGCCATTGATAAGACTGAAAGTAACTGATGCTGACGAAGGCAAAAATGCTCAAGTTTTCTTGGAAATAGTCGGAGGTAACGAGGGCGGAGAATTTCATATTAATCCAGAAACTGGTATGCTTTACACGGCAGTTCCACTTGATGCTGAAACTAAATCATTTTACAGTTTGACCGTGTCTGCTATAGATCAAGGAAATGCAGCTACGAGAAAGCAATCATCCGCGAAAGTAAAAATTTACGTTGAAGACACAAACGATAATGATCCTATCTTTGATAAATCCGAAATGACTGTCTGGATAGACGAAAATATGCCAGCAGGAAGCTCGGTAACGATTGTTCGCGCTAAAGACAAAGATCGTGGTGAAAACGCTTACATATCTTATTTAATTGCAAATTTAGTGAAGGTACCGTTCGAAGTTGAACATTTTTCCGGAGTCGTCAAAACCACACAGTTACTAGATTACGAAAGTATGCGTAGGGAATACATTTTGAGGTTGAGGGCGTCGGATTGGGGACTACCATACAGACGCCAAACCGAAATGGTATTAACTGTTAAGGTTAAAGACATCAACGATAACAGACCTCAATTTGAAAAGATCGAATGTACGGGTCATGTTCCTAGATATATGCCGCTCGGTTCAGAAATAATAACACTATCTGCCATTGATTTCGACGCTGGCAATATTATAAGTTATCGAATAGTATCTGGAAATGAAGATGGCTGCTTTACCATAGACGCAACAGCAGGTACTGTTTCTGTTTCATGTAATTTAAGTGAATTACCTATGGGCGAAAGAGAACTGAATATTACTGCAACTGATGGTACACATTTTGCCGATATAGCTCGAGTACATTTTAAATTGGTTAACACTAAAAGGAATCTCGGTTCTCCATCCAGAATACTAGAAGATGAAACTGGCGCGTTTGATTGTAAAGATACAGGAGTAGCGAGAAGATTGACCGAAGTTCTAGCGGCTGCTGAAAATAATAACAAACCACCGGCTCAAGAAGAATTCGCCATGATGCCCACGAGATACGGACAGAACGTTCATTCTCCAGAATTTATCGATTTCCCCATTGAAATAAAAGTTAATGAATCAGTAGCTTTAGTAACGACGTTGATAAAGTTAAAGGCACGCGATAGAGATCTAGGCTACAATGGTAAATTAATATATGGAATATCAGGTGGTGACGAGCATTCAGTGTTTTGCATAGATATGGATTCCGGTGAATTGAAGGTTATAGGTTATTTAGATAGGGAAAGAGAGCAGGAATATTTGTTGAATATCAGTGTGTATGACTTGGGAAGTCCTCAGAAGTCTGCATCGAGAATGCTTCCGATAACAGTGTTGGACATAAACGATAACGCTCCAAAATTCGAGAAATCCGTGGCTAGCTTTAGAGTGACTGAAAATGCCTTAAATGGCACTGCAATATTCAAAGCGAACGCCACCGATGCAGATTTCGGCGATAACGCGAAAGTAACTTATTCTTTAGTTACGGATACCAAGGATTTTGCCGTTGATAGTGTAACTGGTGTCCTAACTGTCGCAAATAATTTAGATAGGGAACGCCAGGAGTTGTACGAATTGAGAATACGAGCGACGGATGGTGGCGGAAAGGGCCCGGATAATCCGCCGTTGTATTCGGAAGCTCTGGTGCGTATTTCCATAGACGATATCAACGATAACGCGCCGAAATTCAGCCTGTCCAGTTACACGGTAAAGATAAGGGAGGACGTCCCGAGGGGTAGCGTGGTGGCCGTAGTATCCGCATCCGATCCAGACCTGGGTCCCGAGGGAGAGATTGTTTACTCTTTAGAGGACAACGACAGCGATGGCACTTTCAAGATCGACCGCCTGTCCGGCACTATAAGGACCACGAAACCGCTGGACTTCGAGGAGCGTCAGGTGCATAGTTTGATTGTTCGCGCGAGTGATAAGGGTAATCCTTCGTTGTCGTCCGAAGTCAGTGTTACGATTAACGTTGTGGACGTGAACGAGAATAATTACGCGCCGCAGTTCAGTGAGTTTGTGTTTTCTGGTTCTGTGCCGGAGAACCAGCCCGTAGGAACGGTAGTTATGGAAGTAAATGCTGTTGATAATGACCCACCTGGAGAAGACAGCAGGATCGAATATTCGATCAGAGGAGGCGACGGGATTGGAATATTCTCCATCGATAATAAAGGTAAGTTTCTAGAAAATATAATAAGTAGTATTTTGAGATTTTGACCAGCAGTGTACGCGCGCTATCATAAAATTGTTTGCACTATCCACAGTTCTTATATAAAGCTCACTGGATTTTATGTAACGTTGGTATGCACGTTTTGAGTGTCACCGATGACTTTTAAAGGCTTGCGCGCATTAGTCGGCAACAGCCCGGAAAGGAACGCGCGACGGCGGCCGGCATTTTTTTTAGGGTACGCGCACTAGCCGGTAAATAATTTTTGCAAGTCACCGGCCGCTTGTCGCTCAGTGGCTCAGGTACGATGGATCCAAAGATTATAATTATAAGTTTACTGTGTGAGGAAGAGGAAAAACAAAATACAGTAGTTAAACAAAAAAGAAAACGAAAATGAGTACACGAAATCTGTAAAAAGAGGAAAATCGAAAGTGAATTTTCCACTTTATTTCCTCAATTAGTAGAACATGAAGAAAATTTTTTTCATTATTTCCGAGTGAGTTACGAAAAATTTCAAGAACTTTTGAGTATAATAAAACCTGATCTGACAAAACAAAATACAACGTTCAGAAGCTCCATTCCACCAGCAGAACGCAGAAAAATCATACAATTCCTTGTAGCCGCTAACAAGGATTATTAATTTCTCTTTGTCCATTCTCTTTTGTGGTCAAAAAACAGCGCGCACTACTTGACCTCACGACGCAACGCAACGAACACCGGCAAAAGTATTCTCGCCGGAGATTTCCGCCAACGACCGGCCGCAACGTTTCCTTCCGTTGCCGAATAGTGCGCGCTGCTTCGTTTATGTAGCAGGGAAAAATAAATTCCCGTTCCGTTGCTGTGCGGTCCGTTGCCGGTTGGCCCGGTCTAGTGCGCGCAAGCCTTAAAGCGACAAAACCTGCCTTTGTTGATTATTCTGCTCATAAATGTGATGATCTATGTGGAATTACATTTACATTTAGTAATCATTTCTGTCCTGATGGCTGTTAAGTTAGAATATGTTTGTATTTTAAGGGTAGGAAATAAACCAGAAATATATTGGTATACTTAAGTTACCTATTACAAATGAGTGCGTTACATGCAAAACTTGCTTATTGCGTTAAACATCAAATTGAGCAAATTGCAAAAAAACTATATTTGAATTAAAATTGGGAAAGAAGTCCAAAAAGTGTTTTCATTCCCTTGAATTTCTCACTACCAACTGCTTCCAGAATTTATTCTAAAAATATGTCGGATTTAATCATAATTAAAAGAAAAAGAAAGTATTTAGTTTTGCAACAAAGTCTTACAAAAAGCGAGTTTGGCAGGAAACGAAATTATTCACATTGGGATTTATTAATTATAAAAAATATTATAAGTTCAGCGAAATTATATAAACATATCTACTTCACATTGTTTTAAATTACTACATTCATCCTCTATGTTATTTTCATTACTACTGTTACAGTTATCATCAGTAAAAAGTGTTGCACAAAGGTGTTGGGTATAAAAGCTTAAGTCAGGATTATTTTTCCAGGTATCACCGTAATGTTTTTTCAAAAGAGAAATTATTGTGGATTTATCATCCTTTAACAGACAACCAACAGGAGACTAACTGTTTTCCTTTCTTACAAACAGACTCAGCCTCACCTACGTAAGCATAGTAATGTGGTCACCTCGCCAAGATATTGCTTTTATTCGTTTTTCCCTTTGAAAAAATAAACCTCTCATGGTCATCATTGTACTATTTTTATCGGTATCAATTCTTCCCAAACAGATGACGCAATAGCATTTGAATTTTTAGGAATGTTTGTAATATCTATTCGATCTCCTCCCTTTTTTTTCGAGGCATTTCACCTCGCAATACAAAGTTTTTCATAATACACTCGATTCTGTCTCTACTAAATGTAGTGAATTTTAAAAATGCGTTTCTACAAACACTGATATTGCTATTAAAATCTGATCTTATGAAATATGTAACAGAGATTTCTTCATTATGCAGCTTAGATCTTTTGCATTTCTCACCTCTGTAACATACAATTATAAAACTGTCTTGTTTTATTTTTCTCCTTGCATGCGTATATTTTTTTATGGAACTCTCGTATTTGAAGCATGGTTAACTTGGAACAGTAATATGTTTTTTTTCCGTTGACCATTATGCTCACAAGTTAGGTATTCCTTTTGGAGTATGTCTAAAACTGCATTCGCTCAGTTACTTAGATATTTATACAATAATTATTTTTACCTTAGCCTCTTCAATTTTTGTAGTTTTTTTTTCCGTAGGATTTTCTTATTGCATATATTGCGAGGTGGAGGTTGTATTGGTGAACTAACAATCATGTCAGGCGACATTAACCATTTCACTTAGTACCTATTTCCACTTTATTCAACAAAACGAACTATTTCAAAAGCTTTGTCCATTAAGTGGATAACAGAAACAAAATGATTCAACAATTTAGGCACAGACAGCGTGACAGGACCACGTGTTTTATATCGATATCTGATTGGTGGCATTTTTGCGCTCAGCTATTTGGATATGTAATAGATAATGTGTATGTTAACAATGTAGCGTACATAACTCATATAATATTTTCAATGTTTGTCGATTAGCGAGTTATGCGTCTAGGACACAAATAATGAAATTAAAAATTTATTTTGGCCTATGAGGCATGTAGATATAAAAGGTAAGGAAATTGATCTGAAACTAGTAAGTGGTGATAGTATTGTAACTGACAGCAATGGTTCTTCTATACATTTTCCTAATGTCCCACGGAATTGTTCAAAAATGCATTTAATACTTGTTCTAGTAATTATTCAATCACGATTATGTAGATTTTACCAAATACTATTGTGTATATTGACATCACGCTCGAAGAAGAATTTATAAGCGGACCTCGTTCGATAATATTAAATCTTTTGGTATGTACCGATATTTTCCTATCTTTATTAAAGACATCACTGGTCATACCATTTAATAAGAAAAAGGATCCTACTGTTATATCAGACTATCGGCTAATTTCGTGGTTAATCGTATTTTAAAAAGTTTTTAAAACAGCAGTTTATAGGAGGCTATGAGCGTTTCTCGAGAATTATAAATTAATTTCGAATTCTCAGCATGGGTTTTGGCCGGGCAGGTCAACCGAAACGGCAACGATTCATTTTTTCCATTACATACCTGATGCGCTTCGATAGTTGAGGTATTATGTTCTGGATAAAATGTACTCTCTAGGCATACTGTATCCATTATTGTAATAGATAATTTTTTTTTTTTGAGTATTAGAAAACCGGTCGTGTCTTTATCCGGCCAGCAATCGGAAGAAAGTGCAAATAATATATACCTACACAAGGGTTCATATTCATAAATGATCATATAAAAAAATGATCATATAAAATTTACTGATGTTTACGGACGACACATCGGTTGCACTTTTAGCATATAGTCAGCAAGACCTGTAAAATCTAATATGACTAATCATTTTGAATTGTGTTCCTATTTTTTCCTCGGCGTAGGCTTATTACCGACGACACGGGTTTGACCGATATAATTTCCAATACTACGATGTCTTTGAATGTAGAGTTAGCCTTACTTTTGAACCTTGAAACTCATATTCACTCTGTATAACAATTACACTACGCGGTAGTAAAACGTAATGCACGCTTAAACATTGAAATATATACAACATTACACACAACTTTACTCAAAAACCTTATAATCGCATCTATCTTCTTCTTATTTCATTGCCATAATAGTATATTATGCAATGAGCATTTAATGATAGCTATTAAGACACGAGAATGAAAATTACAATACGAGCCGAAGGCGAGTATTGTAATGAATACGAGTGTCTTAATAGGCATTAAATGCGAGTTGCGTACACTATTTTTTCTACGACCACATAATAAAACATTATTTTTTGAACATTCCATTTCATAAATTGAGCGTAAAATTTTCCGTACATTTTTGCGAATTTAGCTGGTAATAAATTGTTCGTGGCTACTAAGGCTTGTTCCATAATTTCTGCTGGAGTCAAATTTTACATTTCACTGTCATTATCCCTCATTTTTACCGTTTATATTTTCAAAAAAGCACAAATTTTAACTACTTACTTGTAAATTGCAGAAAACTGTCACATTTAATTAATTTTTATATCTGTCAGATATGCAGTCGCCATATTGAATATTGTTTAAATATTGGAATGTCGCATTCCTATTGGATATAAACTTGTATCGGAATGCACATCATTAAAGTTCAGGTTCAGCATATCTAATAATACAGTTAAAGTATGTTATTACAAAAGAATCTGAAGCTTTTGTGTACCTATCGGTTTGTACGATAACTTATATTTTATCATTTATATACAGCTGATAGTATTATTTGATGTACAACTAATTTTCCAAATTTTCTACAATTTCTTATATATGTTCAACAACATTACGTGAAGTTATAACAATAATAAGTGACATAACAGGAAATGTTTGTTTATGCTCTCTATTAATTGATTATACAAGGAGAGTTACGAAAAATAGCTGTGTAAAAGTATAAATAAACAATTTAAATACAATTAAGCAAAAAAAGGATTGATATCGAAAAATAGTATCAATAAAATTTGAAATGTGCCCTTGAAAGTATTTATATTTTAATTTATGTTTTTTGTATCTCTGTTACGGAAGTAGTGCATAATAATAATCATAATAATAATATAATACTTTAATGTAATTGATCACAAACCTTATATAGATATTGTAAATAAAGTGCATGTTCATTTGTAATTGTAACAGATATAAATGACATAATAGGTAAGTGCACACAATAAAATTGCAAAAAAAAGTTAATGCAAACTTTAGAATTAAAATATTTGTCACACGAATAACATAAAAAGAAATAAACACAAACTACAGTCAAGGTAGTCTTGAAACAAATATTATATTATATAAGGATACCTTAAACACCCTTCTAAACGTGATAAAAACGCTAACATACACGTTTTCACACCAGTGACTGACACTACATCAAAACTTAGAAAATAGTATGGAATTAATAGTATTACTATACACCATATTCTGTTACTCTCATACCACAACTCAAATTGATTACTCGCTGATCGTATTAGATTTTGCAGATATTCATAACTACATTCAGAAAGCCTAATCGATGTGCCGTCCGCATACATCACTACAGCACCGCTTTTTATCTGATTCGATAAGGTTTTTATGAATTATAAAAATAGTAATGGTCCCAAAATGGACTCTTGTAGTACTCCTACATTATTTCCATTTTCTAGTGATTGGTGGCGAGATAACGTTACTATTATTCTATTATTATTCAAAAACGATTTAATCCTTTGCATTGATGGAACGCGTATATCAAGAGAGGAGAACATAGTTGATCCTAAAGTTCGATAGTCTTGCAGAATCAACTTCACTATCCGTTTTTAAATTATCTCAATTTATGATTTCCCAAAATTCTAATAGAAAAATTGTCAATTTTCTATAGGAATTGGTGATATTTTATTGTTATAACTGTTTTTATAAAAGCATTGTTGATCAGTCTAAATTAATATTAAAACGACATAATAGGTATGTAAGCTAGACATAGGGATGCAGTTGAGGAAAATAATCACATTTCTTACTTCTCAAAATTGATTTTCTTAATCGTCTATAAATTACTATAGTAGCGCTCCGGTGTCTAAAACTTGAAGTTGTTTTGAATAATATTATTTATATTATTATTATTATTAGAAAAATATAAAAGGGGATAATAGTATTATTAAGATACATTTATTGTATTATTTTATTAGGGGAACCGTGCTGAACATTAATATTTATTGCTATGGCATTTAATAGTGTAATACACATCTCCACAGAAATATAATATGACGAACACTAATTCCAACGACTTAGAAATAAAATCTAACAAGGAATTGCTGTTGTCATCAATCAAGCGCAATAAATGTTTGTTGACAAATCTATACACGTTGTGACTTGTTTAATCACAAGCAATTATTGAACATTAAACATTCGTAGTAGGTAATAATAAGTAATTATGGAACCGTTTTGCTTATAAGTTATTATATCATATAAACTTTACTTATTCGGGTGACTAATACGTATGTGATAAGTATTTGAAATGCTATCACAATATGCAAGTGTACTGCAATTAGGTATATTGGCTATAAACAAGTAGGAATGTTTTACATAATTAATTATAAATAGGAACCGGAAGGGTACAACGAATGCGAAAAGTTAGGTACATACTAGTAAAAATAAAAATAAATGCATATTAAAATAATGGTGAAACAAACTGAATTGTATTTGATATTTACTTTCTTATATGTAGTATAAGGAAGTATTGCGAGGACAAAAATTTTCCCTTGATTCCAGAATAGTATATTAAAATACAAGTTTCATAAGACACGATTTTTGCGCACGCGTTCAAGTTTAGAAAACGAGCCGCTAGGCGAGTTTTCTAAAGAACAAGTGCGCAAAATGTCTTATGAAACGTGTATTTTATACTATTTTTTCTATTTCGGTTATTAAAAGTTCAAAAAAGCTTAAAATAAGAGACATATTTTGTTCGAATATTTTAGAAATTTTGCTTTTTTGAAGTTGGTTACTCTGATTTTTAAGTAGAACGTTTTAAATATTTGAATATCGGTGGTGCTATATGTAATTGTGTTTAAAATTCAGACTGATTTATACAATAAATTATTTCAAATTATCAACAAAAAGGACGAAATAAATAACTATACGCCCCCAGAGATTCGCAAAATAGCAGAAGACAATTTACAAAATCTTTCGTCCACAAACTCTCTACATATTTATCAAAACAAACTTTTATAACAGTTGTACTATTCAACATGGTAAGTAAATGTCAATAGTAGCATCCGAAAACTTATCATCCAACTCTGCTTAACAATTTATATTGCTAATTAGTAAGTGAAATGTTAGCATGTGTGCTTTTTATTCTTTGTACAATTTTATTGCACATTTTTGTTACTTTAAAGGCTTATATTTTGACATTTAAATACGATTTGGTTCCATTTTTTTTTTGTTACCAACTTCAAAAAACTAAAATTAGCGTGCGATAAAGTAATACTTTATGCAACCAAAACGGGTGTCGTAAAGTGAACTTTATAGCACCGGAATAGAAAAAGTAAATTTCGTAAAATATCCTTCTCTTTTTCTCTCTCTGTGACCACGATAGCGGAAAAACAGTAAAAGGTATCAATGTAAAACTTTATATTTAAAAATACAATCTGTCTCCAAAGATCTGATAAGAGTTTCATTAACATGGGTAGAGCAGAAATGGTAGTTTCGTTCAATGAAAATTTTAAATTTTGTATCTCCTCAACTTCTAACTTTATGATTTGTACCTGAGAATTTTTTTTAATTCTTATCGGAAAATAGTTTTTTTTGCTAATAAAACGTAAGTCTTGCTTTCCAGATTGATATATTGATAGTAGATTGAGAGCTTGATTTGAAATATTTTTTGCGTAAATAAAACCTAGATTTAAACGGTAGATAAAATTTGCAATTTTACACTTATCTAGTAACAGTTTTTTACAAATATCTCCCAAGTTTTGCCTTCTCTAGGAATTTATTAAAAATATGTATAAAAATATTTAGAGCAGCATTTCGAATTTTTTTTTCTATAAAAAAGAAAAAACAAAATCCGGACCCCAAGTAGCACAATATTTAATTTCGTTTGCAGCTTACGATCGGAAAAGGTAAAATCCGGATTCCAGTAACTTGCCATCCTCTTATCATACATAAAAATTGGCGAGTAACATATCTCATTTCTGACGTAGAATGTATTGATTTGTATAATTTGTAGTTTTTATATGCAAACGAAAGTAAGCCGTAATAAAGAAAAAATGAGATGTGAGCACCACACGACTTTTTTATACGTATGTGCATCCCGAATTTTTTATACATAAGTTATTCCTAATTATGTTTTAAATACTTATCCTCTTAATAAACATATGAAATAGAAGTGTAACTTCCGGTCCAACTTTTGATTTTTTGAAGTAGGTACAATAATTGTTCCAACTCGAACTTTAAATACTTTTGAAATAATAAGTTCATATAAGTAGAATGCTTAATTTGCACGATATTAGAAAAAGTCTGCTGTTTGAAAAGAATACAAATAGGTAGGTCTTCCGGTCCGAAGTTTAAAAATCCGTGTAATACAAAAAATGTTTGAGATCTAGCTCTAAGTACTTTTGTACTTTAATAAAATATGTGCAGAAAAAAAGCTGCTCTTTGATTAGAATAAAAGTGTTAGTTCCGATTCGAATTTTGAAATTTTCCAACTCAAACTCTAAATTCTTTTGCACTCCGATAAATCTGTGTCAAATGTATGATTTGCGAAATAATTGCAAGTTGTTCAGTAAGACAAAAAGAACTACTACAGCTTAGAATTTTGAAAAACTTTTTTTATAAATTCTTTCCAAAATTTATTTTTTAGTATTTTTGCATTCTTTAGAAACTTGTCTAAACTTAGTAGTTGACAAGATATTGGTAAATTTAGATTTTTTTACTGATGTAAATTACACGTTGCTCTACCGATCACTGAAAATCTAATCAGGTCTCAAGAGCCGGATTATACTCGTAAATATTAAATTTGGTATTGATAGCTTTAGCCGTTTGTCTACTATCGTGGTCACATACAGAGAGACACAGATGCAAACGGACGTGTTTGCAAAAACCAACTTTTGGGTATCAGAGGACTTCAAAAAGTGGACATCTTGCATAAATCTCGAAGTCGAACATTTTCATCATTTTAATATTCCTATAAGTATAAGAGAGTAATAACCACACAGAAAATTTTCAATAGAAATAACTATTTCATTTCAACGAGACGTAAAATATCTATTTATTTCCTGATTTCTTAACTGAAGCATGATATCCTTGAATTAAATATAAATAATACAGTAACAAATGTATGCTAATCATATAAATACACAACGTTCCACAATCTCACATGTTCGATGTATTAGTAATTGTACTTATTAAGTATATGATTACATCAAAAAATTCATTAAAAGTGCTAGGTGTTGATTCGTTAAATATAATTAGTTTCTTCTTAATGTTTTTTAGTGCAATACTTTTATGTTGGTATTTATATTATGGTATTAATTGGATGTCAATCCTGCAAGTCACACCTCTGTCGTTTACTTTCTGACTCCAACTACAGTCACTGAACCTACCTAGTGTCAAATTATAGTAATAGACGACTGGCGCGTAATGCTAGCTTCATTACCATGCTAGTGCAATAAATATTAATAACATGTTAAAATTAATCAGAAGGTAGGTACATAAAGTATATGTATTGTAAAAGCTCCCTATTGGTAGGTTTTAATATACTCTTAAGCTGCATGCCGTAGTTTGCATTTCAAATACAAAAGGTCGAATTACGAAAGGTCAAGAGCAATTAGTAATTAGTTGCCATTAGTATTTGTTTAAAAAATGTCTGGGGCTTACATCAGTTTTTGTCAAGGAAAAGTTGATTTTGGTATGTAAATTGTAATTGAAAGCAAATAGTGGATATTTAGTGAAAATATTCTATAAAAAAAGAATATTTCTTGTAGAATGTTTTAGATTATTTTGCTAATTATAAAACTAGTTTCACTGGATTGTCGCTACGCGCCTCTATCGGTGTACGTGTTATAATAAATTTCTAGTTTTCTTTATTACTATTATCTCTACACTACTTCTTTTAGTATATTATCTTTTATTGAATTCCGTCTTTATTATTATATTGATTATGTTACAGGTGTCACATAAGTTTTTAGATATAGAAAGGGTTTTCGATAGGATGAATATATAGACACGTTTGTGAGCTTGTTGAAGCCAAAAGGAAAATTCTCTAGTCTCGGATTTTAATCCTGTATATATTTATGTTCCTCGAATTTTCAAAACATTATTCTCAAATCAGTGGATTACTTAAGCGTAATAATTTCTTTGTGTAATTATACGCTTCGTAGAATGAGACTGCCTATTTGTTTAGGTTGTTATTATTTGTTTGAGAAATAACTGAACCGATTTTATATTCTCCAGTGAACACACAGAAGTTCCACTTACATAATTTTCGTATAAATGGCCTAGAG